>OZ024815.1:62966762-63566762 GCA_964017055.1 Chloromyia formosa | reverse complement strand
GGACGAGTATCTTCCAAAGGCGGCGTGCGCCTTGAGGACTACAGTACACGAAACCACTAAACTTACTCCGTATTTTGTTCTGTCTGGGCGTGAATTAGCATTGACCGGACGTCCCAAACCAAAACGTGTAGATGTCAGGGAAGAAAAGGCGATTCAGGTAGACACCGTAAAGCAGAGTAGGAACACTATGATAGAGGATGTTGGCAAAAGAATTATTAAGGCAAATGGAAGAGGGGCTGAGTATTATAATCGTAGAAAAGGGAGAGTCCAATTTAGTATAGGCGAGAAGGTATGGAGGAGGAATTTTGCCCAGTCCGACGCAGTTAACTTTGTTGCAGCCAAATTTTCACCAAAGTATAAGGGACCGCTGACGGTAGTTAAGAAAGTTTCTTCTTGTTCATATGAACTGCAAGACCAATCGGGGAAATCGGCGGGCGTGTGGCACGTAAAAGATATGAAAAGAGATTAATGAAAGTCGGGGACGACTTTCGTGTCGGTGGGGGGGGGGGGGGGGGGGGGGGGGGTAATGTAACGAAACGTTCGTCTTTCCGCGTCTTCAAGACTCCAATCCCGTGTTTAGTTGTGTGAAATGTAACCTGCAATTTAGGAAAGAAGTTGTAGTTTGGCGGTCAATAGGGGGTGGCGGAATACTTACCACTACACATTGCACTGTTGAAGCGGTCGAGTAAAGCTGAAAGAGGATGCGCCCCGAACATACCAATGAACCTACGAAAGGAAGAAAGAGATCACAAAGGATCAAGCGATAGAGGAGAAGAAATGAGTTCAATACTTATCTGAACTGGTGGTGTCCGCTTTCAATCGACGCAAACACTGAAACGTAAACAAACACTGTCGGCGAACTGTCAGTGTCTGCATGACGTGTACTGCATTACCGATCCAATCGTGATGTGCTAGAGCAGACGAATTCTCGTACTCAATAACTGGGCGAGAAATATCCGTTGGAACAAAAGCTATTTAAGGGCCCTGAGTGAAAACGGCACCCTCTTTGTTCAATTTGGTATCATTGGAAAAGGTCTCATTGGAAAAGAGGGCGTAGACGAGAATCTGGAGAGCGAAGGACGGAAAGCGAAGTTTTCGAGACATCTAGAAATCACGGGAGATAAGAGCAGTCGACTTCGATTTAAGAGCGTAGCAGCTGTAATTTAGTATCTGTACAGATAGAGTGCGATCGCAACCCCGAAAGTTAGTAAGAATTGCGTGTACGGAGTCATCGTGGAGTTGTCCTGACGGCGATCAAGTTAAGTGGAAGCAACCGCCACCTAGGTTAGTGTATTGTATTTTCGTTTAATTCGTGTAAGCTAGCTATTAAGTAACGTAATTAGACGGCCGGCTCGCGTGTGAATTACTAATTAGAAATAAGTACTTGGTGGAATTGTGCAGGAGAAATAAAATAGTGTTGTTGTAAAATACTTGTGACGCGGTTTATTGGAGTTTCCCGTAACAGAAATTCGGTCGCGAGTAAATTCACGCGAGCTTTGCGTCCGATTCGGCTAAGCACAATCGTGGTTTCGCGCTTCCCACGGTTGATATAGCCAGGCAGTGGATTAGTTGAAAGCGCGTGGCGCCCACGGCCCGTCTCCGCGGTTGGTCGGACAACTGCCCAAGAATCGGCGTAACAGAGCTTCGAGGTGGTCGACAAAGGCAGAGTGCAGCATTTTCTTGGTATGGAAATGGAAATCGAGCGTGGGTCCTATCTCCGTTGGACATACACATACTCATTACGTGCAGAATTTACTGAAGCGATTTGGTATGGAGCAGTGTCGCGGAGCAGCTACACCATTGGATCCTGGTTTTCAGCTTCATTGCACCAAAGTCGAGTGCGAGAAGGTAGACCCCACAGAATACCAGTCACTTATTGGCGCATTGATGTACCTGGCAGTAACGACTAGACCAGACATTCTGCATTCAGTGTGCAAGTTGGCGCAAAGAAATCAGGAGCCTCATACTGAGCATGAGACGGCGGTGAAAAATATTTTAAGGTATCTTTCTGTAACCAAAAACTTAAAGCTTCGTTTCAGTAAGACTGGCAGGTAAGCAGAAGTTTTTGCAGACGCTGATTGGGGCAGCAGTCTAGACGACAGAAAATCCTACACCGGCTACGTTTTCATCATGGCAGGTTGTGCGTTCTCTTGGGAAAGTAAAAAGCAGGCGGCCGTTGCTTTGAGCAGCACCGAGGCTGAACACATGGCGTTATTGGCAGCAGCAGCGAAAGAGGCTGTTTATTTAAAGAGCCTACTACGAGAATTAAATTACTACAAAGGCGAAGGTCCATTTACAGTCTACGGTGACAATTTGAGTTCGGAGAATTTGGCGAGAAATCCAGTTTACCACAATCGCAGTAAACATATAGATATAAAATATCACTATATCAGAGAAGTCGTTAACAGTAACGTAATAAATTTGAAGTATTTGAATACACATGATATGTCAGCAGATATTTTAATTAAGAACTTATGTAAAACAAAACATATAAAGTTAGTTGATTTAATTGGCATGAAATAATTTTTTTTTTTAAATGGTAACTGAAAATCATTATTGTTGACTACTACTACTTTGCCTTAACCCCTAGCGGGGCATAGCGCGTCAACCACTCCTGCGCGCCATCGTACTCTGTTCTGGGCAATGGGGCGCAACTCCCCAAAAGACTTACCCAGTGCCTGACACTCCTTTGCCACAGATCGACGCCATGTGATTCGAGGACCCCCTCTTGGTCGGCCTTGGTTGGAAATGGGGTTCCATTTCATGGCATGCATAGCAATGCAGTTATCACTCTTCCGCAATGTGTGACCTATCCACTGCCATTTTCGCCTGCGTATCAATTCGTCGATTGGCATCTGACCCGTACGCCGACTTAGCTCTTCATTTGATATTGTTTCGGGCCAGAAAATTCTTAAAATTCGACGAAGACATGAGTTGACGAAAACTTGCAGCTTTCTGGTAACTCCTACGGAAACTTTCCATGTACTGCTCCCATACAAAAGCACTGATAGTACCAGGGAGCGAAACAGGCCCAGCTTGGTTTTAATGCTGAGATAACTGCCCTGCCAGATTTTGGACAGCATGCCGTATGCGCGTTTAGCCTGGTTGATACGACGAGCGATGTCCTGCTCCGTACCACCATTTTCGGCAACAATGCTACCCAGGTAGACGAAGTTGTCCACCTTCTCCACAGGCTGCCCATTAATATTGATGGCAATAGGTGTCGGATTTCTTTTTCGCAACGGCGGGCTAAGAACCTTGGTCTTGTTGGTATTAATCTTTAGCCCAACCTTGCTTGCCTCCCTCTCGAGATCTAACGCCATTGCGGACAGATCCATGATTTTGTGGGAGAGTAGGCATATGTCGTCAGCGTAGTCAAGATGTTGTAGATAAGATGTCAAAGTCCATTGAATTCCTCTGTCGAGTCCGGATAGGGCTGCATGCAACACATCGCCGATCACAATGAGGAATAGGATCGGTGAGAGGATGCACCCCAGCCGAACTCCACTGCGAATCTCAAAGTCCCCCGACACCTTACCTTTATGCAGAACGCGACATTTCGCGCCGTCATAGGTTGCCTTAACCCTCCAACGCTTAACGGCACCTACAAGTGCCTTGTCTTTTGCTTTCCACAATGATCTTCCCGCCAACAATTTGAACTTTTTTAGCCCTCTACCCGTGACTAAAAACGATTTTCTAGCGTCTTAGTTCTTTTTCCGTCTCTAAGATTGCGCACTATATCAGTCATATGAAAGTGAAGGCATCAAGCGTTACGTGTGTTTACATAGTCACAGTTTTTCTTTTTTATCTAAATGGGATCGTAAGTTTTTTTGGTTTTTTCATATTAGTCTTTGGTAGGAGTGCTAAGTTTACGAATTGAATCGATTGGTTTATAAAATTGATCGATAAAACATAACAAAAGTGCTTTATTTATAGTGAGTGCACTTGCAGGTGCCATTGGGAAATATGCCTTCTTAGTTTTTATAGTGATGGCACCTGCAAGTGCCACTGGGAAACCTGCCTCCTCTGATCACCAACCATATCGCTCTTTTCAGACGAACCCAAGTTCCACTTTACAAAGTAATCGAGCTGCTTGAATCTGGCGTAGATATTGATGACGTAGAGATTACTTTATTTCCCCCCGAAGAGGGAAATATAACAGATGTGGACAGTGGAGAAGACGATGATTGCGACATGAACCGTTTGCCTAAATATCTTTTGCAGTCCTCGGTTGAATTGAAAGCATCTGAGAGAAACGAGTTTCAGCAATTGGAAGAAGTGGGAACAGCAGTGGTAGAAGATACCCATGAAATCGCTTCTACAACCGAAGAGGCACAGGCAGTCGTAACAGATGGAGAAGAAATCCTTTCGTCGGAAGAGGAAATATTAAGAAAGGAAAAACCAAAAAATAAGGCCCGGAAAAGACCACAAAAATGCAGAATTAACAGCGTAAGTAAAAAAAGACATGCAGATCCGAATAATCAACCGAAATCTACCAAAAAAGGACGAAAAAAAGGCAGGAAAATTGAAATAAAAACAAATTGGGTACAAGATGAAACTAAATTTATAAAATGTGGAAATGCGGATGGAATGGAAATTACTAGTGAATATCACGGTGAGGACCTAACATGTGTGGAGTGGTTTGAAAAAGTCTTCACCGAAGAAATTATAAAGATGATTATGCAGGAGACAAACACCTACGCCCAACAGAAAAATGAAAATTTGAACTTGACCGAACAAGAGGTAAAAGTTTTCATTGCAATTTTGCTATTGACAGGATATATGACACCGCAAAACATTAGAATGTATTGGGCGGTGGGTTCTGATACTCACATTGAACTAGTTAGTAACAGCATGCGAAGAAATCGTTTTTTAGATATTCAGAAATTTCTTCACTTACAAGACAATACCAACCTACCGGAGAATGATAAATTTGGAAAAGTTAGAAATTATCTGTCAGCTCTTGACTCTAACTTCAGGGCCAATTTCGAGAGTATCGCAACTTCACACCTCTCTATCGATGAAACTATGGTCCCCTACTATGGGAAACATGGCGCCAAGCAGCATATTCACGGCAAGCCGATTAAGTTTGGCTATAAACTATGGTCTCTTACTACTAGAAATGGCTACTTGGTTTCATTTGAGCCCTATCAGGGCTCGAAAGCGACACAGCTACCACTTCAAGAAAGATTAGGCCTAGGAGGAGCTGTGGTAGCAGAACTACATTCAAGACTTCCCCAAGAAAAAAAAACATATAATCTTTATTTTGACAGGTTCTTCAGCAGTGTCAAATTAATATGTTATCTAACAACAATAAATACAGGAGGAACAGGAACTATTTTAGAAAATCGAACTGAGAAGTGCCCCCTAAAAGATTCAAAAATATTGGCCAAAGAAAATAGAGGGTCGATCGATTTCATGAACACTAATGAAATGGTTGTACTGAAATGGAATGATAACAATATCGTCACAATGGTTTCCAATTGTCATGCAATTGAACCTATAACCAAAATCGACCGAATCGGTGTCATTGATAAAAAGAAAACAAAAATAAAGGTAGACTGCCCAAATATGACGAAAATGTATAATTATTATATGGGAGGTGTGGATCGCTTCGACGAAAACGTCGATAGCTTGAGAGTCTCCCTGAAGGGGAAAAAATGGTGGTACCCATTATTCGTATTTGGAATCGACGCAGCTTGCCATAATGCTTGGCTATTGAAGAAACACGCTTCAAACAAAAAAATTACATACTGCTCGTTCCGACAGGCAGTGGTGCAAGAGTATTTATTTAAATTTGGGCAACCTCCGGTAAAGAAATCCCGGATTATAAATATACCGAAGTCGTTGATCCAGGCCTCAGGCTCCAGAAAGAGCCAACACGAACTCACCGACACCAGAGAACACAAGAGATGTGCTCATTGCAAAAAAAGAACACGAAAATTGTGCCCAGCGTGCAATGTGGGTCTCCATGTGCACTGTACATTCAGTTTTCATGCAAAACTTAATTTATAAAAATAATACGCATATAATTTTATTTGTTATATTTTTCACTCCTTCGAAGTATGTTAAAAAAAAATAATAACAATTAATTTAATTGATTCCTTTTTGTATCCGCTACACAGTGGCATCTCTTTTCATGGAAATTCAATTTATAAAAATATTCAGTTCATATTTTGTTTGTTACATATCATATTCCGTCAATATATTGTAAAAAAAAATCTGAATAAATGTTAATTAATATTCAATTTTTTTTTTTTTTATTTCCCCTCTTCCCAGTGGCACCTCTAGGTGCCATACCATTTATTGTAAATGTAAAAAATTATAATCATCAATAAATCAATAAATATCATATTTAAGTCCAAAAATGACAATATGATGAATTTTTTTTGAAAAAATACAAAAAATATGGGTTTGGGCGTTGGAGGGTTAATAATAGCCACAAGCTTCTCAGGGATGCCTCTCCTGCGCAAGGCCGCCCATATAGAATCCCGGTTCACACTATCGAAAGCCTTTTCGAAATCGATGAAAAGCAAGTGAAGCGGAGAATCGTATTCAGCGCATTGCTCGATGATGATTCGCAAGGTGTTAATGTGATCGACACAGGAGAATCCGGATCGAAAGCCAGCCTGCTCTTCATCAATTGTGCTTTCTAAGTGGGCCTTTAGTCTTTCCAGGACGATTTTAGCTATTATCTTGGCAACGGCAGGAAGCACACATATGCCTCTCCAATTATTACAGTCTGTGAGGCTACCCTTCTTTGGAAGTTTGATGATCAAACCTTCCTTCCACTCAGTGGGAAAGGTCTCTGTATTCCACGCTTTATCAACAAGTGGGTGCAGCAAATCGGCAGTTACGCTTGGCGCTGCTTGATAAAGTTCGGCAGGGATGCCGTCAAGTCCGGCGGCCTTTCCTCGTTTTAGTGCAATAATTGCAGTGACTATTTCCTCTTTAGTCGGGGCAGTGGACCGTATACGCACATTTTGATGGTTAGCTAAATTATCTATATGAGGGGGAACTTCACCAGAGGTTACACGGTTCAAGACCGCGGCGAAGTGTTCTTTCCACCGCCTCATTTGATCTTCTTCCAAGATAAGTAGCTTTAGATCACTATCTTTCACCGGATGTTGGCAGGAGTTACGACCACCTGTAAACTCCTTGATGACACCGTATACGGCATTTAAGTTGTTACTTCTTGCGGCTTCTTCTGCTGAGGCTAAAAAAGAATTGGCATAAACTCTTTTATCGCGTCGCACACTACGCTGAACTTCTCGAGCTTTCTGACGGTAAAGGAGTTCGATGCTGCTTCGATTGTCGTCTGATGCTGCAGCCAAACGAACTTTCAGCTCCTTTCTTTCAACAATCCGCTGCCATGAAGCGTCGGACATCCAGGGCTTATTCCGGCAATCCGGGTTTGGGCCAAGGATGGTATTTGCGCTATCAATGTACGCATTTTTTATGGCATCCCAGTTTTCGTTTATGTCACTATCTGGGTGACTAGTTATCTCAGCCGCTTTTTGCGCAAGATGGTCATTATATTGTTGTAAGACAGCTGGATTTTTTAATCGAGCAGTGTTGAATTTGCGGCGCCTGAATCTTTCTTCGCTGGGGGGGCGCACGGCTGCAATACGCAATCGAACTTTAGCGACCATAAGATGATGGTCTCTTCCCATCCCAATATCGGCACCCTTCTTGTTTCGCACGTCCAGGAGGCAACTCTTGAATCTTTTACTAATGGCAAAATGGTCGATCTGATTTTGTGTTCTGCGCCGATCAACAGAGGACCAACTGATTTTGTGGTGGTCCTTATGCTCAAACATAGTACCACCGATGAAGAGACTGTGAAAGTTGCAGAACTCTACAAATCTTTCACCGTTGTCATTACGATCACCAAGACCGTGTCTCCCCATCACATGTCTGAGCCCATAGTTATCAGCGCCAACTTTCGCATTCAAATCACCCATAACCATTATAATGTCACCTTTAGGTGTTCTGCTCTGAACGGCGTTTAGTTCTTCGTAGAAGGAGTCTTTTGCCAAGACATTGTCGGGTTCAGTAGGGGCATAACATTGTATTATTGAGATGTTCCTCATTTTGGTCCGGAACCTGGCGGTCAAGACCCTGTCAGAGACCGGTTCCCAGGATAAGAGACAGTTTCGCGCGGCTCTGGTTAAAAGGAGCCCCACACCTGACTCACGACGACTACCGGTAGCTTTATCGGAGTACAACATTACAGTGCTGCCCGTTGGAGAGATGAATTCTCCGCTGTTCCACCATCTTATCTCACTAACTCCTAAGATATTTAATTTGTACCTCAGAAATTCACTCTCTAATTGAAGAAATCGTGCGTTCTGGGGACCTTCTGATCCATTGTCCAGGAGAGTACGAACATTCCAGAATCCAATCTTTGTCATTGTACGATAGCTAAAAGTCGTAACCGTTGAGTCAGTCCTTATCCGAGGCATAGTTGACGTTTCGTTAGCATATAAAGATTTCGGATAGTGCAAGTTGCTGGCATACACATCCTGTCCTTTGATTGTCGGTTTTAACGACAGGCCCTCAAAGGGAAAGGCCGTGGTATTTTTTTCACACCCCACACCACAGGGGTACCTCAACCAAATCATCGCACCGCCATCACTGGCGGCTTGACGTTGGTTGGCAATGGTCTGTGACCACCGCCGTTCCAGGGGGCGCCCACGCGGAGGACTATGGAAGAGGAGTTTTTGCCCCCCCATAATTTTTTTTTTAAATGGTAACTGAAAATCATTATTGTTGAGGAGGAGTGTTGGAAATCTGTCAACCACGCTATATAATATATTATATGTAGATGTTCTAGTTGCAACAAGAATGTTTTTCTAAACTCCAGTACAATCTAACAGATACTTTGGTTTTGGTTTTATGAATTCTAATAAACACTTTGTGATCAACTGTCCAAGTGAACAGACGTATTTTATTTTATCCGTGGCTTCCGGGAATAGAATTTCAGACTCGCAACAGCAAGTAATGACAATTTAGTTTGCAAATTAAATAAAGCTATCTATGGTTTGAAACAAGCAGCAAGATGTTGGTTCGAAACAATTGAAAAAGCTCTAAAATAAAAAGGTTTCCTAAATTCACCTGTTGATCGGTGTATGTATATTTTTTATGAAGGAAATGTTTACGAAAACATTTATGTTTTACTTTATGAGGATGATCTTGTGGTTGCTTGTGGAAATATTGAAACAATAAATAAATTTAAAAATTATCTGGTAAATAAATTTTAAACGAAATTAAATTGTTCTTGGAATAAAATTGAAAGAAATAACGATGTAATGACTTTAGATTAGAGTGCTTATATCAAAACAGTTCTGACAAAATTTAATATGTGCGAATGCAAAGCTATTAGCACATACGCCCCTTCCAACAAAACTTAATTATGAATTTGAACTTTGAATTGTGATGAGAAATACGATGCTCCTTATCGAAATCTCATTGGATGTTTAATGTATATAATGATATGCACTCGACCTGATTTAAATATCGCAGTAAATATTTTGAGTAGGTATTCTCACAAAAATAACAAAGAACTCTGGCAATGCCTCAAAAGGGTGTTGAGATATTTGCAAGGCTCAATCAATATTAAATTATCATAAGCGTGGTAATTACGGTGATATTCTAATAGGCTATGTTTATTCTGATTGGGGAGGTAATGATGAAACTGATCCGAAAAGTACAACCGATTATATATTTAAACTTTTCAAAAAATGTATTTTACTATAAGCTGGAATACCAGGAAACAATCATCTGTCGCAGCTTACTCATCTGAAGCTGAATAAATGGCCTTATATGAATCTGTGAAAGAAGCACTTTGGATAAAAACAATAGCGACTAGCAATAATATCAATATTGAGAAACCAATTCCTATTTAAGAAGATAACAATGGATGTATAAGAATCGCAAATAATTCATCCAGCCACAAGAGATCCAAAGACATTAGTTTTAAATATCATTTTTCACAAATTGAACAAAACATAATTAAACTTGAATATATTCCCACAGATAAGCAATTAGCAGATGTTCTAACTAAGCCGTTGCCAGCAGCCAGTCTTCTGGAATTCAGGACGAAGCTAGGTTGGGAGTAATGGACGAAAAAACATTGCAATAAAGGATAGAATTTTATAATTAATTTGTTTGATAACTGATCTGGTTGGATTTTCCTGGGTTTTCCTAATCCTTGCAACAAATGTTGGACCATGCACGCGCATCGCACCTGAGAAAATACGCAGACTCAGCGTCTAGTGCATTTCCACAAATCCGCGAATATGAGTTTACAGCCAGCGTCAGCAAAATTAGATTAAGTTACTTGAATACCATATTGGCAATCTTTGTCCTGATCCCAGGTAAATAATGTGGTTTACTGATGGGTCAAAAATGGAACAGGGAGTTGGTGTTGGGATCTTTGGACCGAACACCAGGATCTCAATCGCTATGGGCATTTGGCCCAGCGTTTTCCAAACCGAGATCCAAGCTATTGAGACCTGCGCCAGAGTAATTCTCCAAAAGAAGCTCACTGGCGCTAACATTGCTATCTGCTCTGACAGTCAGGCAGCTATTAAGGCTCTTTCCTCACACAAGTTCTCGTCGAAACTAGTGAAAGAGTGTTTTGATACCCTACAGTGTCTCGCAAACACAAACCAGGTCACTCTTTGTTGGATACCTGGGCATCGGGGCATCCATGGCAATGAAGCTGCAGATGAACTTGCTAGACAAGTCTCATCAGAAAAAATTTTCGGGCCTGAACCCTTCTGCGGTCTGAGCTGGGCCGCAGCCGAGGCGATGGTGAGGGTATGGTCTGCGGACGAAAGGTTGCGGTGATGGAATAATCTCCCAGGACTGCGGCAATCCAAAGATCTCATTGATCCCTACAGTCGGAACCAAGCTAGCCGCCTGGGAAGAGTGGGCCTGAGGTTAATCGTTGGTTGCCTCACGGGACACCACTGGGTGAGATATCACCTAAACAAGATGGGTCTGTCCACTGAGACAGAATACCGGTTTTGCCTGGAGGACATCGAGTCCAACAAACACCTTCTCTGTGAATGCCCGGCGATCGCTCGCTCCAGGTTTACGTTTCTTGGAGATTCAATAGTGAGCTCCGCTGTCATTAAGAGTGCTCCTACAAAGGACCTATTGGCTTTCATCAGGTTGATTGAGGGTCTTTTGGATTAGTCAAGGCTATGGCACAATAGATCTTTTGGTCGCAGTGCCTACCATATGGGTATCTTAGCCAGCCCTTATTTATTATTATTATTATTACTTGAACACCATTGTAACTAGGTTTAGTCAGTTCTCATTGTAACGTGAAAAAGAAAAGACTGGTTTCACGCCGCAGGAAATAAATATTTTTTATAACTCCTTCTTGTTAAATAGTTTAACTGGCGCCCAACGTGGGGCTGCTTTGAGCGTTGTCGTTATTTCTACCGTTTTTGGAGGACGAGCTACAGTGGTCCATAATTTATCTGAAGAGGCCGGCAGATGATCCAAAAAGTAAAAACTTTCCAATAATTGTAGTGGAACGGGTCCTACGTATCGCGATAACTAAGCGAACGTGAAACACGAACGCGATAACGAAGCGCACTGTGTAGCAGAACTATTCAAACTACAGGAAAGCGGTAACCAGCCTGCTAAGGAAAAGACAGCGTCATATCGATGATCAGGTGCCCTAGTAGTCCTAACATCCTGTTATATATATGTATAACAATTAAACTATATAGGTATAACACTTAACTTGTAACTTATGTTTGTAACCAACTTAATATGAGTTATAGAATGAACGTCAATGGAGACACACGTCGTGTTTATCTTCTATCAACCATAACATGGTGTTAGAATTGTACGAAGCACGCCTGCTAGTCTCTTCAGTAGAATTCATCGTCACTCTTCGTATGTAAAAGAAGGTAAACGTTTGTTGTAAATACAAATTGAAGTCTGGATCGACAGGATGGCGTTGGATGGAAAATCGTCAGGTGAGGTTATGAAAATGTCACAAGGTACGAAGGACCATATCATGGCTCAAAATCTAAATACGATTCCGAAATTGGAATTTTCTGGGTCGGAAAATATTGCTGCGAAGTGGAAGGAATGGTGGCAGCATTTCGAGCTTTATTTGTTGGCCACTGGATTAGATAGTGCACCAGAAAGACGAAAAATTGCCATAATGCTTCACAGTATGGGTACGAAAGGAGTCAACATTTTCAATTCGTTTGCTATGGATATGGATTCCTCATAGTTTCAAGATGTGAAATTGAAGTTTGACAGCTATTTTATGCCTCAAAAGAATCTAACTGTCACGCGGCATCTATTCTTCACCAGGACACAAAGTCCAGGTGAAAGCATCGACGAGTTCCTCACGGATCTTGAAAACAAGAGCATAGCTTGTGAATTCGGTGAGTTGCGCAAATCGCTTGTGAGAGACATTTTCATAGCTAATATGTCATCCGAGTTTAGCAACGTACGCCAGCGTCTTTTACAAGAAACTGATCCAAGTTTACAAAAAACAGTCGAAATCTTTAAAACCGTCATAATTGCACAAGCCAATGCAGAAAAATGTTAAAGCCAAGTGCCTCAGTGGAAACAGTTCTACATGTCAGCCGGCAAAATAATCAACAAAAATTCAAAAGAAAGTCTCAATCGAAACATAAGAATAAGCAACAATAGTCTCCAGAAAGCAATACGTGTGGCAGATGTGGTCAGAAACATCGTTACAAGTGTCCAGCTGCTAATGTTAGTTGTAGAGTTTGTCATAAGCAAGGTCATTTTGCCAAATTGTGTTTCAATAATAAAAATCGCAATATCAGAAGTGTAGAGTCGCAGAGCCAACACGGTGACGTTTGTGAAAAATTGTTCGTAGGTACAGTCACAAGCAGTAGTAAAAATTATTCAGTAAATTATTCCAAACACTGTTGAACGTTGAATTTAATTGTATATTAGATTCGGGAGCTGATACTAATATCATGTCATTGTGTACTTATAAAAAATTAAATTTACCTCAGTGGGAATTGAAAAAATGCAATGTTAAAGTAACAGGTTTTGGTGGAAAGCAGATTCCTATAATTGGACGGTGTTCATTGAAGTGCTTTTTCAATAATTTAACTGAAGTTATCTCGTTTATTGTAACAGATATAGATTGTCCAACTGTGTTAGGGCATCCTACTTGCCAAAAAAATAGGTATATTGAGAAGAGTATTTTCATTGAAATCGAAAAATAGTGATGATATTGTAAAAGAATATAATGATGTATTTCAAGGGTTAGGATGTCTTCCTCCTGTTTGTCATCTGAAACTGTGTGCGAAAGCAATTAAGAGTGTGCTTAGACCCCAGAAATTTGAATAACAATATTATTCGAGAGTATTATCCGTTAAAGAATTGTGATGAAATTCGTTCGAAATTAAAAGGAGCTGCATTTTTTTCACACTTAGATGCATTTTCAGGTTTCTGGATGTTAAGACTAGATGATGAAAGCGCAGATCTTTGCACATTTCAAACCCCATTTGGTAGGTACAAATATCTTAGACTACCATATGGCGTAACTGCATCGTCTGAAATTTTTCATAGAGTTATGATAGACTTATTTGGAGACATTGAAGGAGTTCTGATCTTTATTGATGATTTTCCTGTCTATGGAGAAACTGAAGAAATTCATAACAATAGATTACAGCAAGTCATGGAAAGAGCCAGAGAAGTAAATCTGAAACTGAATAAGTTCAAATGTAAATTTTTAGTCACCGAAGTTTGTTTTTTAGGCTATGTATTTAGCAAAGAAGGTGTCAAAGTTGACACAGAAAAAGTAAAAGCAATTACAGAAATGCCTACTCCTAAAAATATCAAAGAATTGTAAAGATTCCTAGGCATGGTGAATTATTTAGGTTCATTCATAGAAAATTTGTCAGAGAAGACTAAAATTTTGAGAAATTTACTTAAGTCTGATTCCGTATGGCTATGGGATGCGAATTGTGAGCAAAGTTTTAATTGTTTGAAGAAAACTATCACCCAAGCACCAGTGCTAGCTGACTATGATTCTAATTTACCCTTAACTTTACAAGTAGATTCTTCTCAGTCAGCAATAGGGGGTAATAGTAATTATGCAGAATAAGCGTTCGATTGCTTATAGTTCGAAAACTTTAACTGCATCACAAGTAAACTATGCCCAAATCGAAAAAGAACTGTTTGCAATTCAGTTTGGATGTACAAAATTTCACCAATATACATATGGTCATAGAATTACGGTCCACACGGATCACAAATCTTTAGTCTATTTATTCAAAAAACCATTATATGAAGCTCCTGCCAGATTACAGCGCATGATGCTTGCCCTACAAGCATATGATCTTGATGTTGTACATGTACCAGGAAAAGAATGGTATATATCGGATACTCTGTCGAGAGCTGCTCCTAATGAAAATTATCTTGATTTAGGATATCACGTAAATTCTGTATACTCTAACTTAGCTGTTAGCGAAGAGTATAGTAAGAAACTGTCTCAAGCAACCGAGTCAGATAAAGTCTTACGAATACTGAAGTCTTATTATTTGAATGGATGGCCTAGTAGTAAGGATAAGTTAGAGGAGTCTGTGAAACCATATTGGAATTTCCATAGCGAAATACATGTTATGAACAAATTAATATTTAAAAGCAATAAATTAATTGTTCCCAGCTCAATGCGTCCAGAAATGTTAGAAAGGATTCACGAAGGGCACCAGGGAATAAACAAATGTCTAACTTTAGCTAGAGACACTTTCTATTGGCCTAATATGACAGGAGAGTTAAAAAATTTAATAGAACAGTGTTCTATATGTGCTACATTTGGTTATTCTAATTCTAACGAACCACTTAGAAACTATGATATATCAAGCCTTCAAGTTGGTATAGATTTCCTTTATTTTAATAAACAAAACTATTTGCTCGTTACAGATTATTATTCTAAGTATATTGAAGTTGCTTTGTTGAATTCAAGTTACATGGCAAAAAACGTAATTATTAATCTTAAATCGATATTTGCTCGCCATGGTACACCAGTGTCGTTTGTATCGGATGGTGGACCCCCATTTCAGTCAGTTGAATTCAAATCATTTTTACATGATTGGGACGTTGAGCATATCGTGACAAGTCCCTATCATGCACGATCGAATGGTCAAGCCGAAAGTTCAGTAAAAATAATTAAGAGTATTTTAAAGAAGAGTCATGAATTAAATAAAGATCCATACATAGCACTTTTGCACTATAGGAATACTCCGAAGGCGAACTTGCCATCACCCGCACAATTGTTAATGTCCAGAAATCTTAGAATGAATATACCAGTTGTCAAAAAGAATCTTAAACCTAAAGTCGTAGCATTTTCTTACTATAAGAAAGGTATGCAAAAATCACAAGAGCAAAGCTCATACTATTACAATAAGGATAAAAAAGAATTGTTTATTTTGCGTCCAGGGGATCAAATATATTATAAGAAAAGTCAAAATTCAGCTTGGTTGCCAGGAATTGTTAAGGAAAGAAATACAGTAGTGTTCGCTTATAACGAGCCCGGTTATAACGAACTTCCGGCTATAGCGAACTAATTTTTAACGTACGAATGGAACCCCATTTATTCACAATGCATTTAGTTCCGGTTATAACGAACCCGCTTATAGTGAATTTTCCGGTTATACCGAACTTTATTTCACTTAAAAAATGGTAAAATGACCGTTTAATACGAACTTTCGGTCATACAACTGGGGGGTTCCCCACATTAAGTCTCATTGATTGTTACATTCCGTGTACATATACATGTTTTCTATTCAAGCGTGTTCCGTTCTCGTAGCGAGAATTTGTCTGTTTGCAATATTTTCAGCTATACGTCGCATATCGCGGGTTCATAGGACAAACCTGTAATATTCTGTCGTGTGTTTTTTGGTCGTTTTCTTCTTTAGTTTGAATTTTCAAAGATGTCATCTGTTGAAAAACAAACGCGGAAAGTTTTGACTTTAAAAGAAAAATTTGAGATCGTGAAACGGATTGAAAGCGGTACCAAGCAAAGTGATTTGTGTAAGGAGTTAGTATTGAGCAAGTCGACGATAGCTACCATTTGGAAAAGTCGCGATACTATTACGAGCAGTTTTGATAGTAGAAGTTCAGACACCAAAAGGATAAAGCAGACCAAACACGATGATATCGACAACGGACTTTTAAAATGGTTTTCACAACAGCGAAATTCTAACATTCCGATAACAGGGGCGGTTTTGCAGACAAAGGCAAATGAATTCGGAACTCGACTCCACGACAATGAATTTACTTGCAGCAGGAGTTGGATCGAACGATTCAAAAAGCGACATAGCATCGTTTCAGGTAAAATTGTTGGTGAATCTGCGGTTGTTAATATGAGTGTTGTAGACGACTGGCTACAAAATAAATGGCCTTTGCTAAAAGAAAATTACAGTGACTCCGACGTTTTCGACGCGGATGAGACGGGATTATTCTACAAGCTACCACCGAACAGAATTTTGAAATTTAAGGGTGAATCATGCTCTGGGGGTAAACTTTCAAAAGAAAGGATCACCGTTTTAATGACGGCAAACTTGTCGGGAACTGAAAAACGAAAACTACTGGTCATTGGTAAGTCGAAAAACCCCAGATGCTTCAAAAACAGAAATTTGCCTGTCGACTATAAACCGAATCGTAACGCTTGGATGAATTCCGAAATTTTTACTGATCATTTACGTGAATGGGACCAGGAGTTATCTAAAAGAAATCGAAAGATTTTATTGTTGATTGACAATTGCCCTGCCCATCCTGACGTTAAAGGCTTACAATTGATAAAGCTAGTGTTCATGCCACCAAATACGAGTTCAAAGCTGCAGCCATTGGATCAGGGCGTTATCCATAGTTTGAAGAGTCACTACAGACGCATTTTACTTTCAAAGTGGGTAAAATCAATTGATGAAGGAAATGACAAGTTCCATGTCAGTTTTTTGGATGCCATTAATTTTCTTCATATGGCATGGGAAAAAGTTTCAAAAGAGACGATAGCCAATTGTTTTGCTCACGCTGGATTTTCAAAAGATATCATTTGTGATGAATTTGACGCAGAAGATGATCTTCCACTAGCTGAATGGCTCAGACAAAGAGGTGTTGAAATCATGGCTGGAACAGATGTCGAATTGGATGAGTACATTCGCGTTGACGAGAATGTCATCAGCACAGAAAACTTGACAGATGAGCAAATTTTTTCAAGTGTTTCATCACATGGGAGTGATTACGATGAAGAAGATTCAGTGGAGTACTGCGACTCAATTAATCCTTCTCCATAAATTTCCGACGCAATTCACAGTGTGGGCCAAATTCGAAATTTCTTACAACTACGAAATACTCCGATCGATGTTTTCAACAGCTTCGCAAAAGTTGAATCTTTTATCAATGAAACGTATTTCATTAGCAAAAATAAGCAAACGACAATTTTAGATTTCTACTCTACAAAGTAAACTACATATGTATGTATGTATGTATATATAAATACATATGTACCTAGATCCCCAACCGAATGAAAAAAAAATGAATATGAATTACATATGTATATGTAATATGAATTCTGAAATAATTTTTTTTGTGTGTATATGTAATGTCTGTTTTTTATTTTGAGAAAATAATTTTATTAGTCACTTAATTTACAGTTTCCGGTATAACCGCTTATAACGAACTCCGGATATAACGAACCAAATTGGACACTCCCTTGAAGTTCGTTATATCCGGACATGACTGTAAGTGTCAAAGATCCTATATTATAAAAGACTTAAATGGCGCAGAATACCGAAGAAATAGAGTTCATTTGAAATATAGAACTAATGATAGTTGTCACAAATATGATTTCAACATGCAATCCAATCGATCACAATTACCTATTCATACAGAATCGTCTCTTGAGACAAGTCGTACAATAAGAAATGAAGGTCAGGAGGAAGTCAATCATAACACTGATGGATTTTATACTACTAAGTTTGGTAGATTTGTTAAGAAGCCCGATAGATTAAATTATAATACATAATAATTTGAAATGTTAAATTTGAACGTAATTGGAGTTGTCAAGATATATATAATCATAATTAAATTTGATTAATTGTTAATGAAATTAATTTTATAAATATAACTCAAAGTAATTATTAATTAAATATGCTTAAGATAAGGGATGTTATATATATATGTATAACAATTAAACTATATAACACTTAACCTGTAACTTAAGTTTGTAACCAACTTAATATGAGTTATAGAATAAACGTCAATGGAGACACACGTCGTGTTTATCTTCTATCAACCATAACACATCGTAACAGATAAGGATAAACGGGAGTTTGGAAGTATCCAGTAGCCGCCTTGATTTCAATAGCAGCCTCAACACCTACAATGGATGCATTAATAATGATCATCCTGTAAGTACTGTTGTAACAAAATACAGATATATGTATATTACCCACCAATCTAAATTGTTTAACCAAAAAAAAAAACAAAAAAATAACCATCTCACCTTGCAAAACCATTGCATTTAATTAATGTTATTGTCGAAATTTTCTTTTTATGTCGGAAAACGCTAGATTTATTAGGAATAATCATCAAAAAAGTGAAAATTGTGATAATTCAGCGAAATTGTGAACTAGTGCATTTTGTTGATTATTCGGCCGAAAACAAAATTTGCTCAATTGTTGTGACTTTAAAATTTGTCCGTTATTTCGATTACCTTAATCTGCTTCGGTTTCTATTGTGTCGTCTGATCTCATTAGGTTTCAGTTTTTCGAATCCTTGTGTGCTTCCCTCCAACATGTCGAACCCTAGCAATTAAATTCGGCCAGCCAGATTGGTCGCAAATGACCAGGAAAATGCGGCAGTTCGTCCCCCTCCGGTTAATAACGCACCACTTCATGCAAACAATTTGCAAAATACTGTAAATCGAGACGAAATAGTTGACTTCATTACGCAACTAGTAACAGAAACCCTCAGAGTTCAGGGTAGACAAATATTCAATTCAATCCTTAACCCATCTTCAGACATCAACAACGAAGTTGATGAATCAATCCACGCTGAAAAGAATCGAAACCTGGCGGACATGGATCGTATACCAGATGTGGTGAAGAGCTTAAAAGAATTCTCTGGACAGCCCGGAGAGTTCTCATCATGGAAAAAGGGTGTCGAGAGGATATTAAAAATCTATGAGCATTTGAGGGGGACGCCCAAATAATGCGGGATATTCTCAGTTATTAGAAATAAAATTACGGGCCATGCAGATATTGCATTTGAATCGTATAACATCCCATTAAACTGGTCCAAAATTTCCAAATGTTTGACCTTGCACTATGCGGATAAACGCGATCTGGGTACGTTAGAATACCAACTGACAACCCTTGTACAAGATAATACAACAATCCATGATTTTTACCAGATGGTCTACCATCATCTTTCATCGATATCGAACAAACTCTTTTCAATGGATATGAGCCAGGAAAACCTCAACGCCATGACCCAAGCATATCGGGATAATAATCAACAAATCAATAGTAGATCGCTTAATTAATGTAACAATGGTGGCCAATAAAGTTGTACAACTACCTCAGAATAATCATAACTTTCAAAATGAATTTATATCTTCTGTACAATACAAACTGAAGCTTATTAAGGAAGAATTGATTAACATAAAATATGCCATACAGATGTCAAAAACAAATACTGTTAATACTTTCGAATCAAGAAATTAAAATAGCTACTAATATATTTGATAGAGAGAAATTAATTATAGATCATCAGAAGAAGCTCTAGAATTTTCGAATGTGTTACACCGTGTCCGCGGTCTTGCGGCCGTCCGACCAACCCTCGAAGATGGGTCGTGGGCGCCACGTGCTTAAAATTTAATGACCGCCAGTGCCTGGTTCGTCTCCGCAATAAGTACGAACTCACGGGAGTAGAAATATTTCGCACTGAAACCACTGACACGGTTAGAATTCAAGTTCACTATAATTTTTTCGATCCAAAGCGCGTTACACCGTCTTTACAATGGGTGTCTCCGTAAGGGAATTCACTCAAACGCTATCGACCGGTCGTATATTTACTTTACTTAAGCGCTACTTACTAAACTAACTTATATCTACCTATTCACTATCCTAAGCTAAATGCCCTACCTGGGTGGCGGATTTACTCACTAAATCACTTAAACTGTCTGTATTTGCTGCGCTGTCCGTGGCAATTTTTTGTTATACGTCTACTCATCCGGTACACCATCCACTTCTCCAAAATATTTGTCTTTGCCTTCACTGCGCTGTCCGTCACAATCTTCGTTTTCGTCTCCGTCAATTTAGCTCCTGCACAGT
Source organism: Chloromyia formosa (assembly GCA_964017055.1). Lineage (NCBI taxonomy): Eukaryota > Metazoa > Arthropoda > Insecta > Diptera > Stratiomyidae > Chloromyia > Chloromyia formosa. The sequence continues at coordinate 63,546,402 of OZ024815.1, read as the reverse complement.
CCGAGTCTCCAAAAAGAACGAATTCGCCTACGTCGCTGTATTTGATTCCTTTTGTCGTCAACCTTTTGTCGTTCGTGATAAATGTAACAAAAAGGGTTCCCGTTTATTTTCCGTCGCTTAAATAGCATCAGGTCAACGGATAATTGCGTGAATCAGTTATCCGCGCAATACTAGAATCCCACTCATTAGTACGTCAACCGGTGCTGGTAAAGCAGTTCACGTCAATTTGACAATTCGCGTTTGTTTATCTTCGCAAAGTTTGTGATATTGTGATAGTGATATTTAACTTCTGTGTCGACGGTGGATTCCGGTAGCGCGCGTGGATTGAGGAAGAACGAGAGGACAGTGAGAATCAGATAAGTATTTTTAAGTATTATATCAGTGAACAAGAGACTTTGTGGTATTTTTCTCTTCTTTCAGGAACTGGTCACCGGCTTCCGAAATATGCTCCACAAGGTATTCGTAAGTATACTGCCACCCCCTAAATGCCGCCGTAAATAATATATATCTATTTCTCACAGATATCTTGTCACGCTTTGGATCCGTGACAAATGTAAAAATTTGAACGAACAATGTATCACTTCTCTATATTGTAAATATTCCAGTCACTACTCAAGATATTTATGGGAAACTTAATTAAACCAGTCAGTAGAGAAAATATTATAATAGATATTTTATACAGCACCATATTGAGAAATCAGAATAAAATTTATGGCGTACCAAAAGATGGTACGAGCTACGGGAACCTTACGATATGTAACCAAAATGAATTGTTAGATATAAGCAACTCATCCTGCATACCAAACATCCTAAGAAGTGGCGCCTCAACCTGTAATAAAGTCAACGGTCACCAGACGCCTATCTTAGACGAAATCACTACTGGAATGCTAATCCTAAACAAATTCAAAGGAACTGTGAACACGTGAACGAAGTACCTCACCAACTTGAAAGAATCTTTTTAGTGATATTTAGTAACGCCACCATAACCGTTAACGATTACACCTTCTCAGCCAACGAAGTTTCAAACCTGCAAGCGTTACCACCTGTCTTCCAACCCACACCCCAGGAAGAACGATATAGAAAAATCCTATCTATGGAAATGATGGAGGAAATGCATCTCAACAATACTCATCATATCAGATTGCTAGAAAAGGAACGCCAAACTGCAACCTGGACGAATTATTCGATAATTATAGCTGTTATCTTAATGTCACTAATCATTATCTTTCTTGAACTACGCAGGAAGCAAGCCAACAAAATTATCATACCAGTAACTACAAGATGACATTGGCCCCAAACAAAATAAGATCGAAGCAAAATCAACCACACCAAAATATGCAACGACCTTCCTCAGCATCCTCCAGCCGCACGAACCGAAGGCAACAACCCACAAACTCTACGATGGGCTATTTTTCTAGCGATTAAAGACAATCGGTTCTTAGAAGGGACGAGTTAACACCTGCACGCGCATCGCACGAGTTACATCCGTTCTCACAGACGACACCCAACACGCGTATTCACTGCCGTCCATCGAACCCCGACCCAATTTGAACATGATCCGGACAGCATATCAAAATTACCCAGAATGCACAATTTGCTTGCACCATTTTTCATAATTTAATTCTTACCTTTGTGATAATAATGATTTGTTGGCACTTTTGTAAATTCATAAATAGTACGTAAGCATATGAAATCAGTCAGGCTTGTTTGTAACTTGTAACAGATTCGAAATAATAAGCTTGTAAAACGAAAGAATACTGTTTTTTTTTGGTACGTTCCGTGAAGGTTGACATAAGTGGCGCAGTCGTGCGGATTTTTGTGCTACGCGTTCTAGTTATCGGTAGTGCAAAATCGTGTGTTCCAGCTTGGACATAGAACCTGACCTCGAAGGATCATCGAGAATTATCCAGACTATCCAGCATACACCCCAATCGTCGACGACATCAATCTCAACCCTCGAAGGATTATCGAGAAACTCCGGAACTACTTTACATTCGACGGCTCATCGAAATATATACTCATTTTAAGAATGATACTGATTATTATCACGTAAGTCAAAATAATTGGATACTTTCCTCTCTACTTCCTTACCCATATACCTCAAATGAGAAATAGAATTAGACCTTATCCTAGAATTAGGCATAATTTGCGTAGAATACCTCTAACTACTATATTAGAAAGTGATCGTGAGATTCTAAGTGCTTCCTGCGAACCGGTTGAAATTTGTGACCTATCTAATCGTTCTGGTAATAGTGTTAGTGTTGGGAGTGCGATTGATTTAGAGAATAGTACGTCCGAAATGACGAATATTGTGGAAGTATTCAATTCCTTGAGAATTCCTGATGCGGTTAAGGACTTGCCAAAATTCGAAGGCAACCCTAGGCTGCTTCATGACTTCATTGAAAACATCGAGGAAATAATTTCACTCATTCCATCCGTATCACCTGCTTACAACAAAATGATTCTTCGCGCTATACGGAATAAGATTGTGGGACCCGCCAACGAAGTACTGAACATGTACGGTACTCCTTTGGACTGGACAGAAATTAAACAAAATCTAATCCTTCACTACAGTGACAAAAGAAACGAAACGTCCCTGATTAGGGACCTCCACAACCTTAACCAACGCGGTAAAACGGTCGAGAAGATTTATAGTGAGATAGTAGAAACCTTGTCGACAATAGTTAACCACATACAAATACACGAGACCAACCCAAGTGTAATTACCGCGAAACGCACACTATATTCTGAAATGTGCCTCAACGCATTTCTGGCAGGACTTCAAGAGCCACTCGGTGCAACTATAAGAGCTATGAGACCCGATTCCCTTGCTGTAGCGTTCTCATACTGCATAAAGGAGCAAAATACCTTTTATGCGAAGTACGATAACGCAAATTCACAACGGAAAACCCAGGCTCCTCCTGTTGTTACGCAGAGAGCTCCACCAGCACAACAAGTCAATCCACCTATAAATTATTTCAATAACTTCCGACAACCAACTATCCCTCCGAGGCAAAATTTCCAATTACCAAATACTTTTCAGCAAACATACCCAACTCCTCAAAATTTTAACAATAGATTCAATCCATTCAATCAACAACAAAACCCTCAATTCAATAGGCCAGTACTTCCAAAACCTATTCCTATGGAAACAAGCTCGGGCAATACCCATCTCCGCTATGGAAACGGTCAACCATCTCAACTACAAAATCCTTTAAGTAATAATTTGTTCAGACCTACCGGACCGCCAAGAGTCAACCCTCCAAATAACTTCTTTAGATCAACGGGACCACCAAGAGTCATAAGTAAGGAACTATTTAACGTTACAGAGACAGAATAGACCGACAACACTAACAGTAACAAAACATCCTCATACTTTCAACCTTCCACGAACGACCTTTACAGACAGGACCTTGACGGATATTACTGTTACACAGAACCAGACAATACTTACGATAATTTTTATGGGCAGAATCCGGAAAGTTCCAGATCAATTTAACGAAACTGGACCAGACAACCAAACTCAGACTGACAATCATAAAATCGACGATAGAAATTTTACGTTACTTGCCTCGACAGACCAACCGGGTACATAGATATAAACACAGACGGCTAAAACCTACCATTTATCGAAATATCCTCTCCATTCGGACGAAGCCTTAAGTTTCTTATAGATACGGGGGCATCTTCCTCTTTTATTAATCCCGAATTTGTACACCCGAGTGACATCGAAAAAACTAAAACCATCCATATTAAAACCATCCTGAATAAATACGCTTTGAACGAACAAGTTATTTTGCCCCGATTCAAGGAATTTAGGCAACCAGGCCAACTCAGATTTCTAATCTTCAAGTTCCACCAATACTTCGATGGACTGTTAGGACTGGATATTCTGACAGCTTTAAATGCCAAAGTAGACCTGGCTCAAAAGGCCCTAATAACGGATAACGCCAAAATCCCCTTGTTATTCAAACCAAACCTCACCTCATCTAAATATACAATACCCCCAAAAACAAAATTTGTAGCCAAATTGCCAGTCGATATTTGCAATGGAGATATCTATATTGAGAACACCGAAATCACACCCGCATTATTTATTCCCGAAGGTATATACACTAGTAACAATTCGCACGGTTTAATTACTATTATCAATCGATCTGATAACGAGCAGACTCTCTTCCTAGAGCAACCTCTCAAAGTTTCTAAGTTCTCATCTTCCGAATTTACACAAGTGAACAACTTCAATATCGATTACGATTGTGGACCCGACACTTTTATACCCCCGAGGATATCACTAAACTAATTCGCGTATATCATCTCAATAAAGAAGAGAAAGACTCGATATTCCGTATATGTCGCGAATACGACGATGTCTTTTATCGCGAAGGTCAAAGCCTCAGCTTTACCAACAAAATTAAACACCACATTTCAACCACAGATGACATACCAATATATACGAAATCTTATCGCTACCCACACGTGCACAAAGAAGAAGTTAGGAGACAAATTAATGACATGCTAGACCAGCACATCATTAGGCCTAGCTATTCTCCATGGAGTTCCCCAGTTTGGATTGTCCCCAAGAAATCGGACGCAAGCGGGAAACAGAAATGGAGACTAGTGATCGATTACCGAAAGCTGAACGAGAAGACGGTAACAGATCGCTATCCCATCCCTAACATCTCCGACATATTGGATTAACTGGGCAAGAGTTTGTACAATATTTTTCAACTTTAGATCTTGCCAGTGGGTTTTACCAAATCGAGATGGACCCAAAGGACATTCAGAAAACTGCCTTTACGGTGGAAGGAGGACACTACGAGTACGTCCGCATGCCGTTCGGACTAAAAAACGCTCCGTCCACTTTCCAACGTGTGATGGACAACGTGCTCCAAGATCTACAAGGCAAAATATGCCTGGTCTATCTTGATGACATTATTGTCTTTTCCACCTCGCTCCAAGAGCATGGAGAAAACTTGAGAAAAGTCTTCCAAAAGTTGCGCGATGCCAACTTGAAAGTGCAACTTAATAAATCGGAGTTCCTCCACAAGGAATTAGCCTTCTTGGGACATATAGTTACAACAAATGGAGTAAAACCCAATCCCGAAAAAATCAGAGCGATAAAAGATTTCCAATCCCCAAGAACCAGAAAGAAATAAAATCCTTCTTAGGTTTATTGGGTTACTACCGAAAATTCATTAGGGATTTTGCCAGACTGACAAAACCTCTTACCGAATGTCTGAAAAAGGGTAGAACCGTCCGGCTCACCGAGGAATATGTAAAAGCATTTGAAATGTGCAAAGACCTGTTGACGAACGATCCAATTTTACAATATCCGGATTTCAGTAATCCGTTCATCCTGACAACCGATGCCAGTAACTTTGCGATCGGTGCTGTCCTGTCCCAAGGAACAATTGGCAATGACAAGCCTATCTGTTACGCCAGTAGGACTCTTACAGACTCCGAAATTAATTATTCCACAATTGAGAAGGAGCTGTTGGCTATAGTCTGGGCAGTAAAATATTTCAGGCCCTACCTATTTGGGCGTAAGTTCCAAATAGTGACCGACCATAAGCCCCTAACGTGGCTTATGAGCCTCAAGGACCCAAACTCTAAATTAATGAGATGGCGGCTAAAACTTGAGGAATTGGACTATCAGGTCGTGTATAAAAAGGGAAGTCAGAATTCTAACGCAGACGCCCTGAGTAGAATACGGCTCCCCGATACAAAACCAAATACACACGTCGAACTGAACGCTAACGAATCACCCCAGGAAATAAAAACACCTCAGTAATCACGGAAAACGGCTCAACCATTCACTCCGCCGAAGAGAATTTAGATGATGGAATTTCAATATCAGAGAGACCATTAAATGAATTCACACTTCAAATCGTTCTCGAAAAATCAACAACGACCCCCAAAACTTCCTTGCAGATGCCATTTAAAAACAGGCAAAGAAGAACCATACGCATGTTAGACTATACCGAAAATACTGTACTAGAACTTTTTAAAAGATTCCTGGCACCAAATAAACTCAACGCGATTCATACAGCCGACGAAATCTTCAAAATTGTCCAAACAATCTATTCCAAATTCTTTTCACAATCTAAGACATTCAAGCTAATCCGATGCATGGATGTTCTCCAAGACGTAACCGACACTGACGAGCAAGAAAAACTTATCAATGATTACCATATACATAACAATCACCGAGGTATAAGCGAAACAATACTGCATTTCAAAAGAAGCTATTACTTCCCCTACCTTAAAGAGAAAGTCGTTAAAATTATAAACAACTGCGAAACCTGCCAAGTTCAGAAGTACGACAGAAGTCCACAGAAACCACCACTCCAAATTTCCGAAAGCCCACAGCAACCATTAGATAGTATCTACATAGACGTGTATACTATCAACGGCAAACCAATTTTAACCATCGTCGACCGTTTTTCAAAATTCGCAGCTGCCTATACCTTAGAATCTAAAAACAGTCTGAACATCCTGAAAGCGCTTAGGCATTTCATTTGTCTCCACGGTATCCCCAAAACATTAGTAGCCGACCAGGGCACCGAAATGACTGCCTCAATTTTCAAAGACTTTTGCACACAATATGGTATATCAACCCACTTTACTTCATTCCAACAAACTAGTAGCAATGCCTACATAGAAAGATGGCACTCGACATTGACAGAGATTTATAGAATCGTCCTAGAGAAAAGAATAAACTCAACACTGACCATGACGACATACTAAACGAATCGGTAATAACTTATAACAACGCAATCCACTCGACGACAAGACTCACTCCCTACGAATTGTTTTCAGGCAGAACACACACATTTAACAAAAATCTAAATTACAATGATGAACATGAGTACTTAAAGAAACTTAACGAATTTAGGACGAAATTATATCCAAGTATAAAAGAAAGAGTAGAGCAGATAGTAAGCAAAAACATAGAAAAAATTAACAGAAATCGTGAAGAACCCCAAACGTTAGAATCAAATGAAACAATTTTTCGGAAAGAATGTAGGAGAAATAAAATCACCCCGCGATTCAGTAAGCACAAAGTTAAGAAAGATAACAAAATCACTGTAATTACCACAAAAAACCAAAAGTTACACAAATCAAAAATTAAGAAAAAACGTCAATTTCAGGTTCATCATAATGACGGAAGGACAGAAAATAGAAATACAGGACTTGACCAACAACCACGGCCTACTACCACTACAGCTGGGGACGAGTAGAACAATTAAATCCTACGAAAACCTGGTGCACATAGTTAATCTCGACAAATACGAACATGCCATACAAAAAATAACTGACTCAATTTCACAATTCGACCGAACTAATGACACAACGGACACACTCGAAATTACAAAACTGAAAATTAGAGGACTAACCCACAAGCTACAGACGTTGAAACCTAGACTTCGAACAAAAAGTGGTTTAACTAACGGACTGGGGTCACTCATCAAAGGTATCACAGGTAATATGGATGCGAATGACGCTTTACGTATAAACAACGATATCCAAATGCTATTGCTAAATCAATCGAATATTAAAGCTGAAGTTAATAAACAGACGAAACTGAACAACCTTATGAAAGAACGATTTGATCAAATAACAAATCATATTAACAACCAAACCGATGTAATCAGGAAATACTTAGAAAATTCACAGAACAGAATTAACAAAAAATACGATTCCATGCTACACATTCAATATCTTAACCAGCTACATTATAATATCGACATTCTAAATGACCATCTGTCGGGAATCGCAGAGGCCGTAATTCTCGCAAAACTGAATATAATATCAAAACAAATTTTGAGCCCACTTGAACTAAACGAAATTTCGCGCACTCTCGAAAATCAATCCGTGCAAACAAAATCCGATGAACACATCTACGAGATGTTAAACCTTCAAGCTTACTACAATAATTCTAACATTATTTTCAACATCCAAATTTCCATTTTGTCAACAGAAAGCCTCCCATTTTTCCACATCATACCTCTCCCCATCCAGAGGACCCAAATAATATCCTCGAAACCCTACATGATCCTAAACCATAACAGTGTCCAATTTTTTGACAAAAAATGCCCTAAAATCGAGGGATTCTACTACTGCGAAGAAACAAGTAACCAAAAAGACCTAAGCAATTTCAGGTGTATCACCAACATCTTAAATGGTACGCCAGCATCCTGCCAGCTCAAAAACATAACGGAAACGTCTGAAATAATCCAACCCGAGCCGAACTACATAATCACCATCAACATTCCCGAAACCATGTTGAGATCGACTTGCGGAATCACGAACAGATCTATAGCCGGCACTCTGTTGATCCATCACGAGAATTGCCGCCTGGAAATCAACGATATCACCTATACCAGCCAGAACAGAATCTTCTGGGACGAAGTTACCGTATTTCCTGTCGCTTTTGGCGACAACTCAACCACAAAGGACTCCATTTACTTACCAAACTTGGAAAAAACTCAATTCCCGGACTCCAGTTTCATCAACATTTTTGGTTCATCTAGCACCACCAACGAATACATCCTGCAAACGCCCATTATCCTGTTAGTCATCGCCTTAGCAGTCAGCCTATACCTACATTTCAAAAGAAGAACCAACAACAAGCAACATACTACGACATCGCTCCAGATAAGAGAAACCCCAGCACCACAGTTTCTCTAACTGTCACTCTTCTTGAGGAGGGAGGAGTTACATCCGTTCTCACAGACGACACCCAACACGCGTATCCACTGCCGTCCATCGAACCCCGACCCAATTGGAACATGATCCGGACAACATATCAAAATTACCCAGAATGCACAATTTGCTTGCACCATTTTTCATAATTTAATTCTTACCTTTGTAATAATAATGATTTGTTGGCACTTTTGTAAATTCATAAATAGTACGTAAACATATGAAATCAGTCAGTCTTGTTTGTAACTTGTAACAGATTCGAAATAATAAGCTTGTAAAACGAAAGAATATTGTTTTTTTTTTGGTACGTTCCGTAAAGGTTGACATAAGTCACGTGAGAAAATACGCAGACTCAGCGTCTAGTGCATTTCCACAAATCCGCGAATATGAGTTTACAGCCAGCGTCAGCAAAATTAGATTAAGCAACTTTAACATTATTGTAATTAGGTTTAGTCAGTTCTCATTGTAACGTGAAAATGAAAAAAAAAAACGGGTTTCACCCCGCAGGAAATAAATATTTTTTTTTTAATTCCTTCTTGTTAATAGTTTAACTTGTATTCCCCAGATAGCACAAGAAAGAACCATCAAATGCAACAGTTTACTTGTTTACTACAATAATTTTGTTTGTGTCTGTTATAAATTGTATCTAATGCCGGGTTTCCACCAAAGAGACAGTTTTGAAAAACACGGACAAAAACTGTTTTTCTGATCAAAAACGCAAATGTTCTGTAAAAACTGAACAGTTTTTAAAACATTTGTGTCCCTAAAAACTGTTTTAGGAGACAAAACACTTTCCCATCGCCACTGGGAAAATGTTTTTGTTTTCTAGAACAGATCAAAGGAAAACACATTTGTTCTTGTTTTTTTGTCTGCTTGGTTGAAACACGCACTTTTGTTTTCTGCGACAATTCTACACAGTCAGTTATCAGTTGTAATTTTAAAAGTCGAAGTGATATAAACTTTACTTTCTTTGTGTTTTTATACCCTAGACTTATAGTATAGGGTATATTGTTTTTGTCACGACGGAAATATGTAACACCTTAAAGGAGGCTCCGGAGGTATAGCAATGTATATATAAATGATCGGGGTCACCTCCTGATTCGATTTAGCCATGTCTGTCTGTCTGTCTGTCTGTCCGTCTGTCTGTCCGTTCGCACGATAACTTTCGATAAAATGAAGCTAGAGCCTTGAAATTTTGGTCAAATGTTGGAAGTGTGATCTAGTTGGATGATATTGAAAATGGGCAAGATCAGGCCAAGAGAACGCCTACCTCCCCTACATATGTAAAATACATAAATGTATCTATAACTCCCGATTAAAGAAACATGAAAAGCTCTAGCTTTGGTAGATTACTCATAAGGGTAATCTCATACTCTCCTGGGAAAATAAAACAAGTTGAAAACTAACGGTAATTTTCTTACAAAGAACCCCGTACTACCCTACTTTTCAGGTTTTTTGTCTATAACTCCTGAACCAATTGACGTAGACACCTGATTTTTGGCGTGTAACCTTGAAGTGAGAAGCTGCTTAAGACTATGTAAGTTGGGCAAAATCAGATCAAAGGAACGCCTACCTCCCCTACAAATTTCAAAAAATTAAATATTCATTTAATTACGATAACTTTCGATAGAATGACACTAGCGAGTTGAAAATTTGTTAGAATGTTGTTAGTAAGATCTACTAGGTTGGCATTGAAAATGGGCAAGATCCGACTCAAACAACCCCTACCTCCCCTACAAATGCAACTTCAAATAAGCGATAACTTTTGACAGAATCAAGCCAGCGACTTGAAGTTTTGGTCAAATGTTTGAAGTCAGATTGGGTTAGTTGGTATTCAAGATGAGTTAGATCCGACCTAAGAAACCCCTACCTCCCCTAGAAATGAAACTTAAAATAAGCGATAACTTACGACAAAACAATGCTAGCGACTTAAAATTTTGGTCAAATGTTTGTAATAGAATACAGTTGGCTAATATTGTAAATACGTAAAGTCCGACCAACGAAACCCCTACTTCCCCTACAAATGAAACTTCAAATAAGCAATAACTTTCGATAGAGTGAAGCTAGAGACTTGAAATTTTGTTTAAATGTTTGTAGCATGATCTTATTTGTTGGTGGCAATGATGAGCAAGATCCGACCCAAGGAACCCCTACCTCCCCTACAAGTGAAACTTCAAATAAGCAATAACTTTCGATAGAATGAAGGTAGCGACTTGAAAAATTCGACAAATATTTGTAGAATGGGTTAGTTCATTGATTTTGATAATGGTCAAGATCCTCCTGAATGATTGCCAACCTCCCCTATAAACTGGTCATATAGGAAACTCACTTTTAATGCATATGGTCCTAACCAATTAGTACTTTTGGTATCACCACTAGGTCTGTACAAGTCTAGGGTATATACGCATCGGACTCGGTTTAACTTAAAATGTGTTCTAGCAAGAAACAGTTAACTAAGTGCAATTATAAAATCCTCGTTGTCTGACATTTTCTGGGAACAAGATAAACAGAACATAAAACAAATCCAGTCTGTTCAGTTGAAACAGTTTGTTTACATAAAACAGAACTGTTTTCGGAAAACAAAACTTGTTTCTGTTTTTGTTTTTGAAAACAAAACTGTTTTTTAAAACTGTCTCTTTGGTGGAAACTCCGCATAATATTAAAATTTGAATTTAAATGTAACCGACGCTGAGTTTCGATTCCGAACAGAGTCATATGACAATTCTACTTTGAATACACTCATCGAGGTGAATTGCTGATTTTCCCGCCATAACGTCAGAACACGCACCTTCTGTTATTCACTTTGGTTTTGGAGGCGGAACTCAGCGGAGGAATTGCCAAAAAAGAGTAAGTAGTCCTTTTAAGATAAATAAATATGTACTAAAATATAATTTATACAGAGAATAAACTCATTCGCATACCCACACGCACGCACGCCGCATTTCATTGTACGCGAATTGTTATATTCACAGCGATCGCCGCCCGACTCCGCGTCCATCCACAGCCAGTGGACGCTATACATTTTCTTTTTCCACATCTTTATTCTTCTTTCCTGTGAAGAAGAAACTATTCGCCGCCAGACTATTTTGTTGCCGCCTGCAACAAAGGTTTAGCCAGGAGAACCAGTCTATTCTGTTGCCGCGTGCAACAAAGTTCTCCGCCACGCTATAATCTGAACGTATGTCGAATAATCCGCCAAAACGAAGTTCGTGCATAATTATTGGGAAGTCGCCTGCAAATGCCCCCGCAAGAGAAATTAACAGTGTTCGAGAACAATCTGAATCGGACAGTGGTTCAGAACACAGCAGTTTAGATCAGACGATCATCAATACACCCGACCGCGTGGACGTGACGACGACCCCAGGTATAATGGAGGATCTTCTTAAACAAATTGGTGAGTTGCGTTCACAACTGGAGGTTGTAACTTCCAATGCCGCCGCCGAAAAAGCCGAACGCATCCGCCAGGAAGAACTTTTGAGTCAAGATACTCGTACGCCAGCAACTACCTCTGAAACCGCCGCCACAAATTCCGTCCCAGCAGTTAGTATTGGCTTGCCTGGGACAACAACAGTGAGTGCCACCACCGTGTGCAGCAACGCAACATCGTCACAGAGTAACTTGAACAATATGCCCTTGTCAGTGTATCAGCCGCCACAGCCCATTCGTGCAGCAACTGCGACAACAACCGCCTGCATGTCGAATGTATATGCAGCGCCAACATTCTTGCCGCCGCTGAGTGCATCTAGGCCAGGTAGCCAAAGATTCATGCCGCAACAAACGTTTATATCGCCACCCACTTATACGCCGAGCAATTCTTCACAGCCATTACAAAACTGTCGTAAGCTGCAAGATTTGTCCAATGTTTGGCCAATGTTTGCAGCCTCTTTCCGAGAGTCGACCACCATGTTCAATTACACGAAGGTGGAGAATTTATTCCGATTGCAAAAATCCGCGAAACAAGAAGCGCGGGAAGTGGTTGAATCGCTATTGATACACCCTGAAAATGTTGATCAGGTTATCCCTTTCCGACCCGTGATATACAATTGTGCTATCTTTCTTGTGCATAATTTTGGCAATTATTTCAAATGACATCGAAACGCCCGAAACCATCGATTGTGCTAGGCTGTTCTTTTCGTACATGCTTTTTGGTAAATACAGACATATCATGATTTGTAACGGCAGTCTTTAATTGCACGTCTCCATTGCAAAATATGGCTTCCGGTGAGTTGAGTGTCAGATCTGCTGTTTTCCTGTTTCTTGTGTAGTTTTTACAATTTGTGTATGTTATCATCTGATTTAATGTTTTGTAGCTTGTAATTGTATGGTGTTCGTAAGGAAGGGGCGATTTTGTGAGTGGAAATATAAGATAGCACAATTGTGTCATTCGGGCCACGACTCAATTTATAACATTGCTAATACAATTGTAGCATCTCCTTTTATGGTACAGTGAAAACTCGCCTCGCGGACACCCCTCTTGAGCGGACACCCCTCTTGGGCGGACATTTTTTCAAAACGCAGCTTTTAGAATGACTTTTCCATACAAAGTAACCCCTCTTGGGCGGACCCCCTCTAACCCGGACGCGGACAACACATTTCCATGAAATCGGTCAAAATACCCCTCTTGGCCGGACACGGACTCCTCTTGAACGGACAAAATTTGGTATTGCCCCTCTTGGCCGGACACGGACTCCTCTTGAACGGACAAAATTTGGTATGTATAGGTACATACCATATTGGGATTAAAATGGGGGATTTCCCGTATATGGTATTTGTGCTGTGTTCGTTTATCTTGTTTCAGTCAGGTTTTCGAAAACTAGTTCAAAAGTTATCACAATGGTCCGAAGAATACTCTCTTTGAAAGAAAAAATGGAAATTATTAATGCAAGTGAGAAAGAAAATCTACCGGTGCGTGAATTAGCAAATAGGTAATGTATTATTTTAAAAGACATTATAAACAAAATCACGAGTGAGCATTTTTGAATTTAAAGGTTTAAAATTGGAAAAACACAAGCTGCACTCATCGTTCGCCAAAAAGAGGAAATCCGTTCAAGCTGGATGGCCGGTGGAAACATCAATCGAAAAAGAAGCTTTCTAAATACAGATGGTAACAAAATTGATTCCATGTGCTTTGAGTGGTTTTCGAAAGTGAGAAATCAGAAAATTCCCGTATCTGGGCCAATCATCCAAGCAAAGGCTAAGGAAATTGCTGACAAAATCAGGATACATGATTTTGCGGCATCTAATGGATGGTTGCAAAGGTGGCGTAAGAGGCACAACATTACTTTTCGGTGTGTGACTGGCGAAGCGGCCGCAGTAAACCCTTTGGACGTGGGGCAATTTTTGGAGAAGCTGCCATCAATGCTGATAGGCTACAGTCCGAATGACATCTTCAATGCCGATGAGACGGGTCTGTTCTTTAGAGCTTTGCCGAACATAACATTTGCACTCAAGAATGAAACGTGTCAATGTGGAAAATTTTCCAAAGACAGACTTACAGTCCTTTTTTTGCGTAAATATGGCAGGAGAAAAAGAGAAGCCACTGGTTATTGGAAAAGCCGCACGTCCCAGAGCATTTCAGTCTGTTGATATTAAACGGCTTCCAATAGATTGGCAGTCAAACAAAAAGGCGTGGATGACACGCGAAATAATGGCGGAGTGGCTCATGGACTTTGATCGCAGGATTGGCCAGCAAAACAGAAAAATAATATTGTTCTTAGACAACGCCACGTCCTACCCCCGTGACTTACGACTCGAACATATAAAAATTATATTCCTTCCCAGTAACACTACATCAGTTTGCCAGCCTTTAGACCAAGGTGTTATCCGAAACTTTAAAGTCCACTATCGCAGCCATCTTGTCAAACATAGTTTGGCAAATATCGTGACGTGTTTGACAATGACATCATTAAATGTCTTGGAGGCCATTCATTTTATCCAAGCGGCCTGGATTAATGTTCAACCAGAGGTCATAAAAAACTGCTTCAAAAAAGCGGGCTTTAACAAAAACTCCGAGATTGAACCACCTGATTTCGACGCTGAGGACGACTTGCTCCTGGCAACGTTGGCTTCGATATTGCAACTCCCTGAATGTTCTACGAATTGTGACGAATTTCTGACGATAGATGCAAATTTGTTAACAGAAAATCCAGAAATTGATTATGGCGATATTGAGGTTGTCGAAGAAATTCATGATAGTAATGAAAGTGACCCAGAAATTACAACAGAAGAATACCAAGAGGTAGATTCAGTACGAACAGCGTTGATTCATATTGGTCATTTGAAGCGATTTTGCAAAGATGACTTCATCGCTTTTGAGCACCTTAAAAATTTGGAAAGTCATATGCAAGATAGATTATTAAAAGAAAATCAACAAAAACTTCGCCAATCGTCAATTTCAGATTTCTTCCAGGTTGTTCCATAATAATTTTTTTACATTTTTGAAATATGCGTGTACAATATTTATTTTATGATAGTTACATACGTACATGTCTAATGAATAACGTGAATTATCAATGTTTCTTTGTTTCTTAAATGCAAACATATAATAAATATTCAAAATTTGTATATTTGGTATCATTGAAATACAAAAAAAAAAACAAAAAAAAACATCCACATCCCCCCCTATTGAGCGGACACCTCTCTTGGGCGGACAAAAACTGCCTGACGGTGAGTGTCCGCCCAAGAGAGTTTTCACTGTACTTACTAAGTTTGTAAGAAGGACGTATCTTTCTAGGATTTCGTGACAATTTAAACACCGAGGCTGGTGTTCAGGCGGTATTGGAGCTTCTGGAAAACTCAGACATTGATTTGTCAGGCGATGAGGATGACAAAAGCTATCTTCCCCCTAATAGGATACTAAACAGAAGCACAGACAGTGACAGTGATTCCGACGAAGAAAAAATCGCTGACGTTGTTGTGGCACCTCGGGAGCGAGCGAGAGAATGTAGAGAGTACACGGTTAGAACATTCGGGGTAATGAGTAACTTAATTCTATATAATTTGCTGTATCACTCATATATATAGAATTTTCGGTGTAAAAACAATAAAATTTCAACATATTCAATGCATTTACACAAATAATTTATCAAATGGACACAATATCAGTATGCAATTCATAAAATTTACATATAATATATTTTTATATAAAAATTTACTCATTCTCGGGGTAAATGTTATTTTTACACAGTTTATATATCCTTTTTACTCTTTTCAATAGATAAAAATCAAGCTGCAGCTGTCCTGATCGTTAGAAAAATTATTTGGCACGGTTCCGGATGTCTGAATAACGGTTCTAGAAAATTGCGTTTCTCTGTTTTCATATTTTAATTTCAATTGAATTTTCGTCAGTCGGTGAAATATTTTGTGAGAGTTCGGTTTGGTGAAATATTTTGTTAGAGTTCGGTTAACTTGTTAAGCCAAATAGTTCAAGTGTGCAGTGTCAGTGTTAATAAGAAGTATTTTATATTTTATGAAGGTTTTTTCCTTACATTTGAATTCGAAGATGGGAAAAGAAAAATAGTTCCTCTTAAGAAAAAAACACCTGTAGAAAATGAAGCATTTAATTTAAATTATAGGGACTTCGTCGAAAATGTTGCAGAAGAGGAGAATATACCGGCGGAAAATTTCCACGCGTTTTACAATTGTCTGGATGTAGAAATTAAGCCCGAAATCTTTTTAGATTACATTAGACAGTATTGCGAACATCCCGCTTTCTACTAGAAAGTAAAATTCAAAAGTATTAGCTCACCTGGACAACAAAAAGAAATCGGAAGTCTGGAAAGGATGAATGCGGCTTTTGGTTGGGACGTAGTTGTGACTCCAAGCGCAATTGAAAGTTATATTAAACGTCAAAAATACGGGAAAGAAATTCTTAGAAATCGTACAGAAAAATGTTTTAATGATAAAGAACGACGACTATCGATAAAATACTTAGCAACATATGTCCAAGAAACTTTCGGTTACAAACCGAAAGATCAACAAATTAGCTGTATGAAGTCGTTTGTGTCGCTATTTCACTGCTTCAAGAAAACATGCTATTCAATGAAGAATTTAATGAGTTCTTACAAATAAAATTAAAAAATGCTCGAAAGCGGAAAAAGGATTACGCCAAATCAAGTGTCGCAGTTGCCAAGAATGAAAACGATGATCCTGAAAAAATCCAACGCGATCTAAATATCCTACAGCAAGCAAAATTGCCCGCTGAAATAGAAATTGTGAAGGAGAAACTAAAATCAACCAAAGAGCATCGTAAAACTCAGGTTCTAGCAGGATCGAGCATTTCAAAACTTTGCCGATTTTATTTTACTTATCCTGATTTAGTAATTTTCCATATGCAGAAATCATTAGCTCGTAGATCTATTTACATATAATTTTTTTTCTATTGAAGATTGATTTTGACTTTGAGCTGTCATATGGTGAAACCGAGTTCGTTAATATTTGGCTTAAAGATTATAAAAATAATACATTTTCTGTAGTCAAATCATCCGGAAAAAAACATCATGTATACTGAAAGTGACCGTAACTTAGGTATGTATAAGCATACCAACTGTACTTATTTAGTAGGTACAGTACTTACTTTCAGTTTGTCGTACTTATTTTTCAAATCGTATTTATTTTGTACTGATTTTCTGTGTCTTTCAAAATAATATTATACATAAATAAGTGATCATTTCCGCTGAACTGAATTGTGCGTAACCCATTACTTTCGCATCTGGCAGCACACATTTCAGAACGCCGAAACAGTGACACACGTGAGCTGCGCACGCCATTTTATTCTTAGTTGTCATGGCGCCGTCACGCCGCAAGTGTATTTTTAATTCGGATCTACAGAAAAAATATCCGCAAATGAAACAAGGAAGATCGGAAAGTGATGTGATTTGTGATTTGTGTGGCTCGACAATCAATATCGCAAACGCCGGAAAAAGTGAAATCGTTAAGCATTTGGAATCTGCGAAACACAAGACAGCGTTGTCTGCCAAATCAAAGAGCCACACTGTCACGAACTTTTTTACTTCATCGGTGGACACCAACCTTGCGGCATGTGAAGGCGTTTGGTCGTATCATGTCGTCAAAGCGAATAATAGCTTCATTTCATCGGACTGCGCTTCCAAAATATTTCGCACTTGCTTTGAAATACGTAAGTTCCATTGTGCGCGCACTAAATGCGAAGCGATTGTGACGAACGTGCTTGCTCCTTTTGTACTCGACAAAGTAAAAACGGAAATGGCCTGCGCGAATTACATCACCATCTCGACAGATGCATCGAACCGTGGGAACGTGAAAATGCTACCAGTTTTGGCACGCTATTTCCTCCCGACAATCGGCGTTCGTGTCAAAATCTTGGAATATTCTTCGGTAGTCGGCGAAACGTCTATGGTAATTGCAAATCTCTTGACGAAAACAGCTGAGGACTTCCAAATCAAGGAAAAAGTAGTTGGCTTCTGCGCTGACAACTGTCCAACGAATTTTGGATCGCGAGAACGTGGCGGATCGAACAACGTTTATTATCATTTGAAAAAATGGAATCCATCATTGATCGGAGTTGGCTGTGCTGCACATATCGTTCACAGTGCATTGAAATCCGCCTGCGATGCATTGCCGATTGATGTTGAATGTGTTGTAGTAAAAATCTATTCACATTTTTAAATCTACACAGTGCGTGTCGAAGAACTGAAATCGATTTGTGTCGACATGGACGTTGATTATTCGCAGCTACTTGGATACGCGAAGACTCGATTTTTGGCTATGGGACCAGCGATTGGTAGAATCTTGAGTCTGTTCGATCCATTGAAGCACTACTTTTTGGCCCAAGCAGCTGAATCGTTCCCGAAGAAGTTTTTCAATGAGCCTCTGTCTAAGATGTGGCTGCTTTTCGTTAAAGAACAAGTAAGCCATTCTGCTATTAAGCCCATTGTGTAATGTGTTTGAATGTTTTCATTGTTTCTCGTGATCTAGGCTGATTATTTCAAAGAAACTGTTCTTCTAATCGAAGGTGAAAATGTTTCAGCTCTCGACGTCGCGTTTCACTTAGAACAACTACGAGGCAATATCATGCTTCGAAAGGTGGAAAAATATTTGGGACCGGAAATCAGAGGTGAGAAAAGGAATTTGACCGAAAGCCCGATTGCTGGATTCTGTGACCCATTATTACTGTTCGAAAATAAAATCAATGAATTTTTCGGTAAATACAAAAAATATAATTTTACACTTCTTCATTTTGATTAATATGATTTTTTATGCTCAGACACTGCGAGTGATTATATCAGTGAATGGAGTGAACAATTCGATCGTATTAAAAAGTTCGATTGGGCCGCATTGCGAGCTATGTTTTCCTGGGCACAAGTTGAAAAAATGATGGATGAGATTGCTGCATTTGATGTGGACGGAAATGCGGCAAAAGTTTTCACTCAAGACTGCTTCATAAAAGAGTATTGCACTGCCGAAAAATTTGACGAATGGAAAGATAAAAAATTACCATCTGAAGAACGTTGGGTTGAAGTCTTTAAACACATGGAAGTTGCACATGTGCCTTATTTGGAATTTTCTCGTCTCGTCGAATTTATTCTGTGCTTACCTGGAACGAGCGCACCAGTTGAGCGCGTGTTTGCATGAGCAAAAAACGTCTGGAAAAATGAGTCCACTCAGCTTCATGTGAATACTCTCAAAGCGATTTTGCTTGTCAAAAACAATTTGGAATACAAATGCGTGGATTTTTATAATTTCTTAAAAACGCAGCCGCAGCTATTGAGAAAGATTTCATCGCAAGAGAAGTACACTTTCAAAGAGTCACAGCGCACAGACGCTGCCTCATCCAATAAAATGTCGACTGATAGTACACAGAACGACATCGAACATTAATCCTTTTTTTACATTTCTGAAGATGTTATTTTTTCATTTCCAATAAAGATTTTTCGATTTAAAAACCATATCTCGAAATCGTACTTATTTGCACATATTTTTAACAATTTTGATTTCAGGCAAATGTACTTATTTTTCCTAACTCACAGTTGGTATGCTTAGGTATGTATATCTACATATATTAATTAAAAATCTTAACCTAAATCCAAGCAAATTGCACGGTGTACTTATTACTCGTATTTGAATGAAAATTTTTTGGTGATTTTAAAGCGGGACACCCTGTATATACTGGGTTATCCATTTTCTCTTTCGGAAAGTAAACTTAAATTAAACACAGTAAATATTTGAATTTCGATGGAATTTTTATTTCATAATAAAGTTTGGATTAAGCCATTATTCGTGGAATACAATATCTGTCAAATGTCCCCCACGGGACCGCTTGCAGGACTCGATCCTTTTGAGGTAATTTTCGATTACCTTTTCACACATTTCGGGCAATAACTCGGCTATAACTCGACGGATTTCGTCCTTCAATTGACCAATCGTCGTGGGATTGTTTGCATAAACACGGTTCTTCGCATAGCCCCACAAAAAGAAATCTAACGGCGTTAAATCGCAAGACCTTGCTGGCCAAGCCACATTGCCGAATCTCGAAATTACGCGTCCTGGGAATTTCTCGCGCAATAAAGCCAAATTTTGTCGCGTGGTGTGGCATGTATGGTATATCTTCAATTTCCGACCAAAAAAAGTCATGAATCATGGCGCCATAGCGCTGGCCATTGACTGTAACGGCGGCTCCTTCATCGTTTTCGAAGAAAAACGGTCCAATGACGCCGCCAGCTCACAATGCACACCAAACAGTCACTTTTTGCGGGTACAACGGTTTCTAAGCGGTCACTTGCGGTTGCTCACTGCCCCAGATGCGACAATTTTTTTGTTTACATAGCCG
The DNA here is from genome assembly GCA_964017055.1 of Chloromyia formosa. NCBI lineage: Eukaryota > Metazoa > Arthropoda > Insecta > Diptera > Stratiomyidae > Chloromyia > Chloromyia formosa. The sequence continues at coordinate 63,525,887 of OZ024815.1, read as the reverse complement.
CCGAGCGCAAAATGGGCCTCATCGCTAAAGAAGATTTTCTTCGAAAAATCGGCATCGGTGGCCTGCTGTTCGAGGACCCAATCTGAGTACTCACGACGCAATCTGTGATCAGTCGGCTTTAATTCTTGCGTGAGCTGGACTTTATAAGGATGGAGATGAAGGTCCAAATGCAAAATGCGCCACAATGTGCCGTAAGATAGGCCTAAATGCTGGGATCGGCGCGGAATCGACAAATTCGGGTCTTCGGCCACACTTTCACTCACAGCGGCGATGTTTTCTGTCTGTCACCGATTCAGTTTCTTCAAATTTTTTCACTGTGTAGGTAATTGTGCGCTCATTGGGACGATTATGTCGACCATAATCTGCGCGTAATGCACGAAACGTGGCCACCGCAGATTCACCATTTTGGTAGAATAATTTAATAATTTTAACGCGTTGTTCAGTCGTAAAACGTTCCATCTTGTAAAATGGCAAACTAAACTAAACCAATACCAGTTTGGAATACACTGACATTTGACAGATGTCGAATGGCAGGGCTTTACTTTCCGAAACACGAAATGGATAACCCTTTATATTCACGATAGTTGAGTTTGTTTCTTGCTTTTTAACGATTATTCAAATGTTTGCCCCCTTTACTTTTAGAATGGGATGCTGACGTTTTATCAGTATTAAATTTAATACGCCTTTTACCACCTGCACTAGCCGGGAAGAAAAAATTACCGCGACTTACAGACGAGGGTTGTATGCAACGTCTTCTCATTTTCAAAACAGTAAAATATTTTATTTTAAAATTAAAATTTTCTAAATTTTAAAGTTAAACTTTCTATATACATATGTATTTGTTTATCAATATTGAATTTCTTATTTGCAAGCTAGTTCTGAAAAGTCGGAATGGCTTAAAGGCTCTCGACAGTGCGCACCGTTTATCATTGCGTTCAGGACAGTCCAAATCTTGCATTCAACAGTATCTTATTGTTTTTGATGGTGAACTGATTACCCTAAGCACGCAGGTTGGTTTTCTACGGTCAATTGATTTAGTTTTTAAGTTACACTTTTTATGTCAAATTGAGTATGACACCAATTTAAGAATGTTTTTTTACATATATTCAGCAGTATATGTATAATATTCCAGCTAAAAAACTAACACTGCAAATGCTTGAAATCAAACAGAAATTTGACTCATATAAAAATGTTCACTGAATTTATATTCATAATAAGTATATAATTGCAAATCAAAAGAAAAAAATTTATTTTATTATTTCTTTTAAAACGCTAACTTTTTTTAATAGTTTTTATTTTGAACACAAAATATGGATTACATTTGTTTTGTATGCGAGAAGAAAATTTCTTCTTTTAATGTAATGGTGAAACACTTGAAATTGGAACATTTAATAAACGAATTGAAGTTTCTTGTACTTAAATGTGTGAAAAGTGATACATGCCCATTAACATTTAATACTTATTGTGGATTAAAAAAACACTCACTGAAATGCATTCCAGAAAATATTCCATGTCAGATTGTTTCTAATAACAATCAAAATGATTCCGCCGTCGGGCATTCTGAATTAAATACTCGTATATGTTCCCAAAATATACAAGAAAATGATTAATACTTTTTTTCGTGGTATTAATAATGATAATATTAGTATACCAGATGTACATATATGTAAGTGCCATTTTCAATTTTATGAAAGATATTTTAAACATAGTATTAGAAATTCAGAATAATATAATTAAAAAGGAAAAAGATAAACTCTTAATTTTAGAAAGTATTATAAACTTTCAAAATCAATTATCAATAATATTTGCGCGTTATGATACCAAGCATAAACGAAATACATATTTAGAGGATTCGGTATTCCATGTTAAACCACAAGAAATGTTTGTCAGTCAAAGATATGATAGACGATATTGTCGTAAAACCAAGATGTACAGAGATGTAATAATTTAAAGTTCATATCAGTATATACCGATCGCTGAAACTTTGAAATCCCTTTTCAAAAATAACGCTTTTAAAAAAGCTTTTTTTGAAAAAGAACATATATGCTCTATAGACATTTTGTATAATTTTTGTTGTGGAAGTGTTTTCAATCATTCTGTTTATTTCGGTAATAATCACGAGGTCATTCAAATACAGCTCTACTATGATGATTTTGAATGTACTAATCCAATAGGAAGTAGAAGTACAATTCATAAATTGGGTGCAATTTATTTTTCAATGCACTTTCCTTTTATTTTCGGTGATATTATTAACACGGAGGAATTGCATAGCTATTGGGCAGGCGTTACTACAATGATATCTATTTTACGAATTGTTTTCGGGAAATTAATAAACACTGATGAAATATTATTACTACAGACTTTAGTAGATAATAATTATAATTATATAAAATAGATAATAATTAAAAGCGTCTACAAAATGAAGCTGGTACCTAAACATTGTTAAGTACAATTGTACAAACATGCACTATGTGCATGTAGTACTAGACTTAAGTGAAGTTGTCAAAGTATAGTATGTTAAATAAAGTCAGTCCAATACTGAACATGGCGCAGTCAGGTAGTAAAATCTGAACCCAAAAACTAAAAAGTATTAAAACGTACTTGTGAATTAATATAAATATATAAAAATATAATCGCAGTTATGAATTAATTAAAAGCAAAATTAAAAGTATAAAAAGCTATAGTGAAAAAAGATTCGGGCGATGTTCTACGATTAAAATCTTGCCACGTGATAGTTCACAAAACGTACATTCACATTTTGAGGTTGAGGTGCTAAAAAAATCAATACGAGATGGAATTTAAAAGACCACCGCCTCTAATACTATCGGGCAACATAAGTGAAGCGTGGAAAAATTTTAGGCAATTATATGAAATATATGCCATTGCCACGAAAACAGATAAAGAAGATGATCGAGTTCAGGTAGCGAGATTTCTCAGCTGTGCAGGCGTAGAAGCCGTGCATTTATACAATAACCTGAAAATAAAAACCGAGGAGCAAAACAAAATCAAAATAGTACTCCAGAAATTTGAAGAGTATTGCAATCCTCGTAAAAATATAATTTTTGAGAGGTTCAAGTTTTACACTAGCAAACAAAGCGAAAATGAACCCTTTGACCACTTTATGGCCGACATCGTTAAATTGGCGAAAAATTGCGAGTTCGGAAGTACAGAAGATGACATGATTAGAGATCGCATCGTACTGGGGATTTCGGATCAAAATCTACAATCACAGCTGGTAAAAATGGACAGTCTAGATCAAGCCAAAGCAGTGGAAATGTGCCGCATAGCAGAAATTACGTCGACTCAAACGAAAGAGATGCAGGGACAACAACAAAACATTTTAAGTATCAATAACAAATCACAAAAGAACAATATATTTAGTAGTCAAAATTCCAGGTCAAACAATAATTCGAAATTCAGCTGTAAAAAATGTGGCAACAAGCACGGGAAGAAGAGCTGTCCTGCATTTGGAAAAAAGTGCAATAAATGCGGGAAATCCAATCACTTTGCAGCACAATGTAGAAGTCAATCGCAAAATACTAAAAACGTGAGTAATATTGCATCCAAATCTGATAGTGATATTAGTTTAAACCAGTTTTATATAGATGGCATTAAAAGTGGAAAAAACATAGACTCGTGGTTCGAAGAAATAAAAATAAAAAACGAATGGGTTAGATTTAAATTAGATACAGGAGCAGAAATAAACACATTGCCCGTAGATATTTGCCAAAAAATTAACGTGTGTACAGAAATTAAAAAAGTTCCTATTAGGCTGGAGGCCTATGGGGGATACCCAGTGAAAATTAACATTGATTATAAAGGTATTGAGAAAAATATTGAGTTCGTGGTAGTTGAAGAAGGTTCTAAGCCTATCTTGGGCCTTAGGAGTTGTGTTAGCCTAGGACTAATAGCTAGAGTGGAAGAAATTAGCATATCCGACAAGGAAGAGTTCGTGAAAATATACAAAGACGTGTTTACTGGTAAGGGGAGTTTTCCCGAAAAGTGTACTCTCAAATTAGTTGAGAATGCAGTGCCATCTCACAAACCCCCACGACGTATCCCATTAGCTTTGAGGGATACTGTAAAGAAAACTCTAGATGATATGGAAAAAAGAAGCATTATTTCAAAGCAAACAACTCCTACCTCGTGGACTCATAATATGGTAGTCATAGAGAAGCCAAACAAAACTTTACGTATTTGTTTGAATCGATATATCCAATATGAACATTACCAAATTCCTAAAATAGATGATTTCATGCTTGCAATGAATGGATTTGAGTACTTTACAGTTCTCGATTTAAAGGAGGGATTTTGGCAAATGGAATTAAGTGAGGAGAGCAAGGATTTAACGACTTTTAGCACACCTTGGGGAACATATCGATTTAATGTTTTACCGTTTGGCATAAACATTGCACCTGAGCGATTTCAAAAGCTCAGTTCAAAGTATTTCGGTAACTTGCCGGGTACATTTGTCTATATTGACGACATTATTGTAGGAGGCAGCACTTTGGAAGAGCATAATAAGAATTTGAGTAATATTATCAATCGGGCAAGAGAGATCAACGTTAAATTCAATCCAGACAAACTCCAATATTGCGTGAAAAAAGTTAGATACTTAGGACATATTGTCACTAAATCAGGAAAAGAGCCAGATCCGGATCGAGTTAAGGATATAGAGGGTATTAAAAATCCAAAAGATAGAAAAGATCTTGAGAAGATTTTAGGGACAATAAACTATTTAAGAGCTTTCATACCTAATTTATCAAGCTTAAATGCACCCTTACGGGCACTATTAAGAAAAAATGTGGAATTTGTATGGACTCCATCACATACTGAAATTTTAAATAATATAAAGCATAAAATAAAAGATTATACTGTACTACACACTTTCGATCCAGAGAAAGAAATCGTAGTTCAGACCGATGCCTCTAAAGATGGGCTAGGATGTTGTCTATTACAAGAAAATAAACCTATCTGTTATGCATCGAAAAGCCTCACGAGTAGTGAAACTAATTACTCTCAAATAGAGAAGGAGCTGCTTGGTATTGTATATGCATGCAACAAATTCCATAACTATATTTACGGTCAAGTTGTGACTATCCATACGGATCACAAGCCCCTGGTTTCTTTAATCGAAAAGGAGATATCACAAGTTCATTCAAATAGGTTACAACGAATGAAAATAAAACTACTTAAGTACAAACTTAAAATTAAATATATACCAGGTAAAGATCTGCATATAGCTGACCTTCTATCTAGAAATGCTACTGTTGATAATACAGTGAGTACAGAATCACTTGGTACAGATGTGATTCATGAGATTAGCATGAATGCAGAGAAAAAGCAACAACTTCAAGATGCTACAAAAAATGATGTCGATTACCAAGAGATACGTAGATATATTCAAAATGGTTGGCCGAATTCTAAAAATAAAATATCGGATCCAGTCAAATCGTATTGGTTCATTCGAGATAAACTTTTCTTTGAAGATGGATTGTTGTTTTGTGACAACAGACTCTGTGTTCCTAAAAGTTTAAGGTATATGACGCTTAAATTATTACATAGAGTTCATTTGGGTATTACAAAAACCAAAGCGAGGGCTAAAATACTCTTTTATTGGCCTAAAATGAACAATGACATTGAGCTCATTATAAGTAAGTGTAGAACTTGTGAGAAATTCATGGCGGCAAATCGCCATCATACAATGGTTAAGTATCCAATACCGAAATATCCCTTTCAAAGAGTCGCTTGCGATATTGCTGAGTTTGGTGGAAAATCATACTTAGTGCTTCAAGACTACTATTCGAAATGGATTGAATTGGAACTAATACCAGGTAAAACAGCACATAATGTCATAAAAGCGCTAAAAAACATTTTTAATGTCCATGGAATACCAGAAATGGTAGTTTCAGATAATCAACCATTCAACTCCTTTGAATGTAAAAACTTTGCAAAAGAGTAGAATTTCACATTTGTATACACAAGTCCTAGATATCCTCAAGCAAATGGATTGGCAGAAAAAGCTGTTCATATAGTTAAAACATTAATGAAAAAAGCTAGAGAAGAAAATCGTAGTATTGAACTTATGCTTATGGAATATCGAGCAACACCAATTATTGGACTCGGTTATTCACCAGCACAACTCGCAATGAGTAGAAATATTAGGACATACCTTCCAATCAATACTGATTTACTTTTACCGAAATGTTGTGAAGATGTTGAAAACAAGCTGAGGGATAGGCAAAATCAAATAAAAAATTTATATGATCAAAGAGCCAAAAGAAAGGAATTAAATTTAAAAATAGGTCAAAATGTAGTATACAGACATAATAATAAATGGGAACCAGCACAGATAGTAGGCGAGCATAGCAATCCTAGATCTTATTTAATTAGAAATGAATTTAATAATATCCTCCGACGAAATACAACACATTTAAGGCCATCATATAATAAAGCTAATATCAATATTCAATCAGATGACAATATTTTGCGACAGACTCCAATTGAAAGTAGTCAGAACAATAATAATGAAAATGTAAATAATTCAATGAGAAATCGTAGTGAAAATTACGTGACTAGATATGGTCGTAAAGTAAAGCCACCAGAATATTTTAGAAGTGATAAAAACTAATACAAAAGCACAGTTCTTCTTTCAAGCTTGCTAGGCCTTTTATTTTATTTTATTTTTTTATTGTATTTTTTCCTTTTGAAAAGAGAGATAGTAAATGAATTATATATTCCGAAAAATTATTACAGTTTTCAAATATTTAAATTAAATAAAAAGAGTTGTTATACATTTGTGAATCAACAATATAATTACGAATATATACTAGAATACATGAACTAAATAAATATAATAAAGCATCGAATCATTGTATTCAGGTTGAATCATAATAACACAAATGAATTTTAATAAACATATAAAGAATTGTAAAACTATCGAAGTAGAATAATCATAGATGACAATGTTGAAATGTAAAAGAATTATAAATAAATATGTAGATATTATTTTGTATATTATTTTACACTTGATATTTAACTAATTTAAGTTCCTTTGGAAAGGGAAGATGTTAAGTACAATTGTACAAACATGCACTATGTGCATGTAGTACTAGACTTAAGTGAAGTTGTCAAAGTATAGTATGTTAAATAAAGTCAGTCCAATACTGAACAAACATCATTTTCTAACTCATTATCCTGGAATAATCAAAAGAATGGGTCCTTTGTGTAGATATTCCTCTATGAGATATGAGTCTAATTGTTACACTGACGGCCATTCACCCGCCTGCTACACTGACGGGCATTCACCCGCCACACACCTTTGAACTTCGGTAATTCTCATTCTGATTCTCGTATTTCATCATGTTTCCGGCACGCGCATTCAACTTTTACTTTAACTGCATTTCCCACAAATTTCCATGAAAAAGAATTTTGCTGTTTCAACAATTAGCGTGAACTAATTATTGGAACATGTCTGCTTACATATAAATTACGAACATGACTCCGGCGGCTCACTTAGCAATTCTTACGTTCAGTAGTGCAATTGTGAAATAAAACTTGTGAATCAATAAAAATGATTTTTATACCCTTCAAGGATGTGATAGGGTATATTAACTTTCTCATGAAGTTTGCAACGCACAGAAGGAAGCATCTCCGACCATATAAACTCTATATATTCTTGGTCAGTATGATGAGTCGAGTCGATTAAGCTTTGTCCGTCTGTCCGTCTGTTTCTATACAAACTAGTCCCTCAGTTTTAAAGCTATCGAGCTGAAATTTTGTTGAGAGCCTTCTTTCTATTGCAGGCAGTATATATGTCGGAACCAACGGAATCGGACCACTACGTCATATAGCTGCCATAGGAACGACCGGTTCAAAAATTCGTCTTTGTGAGAGAAACTTTTTTATTTCTAAACATATCTTTTTCAGATTTCACAGGAATCAACAGTATTTATATTTAAATCACATTCCTGAATTTGGTTGAAATCGGACCACTATGTCATATAGCTGCCATAGGAACGACCGGTCCAAAAATTCGTCTTTGTGGGAAAAACTTTTTTATTTCTGAAGATATCGTTTTTAGATTTCACATTAATCAATAGTATCTTTAGCTAAATCACATTTCTGAATTCGGTTAAAGTCGGACCACTATGTCATATAGCTGTCATAGGAACGACCGTCCCAAAAGCAAGTTTTTGTCAGAAAAACTTTTTTTATTTCTGAAGGTATCTCTACGAAATTGCATATTATTCAATCATATTGACTGGTAAGCCACGTTCCTAAATTTGGTTGCAATTGGCCCACTATTTCATATACCTCTTATAGTAACAGTGAAATCGGAACAAGTTTTACTACAAATTTCAAAAAGGCAAATGTACCACAAAACACAACGAAGGTATGATACCCTTCACGCGAAGCATGAAGTGTATCATACCTTCGGCAAGCTAGCCGGAGGCTAGCTTGTTTTTTAAAAACTTGGTGTTTGTGAAATAAAACTGGCGCAGTCGGTAGGATGCGTCAAGTTAAGTAACGTGATTTTCAAATGTTTGTGACGCAATCCTTAATATTATCCCGTAGAAGGAGATAATCGTTTAATACTCAGACAATCACCATCCTCAAACGCTATCTCTAAGAAGAAGATAGTTGTTAGTTATTTTTACACAAGTGAATCGCGAGTAAACGAAAGATCGTGTCGTGGCTTTATCACAAATTTGCACTCGTTTGATCCTGAACAAAGTATTAATTGTACTTCTGTTCCTGAAAGTGGATATTATATCATCTGTTCCTGAAAGTTCCTGCAAACGTAATACCACCTGTTCCTGAAAGTGATAGTAATTTTTACGGATACGATATTTGATCCCGTCGCCGCAAACGATAGTTATTTCTACGAATACAATTTCTGTTCCCGGAAACAACACTAGTACTAGTTCCTGCAAGAAGATACCCTGCTCCAGTTGCTGCAGATAATATCCCGCAAGTACGACACTCATTCCTGATCCTGAAAATAATATTGGCCCGAGTTCCTGTGCGCTCCAGACCTTTTGGAAATAACACTGGCTCGTAGTTCCTGCATGTTCCAGAGTTTTTCGTGCTTCTCAGAAGGACACCACCTCGTTTTCAAAGCAAGTATAACAATTCATTTTCAATATTTCTCTTGAAATTTTTACAAAGCTGGTTGGAAATATTATTCCTACATACTCCTTCTAAAATGGCACTCCCAGAAGCAGCTCAAGCTATCCAAATAAGCCCTCTTAAATATTTAAACAGTCTCCCCGAGTTCGACGGAAAACCCGAAAATCTGCAAACATTTACTTCTCTGATAGACAGAGTTAGCCCAGTGCTCGAAGCCTTTAACGATGTTTCACAATTGTTATTCAGTGACATCATTAAAAGCAAACTAAAAGGTAGAGCTAGGGAAGTCATCGAAATTAATTGCCACGCTACTTCGTGGGAGGACGTCAAACGAGTCCTTCAAAATAATTTCGGAGATCGCCTTCCCATAGACGAACTTTATGACAATATGCGCGCAGCCACATTCAAAACAACCACCATTGAATTTTATAATGAAATTAAAAGCAAATTGCGAAAACTTAACAACAAAACACTAGTTGTATTAGGTGCAGGTGAAGCAACAAACGAATGTGTTAAACTATCCCGTGCCGATTCGTTTAAACGTTACGGAATAAACAACTATAATCAAAGTCGGAAAAGTAGTTGTTCCCATAAGAACACAACTTGCGATTCGAGCCTTGTAAATTAAAGTAAGACCGAAAGGAAGTGCATTGTTCCCGCAAGACCACAACGCGCCCGGTTTTCTAACAAGGAGAAATAGTGAAAGTTATCCACATCCAAACTGAAGGAAGGAGCAGCTGCTGTGAAGTGACTACGTACCGCAGTAGGCATTGACTAATCACCATACCCATCAACAGTCCTTGCCAAGAAAGGAGAAATACGAGCAATCCTGCAGCCGAGATATCAGATGACATCAATGAAGTATTTCATTATTGATCTGTAAGTTTGCCTCTTTACCTAAATTTAGAATTAATTACACTCCAAATAGTTTTTCAAAAATTAGAAACGAGCTTTAAATTTGTAAACAAAGTTCAATATAATCGCGAATTATAAGTATCGTGCATTCGGTATTCGATATTTTGTACCGCGTCTAAATTCTTGCCTTTGCTTAGTTGTCTTATGAAAGCTATGGAAGCCATTCAAGACACTATTAAAAATTTAACCGGTGCGGTCAACGCACAAATCGAAATAAGTAAAAAATTGGAATTGAGATTAATCAATCTCGAAGCCCAAGTGAAATCTAAACCCCAATCAGTACAATCAGTCGATACCTCAGTTTCTAGAACGGAGAAAGATTTAAATGAGATCAGAAAATTGCCCGATTGCGTTAGGGACTTGCAACCATTTGAGGGAAAATATTTGTCATTGCACTACGCCGATAAGCGCGACGTGCGAACTTTGGAGCATCAGCTACACTCGATGTCCCAAAGAAACAAGAGTGTTGACGAGTTTTATGCAACCGTCAACCACCAACTCTCTCTGCTCATCAACAAAATTAAAACAGAGGATCATTCCCGTGAAACCATTATAGCTTTAACGGAGAACTATCGAAATCGTGCCCTTGATGTTTTCATGCGAGGCCTAAATGGAGACCATTCACGCATGCTAATGGTACAGAGACCCCAAACACTTCCCGAGGCCTACGCCTCCTGTCTAGAATTCCAAAATCTCAACTATAGAAATTTCCAAATTCACCAAAGGCACGCCAATAACACAATCTCAGCCCCTATCAATCAATTTTTTACCCCACCACGGAATGATTTACACAAAACAAGTTACATACCATCCCAACCCCAACTTGCCATACCCCTTAGGAACCAAGTATATAACATCCACAGGAACACCCAGTAGACAATCCCAAACCCCCCTCAACCCAAACCTCTCGTCCCAATGGACGTCGACAAATCTATTCAAACAAGGCAGGTGGACTATATAAATAGACTCTCAAATCCCCAAGCTCTAAAACGCTCTAACGAATCAGCAGCTTACCCCAAGAAGCATCAACGACTTTATAATTTAGAAGTCAATGATGATTCCGAAGCAATTTGCACTGATTCCTTCGAAACCTACTCGAATTCAGAATACGACCCAGAAGAAAATTACTTTGATCAACTAGACACAAATGAAGGGAATTCTGAAGTGAATAACCAACTTAATTTTATGATGGACGCCTTTCCAGCGTTCCATACTTAGAGTATATCATTCGCGATGGTCGGATTCTAAAGTTCTTAATAAATACCGGCGCAAACAAAAATTTTGTATCTTCCGAAATTGCCTTTAACGTGTGGGGAAAAAAATTTGCACAAACTTTAGCGATTGCTTATCTCGCTTCAAAGAATATGTAACGGAACTTTTTTACTATTTCTGCATTGTCAGCACTTCCCTTCAGTTCATACATAAGGTTTATGGCTGTGCGATGATCAGTGTCAACAAAATGTCTGATAAAGAAAGATTGCACCGCAATTTAATATGTGAATTTTATTACCAAAATCGTGACTACAGAAAGACAGACATAGTGAAACATTTTGTTGCTATGAATTATAAACGTAGAACTGTGTACAATATTCTAAATAAGTTAGAAAATAATATTAGTGTTGAGAGAAAACGTGGTAGTGGTAGGAAGTGTGTTTTAAATGACCCTAAAGAGAGAGTGTAATTGAAGGCAGCAGCCGCAGGACGAGTTGCAAAGTCATACCGCGAATTAGGGAGAAAGTTCAAATGTGACCATAAAACAATAAAAAAATATTTACTTAATATAGGTGTACAGAAAAAAGCTAGAAAAAGTAAACCAAAAGTGTCCAGCGAACAAGAAAAAGTACAAAAACAGCGCTTACGAAAACTGGTAAAAAATACTTTTCATGCAAAGAACAAGGTCGCTTGTATCATGGACGATGAAAGTTATTTTACTTTAGATGGTAATGAGTGGCAAGGAAAACACTTTTACGATCATCCTCATGTCAATCCAGATGAAAAAGTTAAATATATTGAGAAATCAAAATTTCCAAAAAAGGTATTGCTTTGGATTGCCATTAGTGAGCACGGAATGTCTCAGCCACAATTTTTTGAATGCGGCTTAGCCATGACTGGCGAACGGTATAAAACCCTTTGTCCACCAAAAGTTGCGGACTTCATCGCAAGGAAACATCGAGGTGAAAAAGTTGTGTTTTGGCCAGACCTTGCCAGCTCACATTACGCCAAACAAACATTAGAGGAATTAAAACGCCTAAAAATACCTTTTGTACCTAAGGATGAAAACCCTCCAAACGCTCCGCAGTTACGACCTATTGAAGACTTTTGGGCTAATTTAAAAAGAAGGGTCTATGGCAATAATTATAAACCAAAATCGATTGCAACCCTGAAAGAAAAAATAAAATAAAATGAAACGGGAATATAGAGGGCTACGCCCGCAATTCGAGGGTTTTGTGGCAAGCGCTTATTTGGGTATATAAATATCGTCTCTTTGCTCTTCTTGATACCATTCAGGTGCATAAAAAACATAATTAAAATGTCTTACTCGCTTACATTTTACATGCCAATTCATATTACGTGATTGTAACGAAACTTAGAACATATTATTGCCTAAAGGCGAACATACACCATCCGGAATTCTAGTCCGCGTGACTAGAATGAACTTTCACTGGAGTTTATTTCAATAGACAAATGTATCTGAAGCTTGGCTATGGAAAGTAAAATGCCGTACAATTCAATGCAATAGACAGATACTTTCATTCTATGGCGATAAGATCGATTCCCAATTATCCATCCGGCGACTTCAAGGCGGCCTGTCCGGAATTCCTCAAGCGATTCCATCCGGCTGCCAGTCAAGCGGCCTGTCCGGACTCAATGCGGCCTGCACATGCCATTGACGATCCGGAATTCCTCAAGGCCAGGCCTGATCAGTTTTTCCGGAGAAAAATTCCGGAACGTGTGTGGTGGAGGCCCGGCGGGAACGATTTTCCTTCCGGCCGCCTGAAACGACCATACACGATCCGGAATTCCTCAAGGCCGGGCCTGATCAGTTTTTTCGGAAGAAATTCCGGATGGTGTATGTTGGGCTTAAGGTGTTGGTTATCGTTGGCCATCAGTACTTTTGACCTCGAACGTGGTTAAGGCATGCAGGGGTGTGCTAACTGTAACTATAGAAATAAACTATTATTGACCTATTCTGAGAAGATATACAGATTCCATTATTTTCCATTTTTTTGGGAACCCACCTTCCTGTAAGTTTTCATAATTCTACAATAATTATAATGGTCTCGAAATGCAAGGGGAAAGGAACAAGCTACGAACTAATATTTTCTCCTCCCCCAATGTTCCCCTTTCTACAAATTTCAAAAAATTGCGAAAAAATTGATTGTATTCAACATTACCTTTCTCACGACACCTCACTTGGCTATACCAGTCGATAAAAAAAAATTAACCTTAATTTCGCCTCTATGTGGACACCGGCCCCCCCCCCCCCTCCACCCGCTTAAGTTGTATTAGTCAGCGCCCCAACCAATCTTTACTCTTTCAAAAATGATTAATGAAATAACTGCAATTCGTACTACGAAAAACAACATGAAAGTAGTACTCACACCTATGAGGCCGGTAGGTGTATTTTTTGTGTGGATAGTGTCAAAACGCCTAACTTTAAATGAATGTACTATTATTAAATATTATGTGATTGTAATGAAACTTCGTGATATTATTGCCTATAGTGTTGGCTATCATTGGCCATCAATATTTTTGACCTGTGATGCCTTTAAAGGGTGCAGGGGTGTGCTAACTGCAACTATAGAAATGTACTATTATTAACCTTTTTTGATGAGATATTGTGCAAATTTTTTTCCCCATACGTTAATGCTAAACCTGTGCAAACCCCTTTTTATAATATATTCAATCAGCCGCAGGACAGTTACCCATCACTCAGAAAGTTACCGGTCAATTCTTTAAACGTGTGGGAAACAATACCTTCTTAGACTTTTACGTTCTACCAGGATTGAAATCGTTTGATGGCATTATCGGCGATGACACCCTGAAACAATTGGACGCTATTATTGACAGAAAAAACAATATCCTTGAAATTCACCTAAATATTGAAATCCCTTTAAAAGCAAAACAATCCAAGCAGGTTAACAGTTTGGAAATTAAAGACGCTCATTTGAGTAACGAAACAAGAGCTAAACTACAAAATTTAATTGAAAGCAATGCCGATATTTTTGGTCCGGTAAACGATAGTGAGACAGTGGAAACAAGCGTAAGAGCGGAAATAAGAACATCTACATTAGAACCTGTGTACGTAAGATCATATCCGAATCCAGTAAATTTGAGAGGGGAAGTGGAAAAACAAGTTAATGACATGCTAAAAAACGGAATAATTCGACCATCAAAGAGTCCGTATAACTCGCCAATCTGGGTCGTGCCCAAAAAACCAAATTCATTGGGTGAAAAACAATTTCGTCTCGTCGTAGACTTTAAAAGGCTTAACGCCGTCACAATATCAGATACATACCCTATACCTGATATTAATAACACACTCGCTAGTTTTGGAAATTCAAAATTCTTTACAACAATTGATCTTACATCCGGATTCCATCAAATCAGGGTGAAAGAAACAGACATTCCCAAAACGGCATTTTCAACCCAAAATGACAAATATGAGTTCACAAGGCTTCCGTTCGGCCTAAAGAACGCGCCCGCCATCTTTCAAAGGATGATCGACGACGTTCTAAAACGTTCGTCTACATCGACGACTTCATCATTTTGGGCGAAACGGAGGGCGAGCATCTAAGAAACCTTCAAACAATTTTCACCCAACTCAAGAAAGCCCATCTGAAAGTTAATTTCGAAAAATCTTCATTTTTCAAAACTCAGGTTAAATTTTTGGTATATATTATATTTGAGAATGGAATTCTATCTGACCCAGAAAAGATTTCAGCCATAAGCAAAATGAAGCCCCCAACCAATTTGAAAGAATTGAAAGCCTTCCTTGGGATGGCATCATATTATAGGAAATTTATAAAGGACTATGCCAAAATCGCGAAGCCTTTAACTAACCTTACCCGTGGGGAAAATGCCCAAATCAAAGCAAATCAATCAAAACGCAAGGAAATCGAGCTCAATGACTTGCAATCTTGCAATCTGAAATACCTACTCACTTCATCGGAAATATTAGCCTTCCCTGATTTTGAGAAGCCTTTTGTTCTAACTACCGACGCTTCCAACTACGCGATTGGGGCAGTACTTTCGCAAGGAGAAATCGGTAAATATAGACCAATCGCTTATGTATCAAGATCTTTGAATAAAACGGAAGGGAACTATGCTACAAATGAAAAAGAGCTTTTAGCTATTGTGTGGGCACTCGACAAACTGAGGACTTATCTGTATGGAGCCAAGAAGGTAAAGATAATAACCGACCATCAGCCTTTGACCTTCACACTTAGCAATGCTAATCACAACGCAAAGCTCAAGCGTTGGAAATCGAGAATCGAGGAGTATAATTATGAGCTTTTATATAAGCCAGGCAAGACGAACGCCGTGGCGGATGCTCTCTCCCGATTACCCCATGAGCTAAATACGTTGAGCTCTAGTTCTGAGACCGCGCACAGTGCAAATGAGGATAGCACCGATCTCATTCCGCACTGCGAAGCCTCATTGAATGTCTTCAAAAAACAAATCATTCTATCCGAAGGTAAGGAGATTTGCGCCACATCCCGGCTATCATAGGCACTATATACGCTTGAGGGAAATCTGTAAGGATAAGTTGCTAGCTGCACTAAAAGAGAATCTTAATCCTAATACTATCAACGGAATTAAGATACCAGAGCGCTTCATCCAGCTCTTACAGGAAATTTACAAAGAACACTTCTCGAAATACAAAATTCGCATAACACAGCGCATAGTAGACGATATATCGAACGAAGACAACAAACTACAAACAATCAAGGCAGAAAAATCCATAAGTCCCACTTAAAAAATGTATCCTCTATTTCAGGGTAATCCTCTGGGGCGCATATGCCACAGTGGACGAGTACGAATTCAACGGCCCAGTCATGACGATGAAAGTAGGGTTAGGAAAAATTTTAAACGGAAACTTCAAAATTATCCATTCGATCGATTTACACCAGTATGACGAAGTACTAAGAAGTATAGAAACGACTGTAAAAAAACCAAGTCAATCGTTCAAGTATACTACGACCACAACTCGAGCATGAATTATCTGTAATTTCGGGACTACTAGACCAGCTACGAAAAAGGACACCTATTAAATCAAAAAGAGCGATAAACTGGATTGGTTCAGCGTGGAAGTGGATCGCCGGTAATCCAGACGCCACCGACTGGGATGCTATCTTAAAAACTCAAAATATTTTAGTATCATAGAAAATAATAATAAGCAATATAAGATTAACCAATATATTACCCAAGTGTCAGCAGATCTTACGGACAATTACAATAGAATAGTTTCAGATATCAATATTCGTGGCAATGATAAATACGAACAAATGTTGTTCAACAAAATGCTAATCCTTAAGGACGAAATCGAGGAAATAGTTCTAGCTTGTCAACTTGCTAAAAGGGGTATAGTCAATTCAAATTTAATGGATAACTCTAAAATTAACTTGCTTCTGTCCCAAATCGAGACCCTACCATACAAAAACGAAATAGAAGCTATAGAGTACGCAGAGCCAATGGTATTGACGAAGGAATCAATTCTCCTATATGTAGTGTGCCTACCTAAAACCGAGAACATTGACTTCAACCACATTGCGATCCGTCCCACAATCAGGTCCAACAAAATGATTCATCTAAATTATTCAGATCTCTTAATAACACAGGCAGTAAAGTACGGCATATACGGCAATTGCTCAAAAATACTAGACACACTAATTTGTAAAAGAAATCAGCTTCAGGAGCTTTCCCAAAATGACTGTCTTACAAAGATACTAGAGGGTGTCAGTGCAAGTTGTGACTATCAGTTTCACGATACACCTATAGTCAAATTAATTAACCCAAATTCAGTGTATCTCACAAACTTCAGGGGTAAACTTCTGCATTCGAACATGAAAAAAACTTTAAACAGCACCTTCCTAATTAATTTTCAGAACGATTCAATTCAAATTAATGACATGATTTTTACCAGCTTGGAAATTAGAGAATTCTACTCCTTACCTCCTGTCCTAAATAATAACTTAACCGAGAAATCAGTTAAGATTAATCTTGAATACCTACATACATAGACTCCATCTAGATAACATAGAAAAAATAAACAAAATCCCATTCAACAACATTGTGTGATGGACACAGATGTAACACTTATCATCATAATAATCCTAGCCACAATTCTTCTGTTTTATCTGCATCGTCATAGAAACACAGTGAGAATATCAGGAACTAACCTATCCTATACTTACCCTGAAACCATAAAGTTACCCTTCTAATCTGTGGGACACAGATTTTTTAAAGAGGGTAGAGTTAACACGCTCCCCTTCTTCCTCTCATTTTTCGGTTATACCTTCACTTTTCATTCAATCCGTTCCTTTAATTGTTTTTGCGGTATCAACGATCTTTTTACTTTTCATAATTTACTTAACAAATCAATATTGCTTACTGAGGGAAATATCGCGACTAGCATATCCGCGCGTGGCAATTGCAATATATTGAACTTTAGTCCACCTAATTAAATTGCTTACTATTGTAAAATAAAATCCATAAAAGAGGCAAACATAGAATTAAGTTTTTTGAGTTGTAATAATCGGGTCGTGGGATAAACACATACTTAAAATTGTAAATAAGGAAAAAGAACGTTAACTTGCAAGCGCTACATTTTCAGCTTGTACGAGTATAATGAATCAGCAACAACTGTCTGAAACATTTGTAGCCTGATTCTTTATACATGAAGAATGATGACGGTGGATATAGGCATATTGGGAAGTCTTCTCATTTATGTTGAAAAAGTGTAATTTTTTCTTGCCTTTTTTTCAGATACTATTGTACATATGCTAGAAACTTTATTCTTTTTGCAAATTATAAAGATTTACTTGAACTTTCTTCTGATCAAAGATTACAAAAATGATAATTGTGTAAATCTTTTCTCGGCTGATAAAAAACTATTCCAATAATTAATTTATATTTCGACGTATATCAATGTTAGGAAAATAAGTTTTAATCAAAAGGAAGCTAAATTGGTGGTAGTAATGGTGAAGAATATACAGTTAGCTACACTTTATAGTTTTCGTTTGTTTTTTCTTGTGGTTTCTCGTATTATTACATAAATTTTAAAAAATAGTCCGGGTTTTTAGATCTTAGAACTGAAGAAGGAAGTACGTTGCTTCCGAAACAACTGTTTTCTACAAACACAAATAAAAAAATCACAAGGGAAAAACCTGGACCAATATTTAAAATTTACACTTTATTGTTTCTGAGAAAAAGATTCAAAAATTGTAAAACCTGAACTTTTCACGAGAGCTATATTTGTAACGTTTTTTGACTTTGGATTCCCCTTAATAAGTAACTGTAATAAATTCTGAAATTCGAGGAATTCAATCTCTAGTCCGGGAGAAATATCCGTTGGTAAAATTTGTTCCGTCTTTCGCCCATCTCCTGTACTTACTAGCATTTTTCCTAAAACAAATATTTTACAGTTCTGCTTAAAAATTGGTGTGAAAAGGATTTTACACGGTAGTTGTTTGATGAAATACATTCATTCATTCATGAAAGGTAATGCACTGAGTTTGGGTCGTAAACTAATTTAGGAGATTTTTTACTTTCGAAAATTCGCAAAAGATCTCAAAATGTAAAAAATAGCTTTTTATAGACCTGTATATTTTTTAAAATTCCTAGCGCTTGACCAGATTAAAAAGTCACTCTGCCATTTTGCAAAACTATGTTCATATATTACAGAAAGCAAATAAACTATATTATTATTTCGATTGTTTTACACGCAGAGTTTTCATTACGTAACGCGTGTTACATCAACATCGCATTCTAGTGGATTAGATACGCAACGTCAACGTATTTTGCCACATTCTTTGTGTATGCAGTGCCATCTATCCGACGAATTGCCACTGAATAGCAAAAATATTCACTCCGTGGTATGCAATAGAAATAACATACACTCGTTGCTAAGTGATATAATCGTTGCTAAGCGAAATAAACAATATTTATTCGAAAAAAAAAAAAATCAGTGCTAAGCCGATTTGGCAATGACAGTTGGAATGACGTTCACAGTAAAGTGTGTATGTCCAATTCGTCATTGCCAGCAATACATCATTCGCCGAATGATCATTCAGACACAGCGTGTGTCCAAGGTATTAGGTAGTTCCGTTGAGCTATTAAGTCGCATTTAAGGCTGGAAACACACCGGATCAGACAAAACGTTTTATTTTGATGAAACAACAGTACATTGTTTCTTATGAGCCAGCACACACCAAAGCAAACGAAACAAAACATATTTTGTTTCAATGTGTTTTACGACTGGTTTTCGATAATACATGTCTTTACAAACGATATCACTTAAACTGTATTGCGTAGAAGTATTAATGAGAAGGCCGACTGTAATATATTCAAATACAGTAATGAAGTTGGTTACAGATGTCAAATACAAAAACTTGTAAGTCTGGTAACATTGTAATATTAGATCGGCCATATTCATTCGAGTCGAGAACTTTCCTGCGTTAAGTTAACCATTTTGCTTATTCATACATAGTAATAAATTACTTTAATTGTAACTGTATCTGCTCGTTATTATTTGTGCGTTGATATAACACAGTTTATCACACCGACCAAGGGTATCTTTCCATCTTTAGAAAGAAAGTGCGCTATATGGTCTCCTCATATTTCACATAAATTAGTTATGCGTTTGCTTATATAACGCATATGTAGTGCAGACGTACCCTTTTTCTTACTCTTTCTAAGGCTTGTTCGGACTAGGCTAGTAATTTAGTCGAGTAGCGAGTAATTTAGTAGCTAAATATGTCTGACCAGCAAAAATTTAGTTGAGTAGTTTAGCAAGTGATTTAGTCAAGTCAATCCATTTTGTTCTATTTTTTCGGGCGAGTAGTAAGTATCTCAGTAGCTTGAGTGATTGAAGTGTCAACCTTTTTTATTCGAATACATTACCTGTCTAAGAAAATGTCGCGCTGGAGCGAAGAAACGACTGTGAAATTCGTAACGAAATATTTAGAATTCGAATGCTCGTGGAATATTAAGTCTTCACATTACAAACATAAGCAGATGAAGCAATCCGCGTATATTGAATTGGAAAATGCAATGAAAACACCTGGATTTGGCGTGAAGGAAATTAATCGCAGACGACATCTTGAAAGCACATCTGACATATTCACCAGGGCGCCAGAGTCGCCATGTAGTAATACTTCTATTTATTATGTTGACAACGATTCTCTTGAAGAGAGAATGTAAGATTGTGAACATCCTACCACATATCAGGTTTCGTCCAATATGATTATTACAACAATGGAAGATTTTAATGTTTATAATCACTTTCTTGATAAATGAATATTCCTCGAAATATATCTGTACAAAGTTTTTTTAATGTTACCTCGATAAATTCCTTTAATGTTTCATAGATAGCATCACAGACTTCTATTAATAATTCCGAAATGGTTGATTTTCCGAGTCGAAATACATGTGCGAGTGTCCTTAAACTGCATCCAGTAGCGAGAAAGTAGAGAACTGCTTGTAATTTTGTCCTCGCCGGAATCGCACTCCTTAAATGGGTATCTTCACGTTGCCATTTTCATTAATAGATAATTAAAACAATTTTCAAACATTCTTAAAGTTGCGAAATATTCTTTGGGATCTTCTAATGCAATTTCCTTCAGGAGACAATTTGTAGCTCCTAGCTCGTCTCTTCTATTAATCCATTTCCATACCCACAGCTTTTTTTACTTAATCACACAAATTTCGGTTTCAACCTCTTCTGAAATAGCCAATACCATAAGCTATAGCTTATTTACTTTTTTACGTTGCAGCATGCTCATTTTTCAAAACACCACTCACTTGTGTACTTGACACGACTGTAGTGCGAACGACTTTTTTGACAGTAGCGAGTATTTTAGTAGGTAAATTACTGGCTACTTGACTAAATACTTGCACAGTCCGAACAAGCCGTAAAGTAAGCAGGATACGTCGAGTCGCGAGTAGTTTAAGTTGACTTGGGTTAGTGTAACAATAGACATTGCCAGATAGCAATAGTCTAGTTAGTAGTAGTGTTAAGTCTACACAAATATATGTAATTGTAGTAGTAGTAAGAACTGATTCAACCTCTAGTCAGTTAGCCTCTAACCATTGAACAGTGTAGACGTGTTGATTAATACAATTTATAATCAAACTAATAATAAGTGTTCATATTTATTACAGTCAGTCTTGTTTCCAAGTCAGTGTAGTGTGGTGTAATCAAAAAGCTAACTAAAAGAAAAAACTAAAAGATATAGTGAATTGTGGTTCCAGTAGATTGAGATTTTGGTAAGTAGTCTTACTGAGTGTTAGGTGATAATTAGAATAGATAGTGCATGAGCCTATTGCATGGAATTTTAAATTGACTAACTACTCGTTATTTACAAAGTTATGTGAATTTCATTAAATTGTGCTCGTGAGAATGCTTCCCAAAAGGTGTGATCGCGTTTTTATCTTTGTCATGGCAAGCCGATATGTCATCTAATGAGTAAGTTGATGATATATTGGTAAGAATTCCCGTTTAACGTGTTTGACTGATTGGTGGTGGTTCGTCAAGTCGTCTCGTGAGAATGCGCCCTTGACGACGAGCCAGGCAGTGTGACTGGCGAGATGCCAGATCATTTTGTGAGAGCCGGGCCCGTAGCGATTTACCGGCTAGGCTGGGGGAGTCACTGGTTTGATTGGCGGGATCCCAGATCGCTATGTGAGGTCGAGGCGTAAATGATTTACCGGTTCGGCTGGGGGAGTCAATGTTGTGATACACTGCCCATTAGTATGACTGATGTATCCCAGATCACTCTGTAAGAGCTGTGCCCGTTGCGATATACCGGTTAGGCTGGGGGAGTCAATGGTTTCATTGGCTGGATCCCAGATCACTGCATGAGGCCGAGCCTTGAGTGATTTTACCGGTTTAGCTGGGTGGAGTGAGTCATGAAGTTATTACTTTTAAATACGTAAATACGAATAACGAGTAGTAGAAGTAGAATCCAAGCTTATTGGTTATTTTTAATATATTTGCAGGCTCGGTCCACCAACGGCACAGCCCCGATCTAGCCTCCTGACTACGTAAATACATATATGCTGGTATATACAGTTAAATCCGCTTAGTATGACTTCGTTTATAACGACCATCCGCTTTTAGCGACTTAAATGGAAACATAACTTTGGTTTTCATAGAGACAACTTATGGAAGTATTGTATATCCGTTTTATACGACTCCGGTTAAAACGACTTTGAGCGACCTAGTATACCGAAAATCGTCCGGTTAAAGCGACGTGCGTCTCAAAACAATTCATGATTTCATGGGCACTGCGACGTCGTCTTTCCCTCATCGGCACACGTTGGACTATCCCCACATATCATTTAGTGTTTTGTCATCTTTTGATCGGTTACTGCAGTTATATTTGTACTTAGTGCGTCAAAATGAGTTCCGAGAAACGAAAATCTTTCCCTATTAAAGAAAAGTGCTATAATAAAACGTTTAGAAGCTGGTGAATCGAATTAACCCTTGCAAAGGAGTTCGGTGTGTCCCATTCAACAATATCCACAATAAAGAAAAATAAACACAAAATAGAGCCCCTGTTTAATGTAAATGTCTTGCAACCTAAACGCGTGAGGGTATCCTCTCAAGAGCAGATCGAACAAGCGCTGATGGAATGGTTTAAGCTGCAGCGTAATCGGGGAATACCCGTAAGTGGGCCTATGCTTCAAGATAAAGCTAATTTATTTGCTCGGGAGTTGAATATTCCGAATTTCAATTACGCGGCAAGTTGGATTAACCGTTTTAAGGTGAGACACAACATCGTCACCGGTAAGATTTCTGGAGAATCTTTGTCTGTTGGACAGAGCGATGTGAGCGATTGGTTAGCAAAAGTGTGGCCTAGTTTGCGTGAGCAATTCAGTGATGACGAAATTTTTTATGCTGATGAGACTGGCCTGTTTTATAAATTGACACCAGATAAAACATTAAAATTTAAAGGCGAAAAGTGCACGTCAGGAAAATTATCAAAAGAGAGATTAACTGTAACTGCAGCTAATATGAGTGGTACAATTAAAAAAAACTGTTGATAATTGGCAAATCTCAACGCCCTAGATGTTTTAAAGGAATAAGTTCGTCGCCAGTAGATTATGAGAGTAACCGCAAGGCCTGGATGACATTTTCACTAAGTGGGTTCGTGCTTAGTATCGTGAACTTACGAAAAATAGGAAAAAAAACCTGCTTTTGGTTGACAACTGTCCAGCACATTCGGCGATTTCTGACCTAAGAAGCATAACCCTGGTATTTTTGCCTCCCAACACGACTTCGGTGCTGCAACCCATGGATCAAGGGATAACCCGAGCTCTGAAGTCACATTTCCATAAAAACCTTGTAGAAATGTGAAATCCAGTGACAACTTTCAGCAGCCAAAAATTACAGTACTTGATGCCATTCTAATGATTTACGATGCATGGACTAGTCTGACACAAAGGACAATTTTCAACTGTTATAAGCGTGCTGGATTTATCCAAGACGTGGACTCTACTATCACCTACAACTCCAACAACTTCGACGAAACAGATAGCATACCTCTGTCAGTGTGGGCGAGAGCTATTGGTACTACCGATGGCAGATGAAGAGCTTGAGCAATATGCTACTATTGATGATGCTGTCGCGGACATGTCAAGAACCGTCCGATGAAAACATTGTTCAACAAATTATCACCAACAAGCAAGAAAGCGGCAACGATGATGATGAGATGAAAGAGACTTGTTCAATTTCAAACCCCAGTGCGACCGAAGCCTTAAAGGCTGCAGAAGTGCTGAATTTATTTGTGCAAACAAATTTCGATGATGACACTATGAAAAGTAGTATGTCTCGTCTTTACAATGCTATGCGTGCTTCTTACTATCAAACTAAAAGCAAAATTAAACCGGAATATAGAGGGCTACGCCCGCAATCCGAGGGTTTTGTAGCAAGCACTTATATTTGTACGCAAGTATCGGCTCCTTGCTTTTCTGGGTACCACTTAGATGGATAAAAAACAAAAACATAATAAAAATGTGTGACCCATCATATAGTATCTTACACGCCCATTCATATTAGGCGATTGTAATGAAATTTAGAACATATTGATGTTGGTTATCCTTGGCCATCAGTATTTTTTATCTCTGATGTGTTTGAGGGATGCAAGGGTGCGCTAACAGTAACTATGGAAATAAACTATTATTAGCCTATTTTGAGGAGATATACAAATTCCATTATTTCCCGTTTTATATGCTATTCGGAACCCACCTTCCTGAAAGTTTTAATTTTTCTAAGTGTAACGGTCTCGAAATGCAAGGGGGGAACAAAGTACGATCTAATATTTTCTCCTCCGTCACTGTTCCCCTTTCTTCAAATTTAAAGTAAATGTCAAAAATAAAATGTACTCAACATTACCTTTCTCACAACACCCGACTTGCCTATACCAGTCGATAAACAAAATTTGACTTTAATTTCGCCCCACCCCTCTCCCGCTCGTTATAGTTGGCCAGTTACAACACATCGCCCCCTACCAATCTTTACCCTTTCATAAATGTAATTAACCATAATATGTAACAATAACTGCAATTCGCACCACGAAAAACAACATGCAAGTAGTACTCGCACCTTCGAAGCCGGTAGGTGTATTTTTCGTATGAATAGTGTAAAAATGCCTAACTTTAAGTGAATGTACTATTATTAAATATTACACGATTGTAATGAAACTTAGAGACATTATTGCCTATAGTGTTGGTTATCATTGGCCATCAATATTTTTGCTCTCGGGTGTGCCTAAAGGGTGCAGGGGTGTGCTAACTGCAACAATAGAAATGTACTATTATTAACATTTTTTGATGGGATTTTGAAATTCTACTATTTTCAGTTTTCTATGTTAGTAAAATGCCGCTTTTCTGTAAATTTTCATATTTTTAAATGTAACGGTCTCGAAATGCAAGGGGGGGACAAACGCGGACCACATATTTTCCCCTCTCCCTCTTTTCCCGTTTCTTCAAATTTGAAAAAAAAAATCCAGAAATGGAATGTACTCGACGGTACCTTTCTTACGATACCCCAATTGCCTATACCAGACGAAAAACAAATTTCAACCTTCATTTCCCCTCTATGGGGACCCCCCTTAAAGTTGACCTATTACGACGCATCACTTTCTCCAGAGAATTATAGTACTTCCGCATATTTTCACCAAATTTCATGCATGTAGCTTCAGCTGTTCGTGAGATATTTCATGGACAGACAGACAGACAGACGGACGCATGGCCGATTTCATAAGGGTTTTGTTTTACTACAAAACCCTAATGAGAATCAAATCAGACAACTGTGTGGTGCGGGAGTACGAGTGGAGGAGCCGTTGAACGCGGTCGGATCGAGGACGAGTTTTTGTTTGGAGGGTGTGCATCATCGTCTTTAGTAGCTGCTGCTGCAGCGGTAGCGGCATTTTCCCATCAAGTTGCACAAAGTTGAGGAAACTTTTTGCTTTCATTTCCTTTTCACACGGAGAGTGCTTTTGTGAACCGTATGCGAATCGACGTACAAAAAGAAAATTGGTGAAAAGAACGGGAAAATGAGCCGTAATCTTTCGATTTTGGAACGGGTCGCAAGGGCTGTAGCGACCACGACGTCAAAATAACGGGGCGCTATGATAGTGCTTCTGTGTATTTTATCGCATTCATATTATGTACGAGTACTTCTCTCGATGTTAACTACAGTTTAATATTAATTCCGATTTACATTCATATTTACGTACTTTACGATGGTTGTACTATACACATGATACATGCGATGAAGATCGAAAACTGCTTGCTCTAGATCTAGATCAGCGTCTGTAAAAACAAAATTAAAATACCGACGAGGAGATTTGACGGAAAACTTATAATATAAATATAAATGTGTGTCCTTCTATTGTGAAGAAGGATCACGGGTTTTTTTTTATCTCTGTCGATTTTTTTCTTGTAAGAAATTAATTGATTAAGAGTTGCAGCCATACATGCAATATTACATAATAATAGGTATTATGATCGACTTTATAATGTTATTTTGATAAATAATTGATTTGAGGATAGATTGAAAGAAACGAAAATATTATTGATTTAACATAATTTTAATTTTTTTTTTTTTTTGTAATGTCTGAAAAAAAAAGATATATAAATACACAAAATGAATTCTCACTAAAAAAATTTAATTTTGCTTCCTGACCCCCTTTCCTGGGCCCTCGCTCCGCTTTCTCGCTTGCTCTTGAATCGCTTAGGGGGCTAGGAATTCAAGCGCGGCGTAGCCCGATGGAGGGGAGGGAGCGCGGAGTTCCTAAAACATCAAGGGGCTCCCGTGTTCGTCGTGGGAATTAGCCATATCTTGCCGGTCGTGCGCGTTTTCAGGATGTTTTCTTTTCAGGAACGGCTCGTTTGTTCAGGCACTCGGGTGCGCGCGTGAGTTAATTTTTGTAACGCTGCGAGGCAGATGTGACCAATACAACCCCACCCCGACTACCGATAGCTGAGCTAGCTATCCAGCACGCGCGAACTGGTCACATCTGAGGAAGTCTTGGCACTTAGGTGCCACGCGCGGTCTGCACGACCAGAGCTTGACTACCGTCCTCATGTAGGCTTCGGCCTACCAGGCATAAATGTTACAGGTTCGGGCGTTTTAATAATACATAAATTATAAAATTAGGCAGCTTATGGCACAATTTAAAAAACTAAAATCTCTTCATTAGAAGGGGATCACCCCTTAACTTATAATACGTATTCTAACCAAAACAAAAAGATACCACAATGCTATCTATAAGAGTTTAACATTGTTTCAATAAGAAATCGTTTTGAAAAACAAGAGAAAATCTTTTTATTTGAAGAGGATCAGCCATTAGCTTATAAAAAGGATTCTTATTAAAACAAGGAGATGATCCAATGCTTTCTATTCACATTGTTTCAATAAGAAATCGTTTGAAAAACAATACGAATTTTCAGTAAAGTTATGTGGTTGCCAAATAAAATTTTAATACGATTTTTCCTATGAATTTTATAAGCGTTTCTTATTGGATGAAAACCATAGGGAAATCCTTTTACTTTTCTTCTGTTTTATGTGGTAGTTTTCGCTCTGTGAACGCATATTGCTTTTTGGTACAGATAAGTGGATGATATTATAGTAGGTTTCAAAGGCACAGATAGGCAGCTCGAAAAATTTCTCGGTTTCATTAACACGGTGAACACTCACATCAAATTTACCCTGGAAAAAAGCGTTAATAACAACATTAACTTCTTAGACCTTACCATTTCCTACTCAAACAATAAGTTCGACTTCAAAATATTCAGGAAACCGACATTTTCGGATGTAACCATCCCGGAGGACTCAACTTCCGCATGGTCGCACAAAATAGCGGCTTACAGATCCATGATCCACCGCGCATTCGTCATCGCAATGTCGGAATCAAATAGAGAATTAGAGTTGAATCTTATAAGAAAAATCTCTACCTATAATGGTTTTGACCACCACATGGATAATAACCCAATATAATAAAAAAGAAGAGGAACGAAATGACGAACAACATGGTCTACCCCAGAGGGTCAGAAGAACGGCTCCAAAACTATATCTCACTACCATACATCCCGTGCCTCTCAGAGAAAGTGGGGAACTTCTTCAAAAAAGAAAAATTAGTTCCAGCATTCCAAAGTGGTTACACACTTGGAAACAGACTTTTTAATGCGAAACCCTGCACAGACAAAAAGAAGAAACCGGGATTATACAAACTAGAATGTCCCGAGTGCCTCGCAACATATGTGGGACAAACAGGACGGTCAATAGAGACAAGATTCACACACTGAGTGGTTTTAATTTCTCCAACTTTTCCGAACATCTAAAGGAAACAGGTCATAAGGCTGGAAACAACTTCAAGCCCAGATCCTACATACCTGCTCAAAAGGGAAAAAACTCAACTCAATCTAGAAGCCCTTGAAATAAACAGAGCGAACAGGACTCCGGGGAAAACACTACTTAATGACCATCAGGACCTCAACCATTCTCGTTTGCTAAATCTGAATCATATTGCGTCACAACATCTACACTAACGTAACATTGTTACGCTATCGCTGTCGATTTCGCTGATCTGAAACGAGAAATAATATTTAGATTAGATAACCGGTGGTAACTAGGGGGGTGGCGGTAGGATGCTTGGTATGTACCTGAATTGATAATAACGCGCTTGATGAAACTCCAGCGATGTTCACTGGGCCCAAATCAAACCACCGACATGCTTTACAAAGTGTCAGCGGCCACGGCGATATCCACCTGAAATGGAAGAGGAAAAGAACGAACCACAAAGTATCGGAACGAACCTTCATAAAATAAAAATAAATAACTGGCGCAACAGTCCAATTTGAACCACGGCCTCGAGATGAGTTAGCATCATCTCATTTTCTAGATCGTGACGGTTTTTGTGCAGAGGTATGTGATCAGCAACACGCCCAACCGAGTTATTTACCCCATAATGGGTACTCATTTAACAGCTGAGTGGGCTCATAGTCCGACACGTAAATCCCCGGAATCGAACCGGGGCCCAGTGCGTTGAAGGCGAACGTGCTAACCGTTGCGCCATCCGGACTACGAACGAACGAACCTTCATAGTACATTATATTTAAGTACTTATCTGAAAGTCTTGAAAGTCTCTCTTGATCATGAGTTTTGCCTATCCACCACAACTTCCGCAACGAAAATAACAACTTCGAACTACACTACACTACACGGAAAGAACGAACGTAAATAAACACACCGGTGACATGTTTGGCCAAGTCATGTCCGATCGGCTAACGTACTAGCTGAAACGTCAAATGAGCAGGATGGTGTACTAGTCGTAGTTGCTCAATCATTTTGATGCAGATCGGACATAACTGATCCGTGGTCGGAAGAGATCGTTTCTTTTCGAAGCTATTTAAACCCTGGGATAGGAACGGGATACCTCTTTGTTTGATTTTTTCTCGGTCACGGAAAGTCACGGAAGAAAAGCGACGTAAGGCGACGGTTTGGAAAATATTCAGAGACTGAGACGAAGAGCGGAGAAGATTGTGGAAAGCTGGAGAGGCTGGGACATTACGTCGTATCAGAAGGTGCTGCAGAATTTAGAAGGAGAAGGCACCCGACGTCAGCGTGAAAGGAAATATTAGTTGGTGAAGACGACAAACTGGGACGCTATGACTTCGAATTGTCTACGTGGGAATCCCCGAAACGGAGTGCAGGCGATCGGCGGTCACACAGCTGTCGTCGACATCGATAAGTTTCATCGGTTTAAGTGTATGTAGCTGCCGCCACCTAGGTAGGTGTAGTATTTTATTATAGTTAGTTTAAGGTCATAATGTTAGGAATTAGTGTTAAGTGATAGTAAATTTGCATTGTGCCGGTCGACCGTAAGTAAGTAAATTAGCGAGTAAGGTGATAGATCATTAAAGTTGTAACGTGAATGAAACGACGCGATTTCTCTTTTCTTATATCGTTCCCTTCCCGGTTGGTGACTTCGGTGGATTGCGAATTCGCGCTTATCGCGATTCTTATCAAGTTCGGCGGTCGGAAAATATCAAGCGCGTGGCGCCCACGACCCGTCTCCGAAGCTAGTCGGACGGCCGCCAAGACCAGAGGGGAAAACAACCGCGTAATAACATTACCTTCTATATCCTGTTTTTTCCAGCAATTAGAGTAAATGACCTTTTTACTATCTCTTAAGTAGGATGTATTGAATAATGTTATGTACACGCCATGTTAAGATAGTATAATAACACAGGCAATTGTAACAAATAAATTAATCCCTCTGAAGATGCTTGAAAGAGCGAAACGCGTCAGGGAACAATAATAAAAAACTGATTAGACAAAGTATCCGTTTTTGATTTCAAATATTAGTGTTTCGTTGTATTTTTTTTTTTTTTATTATTCATTGCAGCTAATTTACAATGGTACATATTGAATTTCAGTTAAGGTATCTTAGCTCGCGGCTCGCATAAGTCGAAACTTGTGAGCGAGTGCGGTTACGGTTTTTCTATTTAGGTACATTTATTCATTTTTTGAATTATTGATAATATTAGGATGTTACATTTTTATATCAAAAAAAAAGAAAAAAGTAAAAATAAAAGACAGTTAAAAGAAATTATTAATATTTATTAATACGATTGTAGAGATTTTTTCTTACGTGGTTAGAAACTGGTCCAAGTAGTGGGTGTTTAACCGAGTAAAATGTTTCAAAATTAAAATGTATTCCTATCGTTTAAATTGTTTGTTATTTCCAGTGGAAGGCTATTATAGATTAAAGGACCTAGAATACTCAGATGTCTTTTAGTATTTGATTTCTTTACTCTTATTGTAGCTATCGGTTGCAGAGCTTGACGTCTAGTTTGGTAATGCGTAATATGTGGGAGGAATTGCGATATGTTCAAATGCATGAATTTCAAAGAAGTAAATAAAGTTGCCGGATATTCATTACTTGAAACTCTTCAAAAGCGGAAGTGGTGGAATAAAATTTAGACTTTTTTAAACATGTTTTGATAATCCGGTTTTGAAGGTTTTGTAAAGGTGCCAAATAGGTAGCAAGTGATGCTCCCCATATTATGATGCCGTACTGGAGGATTGACTGGAAAGTAGCGAAATATACCATTCGAATTGTACTTAAATCAACGTTGTTACGTAGCCTAAGAAAAATGTATATACATAGTTCGTCTTAATTTTTGAGTAATTGTTAATATATGGCTTTTCCAGTTAAGTTTATTGTCAATTATTATACCGAGATACATATTTTGTTTCGTCAATTTCAATTATGTTGGTCTTATTTATTTTCAGGACTATGTTGCTAGATTGGGTGGCTGTTTTGTTTCCGAACGCGAGGAAGTTGGTTTTCACTCAATTTAGAGCAAGTTTGTGCATACACAGCCACCTATAAATTATTTCACATCCACGATTAGCTTTGCTTAAAACTGTTTCCCAACTATTTGCTTTGAAAATTGCCACAGTATCATCAGCAAAAGCTATAATATCGCCTTCAAAATTAGGGTCACTGTTTTTAATTTTGCATAAATCGTTCACATAAATATTGAAAAGAGTTGGCCCCAATACTGTACCCTGAGGTATCCCACAATTAAGCTGGGCTGATTCACTAATACTTGACCCAACTTTTACTTTTTGAGTACGGGAATTTAGGTAAGATCTGAATAGACTCTGTACATTATCAGTGATTCCAATACTTTCCATTTTTTCAAGAGTATGTTGTGATTTATAGTGTCGAAAGCTTTTTTGAGATCGAAAAACACGGCAATTGCTCTTTCACCTTTGTCTATAGCACTATTCAATATACTAGTTACTTGATATATTGCATCGTCAGTGGTTTTATTTTGACGGAAACCAAATTGGTTTGAAAATATGATTTGGTAATGGTTAAGTATTTTTAGCAGTCTGGATTTCATACTTTTTAGGGTTTTGTATTAAAAACAAAACCCTTATGAAATCGGTCAAATGTCTGTCCGTCTGTCCATGAAATATCTCACGAACGGTTGAAGCTACATACATGAAATTTTGTGGGAGTATGTAGAATTATTATAATTCGCCGGAGAAAGCGATTCGTTGTAATAGGCTGACTTTAAGGGGATGTCCCCATAGAGGGGAAATGAAGGTCAAAATTTTTTTTTCATCTGGTATATGCAAGTGGGGTATCATGAGAAAGGTAACATCGAGTACATTTCATTTCCGGTATTTTCATCAAATTTGAAAAAAGGGGAAAAGAGATAGAGGGGAAAATATGTGATCCGAGTTTGTCCCCCCCCCCCCCTTGCATTTCGATACCGTTATACTTAGAAATATGAAAATTTGCAGAAAGGCGGTTTTTTACTAGTGTAGAAAACCGAAAATCGTAGAATTTTGATATCTTAACAAAAAAGGTTAATAATAGTACATTTCTATAGTTGCAGTTAGCATACCCCTGCACGCCTCAAGCACACTCAAGGTCAAAAATATTGATGGCCAATGATAACCAACATCACTGGCAATAATATCTTTAAGTTTCATTACAATCACATTATATTTAATAATAGTACATTGATTTAAAGTTAGGCATTTTGACACTATCCACACAAAAATTACACCTACCGGCCTCATATGTAGGTGTGAGTACTACTTTCATGTTGTTTTTCGTAGTGCGAATTGCAGTCATTTAATTAATCATTTTTGAAAGGGTAAAGATTAGTTGGGGGCGCTGCGTCGTAATTGGCAAACTTTATCGAGTGGAAGGGGTCCACATAGAGGCGAAATTAAGCTCAATTTTTTTTTTATCGACTGGTATAGGCAAGTGAGGTGTCGTGAGAAAGGCAATGTTGAGTACATTCCATTTTTTCGCATTTTCTTGAAATTTGTAGAAAGGGGAATAGTGAGGGAGGAAAAAATTTTAGTTCGTAATTTGCCCCCCCCCCTTCCCCCCTGGCATCTCGAGACTGTTAGAATTATGAAAACTTACAAGAAGGTGGGTTCCGAATAGCATATAAAATGGAAAATAATGCAATCTGTATATCTTCTCAGAATAGGTAAGTAATAGTTTATTTCTGTAGTTACAGTTAGCACACCTCTGCATGCCTTAAACACGTTCGAGGTCAAAAGTACTGATGGCCAACGATAACCAATACCTTAGGCAATAATATGTTCTAAGTTTCGTTACAATCACGTAATATGAATTGACATGTAAAATGTAAGTGGGTAAGACATTTTAATTATGTTTTTTTTTGTCCATCTGAGTGGTATCAAGAAGAGCAACGAGCCGATATTTATATACCAAAATAAGCGCTTGCTACAAAACCCTCGGATTGCGGGCGTAGCCCTCTATATTCCGGTTTCATTTCCAATATTTTAGCTAGATTAGTAATAAGTGATATAGGACGGTAGTTAGAGGTTTGTTTTTTGTCTTGAGACTTGAGAGTGTATGGGCACTACAATAGCAGTTTTGATTTTTTTTGGAAAACACCCATATTCAATGCAATTATTAAATATGTGACAAAGTGGTGACAGTATATGCTGAGAGACGCTTTTGAGTAATTTCGGCGTGATACCATCGTTAGGCAATTGTACCGAGTGTGTATACCAATCTCCGTTTTGAACAGTACCTGAATGTACGTCCTCTCTATCTTGTACAGAAGGCGTTATGTATGAATCGCTGGATACACGTAAATAATTATGTAAAACGCAAATTGCCAATATTACATAACAAATATTTTCGGGTTTCATATTTATAGCAGTATGTAAAATTCGAAATCGGAGTGAGATTATTTCGAATGTATTTTCAACTACATTTCGGGCAAGTGATAACTTGTAGTTAAATATTTTTCTGTCGCGGTCAAGCTCTCGTTGGGCAAAAGGCCGAAGAAAACTTTCCGATAATCCAAAAGCTTCATTGCCAAGAAAGACAAAATTAAAGTTGTTGACAGTTTCACTGTTAGCAGGTAAATGCAGCTGTCGGGATTTCAATTTTCGTTAACATTCTGTGTAGTCTAACACACCCCCATCTGACAGTCTTCCGTTTTTTCCAACGTCAACATACAGGAATTCGTAATTGGGGCCTACCGACGCCATTAAAACGATGCTATAAAAGTTTTTATAGTTGTAGTATTGAGCTCCTGAATGAGGGGGTGGAACAATACGTACATGTTTTCCATCCAGTGATCCTCCACAATTGACAAATTGCCATTTGTTTTCAAATTCACGAGCAATTTTGATCCATTCTTCTTTAGAATCTGGAAACTAAAATATACAAATTCTCTCTGCAGTACAATTTTTGGTATTATGGATTTGCCATTAATTGAAGAATTCTTTCTAATTCATTAGAGAGAATTTTCACAAAAATCAAGAAATTTCCGCTTTAGGACCTACACATTTTCCTGCGTGGGTTCCAGGTTCTCACCACCTAAGGCGGAGATGGACTACTTAAAGCGGAAATGCTGCAATTATGGACTCTCTCTAAATGCAATAGAGAGAATTCTCCCATTAGGGCCAAATCCATAATGTTCCCATTTTTTTTTTCTTTGTTTAGGTATGTATATCATATGTATGTATATTTTTTTGTAGATCCCAGCTATTCCGCAGACCAAAGCTCGACCAAGAAAAAGGAAAATTTCGGATGCCCAGGCAGACTTCATGAAACTTTGCACTACAACACTCCAAGCAAGTAGCCGCCCAATGAGTGATTTCGATTCAGTTGGCCACAATCTTGCAAATAAATTGGCGAAGATGGAACCATCGCAAGCCATATATGCGGAGTCCTTAGTAGCTGGACTCATCCGTAGGGGACTACTTCACAAATTAACTGAGGCGACCGATTTCTGCGAGAACGTGTGCAATAATAATCAAGGACGGACTTGTACTCCGCAACTTTCAACACTACAAACTATAACTTCCGAATTGTCAGTACCTTCGCACATATCGGAAGGAACCATAAGTTCATTTTTGGAGAGTACTTCTTCTGTAATAAATTGAACACAATAAAGTTTACCTCTTTTTTTGAACTGTTTTCTCTTATATCTATACATATCAAATATATATTACATATTTTGAAAAGTAATTTTTGAGTTAAGTTAATTAAAAGGAATAATAAAATATTATTTTCAAGACAGTTTTTTCTGACTTTCATGTAGTCTTTTTTGAGAGCATCGTATATAGCTTTACATGTTTCTGGTATGAGTATGCTCAAAGAAGGAGCAGGTATCTCTGTTGTGGATTTCAAATCCTCATATGATCGTCTAGTGGCTAAAAATCTGAGAGTTGCCGTTAAACGTTCTTCAGCACTGATACTCTTTCTCAAGTGGGTATCTTGTTTTTAAATTTTGTGTTCAACTTTTTTTAATAATCGAAAGATAGGGGTAAAAAGAACTAGGTTTTTCCTTATACTGTAAGCGTTTTTATTTTGTAGACATAGAATTGTTTCGGAAGCAACGTACTTCCTTCATCAGTGCTACCTAATTGAATTGTGTCACAATGTTTCCTTATTATACCTAGGTATACTACTCTATGTTAACTATTACCTAATATCTATCTTATTACATTTTGCTTACGACTTTTATAAGGGTAGAAGCACAATTACCCTCATCGTGATTGAGGACTACGTGTTTATCTTGTTTTATTATGTGTAGGCTTTCCGCTGCATCGAGCAGGTAGTTGTGCTTCTACCCTTATAAAAGTCGTAAGCAAAATGTAATAAGATAGATATTAGGTAATAGTTAACATAGAGTAGTATACCTAGGTATAATAAGGAAACATTGTGACACAATTCAATTAGGTAGCACTGATGAAGGAAGTACGTTGCTTCCGAAACAATTGTATGCATACAAAATAAAAACGCTTACAGTATAAGGAAAAACCTAGTTCTTTTTACCCCTATAAGCAACTGTAAGAATAATGGACACAAATTTTAATTTAATCGAAAGATAAACTGGTCACTCGCAAGTAATTTTTGAAATCCTCTGGGTAATTATGACGTAATTCCCTTATCAATGGTAAATGACCAAAGCGGCGTCTGTACCCTTTCTGCCAACAACTCCTTCTCCTAGATGGTTTAAGTCCAATTATTGCCAGTCCAGCAATTGCCACTGTGACATTTCGTCTTCTTTTTAGTTCCATTTCAAAATCCAAACAACCAAATACAAAAAAAAATACGAACAACACTTCAGATACCACTAGAACACCTCACACGCCAGACAAAACTGTTCAACTTGCGAGCACTCCACGCTTCCAGGTGTGTGCGGTCCAGCTTTACACATGCATTCTTCCATGCGCGCCATGATATAACTAAGCTTTCACTTGGTAAAGAATGAACTCACTTTTTTGCGTAGTAACTGCATTACCGCGTGATTACTTGCACGGGTTTACTCTAACGCAATACTTCGTGATGTTAGTCCGTGGTAAAGAATGCATATGTAAAGGCACAATTGCTACATCACATATTTGAGAAAAGAAAGAACGAAACCGTCAGGATCGAGTGGCAAGCAGAAAAAGAAATGGTATTTGCCTGATGTTATGTCTTTTTTAAAAGACATGTCAATCAGCATCGCAGTTGTTGAATTGTGAACGAGACAAACAACTGACAGTCGACTGGCAACCAACTTTATGCTAATGATTAAATCTCTCTCTCTCTCTCTTACTCTATTACTCAAACAGATCAGACGTGATTTTATTTATTTATTTTATTTATTTTCGAAAGCGCAGTGATTTGATTGAATTAACGAGTGTAGAATTTTGCCCGGGACCGATCGCTAGTATTTATTGTGATTTTTGAGAAATTGTGACCACCATATTCTCTTTGCATCAGCGTGTGAAATCAATCGCATTGCGATAACAGGACAATTGAACTCGTGTGAAATTAAATCGAAACAATTGCAGGAAAATGTCGAATAATAGTGCAAATATCAGTGAAAAATTACGCGGTCGTAAGAATTTTGCTGTGTGGAGCCGACAGGCCAAATCGTATTTAATTATAAAGGGCTTGTGGTAGTATGTTGACAAAGAAATCGACGACGGAAAAGCAATGGCATCGCAGATAGAAGGTGATCAAAAGGCATTGGCGGAAATCACATTAATGATTGAACCATACAACTACGGTCATATTGCTGATGCTAAAACAGTGTCTGGAATGAAATAGCAAAAGCATTCGAATCAAATGATCTAACTGTTATGAATTGGAATTTATAATGTAATTTAAAATTACCAACATGACAACACTTTCTCTTTAGAATTGCCATATGAATTACTTGTCAATAAAGTTCCGTTCTGTTCGACTTGTCAACCCAACGAGAGTGGTCTTGTTTTTTACTTTCGGACCTGAAAAATATTCCACTTAATCCCATTCAATCCTAACAGGTTATGGGCCCAGAATTTTGGAAACGGTCAACATCGTAAAAAGCACTTAACGCCGAGGCATATTTTTCGCGGTAGATTTCGGAAACGTTTTCTTGTGAAGTTCGCGTGTTCAACGATGGCACAGAACGCGGTGCAAATACCGAAATTAAAAGGGCGAGAAAATTTCGACAGTTGGAAGCAGGCGGCGAAGGCATATCTCGTTATAAAAGGGTTGTGGAATGTTGTCGAAGGCAAGGAAGAGAATGCGGAAAAGGACTTGAAGGCGTATTCGGAAATTTTCCTACTGTTGGAGCCAGTTTGCTATTCCTACGTGAATGAGTGTGAATCAGCGCAACCAGCTTGGAAAAGTCTTCAAAAGGTATTCGATGATAGCGGTGTGTGCCGTCGTGTAAGATTATTGAAGCAACTGGTGCAATATTATGCTTGGAAGATTGCGAATTTATGGAGGATTTTATCGACAAAATGAGTTCAACAGCGTACAAGGTAAAGAAGGCTGGCTACAAGATTGACGACGAAGTTATCGATGCTCTAATGTTCGCTGGTTTGCCGGATGCATATAAACCTCTCGTTATGGTATTAGAGAACACGAAAGGATTATCTTCAGATACCGTGAAGACACATCTAATGCAAGAGGTCAAAATTACAGCAATCGTAATGTTGAGTCAATGGCATTGATCGGTAAGAAGAAGAAGTCTAAATTTCGTGGAAAATGTTTTGAATGCAGTAGTGTCGGTCATTTTGCACGCAATTGTCCAAATAAGAAACAACAGAAAGGGAAAGAGGAAAAGCCTGAGAAACAACACAAACTTTTGCTTTCAACACTAGTGGCAAAATCGACAACAAGCGATGGTTGGTATATAGATTCAGGCGCATCCGCACACATCACCATGGATCGAGATTGTTTGAGTAAAACGTCACCACCTCGTCGCACAGAGAAATAGTGGTTGCAAATAGTTCCAAATTGCCAGTTGAGTGTATTGGTAACGCT
This sequence comes from Chloromyia formosa, assembly GCA_964017055.1. Taxonomy (NCBI): domain Eukaryota; kingdom Metazoa; phylum Arthropoda; class Insecta; order Diptera; family Stratiomyidae; genus Chloromyia; species Chloromyia formosa. The sequence goes on along the minus strand of OZ024815.1, from coordinate 63,487,779 downwards.
GACATGATTATATAGGCCGGGAGCGGAACAACAGTCACAGTGAAAGACGTACTATATGTACCTGACATTTGCTCAAATCTACTTTCTGTTAACGGAAAAACTGTTGTGTTCGATAATGTAAGCTGCCGAATCTATATCTATAAAAGTGAATGTGTGTATGTATGATCGCTTATACCGCCTAAACCGCTACACAGAATGACATGAAAATTTGTACAACGATTCATTACGTCACTGCGCAGGCTATAGGTCCGAGTTGCAAATTCTTAGTAACTGTGTTGTGAAAAAGAAAATACTTAATCACACGGCAAGAAACAGACACAAAGCTTACTAAGTTGTAGCATAATTAGTATAATATAATTCAAACAGTAACGTAAATCTATTGTGAATTGCACAATTGTGACCTAACCAATTGAAAACATAGAAACGGAAGCGAGTTTTGACGTAGGAAATGTCACTCGTACTTACGAACCGGGCCGTCTAGGACGTAAGATAATGCCCGGTTCACATTATTCCAGTCCAGTAATCCAGTCCAGCGATCCAGTCCAGTGCTGGACTGGATCATATCGTCTACATGATTCCAGTCCAGTAGTCTGGCGAATGTGTTGTTGATTCGGTAACTATAGTAACAATGATTTTTGGGCGAGCTGGAATCAAAAAGTAGACCGACAATCCAGTCACTGGACTGGATTGCTGGATTGAATTGCTGTCCAGTGCCGGTTCACATTATTCCAGTAGCAGTCCAGCGCTGGACTGGATTACTGGACTGGATTGGTTACTGGAATAATGTGAACCGGGCATAAAAACTGTCTCCACGAAAATTCAAATAAATTGTGACAATCTATCTAAATCGAGTTTGTGACTACAAGTCAATAGTCAAACTTCGAATATATGTACGTTGACAATGGTTTTTTTTTTTGAGTTATTTTGTGGTCAGGGAAATTTGTCGTTCTCAAACCGTGAGTATATCATTAGCAATTATAATTTGTACGCCGTTCATCAACTGTAAGTACCAATTAATCTAATCCAAATGTAAATGCACTGTTAACATTCTGTTAACATACTGTTAATACACTAGCACTCAAAATTGTCACAATCGTGAGCGTAGCGAACTTTAGATGTTGTTCGCGGGCGACAGCTAGTATATTTTATGATAAAGAACTTGATCTGATAGCAACGGCACCCTTAGTGGATAACATGTACCAGTTAAGTGCATCGAAGTCAACAAAATGTGATGTAGTGGCGTATGCTTACGTAGACCAAGAATTGTGGCATCGACGCCTAGGTCATCCTTGTCACAGAAATTTAATGATGACGAAAAGGGCCACGGAAGGATTGAAATTTAGTGAAGGCAAAGAGGAATTATGTGACATATGTGTACGAGCGAAACAAACTAGGCTACCATTCAAAAGTGCTGGTGAACGTGTTAGCCCTTAACTACATTCGTGGGGGAACTAGGTCCCCCACAATGCATATTTTTCTACGTATCTTAAATGTTTTATATGCTATGCGGTTGAAACCACTTGTATTCTCAGTACTATACGAGACCTTGCGTTGAGTGGAAGTGCATCGTTCTGCTGTTTATAGCTTAGCAGGTACAAGCCGATGGGGGACCTAAGTCCCCCACGAATGTAATTACGTAAGTAATTTTCTTTTTTAGTTTGCAGTCGTTTTGTCGATTTTTTGGATTTTTCAACATAGATAAATCGTTAACGCCACAACAAATTGAAATGCTTCTTAATGAGCTAAATGAATGTGAAGACGACATTGAATTCCCGGAAACAGCATCAGATTTAAGTGACGCAGAGTTTGAAATTTGCGAAAGCGATTTTGAGAGCGACACCGACACTGACTCGGATTCCGACTCAGAAGATGCACAGGAGAGCTCTTGCAGTGCATTTTACGGCAAAAACAGATACAAGTGGGCAAAAACGCCACCCTCACGATCACGAGTTCGGGCGCATAACATTATCACCCATTTGCCTGGTCCCAGAGGTCCAGCTAAAGCAAAAAACCGGATGACTCCACTTGAGGCTTGGTCCTGCCTATTCACGAACGATATATTGGAGATAATTGTTGAACAAACAAATCAAATAATTAAAAAGTATTCTGAAAGCAATAGATGCGATGCGGCTTACACCAACACTGTTGATAGGGAAGAGATGCTTGCTTTTTTTGGTTTGATGTTTTTAACAGGAATATTCAAGTCAGGAAGGGAAGATGTTAAAAGTCTATGGTCTTCGAAGTCAGCTGGAAGACCAATTTTTCGTACAGTTATGTGCTTGAATAGATTTCTATTCATAATGTCATGTCTGCGTTTCGATGATGAGAACACAAGGGAGGAGCGCAAAAAAACTAATAGGCTAGCCCTCATTTCCGAAATTTTTACAATGTTTGTAAAAAATTGTATCTCAAACTACAGTTGCTCCCAATATGTCACTGTTGACGAAATGCTCGTACCTTTCAGAGGACGCTGCCTGTTTCGCATGTATATGAAGTCAAAACCAGCGAAATATGGACTGAAAATAATGTGTCTATGTGATGCTAAGACACATTACCTGTACAACGCTTTTGTATACACGGGAAAGGATTCATCCGTTCAATCTAATACACAGTTAGTTCCAACCAGGAATGTAATGACTTTGGCTGAGCCGCTGTATGGGACAAATAGGAACATTACGGCAGATAATTGGTTTTCTTCAATTGAGCTGGTGGATGCATTGAGAGAGAAGAATCTCACTTACGTCGGAACTGTGCGCAAAAATAAGAAGGAAATCCCTCCGCAATTCCTTGAAAATCAAAGTAGACCAGTTCTGTCATCAGTGTATGGTTTTAAAAGGGATAAAACTTTAGTGTCGTTTGTACCCAAAAAAAAACAAGAGTATTGTATTGGTTTCGTCCATGCATAATGACGCTGTAACAAACACCGAAAGTAATAAGCCCGAGATAATCGAATTTTATAATTCGACTAAAGGTGGTGTAGATGCGTTAGATCAGAAGTGTGCTGCGTACTCCGTGAATAGAAGGAGTAAAAGATGGCCAACTACCATATTTGGCGGAATGCTAAACATTTCTGGAGTGAATAGCCATGTTCTTTATTGTGCCTCAAATCCTGAAGATAATTTGAGTCGCTATGACTTTTTGAAAAAACTTGGATATGCCTTGGTAACACCACATGTTCAACGGAGAAGAACCCTGCCCAATCTTTCAAGAGATTTGAAAGACATGATTGGTCAGTTCCTTACTGAAGTTGGAATTGATTCTTCTGAGGATGCATGTGTTCCAGATGCAAGCCAGAACAAAAGGCCAAAAAAATCAAGGTGCCATATGTGCCCACGAAGTAAAGACAGCAACACCCCGAGAGTGTGCTCCAAATGCAAGAAAAACATATGTCGGACACACTCTACGGAAGTCAAAATATGTCTCTCATGCAGCAGCAGTAACTAACTTGCCTTATATAAGACCAATAAGCACCATAGCTGATAATACTGAATTAATTTACTTGGCAAAAAAAAAAAATAAAAAAAAAAATTTGTCATAAAAACGAAGCCTAACTTGACCCCCTGTGGTTTTCTAAACTTTTACGGAAATTTGAAATTTTTTATTTTCTATAGCTTTTCAATTATATTATCAACGAGAAAAAAGACTAAGTTTGTTTAATGTTAATTTTTTCATATATTTTTTATTTACTTGAAATATGTACTAAAAATATTGTAACCTGAATTACCATTTTCTTAATTTTATATTCCAAATTTGTTATTTATGTTTTGAGTTTGAATAAAATTTTTCTGATACATTTATAACATGTTGTTGAATTATTTAAATAATTAAAATGTTTGATTTTTTGCAGTTTAATGTCTTTAGTAATGCATTTATTTTTGGGGGACCTAGGTCCCCCACGAGTGTAATTGTGTGGCCGGAAATAGCGAATGTAGCTGAGGGTTAAGAATGCTTTGGATCTCGTGCACAGTGATATTTGCGGCCCAATATCTCCAATTCCAATTGGTGGAGCTCCCTACATATTGACGTTTGTTGACGACTACACTCGCAAAGTATTTGTGTATGTATATGTTGAAATCAAAGGCACAAGCATTTGAGGTGTTTATTTCATTTAAACAATTCGTGGAGACGCAACAAGGCAAAAAGATTAAAGTGCTTCGCACTGATAATGGAGGGTAATATTGCAGCCACGATTTTGTCGATTATGGAAAGAAGCGCCGGATTTTACACCAAAAATCTGCACCGTATACCCCTGAACAAAATGGAGTTGCAGAGAGGATCAATCGTACAATAATCGAGAAGATTCGATGTCTTTTGATCGATGCCGATTTAAGTAAGAGTTTTTGGGCTCAAGCAGCATCAACTGCTGTTTATCTAATAAATAGAATTACATGCCCGGGCAACGACAAAACGCCGGAGGAAATGTGGACAAACACAAAACCAGATCTAAGCTTGCTACGTGTATTTGGGAGCAAGGCTTTCGTACATGTACCCAAGGAGAAGCTATTGAAACTTGATCCGAAATCGGTGGAGTGCATTATGATTGGGTACAGTGCTGAAGCGAAAGCCTATTGACTATTTAATCCTAAGAGCAGAAAGATTATCGTCAGCCGAGATGTAATCTTTGATGAGCAACGAAAAAGGGAGGTAAATGTAACATCATCTACTAATAATGTCGATCCTTTATCAGGCGCTAAACGTGAGTTAGTCATTAACCTTGAGGAGGACCAAAGTAACACGACAGATGACAAAAACTCAAGTGAAGCCGGTACGAATATTCCACTTAATCCCATTCAATCCTAACACTAACGCGCAAAGTTGAACTATTGAAATCACTAGTAGGCATGAAAATGGAACAATTCGACTCAATGAAAGACTACGTATGTGAACGAATTTATAATGACATGGTACCAGTGTAAATCGATAGGTTTTAATTTGGACAACGAATTGCTAGCATCATTAATGCTTGCAGGTCTACCCAGTGCATGTGATTCTCTTGTGATGACTGGAAAATCAAAAAGAAAAAAATACGGTAGATTCTGTGAAAAACACTTTGATGCAAGACAAGAAATTCGATTCGAACGGTAAAAGTGCATTGTTTTCGAAAGGGAAATCCATCGAAAAGAAATTCAAGTGCCATATATGCCATAAGATCGGTCATTTTGATTCTTGCGCGACGTCCAATATGACGAATGGAATCGTTAATTTGAGTATACTGTGAAATGTGCGGACATAATAACAGTGGCCGACAACAATAAAATGGACGTAGAATGTAGTGGTGAAATGTCACTTCTAGTTAATTCGGGAAAATTGTAAGCAACAGTAAATAATGTGAAATACAGTCAGAGTCAAAAGTTTGTGTACAGATCATACTTGAATCTTTGAAGCTATATATTTCCAATAATACGTAAGACACACAGATTATTTCCCCTAAAATTAAGCTGTATAGTCTTTTGTTTTCTAACATAAGATGTCGTCGGAAAAAAAGAGTAATATTCACTTAGTTTTTTTGCTACAAAATAAAAATAACTCTTAAAAATGCAGTCAAAAGTTAGTATACAATGCTTTGAATTTCAATTTGCCGTTATAAATTCCGCTATGTTGGAGCATTGTGAGAGTATTTTCCAAGCAAAACTAAGTTCGCAGTTGAAGTTCGGCGTGAATGAATTAGGTTCTTGTGTTAATTGCTTATGTCGTTAACATAAAATGGCACGTGGTAAAGAAATTGCAGTAGAAGTTCGCGAGTTAATAGTGACCCATCGAAAATATGGGAAAACTATAAGTGAAATAGCCGGCATTGTTAACAAAAGCTGTGCAACTGTTCAGAAAATTATAGAACGGAGCAAAATTCGAGGAAATGTAAAAACTTTGATTCGTTCAGGTTGCCCACGTGCTATGACAGCAGCCGAAGTACGAAAAGTTGCAAGACAAGTGAGAAAAAACCCAAAATCTAGTGCAGTCCAAATAGCCCAAAATCTTTCTCAAGAACGCTGTAAGCCAGTCAGCGCTTCAACTGTACGTAGAGCGCTGAATAATAATTGGTTGCACGGCAGAGTTCCTAGGAAAAAACCTTTCTACTATAAATCGTACTATGCGCGTTGATTTTGCAAAACGTCACTTAAATAGCCCTCCAACCTTCTGGGATAGCGTTCTGTTTAGTGATGAAAGCACATTTGAAATATTTGGAGCAAAGAGGGACGGAAAGATCTAAAGAGCCAGGAATAGCCAACTACTTCCTCAAAATCTCATTTCGACCGTGAAACATGGTGGTGGTTCATTGATGGTTTGGGGCTGGATGTCAGCTGGAAATCTTATTTTTATTGAATCCACAATGAATAGCCGAGACTATTTGCAGATATTAAAAGATAATTTATGCACTAGTGTTGTAAAATTGAGTCTCAACAAGGCAATGACCCAAAACATACAGCAAAGATTGTCAAAGAGTGGCTATTGTACAGGGTTCCTAAGCAGTTACATTCACCTCCGCAGTCGCCTGACTTGAACCCTATAGAGCATCTATGGGAGGTTTTGGACCGAAAAATAAGGAATCGAGTCATAAAATCAAAAAATGATGTGCGAACGGCCTTGACCGAGGAATGGGCAAATATTTCAGCCGATGTTACCCAAAACCTAGTGAATTTTATGAACAATAGATTAAAAGTGTTAAGTCAGTCAACAAAATATTAAATCATAATAATTTTGGACCAAGGTATTATAAAGGAAGACTGTGTATTCATTGTATCTGTACGGATACTAACTTTTGGCTGCATTTTTCAGATACTTCATTCGTTTTTCGCAAATATTTCACGAATTCTAATTTTGTTTTCATAATAATTTTAGCAAATAAAGAGGGGAACTGCGCTTTTTATTTTTTGTGATAGATAAATTTTGTTTTACTTCTTTTAATGAAAGCATTTGGCTCTAAAGAACTTAACAGAAGCTGTATACTAACTTTTGACTCTGACTGTATGTGCCAAACATTTGTGCAAATTTACTTTCCGTAAGCCAAATGGCCAAGAATGGCAAACGTATTTTTCAAGGGTGAGTCTTGTGAAATTTTCCATGAAAATCGTGAATTGCTAGCTTCAATGGTGAATGATTTGTAAAGACTTAACTGTCAAATTGTGAAGCCAAAAAATTAATCTGCACTAATTGTGGCGCTGGACGCTGAAATATGGCATCGACGATTAGGACACTTTTGCAGCAATTGTCAACTCCATCCGATTTGGCAACATCGACGGGCTGACGATTGAGCCGGAGAATAATGACGATCGAGTGGGGGAAGACACACGGACAGTCCACAACTAGTCGTCGCGCGAGTAAGACGCACTGCGTTTAACGTATTCAATAAAGTACTTTAGCCATCTTATAAACGGGTTGTTTAATTCCGTCTTCCACTTTAGCCATCTTTTGACAGATCAGAAGTTTTGACAGATCAAAAGTGGGATACATATCCTTAATTTGTGAAAACTAAACTAATGCAGTTCCGTTGCGTCCACCTCGCGTGTGTTGTGTGCTCGACCGTCCCGTGAAATTGTATACTCGGCAAAGTATACAACGCAGCCATGTATTGCATGCTCCGAGCAGTGTGCATCGTGTTTGAATTTGTATCCTTGACCGTTCGAGTTTTTCGTTGAATCTTGCACGCCGTCGCACTGTCGAAATTTTCAAATTGTGCACAAGGACCGCCATATTGGTACGAAATTGCCGAAAAACGACCTGCCAGTGCGTCTGTATGTGTATACATCGGCCGGCGTCGCCGTTTGCCGACGTACAGTTGTATACGTCGCCTGTCGTATCTGTATTTTCGTGAATGTCGATAATAAATATTGCGAACTGTGTACCCGTACCGCTGTGACATTCCTACAGTTCACAAACAATGCCGATAATAACATTAACACATTGACCGCCGCTCAAATAAAAGAGCATCTTCGTAGTCGGGGGTTGCCATCATCAGGCAATAAAGCGGAATTAGTGTTGCGACTCATTGAGAGTGTGGGAGGTGAAGAACTAGATGTTAGCCGAGACGAAAGTGACGAGTACGGGGAAATATGCGATGTTGTTGCCGGACTATCGCGCCGTCAACTCTGTCACTCGGAAAATGCCTTTCCATATGCCAACAGTGGATGAAATTTTAGAGCAGATCGCCGGGAATAAGTTCTACACGACCTTAGATTTATTTTCCGGATACTACAAAATTCCGTTAGACAAAAACAGCCGGAAATATGCCGCATTCGTTACTCATAGCGGTCATTATGAGTACGCCGTTATGCCTTTCGAACTCGTGAATGAATAAAACCCGGAAAATTGAAAACCAATGCCATCATCAATTATCCTAGACCGACCAATATCCACGATGTTCGTAGCTACCTAGGTTTAATAGGTTTCTTCCGAAAGTTTATTCGCGAATACTCAATCATTGCGAAACCTCTGACGTCTCTGCTCAAAACGAAAAGCCGACAGGAGTTTAAATGGGACGAACATTGCGAATCAGCATTTAGCAAACTCAAGTCATTTTTGAGCGCTGAGCCGATACTAGCACTCTACGACCAGAACATCATGAGCATCATGAGGTACACACCGACGCGAGTACACTGGGATTAGCTGGCGTTTTAATGCAATCTTCCGATCAGATCAGCTGGAGACCTGTATTTTATTTTAGTCGACAATGCAATGAAACCGAGCAAAAATATCATAGTCATGAGCTGGAGGTCTTGGCTATAATTGAATCTCTTGAACGTTTTCGTTTCCATTTACTGGGAAAACATTTCCGCGTTATCACCGATTTCCGAGCCATATCAACCACGAAATTAAGCACACCGTTAAACAACCGCATAGCGAGGTGGTGATTAAAGCTCCAGGAGTACGACTTCGAGGTAGTGCACCGAGCCGCTGACCGTATGCACCACGTCGACGCGACGAACCGCAACCCTACCGAAACACCTGCCGAAGTTAAAACCGTAGCCGATAACGTTTTAGTTGTCGAAATTGAACAGATCGAGCGATGCAACAGCAAGATCGGAAACTTAAAACCATTATCGACGTGCTCACGAATAGGAGTACATCGCCGGAGTTATCGCAAATTAACAAGGAATATTGCTTGAAACGAGGCCGACTGATGAGAAAGGAAGGTGCAGAAATCAAATTCGTTGTTCCAGCTGCGGCGAGATGGCGCATTGTTCGAAGCTACCATGATGAACTTGGTCACGTTGGATGCGAGAAAGCGCTTAAACGAATGCAGGAACTCTTTTGGTTCTCGCGTATGCGACGGTATATGAAATCATATATAGCTTCTTGTATCGAATGCTGTTATAATAAAGTTCCGGCTGGAAAAAAGGAAGGCAGAATGTTTTACGAACAAATCGACCCGGTACCATTTAGGGTACTCCATATCGATCATCTGTGCCCTTTTCCGCGAACGCGAAAGGGGAGTGCATATATAATCACTATTTCTGACCCGTTTAGCAAGTTTACGATCGTGCGAGCCGTGCGAAATTCGAGTGCGAGATATTTGGTGCAATTGCTGAACGAAATATCAACCTTTTTCGGATTGCCCGTGCGAATCATAAGCGACCGAGGAAGTGCATTCACCTCACATGAATTTGAGGGATATTGCCGTATGCACGATATCCAACACGTGAAGATTCCTGTGAGAACGCCGCGCGCCAACGGACATGCTGAGCGAGTAAATAAGTCAATCCTCGCGTATCTTCGCTGCTCTACAACCGACAAAAAGTTTTGGGACACCTTATTGCAAAGCATTCAGTGGTCACTTAATTCCCAACCACATTCGACTACCGGGTTCTCGCCAAATCAGATTGTATTTGACTTCCGATTGCGAGATGTTACATCGAACCGTATGATTCAAGCGCTAAATGAAGATCACGAAGAATCGTCAGGCTTGCCGATAATCGAGATTCGACAGCAGGCTATGGACCGTATTATGAGCGAAAAACGACGCTGAAAACAAGGCTATGACGAGAAACATAAGGAGCCTCACGTATACAAGGAAGGAGATTTCATCGTGATCGAAAATACGTCATCACCAACCGGAGAGTCTCATAAGTTGGAACCGAAATATAAAGGTCCCTATATTGTTTCGAAAGTGCTTCGAAACGATCGCTATGTCGTGGAAGTGGCCGATATGCGTGGCCGAAACCGTAAATACAGCTCCGTCTTTACTGTCGATAAAATGAAGCCATGGAGTCATCTTAGTCCCGATATCGATTCTTACAACGATGAATCCGACGAAGACAGCGAAATCGAGGCGATTTCTGAGTCAGAAGTGGCCGAGCTGTCAACTCCATCCGGGCTGACGATTGAGCCGGAGAATAATGACGACCGAGTGGGGGGAAGACACACGGACAGTACACAACTAGTCGTTGCGCAAGTAAGACGCACTTCGTTTAACGTATTCAATAAAGTACTTGAGCCATCTTATAAACGGGTTGTTTAATTCCATCTTGCACTTTAGCCATCTTTTGACACAATAATTTGACGAAAGTGAAAAACTCAACGGTTGGAGTGGAGTTTAAGAACATTAGTGAGAAATGTAAAGTTTGCGCGAAGGGACAGCAAGCGCGTGCGCCGTTTAAAGACAGTGGATCGCGTGCTAAGAATATTTTAGAATTAATTCACTCCGATGTATGCGGACCAATCAAAACTAAATCGGAAGGCGGCGCCCGTTATTTTGCGACATTTATCGATGACTACAGCTCTAAAGTCACAGTTGTGCCGATCAGAGAAAAATCACAAGTATTCAACGTGTTCGTAAATTGGAATTGTTTGTGACACTTGGTTTCATTCTGCACACCAACTTAGTATGCGTCTGTAGCTTAGCTCGGTAACGCACCGGGCATTTTTTGCTACTCGAAACACGGTCTCTGCGGTTCGCGCCCCGCAACGGGACCAACTATTTTTTATTCTCAAATTCCCTCTGAATTAATTTCTCCGAGCTTAGTGGTTTCGTATGGATAGTAGCACTCATCAGGTCTTGCATCTTTGCAGCTATCCATGTGCAAGACGACCACGAAAGTGTGAGAATTCTGTTTGTATAAGCCGTGAAGGCGTGATTTTACTTGAAAACTCGACCGTGGAGGTCTAGATGGTGTGAAGCACTTATATTAACTCACTAGAGGGGTGGAGAGAGGGTGAGAAGTGAAGATATTTGTTCCCTGGCAATTTTTACTTTATGTATTGTATAGGTATTAATGTTATTGCAAATGTACAAGTGCGAATCATTTTCAATTTAAATTGGAATTGTTTGTGACACTTCAGAGACCGTGTTTCGAGTAGCAAAAAATGCCCGGTGCGTTACCGAGCTAAGCTACAGACGCATACTAAGTTGGTGTGCAGAATGAAACCAAGTGTCACAAACAATTCCAACGAACTATCGCCAAAACGAATACAGTCCTAGCTCGAGCTCGAACATGGTCTCAACAGACAATTTTCTTCAGATATGTGCGAAGCATCTTGGGTCATTCGGAGAAAATTTTAACACATCGCTTTAAGAGTAGTGATCAAGGGATTTTCTTTTAAAGGCAAGACAGTGGTAGATCAGAATGTGTCGTTGAATACAGGTTTCTTGCAACGATTGCATTGCATCGAATGTAATAGGAAAATTATGAAAAGGTTCGTTTTCGTTGTGGCTTTTGGAAAGAAGGTAATTTCAGACAATTGAGTTGAAATTGACGGAGATGCAAAATTCATGGAATTCGGATGGATATAATGTGATGAATGACGTTCGATATAGGTATTTTTTTATGTGGTAGGAGGATAAGATTTTGATAATACTAGGATGAGAATTCTGCATGATGGAAACGCTTGGGGACAGAGATGCGAATGTATGCGGCATAACATTGGTATACGAAAACGAATATAGAGTAGAAGAAATTTGATTGTAATGTTTTTTAATAATTAGGAAACGTGTGAAATACTCGTATCTTAAAATAATAATGTTGAGATAACTGAGAGGGTAAGTGCATATGCAGGCAAATATTTTAAAGTATGGCGTGTGATATATGCACATTATCATTAAAATACTCGTATGTATTGTAGCATATGACTTGTGGCTTTATTTACGAGATATACGTGTGATGTATGGTGAATTGGAATATGTATAGTGTTTGGCATTGTGTAAATGTTATATGATGTAGGATTTCGATATATGTACGTAGTAGGTGTAGGTGTGTGTGTTAATAATGTATATCATGTCATACATTATAACATTTCGATGCGATGCACTTACCCTCTATCGTTGCACAAAACTCCTTCGAACACACTGTACATTTTTAATCATTGCCATCATAGGCGCCTTTCCCTAGTTCTATTTAATATAAGAGTATTAACCGCATTCCGACCAATTCGGAAACTTGATAATGATATAGAACATCATTTGCCGCTTATTATTATCAGAACGAAAACTGTATACGCATCAATATAAATCCTCACACAACCTTACATCATAAACCACACATTCTTATCTCATACACCACCCACAACTACTATATTTCATTTCGGATACCCTCAAATTCCACACTACCTGAAATCCTTTTTCAACAAGATCTTCTTGTGTTTCAAACACTCAATGCATCTACGAAATATTTGAAACACGTTTACCACCCCGGCGACACAAACATTAAAATTCAAAGAGACTTTGTTTCAACCTATACAGGCCATGTTCGAGCTCGAGTTCGAGTTCGACAGTGTATGGTGACACTAACGTCTTGGGCTTTGATAACGCGTCAAACGAAACGACACACGTACACACGAATGCGATCGGCTCTAGTTGTAACGCAGTTCGAGAAACAAACCCTCATACCAACGTACATCAAGAACCATGGCTAAATACGGCCAATTTCAACGACAATACAACGGAATGTGGAGCGAAATATCCACAGCAATGCTGACACATGTCGCCGAACATGGAGCAACCAACGAGCGGCGGTAATGTCTTCGCGTCCCTACTTTGCCGTCAGAGACATCGTCGAAGTATTGCCTGACTTTAATCCATCATTGACGACCTCTCCAACACCATCTCAATTTGCCAAACGTGTTGAGAACTTGTGGAGAATATATGAATGGGACGAGAGAGCGCTAATGTGTGCGATTATGTCAAAAATGAAGGGGAATGCACGAATCTGGGCTGATGGTGTTCAGCTAACCGAGGCGAAGTTCAGCAAGTTTGCTGAAAAATTAATGACCGAGTTTCCAGTCACGACAAGTAGTGCTGATATCCATTTGCAAATGATAGCAGCACAACGACACCATCCAACTGAAAGCGTGGAGGAATATCTATACCGAATTATGGCTATCGGTCGGCGAGGTAACTTATGCGATACTGAAATTATTAAATATTTCAGACGCGGAGTGCGACACATCGGGCTGCAGAATTCAATTGTCAGCATTCATTTTTCGACTATCGCAGAATTGTTGTCAGCAGTCTATCGCTTCACAACGAATCTGCAACCAACACAAACACACGTAACAGATCAGCACCCGCTGAAGAAAAGAGAAACTTCTCCATACGCAGAGACAGAGAAGCGTTCGGGTTCGGTGGTTCACACGCCATTAGCACCACAACCACTTACAAACAAGCACAGGATTACATGTTACAATTGCAACAAAACGGGGCATATTGCAATTAATTGTCCGCAAGCACAACGACGACCACGCTGTGTCACTTGTAGGAAAACGTCACACGCCAGTGACAGATGTCCAGGAAAGAGCGAAAATAGAATCAATTTAATTGCTACTCAAAGTAACGATTTTGTTTTGCCAATTTTGCTCCAATATGATGAGCATCGAATGATCGAAACACAAGCGCTTATTGATATCGGTAGTGCAATTAATTTAATTAAAAAATCACAAGTTTTTGCTGATGTTAATACTAAGAATTTACCGTCAAACTTTTCGGGAATAAACGGTTCGAAACTGATCTGAAAACTGGCTGGGAAGCATAAAACTTAATGTTAAGATCAAGGAAACGATTATAAATTTAAATTGTTTTGTTGTGGCGGACGACGATGTACAATTGGGTCGTTCGTTTATTTACGAAAATAGCATTAACTTTGACGGGAACGAAATTCATATCAAGTCAAATAGTGATGACAACTTTTTTGATGAATTGCTGCAAATAGATATAGTTGATGACCGGCCTGCAACTCTCACGGACTTCAAATATTTCGCTGGAGTTGCAAACTCAGTTAAACGAAGTCCATAACGAATTTCTAACGAGACCGCGAGTCGCGCATCCTAAAATATGTAAATCACGAAATGGATATTAAACTGCTCACTAACCGATAAATTCATCATAGCCCGAAACGATTGTCATTCGCGGAGAAACGCATCGTAGACGAAATAATATCCGATTTATTGGCACGGGGAGTTATTCGGGAAAGTTCTTCACAGTACGCTAGTAGAATCGTGTTAGTTCAGAAGAATAACGGAAAAACGCGCCTCTGTGTTGATTACAGAGACTTAAATAAAGTGACCGTGAAAGATCGCTATCCTTTACCCGTGATAGAGGATGTTCTGAATAATTTGAGAAATAAGCGCTATTTCTCAAAAATTGACATAAAATCTGGATTTTATCATATCCGTATGGCTGAAAACTCTTCAAAATATACCGCTTTCGTCACGCCTACCGGGCAATACGAATTCGTATGTATGCCATTTGGACTGGCTAATGCTCCGTCAGTCTTTTCTCGTTTTATTTACACCATATTCGATAATTTAATAACGAGGAGAGTACTGGTAATATTCATTCACGACTTTCTTATCGCTACCGAAACTATTGAAGAACATTTTTCGATCTTGAAGGAGGTATTTCACCTCATGGCAGAAAATAACCTTGAGTTACAGCCAACAAAATGCAGTTTTGTGCGGAATTCTATCGAATTTCTCGGATATAGAATTGACGATAGAGGAATTACTCCCAGCGATGATCATGTTAAGGCAGTTAAAGAATATCCTGTTCCAACTGATTTAAGATCCCTTCAACAGTTTCTGGGACTTTCTAGTTACTTCAGAAAATTTGTAAAGTCTTTCGCAACTATAGCCAAACCATTATATGATATGCTGAAGCAAGACGCAAAATTAGAATTTGAGGACTTGCAGTTAAAGGCATTTGACGCACTAAAAGAATGTCTTATATCACGTCCGATTCTTTCTATTTATGATCCTAGTGCATATTCTGAAATGCATACTGACGCTAGCGCTAATGGTTTCGGAGTCATTTTGTTGCAAAAGCAAAACGATGAAAAATTACATCCAATTTCGTATTTTAGTAGGCGAACCACAGCTGTTGAGCAGCGACAACATTCTTACATTCTCGAAACGATGGCTATTGTATGCTCTGGAACGATTTCGAACTTACGATATCGGTAAAATATTATTATTGTACTTCTTGCTCTTCTAACTTATATCGAGAAGATTTCCTAATAAAATCAAGAATAAGTAAAACAGTGTATCTTAAAATACTCAGTTGCCCTAACCCCTTTTGGGTCATAGCGCGTCAACTGTTCCTTGTGGCCCAGTTGCCTTTTCGTTGGCATAAATTGGTTTCGGAGAATGCAGTTGCCAACATGCACCTCCAACACATCCACAGCCACGAACGTCGTCGTGGACGGGATTCGAACCCGAAACGCTAGTAGTCAGACATGAGACTGATGCCTCAACGCACTGCGCCACCGGTCGCCCCAAAGAGCCATCAGATTTTTTTTTTTTTTGGAGCAGCCAAATTTTATTTTCCCACTGACTTGTCTGATCGTTATTGATTTTTTCAAATATAGTAAAAAGTACGTTTAATTTGAGATTTAGTCAACAGGCTAGCTTCATATCTTATGAAAAAAAAATAAAATAAATAACTGGCGCAACAGTCCAATTTGAACCACGGCCCCGAGATGAGTTAGCATCATATCATTTTCTAGATCGTGACGGTTTGCAAAGGTACATATGTGATCAGCAACACGCTCAACCGAGTTATTTACTCCATAATGGGTACTCATTTAACAGTGAGTGAGTGGGCTCATAGTTCGACACGTAAATCCCCAGAATCGAACCGGGGCCCAGTGCGTTGAAGGCGAACGTGCTAACCGTTGCGCCATTAGGACTACTTCATATCTTATACAATTGATTAAAGTTTTACTATTTGACGATCTATTTTCAAAATAAAATAACTTTTTTCTCCAAGACGATTTCAGTTTTATTTCCTTATGTCATCAAATGGTGACTTTTCCTTGCAGTTCACAATATGAGTGAGGCGAAGAAAAAATGCAGACAATACAGTGTCGAATATTTACAATACGGCTTTATTCCATTACCTGAAAATAATTCTTTACCGATGTGTCTACTGTGCAAAAAAAAAACATTAGCAAACGAATCAATGAAACCTTTTAAGCTTAAGGAACATTTGACTAAAGTACATAGCGACCAAAAAAATAAAGATTTAACTTTTTTTTTAAACACTAAAAGAAAAGCATTTAAAAACACCGTCATTGCGACAATTGTTTACGACAACATCTGAGCGAGATGACGATGGACTACGTGCTTCTTATAACATTTCCCTAATAATTGCGAAGTCCGGAAAGCCACACACAATTGGCGAAGAACTTATTTTACCTGCTGTAAGTGAGGTAATACGCACTGTATTGCATAAACCACCTTTCGACATCATCAAAAGAATTCCGCTGAGCAATAATACTGTGCAAAGGAGGATTGACGAAATGGCTCAGTGTGTAGAAAACTCTCTATGCGAGTACCTGAAATCATCTGAGTTTTCTATCCAGCTTAACGAATCGACTTTACCCGGAAACGAAGCATTACTTCTAGTTTATGTGAGATTCATTAAAGAAGAACAAATCAGCCAGGAGCTTTTATTTGCTCAATGTTTCGAAACAGATACCAAAGGTGAACCTGTATTTAAAGAATTAAAAAGATTTTTAGAATTGAAAGATATTCCTTTGAGTAATATCATCTCCGTTGCTACGGACGGTGCTCCGGCAATGATAGGACGACACCGTGGCTTTTTGGCGTACTTGAAAGAAATTATACCGAACGTTTTACATGTGCATTGTGAAATTCAGCGACAACATTTAGTCGCCAAAAATCTTAGCGAACGCTTGCATGGTTCAATAGGATATGTCATCAAAGCAGTAAATAAAATCAAAAGGAATGCCCTAAAAGAACGCTTATTTGCTCAACTCTGTTTAGTAAATGACGAAGATTATAATCGCTTGTTACTGCATACAGAAGTTCGTTGGCTCTCCAAAGGTGCGTGTTTAGATCGATTTTATACACTCTTTGATTCGGTTTTGGAGTTCCTGGAAAACAAAGACAATGATTTGCGGGTCAATTTAATTAACTCGAAAACGGACATAGCTTATATCGTCGCTACCATCGCCAACTATCGAATGTGAAAAAATGCGTTTTTCAGTTTTTATTCCCTTTGCTTGCATTAGACATGTTACGTAAAGCCCCGATCACAATGCTTCCGTTCCGTTCCGTCACGATCCAATCCGTTCCGTTATGTCAAATATCATTGCTGGCCACAATGCTCCGTTCCGTTATGTCAGTGGATTGTTTACGAATGCCTGTAGCACTTTCCTAATTTTACGATGTCGGAGTTTCTAGAAATGCTGGAATTGTTTTTCCATATGTACTTGTTGTTCCTAATGTACCAGGATCATATGAGAGAACGTAGTGTCCGTAGGTGGTGGGTGCGACCGCTTAATGTTAATCGCGACGTAAGCGGATATTTTGTGTCGACGTACACCAAGATGAAAAACGTTGACCCGGAGGAATTTTTTAGACAAACTAGAATGACCCGGGACATTTACGATGTGATATTAAACTTGGTGAAGGACGATTTGACCAAGGAATCCATCCGTACACCGATCGACTTCGAATGCAGGTTGGCTGTAACGCTATCGTAAGTATTAATCTTAACAAGCGGGAGTGAAATACTCATAATGTGTATATAAAATTGTTACAGGTTTTTGTCTCAAGGAGTGAGCCAAAAATTCTTGGCATGGAGTTTTCAAATGGGCCAGACAACAGTGCGACAAATAATATTGAAGACGTGTGACATTCTGTGGAAAGTTCTGTCGCCAATATACGTCGCCACACCAAATGCAGAGGACTACAAGCGTATAGCGGCGGAGTTCGGGAATAAGTGGAATATGCCCAACTGCATAGGTGCAATAGATGGCAAGCACATCGAAATCCAAGCACCTCCAAATACTGGATCAGCCTTTTTTAATTATAAAAAAACATTTAGTATTGTTTTGATGGCGACGTGCGATGCAAACTATACCTTTACACACATTTCTGTTGGAGCCTACGGAAGTCAAAGTGACGGAGGTTTGCGTTGTCATTTATAACGAACTATTTTTATCTTATTTATTCGAAATAGGTATTTTGAAAGCAACTACTTTTGGGAAAAAACTGATGGAAGATTCGCTGCCTGTTCCTGGTGCTGCAAAACTTCCCGACAGCCACACAAGTTTTCCCCACTACTTCGTGGGAGACGCTGCGTTTCCGTTGCTGAAAAATCTGATGCGCCCTTATCCAGGAAAAAATCTCACTCCGGAAAAAGAAGTTTTTAACTATCGAATGTCACGAGCACGACGAATGATTGAAAACTCCTTTGGAATTCTAGTTGCTCGTTGGAGGGTGTTGCGAAAGTCAATGTGTTTGTTGCCGGAAAACGCGGAAAGGGTGGTGTTAGCATGTATTGCGTTACACAATTTCATTCATTTAAATGATACGAACCGGATGTATATTCCACCTCATTTTGCCGATTGGGAAGACGGAAATCGGATTCGGTGGAGCTGAATTCAGTTCGTCTCGGATCCAATAATGCGCCACGATCAGCGATAACTCTTCGAGATGAACTGAAAGACTACCTCTCTAATGAAGGTTCGGTTTCATTCCAATATAACCGTAGTAAAAGACCGAGAATTTAACACATTAACACAGGCAATAAAACGCGAAAATTTCTCAAAAAATATAAATGTATTCAAAAAAAAAACCAAATTATTCAACATATTCATATAGATGTAAGACACATTTTTTTCCTTATTATACTAAATAGAAAATAAAATTGCTATTGCGGGTGTCTGTTTTGAATCGCCTCTTGCGCTCGCCGCAGCATATCTATTTTGAAGCTGCATTTCTCGCCTTCGTTCATTTTCGCCATCTCAAATTTCATCGACTGCAAGAATAAATTGTCGGCGTCTTGCGTCGAGCTCATCGTGTCAAACTTCTTCGTAAATTGTTGCAGAGTTGCAACGAAGAGCTTACCCACTTCATCCGGACCGTCTGCTGTTTTTCTTTTCCGTGACGGCACGGATGAATTATTGCTTCCGGCAGATGTTGATGCGGCGGAGGAGGCGGATGATGACGAAGTGCTACCGGAGGGTACTTGTAATGGTGACGGTGGTGCTGGCGAAATAGTGGAAGTAGATTCCAACTCTTCACTTACATTTTCCCTCATTCTGCGATAAAAAAAATCATGACATGTATATCCTTTTTCTTCATCATTTGGTAATGTATATAAATGCATGTACTTACTTTCTCGGTGTGATATGTTCCTCCAGAAATTCCATGGCAGAAAACAACTCCCACACCGGGCGAAATGATGCCGCAGATTCCGACGGCAACTTTCGCTTGCGTTTTTCCCGGACATATCTATCCCGGAGGGACATCCACTTCGCTTTGGATGCAACATTTTGAGCTTGTATGAGAATATATTCTATATATCATGTTATGTTTACTCACCATCCACATTGAAGCGCTCTCCAATTTCCTGCCACAGTCTGTCCTTCGCTTTTGCGAGCATATAGCCGCGACTCATTTTGTTGTAGAGCTCCTCATGAGCTCTAACGGCTTCGATAAACTGCTCGTCATCCATCAGAGCAACAGACAACCAAAAAACAAACGAAGTAGCAAAACACATAAGACAAGCGACCACGCAAACAGATTGCACTTTCGAGCTGTCACTTTCCGAAAAGTGAGGTTATGTGATGCGTAAAAGTTGAATTTTGGTCAACTCGTCCGTTCCGTTCCGTTCCGTTCCGTTACGACCATTGTGTGCATTTACATGGCCAGCCCATAAGATCTACTTTGACAGCTGAACGGAACGGAACGGAAGCATTGTGATCGGGGCTTAAGATGGCAAATTGTGGAATTTCTAATCATCTTAGAAACTCAGATATAGCTATAGCCAAGTGTTGAATATGCACACTTTTCTGAATAATACTCTAGCAAAGTATCGAATAATCTATTTTCTGCTTTGACAAAATTATTTGCATTTTTTCTATGTTAACGCTGTGAATATTGTCAATAGTACGAATTCGCAATACTGGTTTTATAAATTAGGTAATGCAAACTATATGCATTGCAGACATTCGCATAAAACTGTTGAATCGAACTGAAAACATCGATGTCTTATAGCATCCATAACTTTAGTTCCTCAGGAAACCCGATGATTTGGCTAGTACTAAGACGATAAGCTTGTTGCTGGCGTAGAACAAAAGCAAAACCCAGCCTGGAAGATACTTCTTGAGCGGAATGGAATTAGGGACACGGCAGCGTCCCGCCCGCCAAAGAAAAACTAACAAATCGAAAAAAAGGGAAAAATTGAAATGCAGCCAGGACTATGTTTACGCGACACAACAAGTACGGGTTTTCGGACCTCTGTAGCTCGGGTCCGTGGCGGTTGTGGGGGTTATAATTTGCTAGGGATATTGCCGTCTTAGGAAGTGTATCCAATTTGAAGTCGATACGATGAAAAACGCCAGAGATATAACAGTTCGAAAATCGCTATTCTTCAATTTTTTCTTGTTCTCGTTGTTCTTTGACATGACTCCAGCATCGTAGGGAGCGTATCGAGATGTTTTCTTTTCTCATGGGTTGGCTCTGTCGCAAGGGTGTGCAAATGGTTCACAGACGACTCCAAAACGTAAAAGGGTTCCGTCGCAGGCATTGTCGGTCCTGAGCACAGAGCCTCGATTCCAATGGGAAACACCCCGTCCGTGTACCAAGCGTAAATAAACGCCATCAAAGTTTCTGCTAGGCTGTAACAAACCGCCGGCTATTTAAGCAGGAACAGGCAGTTATCAAAGCGTTAACTAATTTCACTATCAATTCTAAACTGGTACTAGCTTGTCAAAACGTCTTCCATAATGTGGGTTCAACGAACAAGCTCACATTTTACTGGGTCCCTGGTCATTCGGGCTTCAAGGGCAAAGAGCTGGTAGAGAGGCTAGCAAACCGAGCCTCTCTCCCCATCTACGGCCCGGAACCATTTTTCAGAATACCACTCTGCTACTGAACAAATCACACAAGAAACTGGGAAAGCAAACGTGCTTCATTGCAGGCCTTAGGCAGGTCAAGCTGTTCATTTCACATGTTCGTATGTTGGAATTACTGCGGTTGAGCAAGAACAGGGTCAAAATTATTTGTAGGAGGAGTCACCTTAAAACCATGCGTATTGTATCAGACCCTAGCTGCCGCTTTTGTGAGGCCGATAATGATACATCACAGCACATCCTTTCCGAGTGTGAAGGTCTTGCTCAAATACGTACCGAATGCTTCGGCGTAGCACTTCCCTTAGCCGAGGATATTTCTTCTATAAAACCTTATCCGATCAATCAAAAGAGTCGGCGGAATCTTTTGATTTAGCCTGGCTTCTATATAGAAAAGGCAACAGCAAAATAGACCTCATGGTCGCAGTGCTTGTGGTTCCCATATGACCCACGGCCCACTTCCTTTATATATAGGTATCTATATAACTATCATTTGCAGGCAGTAGAAAAAAAGATACATCCAAAAATTTAAGATTTCATAGAGCTTCTCGCTTAAACCTTTTCAAAGATTTCAAAGAAAAAATTCTTCCAGACATTTACCGTAGTCTGGAAAATATTAGCTGCGTTTTTTGTCCAGTGTAAGTCAAGTGCAGAGCAACAATCATACGCATTACACTAACAACTGGCTCAATCCAGGACAATTTTGTAAGTGTGACGCGTGCAATTCTTGTTCTGCTCTGAACTGCGCTGCACACACAATACAGCTATTGTCTGTTGACCATTTCTGGCCTGAAGTGCATTTCTAGCCTTGAATAAGGCTGGGAGCTGTATAATGAGATCAGGGCGAGAAGACAGTACTTGGCATCAGAGCTTAAGCTCACAAAGCTCCCCGCCAATCAGCGCTAAATGAAATTAACCAATTTAATCAGGGTTCAATATGCATACCCTAGATCGAGGCACAAAGCTTCGAGTACTTTGGCGGAATTTTGTGCATATCAATCCTTTTTACGGCTGATGAATCTTTTTTGGCGAGAAACTTTTTACAGCAGGGTTGCTTTTGGGTCATATTCCTTACAACAGGATATTGGCCGATTGACTCAATCTGTCGCCGGTATACCCGCAGGTAACTGAACAAAAAAGTGGAGAGAATCCTCCTTAAGTATTCCACTCTGTTCGGAATTCCTTTGATGGAAAGTACTGGACACACTAAAACGGAAGCTCGCGGTTTTCACAAATCGTCTCCGACGCTGCGGAGCCCCTCAAAACGTGTTCTGAAAGCTGTTTTTACTAAACATCAGGAGATCTTTTTCAAGCCTATCAACGAAGAATAACAGGCCAACTACATTATTAACTTCTCGGTGATTGACGCAGAACAGTTACTGTGATGGACTTTGGCAAACTCCCTGTTAACACACCCAACATACAATGCCGAAACCACCCGTCATGCCAGTTCACTTGGTATGATTTTCGCTGAGGCTACTGAATCCAATGTCCGCAAATTGATTAAGCTTTCCAGAATTGGAAAGGGACGTGATAAAATACGAATTTTTAGGATAAGCGATTCCCGAGTAAACTGTGTAAATAACTGTGAGCTAACTACATACAGTTCAATCTGTTGGTAACTAGGCCTGAGGATTATCCACCTATCCTCACAGCTGGTGTAACTTATTTGCCACCCGATTAGAAAACAGCTGAGAAGCCTGCTCAAACAATGCCAATAACATGCTGTAGAAGTGTATTACAGCCATTATTAGTAACAGGATCTACATGCTCCTCGAGAAGAACAATATCCTTGCCGAAGAGCATAAGGACTGCCGGATCCAGTGAATGCAAGGAACACCTTGTGATGAACTCGGTTTTGATAGGACAAACTATTGTTTAACAGCATCCTCTATAGCCGGCTAAGCCAGTTTCTCTACGTGTACGGCGTGGATCCAGCCTAAATCATTTTCTTGACAAAAGTGATGGAGAGAAAACAAACCAAACTATCAGTGCAATCGACCGAATCCAATCAGTTTAAACGTGGTTCGATGGTGCTCGCGAACCATTTGGTTCGGCATGTGTAGCGAGCTTAACACTAATCACCCAATCGCTCACAAACAAACCAGATGTATTGCTAGCCGACAAGACGAATTGCCCCGCATACATCATGGATATTGCTATCCCCCATAATAGCAACGTCGAGAAAAAGCATGCGAAGAAAATATCAAACTATAGTGCACTGACTCATGTAAACAAACATACTTTGGTATCTTGGCAGTGTACAAATAGTGCCTGTGATATCAGTGAGTCTTTTGTAATATTGTCGGCTACCGGTATTGTGCCCAGAACGTTCTTACTTCCCTTACTAAATTGAACCTGCAGCACATCTTATTTTGGGTACATTTGCAATTCTCCGGAAGATTTTCGGGGAGTTCTACTAGTATCTACTATAAGCAGGATGCAGACTTAACACCTGTCCAAGACATGCATACCCAGCATTTTGATTTTTACATCCATTGCGGGTATAAAACCGGCGAATGCGGCCGAGACTTAAGCCAACCAGACGTTAATGAATAATGATAATAATAAAATAAAAAACCATGTACCGAATATACAAGAGCATACAAATTTAAAACGCATTTTTTCACATTCGATAGTTGGAGATGGTAGCGACAGATGTTCAAGTGAAAATAAATACAAAGCAAACAGTCGAATATGCCACATTCGACACTTTGAAACAATGAATCTATGAAAATTAATAAAATGCAAAGTATCGAATGTGATTTTTAAGATATAAAAAATAGTCAATTGATACAACTCAATCGCATACACAAAAAGGATTGAAAACAACAACCGAAAACTTTCGAAATTTTGAAATTCCACCACGCGCTGATTTTGAATTATTTTATGTTTTCAACTTAAAATATCCATCCGAATGTTTCAAAGTATGGCAGTTTATACAACATTTCTTCTCTGAAATCACCATACATAAGGAAAATCTTTGCCCATCAGTGTCTGCATTACTTTCTGAGTTAGCGTAACATGTATGTACATATATCCGATATTACGTTAATATAAACTTTACATTCTATTACACAATATTACATTACACTACATTAACTTCAATACTTAATACAATACTTAACAATAATATCGCTCCCGCCACATATTAACTGCTGGTTATTTAAATTTCCTATTTCAAAATGTATAATTGCTTTTTATGTAAAGAACATTTCCCGGAAGTGGACACTTTGTTAACGCATATAAAATATTTTCACATCGCAAATGATATCCAACAATATAAATGTGCCCAAGAAGGTTGTAGCCAATCCTTTAGTTTACTATTTAGATTAAAAAAAAACTCCTCAAAATTCATTCATTGCAGTATGGTCCATCGTTCGACGGAAAGCGGGGTAGTAAAGAAAATAGCCAAGAATGCGCACCTGTTTCACAAGTCCAGAATTACCAAGCCAACGTGCTAAATTTAATACACACAAATTTGAAGAGGAAGTTATGATGTTCACAATTTATTTTTTAAGTAAGTTGTCTTCTAAAAGTGAAATTACAAATTCCACAGTAAAAGTCCTAATTGAAGAAGAAAGAAGAAAGTTTATTTGATAAAATATTGGAAAGATTACACGAAATCATTTTGCCTTGTGTGACTAAAGAAAATAAAACATATGTTAAGAATATATTGGACACATGTAAAATCCATTTGGTGCTATTAAGTCTGAATTTTGTTTGCTACAAAAGTTAAAGTGCCTAGGAACGTACAAACCACCAACTCCCAATCGAATTTCGAATACAGTCGGACCCGGTTAGTATTGTGGGACTGCGTTAGCGAAAGCGACGCCACCTTGTAATAAAACACATTCAGCAAATCCATACAACTAATGAATTCATTCTTCTTCTTCCAAGTTGGGAGTGTGTCAAGTCGCAACGCGTTCTTACAGCCCGCTGATTTAAAATCATAATCGAAATACACATTGTAATCAGTTTGTGTGCGTATTCAATTAATCAACTGGACTTGCAGATCCTATAGTATCACCTCGTTTAATATCACAGCCCGCTTTATATCACACGAAGTTCAAATCCAATGTCCATTCAATATAAAAACAATACATTTTGTCGTTAATAATACCACGTCGCTTATTATCCAATGATCCAATCAATGACGGGCAGGACACAACATTAGTTTGTGCACATCTTAGACTGCACTCATTTACTTTGAGTGCGGTGTGCACTACAATTCATTTTGAAGGGTTTAGTTTACTTTTAAGCTCCGGGTGATTTCTTCTTAGTTGCGAAGTTACGCATTTGTTCGATTCCTTTCATCTTATCAATATCTCCGAAAGTATACGAAACTATAAAACCGTTTCAAAGGTCATTTACTGATGCATTGACACACATGACACATCTGGTCCGCATGCAAGTTATCACACCCCCTTAACAGTTATCACACCCCCTTAACCTCATATCGACTTCAATTGGTTACCATGTCCGCTTAACTTCACATTGCTTCGGTATTACATTTTCAATGTTCTCGTTTCCGGTAAACCGATAGCGCTGCAGTTTTTTCTCTATCACAATTTCTCATGAAATATGATAATCTAGCAATAATTCCAAACAGTTGATGAACAACAGCATTTAGGGAAAATTGTACACGCGCAGCTTAGTAAGCAAAATTAAATAGATTTAAGTCAATAGTAAAATTGTATCTGTTCAGTTGAATTTGTATTGCGACCGAATAAACGTCATTGATTATTGTAAAATCGTTTTTTTTATCGATCGCGAGGACCGAGTCCATAAGTGGCGCCCGAGCTAAATAGTAATATCAAAGATAATTAAAAACCGCGGAAGTGCTCGAGTTGTAACGGAAAAGTATATAATACAATACAAAGTGTGCATCTTTACCTGGAGCTTATCTATCTACCTACCCGGAGCTAAAACACAAGAAGTGCAACTTTAAGGCGAACTCTGCGAGCAAGCGGTATTGAGAAAGTGCCAATTAGCGCACGTACATCCAACAGGACCATATTTTGGCAATATATTGAAGCCGTACCCCAGTAGACCCGAACCAACCAATTAACCAATCAACGGTCCAGGACAAAAAGGAAAATACGGTTGTCAACTCCAGCCGATCTGGCAACACCGACTTCGCCGAAGAATGTCGACCGACTCAAGGTTTCAGGCACTGAGTAACGAGCCGTCGTCGCGAGTGGTTATATTATCTCGTCTTGCATGAAGTGCTAATAAACAAGTACATATATAATTTCGATCGTGTTTCAATTTGCCATCTAAATACCATTTCAGCCATACTTGACAGTTCAGAAGTGGGATATGTAACAATAGTGATAGTTATCGTTTAAATTTGTAAACTCGCGAGTTACTCAGTCCCGAAAAATTTCAACCGTTCGGTGCAAGTTTGAACGTGCAGAAACTTGTCGCGTACCGTGCCGTCGTTCACTTGTATGTAGCTCTATCTACACACATTGTGCACGCACCGTGTCTGTCATCGTTTCCGTCCGCACAGCATTGCGCGTCGACGTTAGCAGCCATCGTTTTGGGCAGTCATCGTCCGCGCACACTGCCATCGTGTCGTCTTCGATCCGTTCCGGGCGACAGGTTCATCGTAAACGAACTTGTTGTGAAATTATACCGCCGTTCACAAGTGTATGGTTCCGTCTGTACACAACGTGCCGTCTGGGTATGCAACGTGCCTGCGCACTCCACCGTCTTCATCGTGTTGTTGGCAATTTGGATTGTGTGCAGTCGTCGTTGCTGTCTGCACACACCGCCATCCATTACGTTTGCGTGCCGACATTAATCCGTTCAACAGGTTCCAACGTGCAGGAATTTGTTGTAAAATTTCGCCGCTGTCTACTTGTGTGTAGTTTTTTCTACATAGATTGCCTGTGTGCACATCGTTCTGGGCAGCCATCGTTTTAAGCTGCACACGTCGCTTTTTTCATCGAGTTGATGTCGTTGTTGATACCGGTGTGCAACCATCGTATCCATTTGCCGCATCGTGTCACCGTGTGAAACGTCAAGTGTGTGTAACACCAACACCGCACCGCCGCTGATGGTCGCGTGAATCATCACATCACCGCCGTGCTTCGCATCTTGTTGCTGCGTTCGTCCGTTTTTAGCTGTTGCTTTTACACACCGTCACCCCCTGTGTATTCGTTTGCGGTATGCGAATTCCACCACACTAGCGTTTAGGATTTTGTGGATTCGCACTCGACATCGACCTTCGATTACTTTGTATTTTGGACGTAACGTTCTCCACCGATCATGACTCTGGTGAAAATCGATTCGCTCGCAGTGTCATCGATAAAGGATCAATTAAGGTCACGTGGACTCACTACCTCCGGCAACAAGGCTGCACTTGTGTTGCGGCTCACCGAGGCCGTAGGAGGTGCTGAAATCGAAGTGGATGAGGCGGATGACTCCGAAAAGTCGGAAATGCAGCAGTCAATCGCGAATCTGACAGCGATTGTTGAACGACTTAGTGCCGACGTCCGTATTTTGAGCGGAAATCAACGACCCGCTCAAACGTCAACTCCACTCGCCGAAAATGCAGGCGCCGCATCGAATTTGTCTGCCGGCGAACGAACCGACTGCCGATCAATGTTTCACAATGCGAGGGACGTAATTGACCTCCTTCCGGACTTCGACCCGCGAAAAACCAGCTCCTTATCCGCGAGTGCTTTCGTACATCGGGTTCGAAAGTTAATGTGCGCGTACGGATGGGATGGGACCGTCGTGATTTTCGCGATTCAGGCCTAGTTGAAGGGCCCCGCAAAACTCTGGCTGGACTCGAACAGTGACGTGTTTGTAAACTTCGAACAGTTTACAATTGAATTCTTGCGAACATTTCCGGATAATGACGACGAGTCAGACGTTCATTTACGTATGGCCGCTGACGTGAGGAAAATCAGTGAACCCATATTGGACTATCACTTCCGAGTGTGTGCCGAGGGTAAAAGGGGTGGATTGTCGGAACGGTCCATCGTACAGTATATTCGCCGCGGACTAAATTATCCGACCCTACAAAACTCGATAGCCTCCTTGAATTTCCAAGACACAAACGAACTATATATGTCCATTTCACGATTTCTCGCGAACGTGAATAAACCGCCCGAAGTTAAACAAGTGAAACCTCCACCTCCGCCAATAGTTCCGTCCGCACCCCAACAAACGGCCGAAGGTCAAAAACGTGTAAACCCGACAAAGGGATTGTGTTATAATTGTTTCAAACCGGGGCACATTTCAATTAATTGCCCAAACCCGCAGCGTCGCGCCCGTTGTTCAAAGTGTCAGAAAGTTGGACATTCCGCTGATAATTGTCCTACGCGCCGTGATGGACAAATCAACAAAGTAGACGCTGTGCCGAGTTCGCATCAATCCGATCGTGTCGTTAAGAAGGTGCTTTTGAACAATAAACATATCGATGCACTGATCGATCCGGGAAGTAGCCGTTCGTTAATCCGTGAAAGCAACTCATCCGGTGTAATCGAATGCGCTCCAATCACACTCGAAGGTTTTGGAGGAGGTACTTATACGTGCACGCGGAAAATGCGAACACGACTAAAGGTGGATAGTTGCACACTACCAGCCGAACTGCTTGTTGTCGAGAATGAGTTAATTCCCTCGCCGATATTATTGGGAACCGATGTGCTCATTCACGATTCGAGGCGAGTCACCTTGCAATCTGAAATGTGTTTGATCGAGGATATACGTGAGCCGATCGTTACCGTAAAGTCCGAGCTTATGGAATCCGAGTCATTCAAATTTGGACAGCTGTTGTCCAAATTCCGATCGTGCTTTGCCGACAAAACATCCGAGATGGGACGAAGTAAGTCATCGGTGATGACTATTCAGCTAACGTCCGAGAAGCCGATTCAAAGCCGCCCTTACCGGATTCCATTTGCCAAACGAGCTGCCGTTGATTCAATAATCGACGAACTACTGACACACAATATCATCCGCCACAGCGAATCTACATATTCGTCTCCGATCGTGCTTGTGAAGAAGCAAAACGGAGAGGACCGACTATGTGTAGATTTCCGAGCCGTCAACGCAATCACGCAAAAGACTCCGTTCCCGATGCCGATAATCGACGAGATACTCTCGCAAATAGCTGGGAACAAGTTTTACACGACACTGAACTTGTTCTCAGGCTATTACCAAATACCGTTGGACGAAAACTCGATGCGATACACAGCCTTTGTGACACACAGTGGTCACTACGAGTACACCGTCATGCCGTTTGGGTTAGTGAACGCGCCGATGGTATTTCAGCAGATGATAACGACGATCGTCCGTAAGCTTCGCTCAAAGAAAATCGTCAGCTATATGGACGAAGTGATTATTGCGAGCGATACCATTGCCGAAGGAATCGAGCTGTTAACGGAATTCCTCACGGTACTCGAAGAGGAAGGATTGACCTTGCGAACATCGAAGTGCGTTTTTTTTGCAACCGAGGTGTTGTTCTTGGGACACACTATCTCGTGTTCTGGAATTAAGCCAGGAAACGTCAAAGTCAACGCCGTCGTCAATTTCCCGACACCGACGAACGCAAGAGAAGTCAAAGGATTCTTGGGATTATCTGGCTTCTTTCGAAAGTTCATTCGGGAGTACGCCATCATCGCCCGGCCTTTAACTGTGTTGTTAAAAACGAAAAATCAGCCGAAATTTGATTGGACACGGGATTGCGATAGAGCCTTTGAAAAATTGAAGACTCTGCTTAGTGCTGAACCAATTTTAGCACTATACGATCCATCGGAATTTCACCAAGTCCACACCGACGCCAGCGCTGTTGGACTTGCCGCCGTGCTGTTTCAATCACCAGACCAGGTCATGTGGAAACCCGTTTTTTACTACAGCCGCCAATGTAACGAAGCAGAACAACGATACAGTAGTCACGAATTGGAAGTGTTGGCAATCGTCGAGGCACTTGAACGGTTTAAGTTTTACTTGCTGGGTAAACATTTTCAAGTAATGACAGATTGCCAAGCCGTATCGACAACCAAGCTGTTGACTCCGTTGAACAACCGTATTGCACGCTGGTGGCTTAAACTTCAGGAGTTTGACTTTGAAGTCACACACCGAGCAGGCAACCGTATGTCTCACGTAGACGCTTTAAGCCGAAGCCCGACCGACGAACCTGTAGAGCCGAAATCCGTTGCCGAGAATATGTTGGTGATTGGTACGAACGAAGACGATTGGTTGCTATCAATGCAAAAACGTGATAACCAATTGAACGATATTATCAGCATCTTACGTGACCAGAAAACGAGTCTGCAAGCGAAACAAATAAAAAAGGACTACGTAATAAAGGGAGGACGACTCATGCGAAATTGTGAGGACGGTCCGAAGTTCGTTGTACCTGCCGCTATACGATGGAGGATTGTACGAAGCTGTCACAATGAATCGGGACATCCAGGTTGCGAGGGTACAATCCAACGAATCCAGAAACTTTTCTGGTTTCCCCGAATACGTCGCTACGTTAAGTCTTACGTCAGCGCTTGCATCGATTGTTGTCTCAACAAAATACCGGCCGGTAAGCGAGAGGGGCGAAAGTTCATCGAGGAAGTCGTCCCTATACCTTTTCGTGTCTTACACGTGGATCATCTAGGTCCTTTTCCGAGAAGCAAACGTGGAAACGTTCATATCATAGCACTGGTTGATCCGTTTACGAAATACACGATACTCCGAGCTGTTCGAGATACGAGCGCCAAACACGTAATCGCAATGCTACGAGACGTAACAACTTTCTTTGGGTTGCCGACGCGCATTATTTCCGATAGAGGATCCGCTTACACATCGAAAGAGTTTTCCGAATTCTGCAGTCTTCATGACATTCAGCATGTTCAAGTACCCGTACGCACTCCACGTGCTAATGGCCAGGTGGAGCGTATTAACCACACTGTACTCACGAAATTACGATGCTCGACGATCGACCGTAAGGATTGGGACCAGCATCTACTGATGATTCAGTGGACTCTGAATTCTCAACCGCATTCCACCACGGGATTTACGCCGAATCAGTTGTTGTTCGACTTCCAACTACGCGATGTAACAGCCAATCGAGTCGTGCTAGCTCTGAATGCCGACGATGAGACTGCTTCAACAACCGAAATTCGACAAATCGCAGCCGACCGTATCCTTGACGAGAAACAGCGTTGGAAACAACGTTTCGACGAAAAACACAAGCAACCGCTCCAGTACCGAGAAGGAGACCTCGTCGTAGTCGACAACGTTCCGACCGCTTGTGGCGATTCGCTGAAACTCGAGCCGAAGTATAAAGGACCGTATCAAATCACGAAGGTTCTTCGCCATGACAGGTACGTAGTGGAAGATCTGCCCGATATGCGAAACCGAGGACGAAAATACAGCGGAGTATATACCACTGACCGACTCAAGGCGTGGTGTCACCTCAGCCCAGAAATTGACTGTATTAATGTCGAGGACGATAAAGATCATCGGGACGATTATGGGTCAGAAGTGGCCGAGCTGTCAACTCCAGCCGATCTGGCAACACCGACTTCGCCGAAGAATGTCGACCGACTCAAGGTTTCAGGCACTGAGTAACGAGCCGTCGTCGCGAGTGGTTATATTATCTCGTCTTGCATGAAGTGCTAATAAACAAGTACATATATAATTTCGAT
Source organism: Chloromyia formosa (assembly GCA_964017055.1). Taxonomy (NCBI): domain Eukaryota; kingdom Metazoa; phylum Arthropoda; class Insecta; order Diptera; family Stratiomyidae; genus Chloromyia; species Chloromyia formosa. The sequence goes on along the minus strand of OZ024815.1, from coordinate 63,455,819 downwards.
CGTGTTTCAATTTGCCATCTAAATACCATTTCAGCCATCCTTGACACGGTGAATCAATTATGTTTGTATCAAATGCAGTAAATCTTTTGTAAGTCAATTAATTTGAAATATCACTAGTTTTAAGAAGTGTGGCATTTTTCCGCGTATTATTTTTGAAATTGTTAAAATTGTGTAAGCTGTTGATCATTGCTCTGAAACCTATAGTGAGTCCTTAATCTTTTTCACAAGTTACTCTTGAGAAATTGTGCATAGTTTTCTACCTTTGTGCTATCGTGATTAGACGTTTCCGCCCTAATTTTTTTAAAAACCCTTTAAAATGGATGAAGTCCGAAATACCCTTATTCAACTGACCGGGGCAGTAAACGCTCAAATCGAGCAGATAAGAGGTTTAGAGGATAGGATGACCAGGTTAGAGCAAGTGAACTCCCAGTCCGAACGAATTGAGGAATTGGAGTCAAAAATGATACGGCTTGAGCTAAAGAATAGTGAAATAGTGCAAATGAAAAATGTCGAAGAAAGAATTAAATTGTTAGAAGGGAAACAGGGAACAACTACCCGACAACCACAAGTAACCCTAGCGCGTCCCCAAACAGAACTTGATTTAGATGCGATAAAGAAACTTCCCGACTCCGTTAGGGACCTGCAGCCTTTCGAAGGAAATCCAGTGCATTATGTCTCGTGGATTCATAGTGTCGAGACCATTTTGCAAGATTATAAAATTGTAGAGGATAAACCCATATTTAGGGTAATCCTTAGACACATTAGACAAAAGATTAGAGGGGCCGCTGATGCAGCTCTCGTATCTTATAACATCTTTGATGAAGACTGGTCAAGCATCAAAAAGTGTCTGTCCCTCCATTATGCCGACAAGCGTGATGTGAGGACCCTAGAACACCAACTTCACACGATGTATCAAAGAAATATGAGCGTGGATGAATTCTACGCAACCATTAACCACCAGCTTTCCCTTTTAATTAACAAAATTAAAACTGAGGATCATTTGCCGGAGACGGTGACAGCTCTCACCGAAAATTACCGGAACAGAGCCCTTGATGTTTTTATCCGAGGACTAAACGGAGACCTCGCCCGAATGCTCGTCATTCAAAAGCCTCAAACTTTACCGGAGGCTTATGCATCATGTCTGGAATTCCAGAACCTAAATTTTCGAAACGCCCCTATTCACCCAAGGAATTACAGGAACACCGTATCAGCTCCCATGAACCAAATATTTAACCCTCGTTCAAACAATTTCGGTAACCCACCACCAAAGGGCAACCACCAGTCCAGCCTTTCCGACCGAATTAGGGGTTACAACATCAATAGGAACCAACACCCAAATTTTCCTACCTCTTACGACAATCCACCACCCAGACCCGCCCAACCCAAACCCGCAGTACCAATGGACGTAGACAGGACTATCCAGACTCGACAAATCGATTATCAAAACAGACCATCCCACCTTCCAAACCACAAACGCCCCAATAATTCAATCCAATACCCTAGAAAATCGCAAAGGCTATTCAACCTTCAGACCTCTGAGGAGAACACGGAATATCCTAAAGACGACTTAATTGAGGAACACGAGACTTACGATGAACAGCCAGTTGAGTCTAATGATGAGGATGGCCTCGAACCCTTGGAGGATAACCTCGATGTAAATTTTATGATGGACGCCTATCCAGCGTACCATACATAGAGTATAGGTCAAAGAACGGGCAAATCCTCAAATTTCTCATCGACACTGGGGCAAATAAAAATTGTATATCAACAAATATTTCACAGGGGGCAAAACCTTTGACGAGACCTTTCAAAATTCATTCTGCGGCAGGGAACATCGTAATAAAATTGAAAATTAGAGGTTCATTTTTTAAAAATTTGGGAAATAACACTATACTCGATTTCTACGTCTTACCCGGACTTACCTGGTTCGACGGAATAATAGGCGACGACACGTTGAAAAATTTAGAAGCAGTTATAGACAGGAAACACAACATTCTTAAAATTTATCCGAATATAGAAATTCCATTAAAATCCAAAGTGTCAAGGCAAATAAACGCTATTGACATAAAATGTGAGCACTTAAGTAATGACCTCAATGCCAAACTACATGCTGTTCTGAACGAATTTCCAGAAATCTTTGGTTGTGTTAATAACAACGAGATAATCGAAACCAACGTCAGAGCCGAGATAAAAACAACTACTTCAGACCCAATTTACACCAAATCGTACCCGTACCCAGTCAATCTTCGAGCTGAAGTCGAAGCCCAAATCACAAAAATGCTTCAGGACGGAATCATCCGTCCCTCAAAAGGCCCATACAATTCGCCCCTCTGGGTAGTACCTAAGAAAGCGAATGCGTCAGGCGAAAAACAATATCGGGTGGTCGTAGACTTCAAAAGATTGAATGCGGTAACGGTATCTGACACTTATCCCATACCGGTCATAACGAACACTCTAGCAAGCTTAGGCGATTCCAAATATTTCACCACCATCGACCTCACATCCGGATTCCATCAAATTCGGATGAAAGAGACCGATATCCCTAAGACCGCATTTTCAACTGCAAATGGAAAAAACGAATTCACCAGGCTTCCCTTCGGTCTTAAAAATGCGCCGGCTATCTTTCAGCGCATAATCGACGATGTTCTAAGGCCATTCATCGGCAAGATCTGTTTTGTCTATATCGATGATATTATCATCCTTGGCAAAACGGAAGACGAGCATCTACAGAATCTGCGAACCGTATTTGCGCAATTAGAAAAAGCTAATTTTAAGATAAATATGGAGAAATCAAAGTTCTTTAAGACCCAAGTCGACTTCCTGGGTTATATAATCTCTCAGGAAGGGATTCTTCCTGACCCAAAAAAAATAGCAGCCATTCAAAAAATTAAACAGCCCGACAACCTTAAGGATCTGAAGGCATTTCTTGGCCTAGCGTCTTATTATCGAAGATTCGTGAGGGACTTTGCCAAGATTGCAAGGCCTTTAACGCAGCTAACACGAGGGGATAATGCTCAAGTGAAAGCGAACCAATCTAAAAAAAAAAGAAGATTGAAATGGGAAAACTCGAAATCGAAGCTTTCGAAAACCTGAAGAAACACCTCACATCTACTGAAGTATTAACATTTCCTGACTTCGATAAGCCGTTTCTACTAACTACGGACGCGTCCAATCATGCAATCGGTGCCGTCTTGTCCCAAGGGGATATGGGGAAGGATAGACCAGTAGCATATATATCCAGATCTTTAAATAAAACAGAGGAAAATTACGCCACGGGTGAAAAAGAGCTGCTAGCCATTGTTTGGGCTCTTGACAAGTTAAGGGATTATTTGTATGGGGCAAAAAAGGTAAAAATCCTCACGGACCACCAGCCACTTACCTTCGCCTTGGGAAACAAAAACCATAACGCCAAGCTAAAAAGGTGGAAATCACGAATAGAAGAGTTCAAGTACGAACTCATCTATAAGCCCGGCAGGACAAACGTCGTTGCTGACGCTCTTTCCAGACTACCTTTGGAAGTGAACGCACTTTCGAGTGACTCGGGAACGGCCCACAGCGCAGACGAGGATGCTAGTGACTTAATCCCATGTACCGAGGCCGCCATAAATGTTTTTAGAAGGCAACTGATATTCTCCGAGGGCAAGAACGTAACAGGTCACGAAGAACCCCACCCGAACTATCATAGGTACTACATCCGATTAGGCAAAATAGACAAACCGAGCTTAATTCGAGCTCTTAAGGAATACCTCAACCCAAACGTTATCAACGGCTTAAAAATCCCGGAAGTCTTTATACAACTGCTTCAGGAGATTTATAAGGAGTATTTCCTAAACTTTAAAATCCGCATCACCCAAAGGGTTGTGCAAGACATTTCCAACGACAACAAAAAACTTAAGATCATACAGGATGAGCACCGTAGAGCCCATCGGAATAGCAAGGAGAATCGGGAACAGATTCTCGAAAGGTACTACTTCCCATCAATGAGCAAGCTCATTAAAAGGTATGTCACGAAATGTGAGATATGCAATACTTGCAAGTACGACCGGCATCCTGAGAAACCCGAACTCCAAGAGACACCCATTCCCCAGTACCCGACTGAGATACTACATATGGACATATCCACAATTAGCGGGGAAAAATTCTTGACTTGTGTCGACAAATTTAGCAAATTTGTCAAATACTTCCGCATCAAGAACCGATCTGCTTTCCACTTGCGAGACAAAATCGCAAAGCTCCTACACTACTTTACTATTCCGAAGATACTTGTCTCGGACAATGAAGGTAGCTTCGTTAGTCCAACAATCCTAAATTTCATCGAAGGATTAGGTATTCGAGTGTACCTGGCACCGCCACAGAAAAGCGAAGTGAACGGCGCTATCGAACGTGCACATTCTACTATCCTGGAAATCATTAGGTGCATTCAAAAAGAAAACACGTCCCTTACTCTCAAAGAAATTGTTAACATCTCTGTGGACAAATACAATAACACAATACACTCTGTCAGTAAATGCAAGCCATCAGATATCTTTTTCGGTAGAACCCAGCGAATTAACTACCAGAATTTAATGAATTTCAAAAGGAAATTACACGAAGACCTAAAAGCGGAAATTTTGCGTAAACAAAAGGTGCAATTGGACACGCACAACGCTAAAAGATCTAAGCCTAAGCAGTACAACCCTGGTGATATAGTGTTCAGGAAAAATACGCAAATCAAATCTAAAACCAAACCCCTCTTCGGAAAAGAAACTGTTTCCAAAGATAATCGCGTCACAATCACAACGACAACCGGAAAACGCATACACAAATCCCACCTAAAAAACATCCCATCCACTTCTGAAGTCATTCCCACTACCTAAAACCTTGCTCATTTCAGGCTGACAATATGGACTGTACACGCACTCGTTAACGTCTACGAATACTCCGGACCTATGATGACTATACGACAAGGATTTGGCAGAATTATCAACGGCAACTTTAAAATAATTCACACCATCAATATAACGACATACGAAACGATCTTGGACGACGCAAAACTTACCATTAGACGAGACCTCAACAGATCTAACCTCTTAATCCCACAGCTTTACCATCTCTTGTCTCAAATTGAAGGGTCGCTAAACCAACTTCGTACAACTAGGTCCAAGCGATCCATTAATTGGATAGGATCCGCTTGGAAGTGGATTGCAGGAAGCCCAGATGCAACTGACTGGGACAACATCCTTAAGAGCCAGAACAATTTAATCCGCAACAACAATAACCAATTCAAAATCAATGAACACCTGACGCACCTAACAACTAGACTTGTCGACAACTACAACCGAATCGTACTTGACATTGACAATCACAACAAGGACAAGTACGGACAAATACTCCTAAACAAGCTGAACTTCCTTAAGGACGAAATACGAGAATTAACCTTGGCTTGCCAACTTGCTAAACGCGGCATTGTCAATTCAAATCTATTGGATACCTTGGAGATTAGAGATATTATTTCACGGGTCGACACGCTACCCTACGAAAACGAGATTCAGGCGATAGAGTATGCCGAACCCTTGGTTCTTTCAAAAGACTCCCTTCTTCTTTACGTCATCTGCCTCCCTACTACTGAAAGCACGATCTTCAGTAATGTCTTGACCCGCCCCGTAGTTCATAACAATAAGAAAATCCTTTTAGGGTTCCCTAACCTGTTCATAGCACAGGAAATGCGATATGGCATAACAGGTAATTGCGCCGTCATGCAAAATATTACCATCTGCAATAGGAATCAGGTTCAAATATTAAAACCCGATGACTGTGTTTCACAAATCCTTGACGGAACGAATGCACAGTGCACTTACCAGTACTACAGCAAATCCATCATCGAAACTATTAACGAAAACACCTTGTATCTTAGTAACTTCGAAGGTCTACTTCGCCATGGGAATAAAACCCAATTCCTTAACGGAACATTCGTTATCAGCCTCCAGAACGATACGATACAAATTAACAATTCGACTTACAGCAGCAAGGAAATCCACACCTTGCACATGCTGCCTCCAATACTGCAGGGTAACCTTGCGGAGAAGGATATTAAACTTGACTTAGAATATTTACACAAACTACACTTGGAAAACGTTGAAAAATTAGAATACTTTTCTATTTGGAGTACCACGTCAATCGCGTCGGATTTGTTTATCATTTTCCTACTAGCAATCCTTGCTTCGATATTTTTCGTATTATATTCAAAACACTTTTCTGCAAAATTTCCGACCAACATAGCCTATACTTACCCTGATCCTGTAAGACCTCCCTTCGTTCAGGACTGAATCTGTGGGACACAGATTTATTTAAGGAGGGAAGAGTTATCACACCCCCTTAACAGTTATCACACCCCCTTAACCTCATATCGACTTCATATTGGTTACCATGTCGGCTTAACTTCACATTGCTTCGGTTTTACATTTTCAATGTTCTCGTTTCCGGTAAACCGATAGCGCTGCAGTTTTTTCTCTATCACAATTTCTCATAAAATATGATAATCTAGCAATAATTCCAAACAGGTGATGAACAACAGCATTTAGGGAAAATTGTACACGCGCAGCTTAGTAAGCAAAATTAAATAGATTTAAGTCAATAGTAAAATTGTATCTGTTCAGTTGAATTTGTATTGCGACCGAATAAACGTCATTGATTATTGTAAAATCGTTTTTTTATCGATCGCGAGGACCGAGTCCATAAGTTGCATTGAACTTCGAGCTGTGTACATGTTGTGTACGAGTAGTGATAAGGATACATAAATGATAAGTATGTATATATGTATATTTTGAGTAATAAGATAGACTTAAGTGAGACCTATATATAGTTTAAAATTAGAGCTAAGAGGGTGCATTCTGTATCTGAAAGTGTTGTGAATAAAATGTAGGCTAAAACAAAGACGTTGTTTTTATAACTGGCGCAGTCGGAAACGGAAAAGTCTCGCGTATAGCTTGGATCCGACTAAAAATCAGCGGACAAAATCCTTAAAGCTTCTGCTGGTGAAGCAACGCTGTATGGACGAAGACCATTTCGAATAAAATAAGTGGGAATCATTTAAATTCGTCACAGTATTAATCAAATAGTGCAGTCTAAGAAAACTAAAATGGCTGAAGAAAACCCATTCAAAATGAGCCAATTATTTTGGAAATCACAGGAGACAATGGAGGATCAACCAGTTAACAAAAAAGGACAGAATCGCCTAAACGCTACAATTGCAAATACGAATACAACATCGACGTATGAGGAAGTGTATACGATCATTAGTAGAATGCCTGAATTTGATGGGAGTAGTGATCGATACGATGTTTATAATTGGACGGCTCGAGCGAAAAGAATTCTGCTACGAATGATCAATTTGGATGATCTTGAAAAAGAACAATTGTATCAAGACATTTTGGATAAAATTGTCGGGAAAGCAGCAAAAGTTGTGCGGAAAGCTGGACGAAAACAAGAGTGGAAAACTATATCTGAGCTGTTACAGTTGAATTTTGGAGTGTCAGAAACGCATATGGAACTGATAAATGAAGCAGCGATATTGAAGTTAGCAGATTGTGCCACCCTTGATGAATATTATAATAAAATGAGTGATATTGTTGATAAAATGAATACCCTTAGTGAAGAAAGTAACATTTTTACACCTGAAATGAATGAGAGCATCGTGTTAAACAGTTTCAAATCGCAATTATTACCGGGACATAGAGCTCTAATAACACGTGAAATTAAACAACTAACCCAGGCTTATATACTATTAAAAAAGCAGGCTGAATTTGTAACTCATAAAGTAGTGAAATCAAATATGTATGAACTTAATAAAAGAAGTGATATGTGTTTTGGATATAATCAAAAGTACGGAATGGAGCAATTCAACGGAGACATAGCTGAACAAGTACATATTCCCAGGTACCTAAATCGGAAGGACTACAAATTGAATGAAAATCAATTACAAAGAAAAAGTTATGGTCCCAATTTTGATACCAGAAATCAAAGGACAAATATTCTTATAAACAGTAATAGAATTTTACCGCAAGTAGATGGAATTAATGCTAATCGACCGATTGATACTATAAAGGAATTAACGAAGGAACTTGAAAAATGTAAACAATTACTAAACGAACGACTACAATCATATATCAGCCTTGGATCATCATTGGAACAAGTGAGGGATCAACTTCCCATTATGATCGAAAATATTAATGGATATGACGCTAAAATTTTAATAGATACTACTTTGCCTTAACCCCTAGCGGGGCATAGCGCGTCAACTACTCCTGCGCGCCATCGTACTCTGTTCTGGGCAATGGGGCGCAACTCCCCAAAAGACTTACCCAATACCTGACACTCCTTTGCCACAGATCGACGCCATGTGATTCGAGGACCCCCTCTTGGTCGGCCTTGGTTGGAAATGGGGTTCCATTTCATGGCATGCAAAGCAATGCAGTTATCACTCTTCCGCAATGTGTGACCTATCCACTGCCATTTTCGCCTGCGTATCAATTCGTCGATTGGCATCTGACCCGTACGCCGACTTAGCTCTTCATTTGATATTGTTTCGGGCCAGAAAATTCTTAAAATTCGACGAAGACATGAGTTGACGAAAACTTGCAGCTTTCTGGTAACTCCTACCGAAACTTTCCATGTACTGCTCCCATACAAAAGTACTGATAGTACCAGGGAGCGAAACAGGCCCAGCTTGGTCTTGATGCTGAGATAACTGCCCTGCCAGATTTTGGACAGCATGCCGTATGCACGTTTAGCCTGGTTGATACGACGAGCGATGTCCTGCTCCGTACCACCATTTTCGGCAACAATGCTACCCAGGTAGACGAAGTTGTCCACCTTCTCCACAGGCTGCCCATTAATATTGATGGCAATAGGTGTCGGATTTCTTTTTCGCAACGGCGGGCTAAGAACCTTGGTCTTGTTGGCATTAATCTTTAGCCCAACCTTGCTTGCCTCCCTCTCGAGATCTAACGCCATTGCGGACAGATCCATGATTTTGTGGGAGAGTAGGCATATGTCGTCAGCGTAGTCAAGATGTTGTAGATAAGATGTCAAAGTCCATTGAATTCCTCTGTCGAGTCCGGATAGGGCTGCATGCAACACATCGCCGATCACAATGAGGAATAGGATCGGTGAGAGGATGCACCCCTGCCGAACTCCACTGCGAATCTCAAAGTCCCCCGACACCTTACCTTTATGCAGAACGCGACATTTCGCGCCGTCATAGGTTGCCTTAATAATAGCCACAAGCTTCTCAGGGATGCCTCTCCTGCGCAAGGCCGCCCATATAGAATCCCGGTTCACACTATCGAAAGCCTTTTCGAAATCGATGAAAAGCAAGTGCAGCGGAGAATCGTATTCAGCGCATTGCTCGATGATGATTCGCAAGGTGTTAATGTGATCGACACAGGAGAATCCGGATCGAAAGCCAGCCTACTCTTCATCAATTGTGCTTTCTAAGTGGGCCTTTAGTCTTTCCAGGACGATTTTAGCTATTATCTTGGCAACGGCAGGAAGCACACAAATGCCTCTCCAATTATTACAGTATGTGAGGCTACCCTTCTTTGGAAGTTTGATGATCAAACCTTCCTTCCACTCAGTGGGAAAGGTCTCTGTATTCCACGCTTTATCAACAAGTGGGTGCAGCAAATCGGCAGTTACGCTTGGGGCTGCTTGATAAAGTTCGGCAGGGATGCCGTCAAGTCCGGCGGCCTTTCCTCGTTTTAGTGCAATAATTGCAGTGACTATTTCCTCTTTAGTCGGGGCAGTGGACCGTATACGCACATTTTGATGGTTAGCTAAATTATCTATATGAGGGGGAACTTCACCAGAGGTTACACGGTTCAAGACCGCGGCGAAGTGTTCTTTCCACCGCCTCATTTGATCTTCTTCCAAGATAAGTAGCTTTCCATCACTATCTTTCACCGGATGTTGGCAGGAGTTACGACCACCTGTAAACTCCTTGATGACACCGTATACGGCGTTTAAGTTGTTACTTCTAGCGGCTTCTTCTGCTGACGCTAAAAGAGAATTGGCATAAACTCTTTTATCGCGTCGCACACTATGCTGAACTTCTCGAGCTTTCTGACGGTAAAGGAGTTCGATGCCGCTTCGATTGTCGTCTGAGGCTGCAGCCAAACGAACTTTCAGCTCCTTTCTTTCAACAATCCGCTGCCATGAAGCGTCGGACATCCAGGGCTTATTCCGGCAATCCGGGTTTGGGCCAAGGATGGTATTTGCGCTATCAATGTACGCATTTTTTATGGCATCCCAGTTTTCGTTTATATCACTATCTGGGTGACTAGTTATCTCAGCCGCTTTTTGCGCAAGATGGTCATTATATTGTTGTAAGACAGCTGGATTTTTTAGTCGAGCGGTGTTGAATTTGCGGGGCATGGATCTCTCGTCGCTGGGGCGGCGCACGGCTGCAATACGCAATCGAACATTAGCGATCATAAGATAATGGTCTCTTCCCATCCCAATATCGGCACCCTTCTTGTTTCGCACGTCCAGGAGGCAACTCTTGAATCTTTTACTAATGGCAAAATGGTCGATTTGATTTTGTGTTCTGCGCCGATCAACTGATTTTGTGGTGGTCCTTATGCTCAAACATAGTACCACCGATGAAGAGACTGTGAAAGTTGCAGAACTCCACAAATCTTTCACCGTTGTCATTACGATCACCAAGACCGTGTCTCCCCATCACATGTCTGAGCCCATAGTTATCAGCGCCAACTTTCGCATTCAAATCACCCATAACCATTATAATGTCACCTTTAGGTGTTCTGCTCTGAACGGCGTTTAGTTCTTCGTAGAAGGAGTCTTTTGCCAAGACATTGTCGGGTTCAGTAGGGGCATAACATTGTATTATTGAGATGTTCCTCATTTTGGTCCGGAACCTGGCGGTCAAGACCCTGTCAGAGACCGGTTCCCAGGATAAGAGACAGTTTCGCGCGGCTCTGGTTAAAAGGAGCCCCACACCTGACTCACGGCGACTACCGGTAGCTTTACCGGAGTACAACATTACAGTGCTGCCCGTTGGAGAGATGAATTCTCCGCTGTTCCACCATCTTATCTCACTAACTCCTAAGATATTTAATTTGTACCTCAGAAATTCACTCTCTAATTGAAGAAATCGTGCGTTCTGGGGACCTTCTGATCCATTGTCCAGGAGAGTACGCACATTCCAGAATCCAATCTTTGTCATTGTACGATAGCTAAAAGTCGTAACCGTTGAGTCAGTCCTTATCCGAGGCATAGTTGACGTTTCGTTAGCATATAAAGATTTCGGATAGTGCAAGTTGCTGGCATACACATCCTGTCCTTTGATTGTCGGTTTTAACGACAGGCCCTCAAAGGGAAAGGCCGTGGTATTTTTTTCACACCCCACACCACAGGGGTACCTCAACCAAATCATCGCACCGCCATCACTGGCGGCTTGACGTTGGTTGGCAATGGTCAGTGACCACTGCCGTTCCAGGGGGCGCCCACGCGGAGGACTATGGAAGAGGAGTTTTTGCCCCCCAAAATTAAGCCAACCATTTTAAACACAGTGACAAATTTTAGTGAGTGCAATAAAGCAACTAATATAAACATGAGAAAAATTAGTGAAACCCCTATAAAATGTGTACTTATACCTTGTAAAAATGTCAATTTCGATATTCTGATTGGAATGGACATCCTAAGGCCCCTTGATGTGATAATAAAACCGTATAGTGGAATTATAGTAAAAAACAGTTTAGTGCCATTTACGTTCAGTGAGGACATATATAATCCTGAATATGTGAATTTTATTCAAAGTATAAATAACGAAGCAACACGTGAACATTTATATAAAAACTTGAATAATGAAGAAGCTAGACAAATGGAAAAACTTCTGAAAGACTTTGGAGACATTTGCTACAAAGAAGGTGACAAACTTACATCAACAACACAAGTAAAACATAAAATTACTCTGACGACGCAAACGCCTATTCATACAAAAGTATATAAAATCGCTAGTATATATGAAAGTGAAGTGACAAGACAGATTAAGGAGATGCTTGAGCAGGATATTATAGTCCGCAGCAATTCGCCATATAATGCGCCCTTATGGGTTGTGCCCAAGAAGCCTGGTCCAGACGGAAAACCTAAATGCAGGTTAGTTATTGATTTCCGAAAATTGAATTTAGTAACAATTCCTGATAGGCATCCTATTCCCAATCAGGAGATGAATTTAGCAAAATTAGGAAATTGCACATATTTTACAACTTTGGATCTTGCAAAAGGGTTTCATCAAATTGAAATTGATGAGAGTGACCAATTTAAGACTGGATTCTCAACACAATTTGGACATTACCATTTTAATAGAATGCCTTTTGGTCTAAATAATGCACCCGCAACTTTCCAAAGGATAGATAGATAGATAGATATACAAATACGAGCTACTTTCCCAGCAGGAAGGCACTGCGACCATAAAGATCTATTGTGCCGTAGCTCATTAATCCAAAAGACCGTCCACCCTTCTAATAAAGGGCAGTAAGTCTTTAGCAGGAATCAACCTGAATTCTGCAGTGCTGATAGTAGCCTGCCCGAGGAGTGACATCCTAAAACGCGCGATGGCGGGACATTCGCACAAGATGTGCTTGGTCGTTTCCACGTCTTCCAGACAAAGACGGCATTCAGTCTCGCTTGACAGACCCATCTTGTTCAGGTGATATCTGACCAGGTGATGGCCAGATAAGTACCCCACTAGGAGTCTTAGGTGGGTTCTACTCATTTGAGTAGTACCCTTGTGACTGAAGGGCATTATCAGCTCCTTTGATTGACGAAGCCCTGGAAGGTTATTCCAGTACTGTTGACGCAATCGTGCAAACCAATCTTTGATCCGCAGTTTGGCCGAGGCCAGTCCAAAGCCACAGTAAGGCTCAGGTCCATGAAAACGACTGGATGATCCTTGTCTAGCAAGTTCATCCGCAGCCTCGTTCCCCTCAATGCCCTGGTGGCCTGGCACCCAACACAAGAAGACTCAGTTTTTGGTTGCCAACAGTTGAAGGAGATTGTAACACTCCTTCACCAGTTTTGAAGAGACCTTAAATGAGGAGAGCGCTTTTATAGCTGCTTGGCTGTCTGAGTAGATAGCAATGTGAGCGCCGCGAAGTCCAGTTTCCAAGATTACCCTGGCGCAGACCTCAATGGCGTGGATCTCAGCTTGAAAAACGCTGGACGAGACTCCCATTGCGATCGAAATCCTGGTGTTGGGTCCAAAGACACCTGCACCAACACCCTGTTCCGTTTTAGACCCATCGGTGAACCACTTGATACATCTAGGGTCTGGACAGGGTGTGCCATTTACCCATTCAGAGCGGTTAGGGATGAGGGCTGAATATTTTCTGCCGAAGCAAACCTCCGTGATCATGTAATCTGATCTCAAGCAGATCTGCACATCAGGAATTTGATTCAGAATGCTCATGTGACCGCTTTCTTCACTACGCACGTCGGAAGTTAAACGAAGTCTGAGAGCATTTAGAGCTGCTGATTCTTGAATGAATATATGCAACGGAGTAAGTCCAATAATCGCCTCCAGGGCTGGCGTACGACAAGTGCGCATAGCTCCAGTGATGCCAAGGCAGGCAAGACGTTGAAGCTTATTGCACTTCAAGGATGATGAACGATGTATTACATGATTTCATTGGAGAAATTTGTGTTGTTTATCTTGATGATGTGTTAATCTTTGGATCATCTCTACAAGAAATTGATGACAATACGAGAAAAGTTCTACAGAGGCTAAGAGAACACAATTTAAAAATTCAAGTGGAAAAATGTAAATTTTTCGCCCATGAAACAAGCTATTTGGGACATATCGTGACGGAAAAAGGGATTAAGCCTGATCCGAAATATCTTGAAAAGATTCGAAATTTGTCGATACCAAAATCTATTGAAGAAGTACGATCTTTTCTCGGGTTTACTGGGTATTACAGAAAATTCATTCGAAATTACGCCAAGATAGCTTTACCTTTAACGCAGTCGCTCAAGAAAGGCGCTGAAATTAATTATCACGATATTGAGTATGTCAATTCGTTCAATAAACTAAAGACAGTGATAACGAAAGATGCAATACTAAAATGTCCAGACTACAAACAACACTTTGAACTTACAACTGACGCATCAAACTATGCGATTGGAGCAGTATTAAGTCAAAAGAATAAACCGATAGGGTTTATAAGTAGAACCTTAAATAAATCGGAAACAAATTATTCTACAATTGAAAAAGAATTACTAGCCATTGTTTGGGCTTGCAAAACATTCCGACATTATATATATGGAAGACAAATTAAAATTATGAGTGACCACAAACCTTTAGTATGGCTTGATCATCACAAAGATAGCCATTCCCGTTTATTTAGATGGAAATCACTGCTAAGTGAATATAATTATACTATTAATTACAAACAAGGATGCCAAAATAAAGTGGCTGACTTTTTAAGTCGAATTAAAGAAGAACACATTGAAGTTAATGCTATTCAAAATGACTCTACAGGTGGTACCATCCACACGTCGAAAGAAAATACACATCCATATATTAAAATTCAAGACATACCAGTTAATAAATTTAAAACGCAAATTATAATTACAAAAACAAAACCGGATATAACAACAAGTGTAGTTAACGAAAATACAATTTTGAAAATATCAGAAAATCAATTGGACAATGATAAGTTTGTATTGGATTTTATTAAGAAATACATAATACCAACCCACATAATAGGAATATTCAGTGAAAGTGATAATATGCATATTTACAATAAACTGCAAGTACAAATACGTAAATTATTTAATGCTCAACAAGTGACTAAATTTATAAAGTGTACTAAGAGACTCAAAGACATGTAATAAAATTTTGACGGATATTCATAAACAATCGACACATAGAGCATCGTGGGAGAACTTTGAGAGATTCAAAAAGGAATTTTATTTTAAAAATGCTAAAAAAATACTTGACCAAGTAATAAATAATTGTCACATTTGTAACGCCAATAAATATGACCGAATTGCACCAAAATATAAATTTGAAAAACTGACAATTCCAAATGAACCAAGAGAAGAATATGCTGCAGATATATTTTATGTTGAAACAATACCATTTCTGGCAGTTATTGATCGATTTTCAAAATTCATAGGACATGAAGAGCTAAAAGACATAAATTCAAGCACAATACTGACGGCGTTGAAATCCCTTTTTGCGAAAATCCAACAGCCCAATAGACTTGTTATGGAAACTGATTTCGATAATGCTAACATTCGTGATTTTTGTAATAATAATAATATTTATATGAGATTTACAATCGCTAACAATCATAATGGAATATCTGACCTAAACGCAGCACACAGAACATTGAGCGAAATTATTAGAATACTAAGATTTGAGAAATATTCTGAAAAATTTGATGAAATCATGCTCAAAGCAGTACATAGTTATAACAATAGTATACATACAAGTCATAAAGAAAAACCTGAGGATGTATTCTTTGGTAAAGTACAAATTAGAAATGTTAGCGCCAGACTTAAAAAATATAAAGATAAGACAAATAAAAAGCGAATGAAAATCGCAAGGATAAACCAAAACTTATAGGAAAACAATATGTTTTGAATAAGCCGGAAAGAAAACATCGAGATAAACGTAAACCAGGACGATATCAACTAAGAAATGTAGATGGAGATTATAACATCGATAACACTCGAGACAAAATTCACCCAAAATTTATTAAAATGTATAGAAAATATACAAGAGAACCAACAATAGAAGCTCAACCTCAGAGAGTGAGAAGAAATTTCCACTACTCAATTCCAGAAGTTATCCGAAAGGAAGCGGCGAGGACGCTGAAAAATCTTAGGGGGCGGAAGGAATTCACACGAGCAGAAGAATTTAAGAATTGGGTAAATGATGAAATCGCTAATATACCGGTTATACAGGATGCAATTGATTATTTCAATAAAAATTATAAAGTTTTCCTAACTAAGCATAAATAAACAAATCCATTTAATACGAGTATAAAGATAAAAAAATACATAATAAAATATACATCTAATTGAATCTTTAATAATAGAACCTAATATTGTATAAACAGATGCACATAGATTGAGTATCGACACATGGAAGCTAAGCTAGAAAGAGAGCCGAGAGTTTATTATAACTAACAATTATTAAGTCTACTACTTTCAGTTTTTGGAACAACATTATATCGGGAAGAACCGAGCATTGAAGTTTTTCAGATGCGATCGATAATTTACCGAATTGGATACAGCTAGATGATACGCCGAAACAAACCTCTGCAAGGAGAGAAATCTCCTCTTACAAATAAAATATTACCGATGAACGATAGCCGAAAGAAATATTCATACGATTCGATACGATTCATACCCAAATAAATAATATTGACGAAAGACAACAATACTAAAAGAACTACATAGAAGTGATACCAATGCCCATTTTAACGTTGTGAATAAAATCATACTTTTGAATGTAATACCTCATGTAAACGCCAAAATAGAAGAAAAAAACGCAAACTATACATTTAAAATCTGAGTACTATACATATGTGATTTGGAGACCAAATCCAATTTTTGGGAGGGTCGAGTTACGCATTTGTTCGATTCCTTTCATCTTATCAATATCTCCGAAAGTATACGAAACTATAAAACCGTTTCAAAGGTCATTTACTGATGCATTGACACACATGACACATCTGGTCTGCATGCCTTGAACTTCGAGTTGTGTACATGTTGTGTACGAGTAGTGATAAGGATACATAAATGATAAGTATGTATATATGTATATTTTGAGTAATAAGATAGACTTAAGTGAGACCTATATATAGTTTAAAATTAGAGCTAAGAGGGTGCATTCTGTATCTGAAAGTGTTGTGGATAAAATGTAGGCTAAAACAAAGACGTTGTTTTTATAACTCGCGATCGGTTTAATTCGAAAAATAAAAATGTCGGTCAAACGTAAGAGGACGGAAATTACACTGGACCAGAAACTAAAAATTATTTCGGAGTGCAATGGTCCACCGAAAAGATCTTTTGCAAACACATTTGGGGTTGATCCCTCAACCGTAAGTAAAATTTACAAAAATAAGGAAAAGATAAACGATGCGAGTCGTGGAAATTGTTCCCGTAAAAGGCAACGTCACAGCAAAGCCGAAAATGTTGACAGTGCAATGTACCGTTGGTTTGTTGGAGCTATGGCGACGAATCTCCCAACAAGCGGAGAAATTCTACGAATGAAAGCGGAAAGTTTTGCGGAAAAATTAAATGCGGATAATTTCGTCGCAAGCAATGAATGGCTACATCGTTGGAAGAAACGAATGATGAAATGATATCATTTTATAAAAGGGCACATGGCGAAAAAGCTGATGCCAATAGTCCGGCTGCTGACAATTGGCTTTCGACAGTTCTTCCAGGAGTCCTTGAAAAGTATAAGGCTGATGATGTTTTCAATGCGGATGAAACGGGTCTTTATTGGCGTGCTCTCCCAAACGGATCACATATGTACATTCAAGGCGAATAATATTTCTGGTGGAAAACTTTCTAAAGGCTAACCGTATTAGTCTGTGCTAGCATGACAGGTGAAAAGAGGCCACCATTTGTGATTGGAAAGTCAAAAATGCCACGTTGCCTCCGTGGCATCAAGAACCTACCTGTTGCCTATAAAGGTAGCAGCAATGCGTGGATGACATCCGACATATTCGAAAATTGGCTACATGAATTCGATGCAGACATGGCAAAAGCAAACCGTAAGATTGCACTCATTTTGGACAACTGCACAGCGCATCCACGAATCCATTTACGGCATATTGAGCTCATTTTTTTACCGCCGAATGTAACATCTATAATTCAACCATGTGACCAAGGAATAATACACAGTCTAAAACATAATTACCGAAGACTGATAATATTAAGACTGCTGGCATCCATCGAAGCATCAAATGAAGAACTCTCCGCCTTACAACTTGTTCGTAAAATCGATTTGCTAACAGCTGTTCGTTTACTCAGCGAAGCATGGGGACAAGTGTCGTCGTTGACAATTGTTAACAGTTTCAAAAAATCAAAATTTTATGCTGAAAATAATGGCATCGTTGAAGAAAATCTTTCAAATTTTGAGACAGGTAAGGAGGCACTATACATATTCTCAATGTAACTTTTATTTACATATGTGAGTTTTTCCTTTTCTATTTCAGGCGATCTTGATTTCAGCTTTCATGACTTTGTTGAATCGATCAAGGTGTAGATTGTGTGGAACCTTTAGACGATAACAACATAGTGGCAGCGATGGCACAAAAACATGTTCAAACGGATACGAAATCGAAAATAGGAATCGTCCACCTGAAATGAATCGAGCCCTTTCCGAAATAAATTTGGTGAGTGTTGATTTCCTCCACGATGGTGCCGAGTTGTTTTGTAATACTTTTGTCTCTTTGTTTGATACCGGCAGTCCGATTAGTCTGATGCAGCGTTCAGCCGTTCCAAATCATTTAGTGGACTCAAACCTACGAAGCTCCGGATAAATCATTCCTATACAAATTACATTTGCTAATGTTGAAGTTCTACTGTAATGTTTGTTTGAATTAAGAGAACCTCTCACTACTTTGTTCGCTCTTTTCTTTATTGTTCTTTCCTTACTATTCATGTACTCGTATTTTACATTTGAATAAATTGTTAGTTGTTAGTCAACCTTTACATTGAAAGCACGGCTTTTCATTTAACAGGTTATGGGCCCAAAGCCCCAGTCCACGCGGTAACTTACCTGAAAGTAAAGTAAAAGTTGTTTTTTAGCACGTGGAAAAATAATTTTGTTTTTTCGGTACGTGGTTAGCGTGAAAAGTTTCTTTTTGGTACGCAAGTTTTTTTGACAACTTTTGCGGGGCAAAAGACACAATGGAAAGTGATCTTTTGAAAATCGAAAAACTCCATAACGCCGAACAGTTTCCGGCGTGGAAGTTTCAAGTTCGAATTGTTCTAAAGGCAAGTGAATTGTATGACTGCGTAACAGGTGATTCGGCAAGGCCTATTAAACGTAATGAGGACGACGCCAACATATTTCAAAGCCGTATGAAATCGTGGACAAAGAACGATAACCAAGCTCAAAAAATCATAGCTACAACGGTAGGAAAAGGTCCGTTACAACATATACTTAACTGTTCCACAGCTGCAGAAATATGGGAACGGCTGGAAACGGTCTATGAGCAGAAAACCATAGAGAGCATACATATACTGCAACAGCGCTTTTATAGCTACACAAAGAACTCGGCTGACGACATGGCTACACATATCTCCAAATTGGAAACTATTGTTCGACAATTAAGAAATGCGGGAGAGACTACCTATATATCGGATAACATGATTATCACCAAAGTTCTCATGACGCTCCCAGAAAACTATAATCACTTCTTCAGTGCTTGGGAGTCTACACCTTCAGAGAAACAAACTCTAACGAATTTAACTTCTCGCTTAGTAATGGAAGAATTACGTATGTCAGTGTGATGAAGAAGCATCAGGAAATGCACTTATTGCAAAAAAGGGCAAGTGAAAAAAGAACGAGAAGCGCAATAACAATAATTATGTTTGTGATGCTCTTGTAGTGAATAATTCACATGAAGGACACGATGATTGGTATCTGGATTCAGGCGCAAGTGATCAAATGTCTCCAAATCGCAAATGGTTTTGCAACTATTGTAGTTTCGACGCTCCGATGGATGTCAGAGTAGAAAACGGTGAAGTAATATCAGCAATTGGAAAAGGCGACATAAAAATTGTAATGAATGACTTTTCTGATGGTCTATTCGGATTGTTGATTGTCAAATATTTTTCTAAAATATTTTTCTAAAATATTTTTCTAAAATATTTTTCTAAAATATTTTTCTAAAATATTTGCCAACTAACAATTCGAATTCTCCATCAGGAATTTTGCAAGAACGACAACTCTGTCATTCTATCACACTGTGGGTCGTCGACACTTGCAAACGCTATATTCTGATGGACTCTTATGTGTCCTGTAAGAATATGCTGTTTGATCTGGTGTCATCGACCTCGCACTGGGATAAAACAGACAAGCGGGTAGCGATATTCGTTCTCGCTCAAACATCCAAGTCGAGTTTTATGCAAATGGAGAATTCCGTTGCATGAAACTCGATTGGCGAGAAATTTCACCCGATGCTGTGCTGAATCGGGGAGCTCGACCTTTCGAGAGGGAGACCGACTCAGGAGTTCACTTTGAACCGCCGCCCGGACAACATCGGCGTGACTAGGGGGAGTGCACTTTCACCCGTCGTCGAGAAAATATCGGTGCGATCGCCCAGACCACGAGGTCGACTTTCACCCGTCAGAGTAACCACATCGGCACGCCATTGCCGGGTCGCGCAAATTTTTGTGAGGAGCCCACTTACAACCGTCACATCGGAATATTAACGTTGGGATTGTGGTTGCTCCTATCGCATGACACGTCGCGACATTCTGATTAGCGAAATCTTTGTTATCCTCTCGCGAAGTACGTTGTGTCGCGATTATCCCTGTATGTGGTTTCACCGTATCAAATTTCAGTGAACGGGAGCGAAACTCACAAGAAGTGCGATACGCATTACACACGGAACGCAGTTAGTGCTAGCTTGCGATAAATAGTGCTCTACATATATGAAAAAGAGAAGTAAGAATTCCCAAGTGGGTGTCGCGCGTTTCCCGAGAGAAAACAGCTTAGCAAGCGAAAGTGACAAGCCATATACATATTCAAATAAGTGCCCTATTTTGCGGATATTTTTACAACAACAACAACATCAGCAGCGGTACCTAGACACTAATCCATGCAATGACCATAGTGCATGGAGTGATATCATGAACAAATTGAACTGTGCCAGCGTTTAAAATTAGGGTTGCCTTTATTGTTTCTTTTTTTTTTCAAATGGATATACTCATCTCTTTCTTTATTTTTTTGTGTTAATTCAAGTTCCTAGTTCCTTTCTTTTATTATTATTTAAATTCAATGATTGAGTTGCAGTTCCCTCAGTTTCAACGATGGCTTCGACGAAGTCTAAGGTGAGTGCTGTCAATTGTTTAGTTCTTATTTTTTTGTGCTATTTTTTTAAATAATATTTTTTTGTATTCATGCTCTTCATTCATTCATTGTTTTATTTAGTTCATTTTTAATTATACAATATTTAGTTCCGAGTTTTTTTTTCTCATTAGTCGATATCTCATTTGTTGATTTTTGTACTCAATGGCAACCGACTAATAAATGAATTTATAACGTGGTAAATATCGGGCTTTCCTTTGAGGAACTCCCCTAAAATTCCCCCATTTCAGGTTAACGATGGTAGGATGAGGTAGCACCCTCATCGCTTTTCTTGTTTGGTTTGGGAGGTACCAACAATTTGGCCAAGGTACATACCTCATTGGTAGGGTGGGTATAGAGGCCAGGGTCCGCTCCATCTGGACCCAGGAGTCGTGTCGAGGTACATGAGCCGGTCGACGGCCATTGCCTTTATGTAGTTTCTTTTTTTTTTAAGGTCGTGGGACCTTTGGTACCCGTGTGTGTGCTGTCGTTGTACCTTAAGGCACGAGATTTTTTTTAGGATGATAATGGTACGGGGCAGCGAGAGGGCAAAAACCCCGCCCACATCTCCCGTCACTGAGCTACGGCAAGCTCGTGCCGCCGCCTATCCCGCTGAGGAGTTCTCGCCTGATGGCGTCGCCGGACCTTCACGGTCAGTTCGGTATACTTTAACTCCGTCCCCATGGACGCTTAGGTGTCCGCAACACCTGTCCATTACAAAATATCAGCATATAACGAAAGCGAATGGGAACTTAAAACTCTAACAAACCTGTTTTCTCAAAGTAGTGCTTTGGACAAAAACTTAAATCTGTGTTCCGATAAAGTGAAATGTAAATTCAGAGATAGTGCAGGAAATATTGTAGCAGTGGGAGTTCGACACGGACAATTATTTGAAATGTGCTTCAAAGTTGTGTCTAGCGATGATAGTGTCAAAACAGCAAACATTGTTTTGAAGACAAGTTCATTGCAAGTGTGGCATGAACGGTTGTGTCATCAAAACATAAATCAAGTTAAAGCTATCTTGAAGGCCCAGAATATTAGTTTTGAAGATGATAAAAATTTTTTTTGTGACACTTGTTGCCTAGGAAAGCAACATCGATTAACATTCAATGAAAGCACTAGTAGACAAACAAAACCGGGAGCACCGGTTCATGCAGATTTATGCGGACCAATGGAACAACCATCAATCGGCGGCTCGAAATATTTTCTTTTACTGGAAGATGATTATTCGAATTTTAGAACGGTATACTTTATTAAAAACAAGTTTGAAGTGTGCGATAAAATACAACATTATATAAAATGTGTCGAGAGAGATACTGGAAATAAAGTAAAAATTATAAGAACTGATAATGGACGTGAATTTGTAAACAGTGAATTGCGAAACTTATTGCTGAATATGGGCATCCAACATCAAACTTCTGTGCCATATACGCCTCAGCAGAATGGACGATCCGAGAGAGAAATTCGTACTATAGTGGAGGCAGCGCGTACTATGATTTATGCTAAGAACTTGGAAACAAAATTTTGAGGTGCGTTCCGCTGCACCCCCCACTAACGCAAACTACGAAAACGACTATTGTATAGTTATGTGCTAGTTATGTGCTGGTTATGTGCTGCATTCAAAAGTTTTGTGCTCGTCAATTAAAAAAAATATTGACACTTCAAAATGGGGGGTGTAGAGGAACGTTCCGCTACACCCCCCACTAGAAATATTGAACTAACCTTATTCAAACCCATGTCAGAGTTATGTGCTAGTTATGTGCTGGTTATGTGCCGCATTTAAAAGTTTTGTGCTAGTCAATTAAAAAAAATATTAGCAATTCAATGGGGGGGTGTATAAGAACGTTCCGCTCTTTAATTTTGTCTCGGAAAGTTTTTTGCTAGAACTAATAGTTACGGAGTTACAAACAGAGAAATAAAAACAAAAAAACTCTCCCCCCGCGCGAGCTCGCACCCCACCGGCAGAAACTTTTAGTGTAATATCCTCCAGCAACAACAATCGTGCCAAGTTCCGAAATTTCTTGAATTTTTCCTACGATCACCAAATATTGGCACCCGGTACTTAATTTTTTTTATCATCCGTTTTTATCATACGCAGTATGCCGCCTCATGTACATTTGCCAAAAATGCCCCAAATTTTTTTCATGGACATCCGTTGGCATGCAATCTCATGGATGAAATTAAACCATTGTGGCTTAACGAATCGATGATTAAAAATAAAGAATTAGTTTTTGAAAAAACAAAAATGCATATGAAATACAAATGTGTCATTTCTTATCAGTATATCTGCTAGATCTTGACATTGAGGGGGCTTTCGATAATACTGGCTACGAGTGCATTTCCAGAGCACTGGAACTCAGAGACATCCCGCCCGCTACCATTGCATGGATAGACGCCATGCTCCGTGGACGGGATATTTACTCAACTCTAGGCAGTACATCCATTTGCGTGAATGCCGTAAAGGGTTGTCCACAAGGTGGCGTTCTGTCACCCCTTTTGTGGTCCCTTGTCGTAGACGAACTGATTTCCATGCTTAATGAGCGCGGTTATCTCACTATCGGATACGCGGATGATTTAACTATCATAGTCAGGGGCAAATTCGAATCTACCATCACTGAGGTGATGACGTCGGCCCTTGACATAGTTCTACGCTGGTGTGTGGCTGTGGGCTTACATGTAAACCCACAGAAAACTGTCGTTGTGCCGTTCACACGAAAACGAAATATAACTTTGGATCCAATTTCGTTAGGCGGCACGACCTTAGATTATTCCACTGAAGTTAAATGCCTCGGGGTAACTCTAGACTCGAAACTCACCTGGAATACTCACATAGATAATGTACTTGGAAAAGCCACACGCACAATGTGGGCTTGCAGAAGTTTCTTTGGACGGACATGGGGGCTCACCCCAAAGATAATTGAGTGGTTATACACCATGCTGGTGCGGCCTATGGTGACCTACGCAGCGCTTGTGTGGTGGCCGAAAACTCAGCAATCTTCTGTCTTACTGAAGTGCAATAAGCTTCAACGCCTTGCCTGCCTTGGCATCACTGGAGCTATGCGCACTTGTCCTACGTCAGCCCTGGAGGCGATTATTGGACTTACTCCGTTGCATATATTCATTCAAGAATCAGCAGCTCTAAATGCTCTTAGACTTCGTCTAACTTCCGACGTGCGTAGTGAAGAAAGCGGTCACATGAGCATTCTGAATCAAATTCCTGACGTGCAGATCTGCTTGAGATCAGATTACATGATCACGGAGGTTTGCTTCGGCAGAAAATATTCAGCCCTCATCCCTAACCGCTCTGAATGGGTAAATGGCACACCCTGTCCAGACCCTAGATGTATCAAGTGGTTCACCGATGGGTCTAAAACAGAACAGGGTGTTGGTGCAGGTGTCTTTGGACCCAACACCAGGATTTCGATCGCAATGGGAATCTCGCCCAGCGTTTTTCAAGCTGAGATCCACGCCATTGAGGTCTGCGCCAGGGTAATCTTGGAAACTGGACTTCGCGGCGCTCACATTGCTATCTACTCAGACAGCCAAGCAGCTATAAAAGCGCTCTCCTCATATAAGGTCTCTTCAAAACTGGTGAAGGAGTGTTACAATCTCCTTCAACTGTTGGCAACCAATAACCAAGTCTTCTTGTGTTGGGTGCCTGGCCACCAGGGCATTGAGGGGAACGAGGCTGCGGATGAACTTGCTAGACAAGGATCATCCAGTCGTTTTCATGGACCTGAGCCTTACTGTGGCTTTGGACTGGCCTCGGCCAAACTGCGGATCACTGATTGGTTTGCACGATTGCGTCAACAGTACTGGAATAACCTTCCAGGGCTTCGTCAATCAAAGGAGCTGATAATGCCCTTCAGTCACAAGGGTACTACTCGAATGAGTAGAACCCACCTAAGACTCCTAGTGGGGTACTTATCTGGCCATCACTTGGTCAGATATCACCTGAACAAGATGGGTCTGTCAAGCGAGACTGAATGCCGTCTTTGTCTGGAGGACGTGGAAACGACCAAGCACATTTTGTGCGAATGTCCCGCCATCGCGCGTTTTAGGATGTCACTCCTCGGGCAAGCTACTATCAGCACTGCAGAATTCAGGTTGATTCCTGCTAAAGACCTACTGCCCTTTATTAGAAGGGTGGACGGTCTTTTGGATTAATGAGCTACGGTACAATAGATCTTTATGGTCGCAGTGCCTTCCTGCTGGGAAAGTAGCTCGAATCTTTATATCTATCTATCTATCTCTAGATCAAATGGTTTGCCCGATAGTGTGCGCTTAATGAAGTGGTTCATAAACTTGGGACAAACGAAATAATCGTAATAAAATAATGTGTGACACTGCACGTTCGGATTATGGGTCGGCTCCAAGCAGCACAAACAATATTTTCATATAAGGTTTCCATTTTGATGGATGCGATAAAAAAAACACAATTACTATCTCCAAAGAGATTCTTCGACGGCTCTTTGCTATTTTTCACGAATTAAAGATCAACAAAAGCATAAATCGAATACATGGTTGGTAATGTGTTCAAAAATAATTCTACTTTCATATGTTCTTGAATCTGATAGCATAATTGAATCTGTTACCTCAAAAACGACTTAAGTCGTTAAAACCAAACTAAAGCAGATCGACATTTATGTGATTTTTTTGACTTAATGGATTTATTATACGAGCATTATGTTGTGCATATAGTGTGGCTACTTCTAAGCAACCGTTTGCCACAGAAACAATGTATTTGAAATAATTTACTTATATTGTTTTTGAAATGACCTATTCAATCATTAGTTTGAACATAACTGGGGTATATTCGAAATTTATCATTCTTAGAGCCCGCGCAGATTTGTGTTTTATTCAAACCAAAAACGGAATTTTTCTAAGCAAAAATATTAATAAGTTATCCAAATGAAATTATTATTTGATTACTATAAGTTCTTCGTGCAACCAAAAGTGAAACAAAAGTCAATGATTTGCTAAACTTACCACTTACGATTACAAAAGTTATTACTTTCCGATTTTCTCGTTGGTGCAACAAAAATTTGATAAGTGAGTGTTTTTTGCTTTTCAAATATTATTTGAGTACTTTTCGTTTCTCTATTTGGTGCAACAGAAATTTAGCGTAAAATTTGATAAGTTGATAAGTGGTTGGTGCAATAGGGCTTTGGTCTTATGTTTACACATTGCAGTGGATACACAAAGAAAAGTTAAGTATGCACTTAGATTACTATGCGGAAACGATCTTTCTATACAAATTCCTATGCTTTAAGTTCATGAACTATTGAACGCAGGAATTGATGCGTGCTTTTTTATGATTTTTTGATTCTTTCTTTAAGTGTTCAGATACTATTTTATGGCATTGAATTTTAAACGCATAAAATATTGTTTATTTGGTATTTTTCTGGACTAAAGAGTTCCGGAAGGATATCTTGATTTAGATATTTGACTTTTTATTCAGTTCGTGTTCGTGGAGTGTTAAACAACGAGTTTGTGCCAGTGGAATTGTAGCGAGTTTTGAAAAAGAATTGTTTTCAAAGTTGTACGTACTTAGTTTCATTTTGCGCAATTAGTGAAGTGCAACGCGTGGTTGGTTTTTAATATACTCTTGTTTATACGAATTTGTGCCAGTGCAAGTTGAGTGATTAAAAAAACGGTGAATCTCATATACAGTAAAACTTCGTTATAACGCTCCCGCTTATAACGATTTCTCGGTTATAACGCTCTTTTTCCTTGGACCCGGTCCCTAAGGTTCATTTTCTATAGAATTTTTGTTCGCTTTAACGCTCCAGTTTCCCGTTTATAACGCTCCGATGGGTGATTAAGAAAATTTCTTTTTCTTTGTAAATCATAAACATCAAGTCAATTGTTTGAATTCCGAGAATATAGAGATTCGATGCATTTTTTGATTGGTTTGGATTCCGAGAATGTTTACATTCAGTCAACGTTTACATTCATTCGAAACATTTTCTTCCAACAAACCTCTTCAATATGTTTCCTCGAATTCAGACTTTGTCTGCTTTGGTCTTTTGCCTTGTTTGCTTTTCATTGTGTCAGTGTTTTATTTTCCACGGTGGTGTTAAACCGAAAAATGTCGCGAAAATCGTTTTCGATGAAAGAAAAAGTTGAATTAATAAAAGCGTACGAAGAATCAACTTTAAATTAAAAAGACTTTGCCGCGTCAAAAAAAATAAGTGCTTCGACATTACGTACGATTTTGCAAAAACGTAAAGAGTTAGTTTCGGCCCACGAAGGAACCAGCCGCAAAAAACTACGGACTGGAAAGTATGAAGAGCTGGAAACAATATTAAAAGATTGGTTTATCCAGGCCAGGACCTCCAACATCCCGATAAGTGGCCCCATTTTGCAGGAGAAGGCTTTGCAAGTGGCTAGCTCTTTCGAAATTCCCAACTTTACTGCTTCGACTGGGTGGCTTGACATTTAAAAACAAGCATTCCATCATTTACAGGCAAATTAGTGGCGAGTGAAGTTCTGTAAAACCCGAGATAGTGTCTGACTGGAAAAAAACAAATTTCAGTCCTCACTTCCGGTTACAACCCATCAGACATTTATAACGCAGATGAATTCGGCTTATTTTTTAAATTGATGCCAGATAAATCGTTGGTACTAAAAAACGAAAAATGCCACGGAGGAAAGCTGAGTAAAGAGCGATTGACGGTCCTCGTTTGTGCCAATTCTACTGGAACGGATAAAAAAAACCGCTAGTGATTGGGAAGTACGCTAAGCCACGCTGCTTTAAAAATGTAAAAACTCTTCCGTGTGTTTATTGTTCTCAATCTCGAGCGTGGATGACAGGTGATAGATTTATAAAATGACTTCATGAGTGGGACACCGAACTGAAGGAACGAAAAATTCTCCTACTTGTCGTCAATTGTGCTGCACACCCAAAAGAAGTGGCCCTGAAAAACATGAAACAAAGCAAGCTTGAATTTTTACCGCCGAACACGACGAGTGAGCTTCAGCCCCTCGACCAAGGGATCATAAAAGTCCTGAAGCAAGGCTATAGGAGAAGAATGGTACAACAATACCTATCAATGATGGACAGGTCATCCACGACTTCTCCAAAAATTTCTGTTTTGGATGCTGTCCACTTTTTGTACGCTGCATGGATGGACATTAAAAAAGAAACAATAGTGAATTGTTTCAAGAAAACGGGCATTGGAAATTCTTCTGGAGGCCAAGAAATCGAAGATGTGATTTTTTTTTATTTCTGATTTCCATTTTTTGACATTTTTTAGGTGATCGACGAATCTTGGCAAGATCTTTGTGGAGAGAGATTAGCTGAGTTCCAAGGTTATGATGACTTCGACAGTGACCTTGTTACTAATGACCTCTTGAGCCTGAAATCCATAATTGAACATCGCAATGCAGCAAACGCGACAGAAAATGAAGAAGAGGAAGATACAGAATCACCTGTAATAATTGCCCCAAAAATTGTAGACGCTTTGAAGACGATCCGTACATTTTTTAACTGCAATACGGAAGTGGAAGATGAAACATTTAAATATATAAACAACCTGGAAAACTCCGTATTTAAAAAATCATTAAATTGCCAAGTGGGTCTAAATAATTTGTGTGTACGTGCAGGGCCGGCGAAAGGTGTGTTGGATCTATTGGGACCTCAACACACGAAGTTTTTCCTGTGTTGAATCCAACAGACGAAATTTTCCCTTCACGTTATTAATACATAAATCGATTATTGAAATACTTAAAGACTGTTAGAGTAAAATTACTTTTTTTTTAATAAAAAAGTAACAAATCCAACCACTGTTTATATTCTTCCACTATTTAAGAACATTGTGTTGGTAAATGCAGAAATACAAATCACGGTTTTATTGATAAATCAAATATACGAGATTTTCTTCTCATGTAATTTAATATTGAAATACTTAGAGTAAGTATTACAGTAAATTTGTTTTCATTTGTAAATAAAAAATAGCCACCGTTTATATGCTTTCACTTTTCAAGAACATTTTATTTAGAAAAGCAAATCGTTGCTGTGTTGATAAAAATTGGCGCGAATGTCGAGGTCCAGAATTTTAATGAAAATTCCGTGTGTTGGACTGGCCGGCCGACAGCTTTTAGCACGGGCAAATAATTGTTGGGTTGATGAAAATTGGTGGGAAGGAAAAATTTATAATTGCGCAACTACCACGAAAATCATGATTATTTGACTCCAGAAGATAAAATAAATAACTGGCGCAACAGTCCAATTTGAACCACGGCCTCGAGATGAGTTAGTATCATCTCATTTTCTAGATCGTGACGTGATTTTTGTGCGGAGGTATGTGATCAGCAACACGCTCAACCGAGTTATTTACCCCATAATGGATACTCATTTAACAGCTGAGTGGGCTCATAGTCCGACACGTAAATCCCCGGAATCGAACCGGGGTCCAGTGAGTTGAAGGCGAACGTGCTAACCGTTGTGCCATCCGGACTACTACCCCAGAAGATATGTACCGCAAATTTTATTATTAAATTTCCGATCAAATTTTCATATCACTGAAAAATCGTTTTCAAACTGAGTTCGCTCAGTTTTTTAAATCATTGGAAGCTTTTGCAGTCGGAAAATTACTTGATTTAGAGGAAATTTGTGCCTTTTATAAAGGAGATTTCGGAAAAAAGAAATTACAAGATGATTGCGAAGTATTTTTGAAAATTGCGAAGAATAAAAACGTAGAATTAAGAAAATTGATGGATGTGATTAACTTTTTCCCCGACAACAATTGGTGTTTTGGAATTGCCCCCGAGTACGTTCGATTTGTTAAGTTACTTATGTATGACCATAACCGGGTCATCATGCATAAACGAAAGAAGTTTCTCAGTTTTGAAACGACTGAAAAATTACTTGCGGTCGACAATGCTCCAAGACCGTTTAAACGATATTGCGATTACGCAAATCTAGTCAGAGTTGGCTAAAAAGTTAAACATGGATGAACTATTAAATGAGTTTATAATTAAAAATTCAAAACGAACAGCGGGTTTTGCTTTGTCGAGTTCGTGGTTTTACTGTTAATTCAAAATCCCAAAATCCAACACATGAGTTTTACCTGTTCCGCCGGCCCTGTGTACGTGTATCTATAAGTTTTATTTTAATTCTTTGTTTTTGGAAACTTCTATGTTTTAAAATAAATTTTGTGCATTTTTAAGCATTTTTTATGATTTCCCGGTAATAGCGTTTTCCCGGTTATAACGCTCTTTATTGTTGGGCCTTAGAAGAGCGCTATAACGAAGTTTTACTGCAATTAATTTATTTTTGCGTAGTTAGTGAACTGCGACGCGTGACTAATTTTACGAAAAAAACAACTCTGCATGTTCAGTGCCATTAAATATGGGTCGTCCAAAATCGGCTGATAATGAAACAATTGATTGTATCTTAAAAAAGTACAAGAGTTCAATTGTAGAAAAAGATACAAACAGAATTCTGTCAAAAGGCGATAGTTTGTGGCGAACAATTTCTGAAGAACTTTTGAAGGATTACGGAATAAAAAAAACTCCTCTAGTACTGTATACTCGAGTGACATGCCGGAAA
Source organism: Chloromyia formosa (assembly GCA_964017055.1). NCBI lineage: Eukaryota > Metazoa > Arthropoda > Insecta > Diptera > Stratiomyidae > Chloromyia > Chloromyia formosa. Next base: position 63,425,166 of record OZ024815.1, on the reverse strand, counting down.
ATATTTTCAACAATAGAAGACCAATTAGAGAAAACTGTAAGTAAATTTTAAAAAATATATCTAGAAAGGGTAAGGATTGATTGAGTTGGACTCAGTTGCCCTTTTAACTTAACCTTACCCAACAAAATTTCGGTGCTTTTGGGTTTTTCGATTATAACTTGAAAAGAAAAGACTGACGAAAAGGATAAATCAATGACTAGCAATGAATCCCAAAATGAATCATCAATATTGGACAGCTCGCTGGGTACTAATAAAAAATTAATTTACAACGTATATTTCTCAAAAAATGAATTTCAACAATTGATTGAGATAAAGCAATACAAAAGTCAGGCGTCCCCCGCTTTTCGCCGTTCCGCTTTTCGCCGATCCGCTCTTTCGCCGCTTTTCAATTCCGGCAAGATTCATACATTCGCCGCCTGTCTCACTCTTTCGCCGTATAACTTTTCATTTCCAATTTCAAATAACTGTTAGTTACAGCGACATCGTAAATTCAAATTCCTGAATGTCAAGTGTAAAAAATCGATGGTTCACAAATATGAAAACTCATATTAAACGATAGTTATCGTTTTGTCCACTTAAGATGAAAACTGCTGACATTAATTCTTAAGGAAATCTTGTTTCCCTTCAATACAGTTGTAAAGTGCCATTGTTCCGGACAGCAGATACTAATTTTTTAAAATTTCGCGTCGGGTGTGTTATTGTCGTGTAACATTTACATTTATACTATAATTTATTGTTTGTTTATACAAAATGGAAACAAACCAAAGTGAGAAAGTCAAAAGGAGTCATAGGGTTCTAACTTTGCAACAAAAACTTGAACTTATCAAGCTCGCCGAGGGAGGAATGTCCATGACTGATATAGGCCGGAAGTTAGACTTACCTCGCAGGACAGTCGGAACAATTATCAAGAATAAAGCCAAAGTTTTGGAGGAAGTAAAAAATGCCACATCAGTTCACTCAAAAATAATTAGAAAGCGGGACAGTTTAATTGCTGATATGGAGAAGTTATTAAACGTCTGGATTGAGGACCAAGTTAGCCACAATATCCCGCTTAGTACATCCATTATCCAAGCCAAAGCCCTAAGTTTATTCAACTCATTAAAGGCTGAAAGGGGAGAGACATCCACCGGAGAATCATTTGTGGCTAGCAAGGGCTGGTTTAATAGATTCAAGGCAAGGTCTAACTTGCATAACATAAAAGTTCAGGGAGAAGCAGGAAGCGCAGATACCGCAGCGGCAGAAATGTATCCTGCAGAACTGAAAAAAATTATTGACGATGGTGGCTACACGGAGCAACAGATTTTTAATGTGGATGAGACGGCATTATATTGGAAAAAAATGCCCGCTAGAACTTTTATTGCAAAAGAAGAGAAATCTATGCCCGGTTTCAAGGCTGCGAAAGATAGACTAACTCTTTTACTAGGAGCTAATGCAGCTGGTGACTGTAAACTAAAACCAATGATGATTTACCATTCAGAAAATCCTAGAGCACTTAAAAACTATGTTAAGTCAAGTCTTCCCCTTTACTACAAGTCAAATACGAAAGCCTGGATGACGGCTGCTTTGTTTGGGACTTGGTTCTCAGAATCTTTCAAACCTGCTGTTGAAACTTTTTGCAGAAAACAGAATATTCCATTCAAAATTCTACTTGTAATCGATAATGCTCCGAGTCACCCTAAGAGTTTGACTGAAGTACATGAAAATATAAAAGTTGTATTCCTTCCTGCAAACACAACATCATTGTTGCAGCCAATGGATCAAAACGTGATTGCGTCTTTTAAATCGTATTATCTACGGAGGACTTTTTCAAAGGCTATAGCCGCAATAGATGATGATGGTTCTGATGTTCCGAAACAAAACAAACTTAAATCCTTTTGGAAAAACTTCACAATTTTGGACGGCATTAAAACAATTAGAGATGCTTGGGGGGAAGTCAAAGAAACGACTTTGAAGGGTAAGCATTATTATAGTAAACATATGAACTCTCATAAATTAATAGTTTCGTTATTGTTAAAGGTGCATGGAAGAAACTGATCCCCACATTCACGAGCGATTTGGAAGCAAACGAGGATCCTGTGAATGAAGTAACTTCGGACATTGTTAACATGGCAACAGAACTGGAGTTAGAAGTCGAGCCTGAAGACGTTGAAGATTTGCTTGAATCCCATAATGAGGAATTAAATGATGAAGATCTTCTGTTAATCGAAGAACAGAGAAGATTGTTCAGAGAACAGGAAGATATACCGAGTGATGAGGTTCAGCCCAGGGTTTTAACTACGAAAGAATTGCAGGAAGGAATCTCAAAAGTTGAGGAGGCAATAGAATTTTGGGAGAGGGTCGACCCGAACTTCGAAAGAAGTGCTAAAGTCAACAAGGGCTTAGAAGACCAAATAGCTTGCTATCGCCAACTTCTCAGAGAAAGGAGAAAGGGATCTCTGCAGCAAACATCAATGTTGTCTTATTTCAAGACAGCAACTGCGCAGCCATCGACAACAATCTCTTCAGATTCAAATCCTGGAAGCTCCACTTCTGCGAAAAGATTCAAATTTTAATTTTCTAATGATTTGTCATTTTTCCAACCTTTTCGATAACTATTCTTTTTATATCTTATATCCCTTATTCTTATATGAAAATAGTGTGTTATTAAAAAATGAAGTATTTACAAATAATTTTTTGTTAATTTTTCTGCATTTGTTTAATCATTTGTGTTATTAACCTTTCTAACTCTTTAAAAAATGATATAAACGTGTAATTTACGTTTCAAGGTAGTCAATATCCATTTACAAGCTGAAAAAAAGCTAGGTTCCGCTTTTCGCCGAATTCCGCTTTTCGCCGTTGCTCCGGTCCCTAACATGGCGAATAAGCGGGGGACGCCTGTAGAGAACTAAAAAAACGGCAAAAGACTCGACCATACATGATTTTAAAACCAAGTGAATGGCAATTGGCTGTTACAAAAAAACTTTTTGAAGATCATCGGATCACTTGTGGATTTTTTTTTGAACGAGCGAGAGTAAATAACGACAATACTGCAGTTATGAAAGGTGAATATCAAGCGTCATATCGTATTAGTTATTGTATATTTTTCAAAATACGTTAATTATATCTCCCTTTTACGATATGATGCCATGGTTGATTAACGAAATTATATTACTGTAGGTTACTGTTCTTGTGGAAATACTATACATGGCACTATTGATGACATCAGAAGAGAAGTTGTAAGAGTACAGTGTACAATTGAAACAGAGAAGGAATGCAATAATATGCAATGTAGCAAACGGCCTCTCAGAGGACCTGAACGGAAAAGAGTTGGACGTTTGCTACTTGAAACTGGAATATCAGCGACCACATTTGTGAAGAAGAAGGCTAACGAGGAGATGGAATTTGGTGAAAAAATTCCACCTCATCTTTATAAACCTTCCATTCTGCGGAAAGCAAAACATGAAATGCAACCTCTTATTCACAAGGATCCATTTACTGGTCTTTGCATGCTAAAATCTACATCAATGCAGAAAGATATTCATGAAATAGGAGCATATCCATTTTATGTAATGTATTGCAGCCATCACCAACTCCAAACTTACAACGAATATTGCACTCAAAATCCATCCAACTCCAAGATATGCATTGATGCTACAGGAAAAGTTGTAAGAAAGGTTAATCTTCCAGGTGGAGGTATTTCAGGACAAATTTTACTATACCAGTGTGTCATATACTGGCAAGGTCAGCAGTTATCTGTCAATCAGATGATCTCTGAAAGACACACCGCACTTCATATTAGCAACTGGCTTCGAAAGTGGAGATCTTTGGGGGCGCATATTCCGGACGAGGTCGTCATCGACGGTGCTCCCGCTCTAATCATTGGCACGAGATCTTTGGGGGCGCATATTCCGGACGAGGTCGTCATCGACGGTGCTCCCGCTCTAATCATTGGCACGATCGATGGTCTAACAACATTCGAAACGGTCACCCAATACGTAAACGCTGTTTTCAGTGGAAACAAAATTCCTTGCTACATAAGAATAGACAATGCCCATTTCATTAAAAACTATGCAAAATTATTGCAAAACACCCAAAAGCTAATCAAAAAGTTTTATTTGATTGCTGTTGGCCTTTTGATAACAGCTCAGTCTAAAGAAGATGTTAAGGATATTTTAGAGTGTATTTTCGTAATTTCTTTATCTGAAACTTGTGGGAACATGGTAGACGGTGGAGAAACACAATTTTCCATTAGTTTGCAGAGACTCAAAAACAGGATTCTTGCGTGCGAAACTACCGAGTCAATTGTTGAACTTATCGCAGAGGGTAAGCAAAATAAAAACATTTTCATTATTTATTCTACCTTTAAATTAATAATCACTATATGTATGTAATTAAATTCTAAAGGTAGCAATCAGCCGTCTGAAACAGATACAAATGACTTGAGCAGTTTATTCGATGGTAATTTTGTTTTGGGGTGTTTTGTTTATAATTTAAAATTAGATTATATTGTTTTAAAGATGATGATGGCGACAACTGCGGGACGAAAACAACTAGACAAAAAAACGAATGTCAATTGTGGGCAAGTAATATAAAACAAAATGTCGAAGCCATTATTATGAAAGTAGCAGGTGATGAACCTAACGCCTACTACTTGCCCAGTATTACAAACAAGCTACTGGCAGATTGCAAAATACTTCCACTGTGGTCATGTATCGTCAGGAACAGCTTTGGTTATGGATCGATACCAGCTACAAGTGCCACAATCGAATCCAATTTCAACGAACTAAAAACACATTGGTTGAAGAAACAAGTTGCCTTAAGAGCGGATTCATTCGTCAAAAATCATTTGGATATCCTGAATGGAACGGCGAAGTTATTGATCGGTGAGAAAAAATAAGAACGTATAAATAATATAATAATTTTACAAAAATTACAGCTGACATTGCGCATATCGAAGGAAATACTGTTGCTATCCCTCCGACGATCGAAGTTTTCAGCCAGAAGGATCATGTATCTGAAAATATGAGTGATATTTATCTGCAGGAACAGATACATAATGAACTGCTTGAAAATTTGAGGGGGGATTATCAGCCGGATCAAGTCTCCTTATCTCTGAAAAATATAAATCCGAAAACTGGAAATAATATGTAGCGTATTAATACCTGCAGATAGTGAAACTCGTATAAATTATTTCATTGATGATTTTGATCTGGAAGGATCTGTGTTTTTATGTAAAACGTGTAAAAATAAAGATGTAGATGAAATCGACAGGACACTATCTTTAAGAGAAACAGAAAAATGGGGTGGCATCGACAATGAAAAACCGGAGAAAAAAAAACCGAGGACAAAAAAATCGATTTACATGAAAAAGGAATATGGCGAAAATGATTTTATAGACAATGGGAAACCCACGACGATTATTCTAAAAAATGCGAACTGCTTATTATCTAAGCCGTACTGCATAAATGGGAGGAAATACACATTCAATAATACATGTGCATTTGATTCAATTACGCAATTATTATTACATGCAGCTAGGTGTGATTCCGCAATAATCAGCAATTTTTCAACGAATAAAAAATATTCAGTATTCTTACAAAAGCTTGAAGAAAAAGGTATTAAATATATAATTGTATATACACGGTAAATTAATAATACAGATCTATTAAAACTACGTCCTTCCATTACTTTAACTTATTTACAGGCATTGTAAGCAACACATACAAGATGAGGGGATCTATTTTGTCGGATCTTGCGCCCAAAAATAGGATAGAAAAGAGAGGAGGAATATTCCACATCAGCTGTGACGTAAATGCTGCAGAACTAGCCCATGATTTGGATTTGACGCGTGTTTGTGTTGCAACTGAACTTCAATGCAATATTTGTCTTCAGAAAAGACAAAGCGTTAATGATTTTCCACGGATAAATATTACAAGACTGAAGGCAGAATGCATTGGAGATATCGTTCAACAATTATGCTTGAGTGAAAACGGAAAATGCACAATGCTGAAGTCATGCAAAGGAAATGAGAAAATAACAGAACTGAAGCTTACAGGTAAAATATTAATGTTAAGTTTGAATTTAGCTAACAATTTATCTTTTCTTCTATATATTCATTTTTAGGAAACCCATTACTTTGCGAGGTTTACGGACACGCTTCGGATAGTATTTCTATCAATGAACTCCCGAAGGAGTTATCGTTTCCACTAATTCCTAATTGGAAATATGCCCTCATAGGATTTGTTGCATATAAGCATTTTCAACAACATTATACGGCAATTATTATCCACAAAAATGGAAATTTAAAAGAAATTGACGACTTGGCCACATCGGAAATCACACCAAAGAAAACACCAGTCAATCCGCATTTGCTGGTTTATATGCCATTTGATATAAACGTAATCTAGATCAAAAAGGTAACTTTTGTTTCTATCTACCTATGTTTACAAGCTAAAAAATACTTGACTTTCGGAGGTGATCAAATCAGTTGAAAATCACTTTAATTTAGTGTATATGCAACATTATCATTAATTTATTTTTACCTTTACAGAAGTTCCAGAATGATTTTCTTTATATCGTGATCTTGAAAAGCGTCGATCATCCATCCCCTCCTTCCGAATTTGTAAAATGAAAATCAAGTCACGAAATACGCAGCACGTCATCACCCGACACATCTCACCTTAGAATTGTAGTAGATTCTGTCTTTTGATTGTTAATTGTAGTAAACCATTAATGGTGTATGTATTAATTTCTATTTATTTATACGTTAAAATAGCATAATCTATAGTCTATTGAGGTAATATTAGTATTAGTCTTAGTATAACGCGAACAATTCCCCAGGAAGATTACCGAAATTTTCAGTACTGGAAAATTCCTGCAATTTTCCTCCGGAGTGTTCGTCGCGTCCCTTCAATCTCATTAGAACCTTGGCGCAGTTTTGAACTTTGTATTATAATTGAAACAAATGTTATTTTGTAACATTAGTTAATTTAATGAAATGTCTATCTTATTTTTATCATCAATATACGTATTATAACGTTATAAAATGTTTTTTTTTTATTTATTTTATATTCCTATCCAGGCTTCAGAATGTCACGTTGGTATGTGAGGAGGAATTTCCGAATATCCAAATCGTCTTAAAAACTTTTATTTAGCTTTTCGCCAGAAGTTTTCTGTAAGTCCATGTATCCTTCAATTGCTTAGTCAATTGGACCTTGTTCTTTGTGCAGAATTCTCCTCAGGCAGTGCGTGAAATGTTGAGTTGTTGAGATCGATGGCGAGTTGATATTCGTGGAGTGAGTCTCACACTCTCGGCTACAGCAGCCACATTCTCGTCTATGCGCACCGAACAACGACGGGAACCATGAGTGTTGTCGACTAGCATGCCAGTCTCACGAACTTTTTGCACAAACTTGCGTACAGCAGACGTGGTGGGTGCTTCATATCGGCTAAAACTTCTTTTCAAAAAACGCACTGTCTGGGCTACACACACAGCACTCACTTTGGAAATAAGTTTTCAATATCTCCCAACGTTGTTCATTTGACTCATTTCGTTCTGCGGAGGTATGATACTGACTTTCTGTCAAGATTTCGAGCGGGAAACAGCTTTCACTGTCAAAATAACCTAATATATGATTTAAAAAGAAACCACTAGATGGCCCACCCTGTACTGTTAAACGAGGGTTTTTAACTTTTTTTTATCAAATGAAAGTTTGTGAAAGTTAAGGAGTCTGATATAATTTGGAAAACGTGTGTTAAAGTCAAAGTTTCAAATATCTTATTCGTTGCACTCTCCAATGCCGTTATGACTTAATTTCGATTGGGCTTCCTTATTTTCCCGATTGCTTGTTCTTCCTCTTCTGTTGGTATTCAATTTGCAGCTCTTCTTCCTATGATAACCTTCACTCGGATGAGTTTCCGTCCAGTGAATGAATCTCTTAAAAAGCAAGATCGTCAGATCAGATATTAGGGAGGGTGCAGCGGAACGTTTTTCCACACCCCCCATTTTGAACCGCTAATAATTTTTTTAATTCATGAGCACAAAACTTTTAAATGCGGCACATAACCAGCACATAACTAGCACATAACTCTGACATGGGTTTGAATAAGGTTAGTTCAATATTTCTAGTGGGGGGGGTGTAGCGGAACGTTCCTCTACACCCCCCATTTTGAAGTGTCAATATTTTTTTTATTTGACGAGCACAAAACTTTTGAATGCAGCACATAACCAGCACATAACTAGCACATAACTAAACAATAGTCCTTTTCGTAGTTTGCGTTAGTGGGGGGTGCAGCGGAACGCACCTAAAATTTTGGGCAGAAGCAGTAAATGCTGCTGTATACGTTTTAAATCGTACGGGACCCTGCAAAACGGAAGAGAAAACTCCATATAACTTATGGTATAATCAACATTTTTCTGTCGATCATCTCAGAGTGTTTGGTTCAAAAGTTTTCTCACACATAAATAAAGAAAAACGAAAGAAGTGGGATCAGAAAGCGCACGAAGGGGTTTTTGTTGGATACGAAGAAAACATCAAAGGCTACAGAATATGGATACCTAAACTTCAAAAAGTTGAAATTTCGAGAGACGTTGTATTCAGGGAATTAGTGAATAATGATGATACAGTTATTGAAATCAGATCAAATGAAAATAAAATTGTTAAAAGTGACATTTTAATTGAGAAAAACATTGAAACTGAGGAAGATTGTGATAGTGAAGAATGTAAAAGTAGTCAAGCTAAAAATGAAGAAGATTACAATCAAGTGGAAACTATAAAAGACAGATTAAGAAGTAAAAAGAAAAATGCGTGTAATATATCAACTTTAATAGTAAATTACGCCTTTAGGGCGAAGTATGAGCCAAAACAGTACGAAGAAGCAATTCGTTGTAAAGATTCTGTGAAATGGAGAAGGGCCATGGATGAGGAAATTTCATCACTCTCAGAAAATCTTACTTGGGAACTCATAACAGCGCCAACAGGACGAACGATTTTGAGTAACAAATGGGTTTGCAAAGCGAAACCAGCTTACATAAATGGAGAATTAATATACAAGGCTCGACTGGTAGTTCGTGGATTCTCTCAGCAGTACGGAATGGACTACAAAGAAACATTCAGCCTTGTAGTAAAGTTCACATCAATTCGCACAATTTTATCGGCAGCAGCAGCAGAAAATTTGAAACTTAAGCAGTTTGATGTGAAAACAGCTTTCTTGAACGGTGATCTTGAAGAGGATATTTTTATGTATCAACCAAAAGGATATGATGATGGAACAGGCAGAGTATGTAAGCTAAGGAGAAGCTTATATGGTTTAAAGCAAGCATTTCGTTGCTGGAATAAGAAATTTACCAAACTTTTGAATGACTTCAATCTTCAAGAAAGCAAAGCAGACCCATGTGTGTTCATTGGATTTAAACGAGGAAAAATAATTTTAGCGTTTTATGTAGACGATGGTTTTTTGGCGGGGAAATATGCGGCTGATATTGCAGATGTTTTGGATTACCTAAAGAGATAATTTAAAATAAAAATATCGGATGTCAAAAACTTCTTAGGATTGGAAATTAATAAAAATTCGGACGGTACAATTCATGTCAGCCAAACTGAATATACAAAGCAAGTTATACAGAGGTATAATATGGTGGAATCGAAGCCTGTAGCTGTACCTATGGATTACTCTGTGCTAGAGAAGAATAAAGCAGACGAAATTGAAGTATCATTCCCATACAGAGAAGCAGTCGGAAGTTTAATGTATTTGGCAATATGTACTCGTCCAGATATTGCTTTTCGCGTCAGTGTAGTTAGCAGAAACTTGGATCAATCGATCAACGATGTCAACGCTGTCAAACGGATATTAAAATATCTAATTGGAACCGCTCATTATGGTATTCTTTTTAAATCAGAAATTAAAATTAATTTGAATGCCTACAGTGATGCAGACTATGGTGGAGATGTACAAACTCGACGATCAACAACCGGATATGTCTTCCAAATCGGACAAGGCTCTTTATCTTGGTCCTCGCGGTTGCAAAAATGCGTGTCTCTCTCTACTACGGAAGCGGAATATATAGCAGCTTCAGAGACGGTCAAAGAGTTGGTATGGATGAAGAAATTGGTCTCAGAAGTGTATGCAAAAGAAAACTATTCATGGATAATCAGAGCGCCATCAGACTAATTAGAAATCCCGAGTTTCATAGGCGAACGAAACATGTCGACATTAGGTACCACTTCATCAGAGAAAAATAAAACGATGCCACTTTTGATCTATTCTACATACCGAGTGAACAGCAGATTGCCGATATATTTAAGCCGTTGTCACGTCAGAAATTCGTAAATTTCAGAAATAAATTAAACGTTGTCATGAATTAAAACGTGGAAAAATGTAAATAGAATCAAATATTTTTTTGAAATTCTTTAATTAAAACGAAAGTGGGAGTGTTGAAGTTCTGCTGTAATGTTTGTTTAAATTAAGAGAACCTCTCACTATTTTCTTCGCTCTTTTCTTTATTGTTCTTTCCTTACTATTCATGTACTCGTATTTTACATTTGAATAAATTGTTAGTTGTTAGTCAACCTTTACATTGAAAGCACGGCTTTTCATTTAACAGCTAATACTACAAAAACAATACATATATACGTCATCCCAGACAATTTTATTCTGTTTCCATTGCTACTAGGCAAAGATTTTTACGTGTATTCGAAATCAAATTGACAATTTGTAGTCCGAATGTCAATAAAGTCACCAAGCCGAAGATCGAATTAAACAATAATAATACATTACGAATATCAGACAAAGTATTACATTGCATTTACGGCTCCACTGTGGATACGAGTTCTAACATTGCTTTCAGTTGTGAGTTGTGCTGTCAACTACCAAACGTATGCTTTGCATCTTGCGAACCCGTAAGTATTCTCGATGATATTGATCGTTCAGTACTAGAAATTTTTGCGATAAACTGTGACGAATCGGCCTCAGAAAAATACGACATGAATTAGGAACTGAACCCATCTCTTCGTGAATCGATATTTCGGATAATTGATCGTGATTATTTGGATTTGGAGAATATTCCGCAAATTGAACACAATTACGACATGAAAATACGATTAACGTCCAATGTTCCAATTAGTATGCCACCGCGAAGACTCTCTTACGCTGAGTTGCAATCAGTACGCGCAATAGTTAAGGATTTGTTGGCCAATGATTTCATACGACCAAGTTGTTCTCCATACGCATTCCAGGTGATATTAGCTCCGAAGAAGGACGATCCTAATGGTAAACGTCTGTGCATAAATTACAAGCCATTGAATAAAATTACTGTACGCGCTAGTTACCCATTACCCCTTATTGATGACTGTTTAGAACGGTTGGAAAGGAAAAAATACTTTACCATGTTAGACCTAACAAATGGATATCACCAAATACGAGTTTCCCCCGAATCGATTCCGCTTACTGGTTTTGTTACGCCTTTCGACCAGTATGAATATTTACGTGTACCTTTTGGCCTACGCAACGCTCCTGCCGTCTTCCAACGATTCATTAATAGTAAGTTCACGTTGAACGAAAACATGTGATTTCGGCCCACTTTCGTGATTTCATACGAAAACGACCTCCAAATCATCTCGTTTTCCATACATTTTGACACCACGAAATCATCTCGTTTTCTCGTGTTTTCTACAAAATCAAGACCAAAAACAGCTCGAAAATGGCTGAAAATGTGGTGGCAGTCCCATTCAGCTATTCAGCTCGTGTCAAGTGAGAAATTGACACTTTATGACAATTGTTTGTTGGTTATGTCCTGTGTGTTGTGCTTCCAAATTGCCGTCTTCATTGGATAGTTTGATCTGTGGAAATCGATAAAGTGACGAAAAATGGCGAATGCAAAAAGGCATTATAAAGTGAAAAAGCTGTGGTCTTCCCAAGAAGAACAGTTCCTAGTGGAACTGTGGGAAGAGAAGATAGAAGAAATACGCGGCTATCGGAAAAACAGCCACGTATTCGAAGAGATGGCCAAACAAATGACCAATGTGGATTGTTTCGTATCGGCAACGGAGGTGAAAAATAAAATTCACAACCTGACAACGAAGTATCGGTGAGTACGCACCAATCTAAGCACACAAATCTTTCCGAGCGTAGTTTCTATAAATATGTATCTACTTACAGAAAAGAAAAGGCTTTGATTGGCCCGTCAGGTGGGTCGCCATCAGACTGGCCGCTATACCAACGTGTCAATGGCATCATTGGCGGCCATAAAATCAATAATGTCGAGGTGCTAACACGAGAAAGCATAATCGGTAAGGAAACAATAGAATTTACTTTAAGCATTAACTGATCAACATTTATTTTATAGAAGTGCAATCTACATCTCAAGTGGGGACAATTTCTTTGGATGCATCGGCATCGCGATCACCACCGTCGCCAATTGTGCCACTGCAAGATCCTGCCTCACCGCATTCATCATTATTAGGCGACCCAACATCACCATTTTCGTCGTCGGACTCAAATTCCTCGCCCGATGAATTAGTGAACGGCCCCGTCTCGCCACCTTCGTCCCTTGCATCATCGTCACGGGCCAGCGGGTCGAAAACTAAAAAAAAGACGACTATATAAAAAATTTACTTTGTAAGTTTGACTTAATTGAGGATGCTATTGCAGTGCAAACTGCAAAAATGGAGGATGCTGACAAAAAGCAATACGAGTTGGACATTCGTCGCACTGAGGCACTCGAAAAGTTCGTACACGACACATCGGAGCTGAAAAATGCTTTCATAATGTTTTTGGAAACCAAATAAAGTATACGAGTATATAAGGTAACGAAATGAAACTTTCGAATTTGTCATAATCTATGAACTAATAACATTTATTTTACAGATATCGAATATTTAATATGTATTTCAACATTGTTGGATATCTGTTGATATCATCTATTATCTTTTATGCGATGGGGTCGACCTTTCGAAAGCAATTCGGTTCGAATCAAATTACATGATAGGCCCTCAGGTATCCGGTTTTACTTAAAATGGGCGAACGAAATTGCTTTAACCATGGGTTGTTCTTAGTTTGAGCAACTTCATCTATTAATTTTAAACCAAATTTTAAGCATGGTTAGATAATTTTAATTACATATAAGAATATCGTTCCATGAAATGAATGAACCATTTCTAGTGTTAAGCAATTTCGTCTTTTATTTTCAGTAAAACCGTCTATCAAATCAAGAATCACATCATGGGTTTAGCAATATTTGTCGTTCATTTTAAGGAAAATTGTATGTCAAAACAGGAATACAGTTTCTTGAATTGAATGAACCACTTCTAGTTTTAACCCATTATTTGCTAATGTGTCGAAAACGAAACATAACTTATTACATATTGTTTACGGATTTATATGACATCACCATCAACAATGAATACCAAACTCAACCGGATCGGCATGAGTCAATAATAGTTTAGATTTTTCATCATGTACAGTGACATGTACGTTCCATGTCGTTCTTTCACTTCACTTGTCATTCAGTCATCACGGTGAGCGGAACGTTTTCAATAAACCACCATTTGAAGTCTAAGACCATCGGCCTTTTATTTCGGAATTTTCCCCATCATTTAATGGTCCGTCGAGCCGGATCCCAATCCTTAATACGGTGGGATAAAAATATTCTGGAATAATCGATATTTTACGCGGATTCATGAACATTTTCTATAAGTCACATGTGAACAAGTGAATAGTGATTTCGAATAACTCGGACACCACATGTAATCTTTTTGTGCGGATATTTCCCATTTTTGTGCAGATATTTCCCATTTTTGTGCGGATATTATTCAGTGTGTGCGGATATTATTCAGTTTGTGCGGATACCTCTCGTTGTGTGCGGACATTTCCCAGTTTTGTGCGGACACTTCAATAGTCATGCCGGGATTAGCCAAGCTACATCGGGCGCGGAACATTACTAAGCGGTCCATGTCCAAATTGATGGACTATGACGTCAATTAGAAGAATGCAATTGAGTTGCAAGTGCGCTTAGAGCAGCTAGAAAAGACACATGCTGAATTTCTAGTGCTTCAGAGCAAAATTGAGGACAAAATTGAAAATACAAGCGATGATGAGGAGAAGATGGCGGCTGAAGAGGCTGTAAGAGACGCGCAGGAAGAGGCCTACCTGCAAATAAAGGCAAAACTCCTAAGTAAACGCGACGCAATCGCTGCAACTCAAACTGAAACCGACACCGGAAACGTCACCAAACTGATCGGAACAATAAGTCAGGAACAACAGAGGCTCAGCGGTATGCTAGAACGACTAACGACAGCGGAACCACGGGTATCCACACCAGCAGCGGTAAAACTTCCTACCATCAACATCCCCAAGTTTAGCGGTCGGTACGAGGACTGGATATCGTTTCACGATATGTTTCAGAACTTGGTGGACGAAAACCCCATTCTGTCGCCAGTGCAGCAGATGCATTATCTGAAGGACGCACTAATTGGCGAAGCGGCATCAACCATTCGGCACATGGCCATTTCGGACTCAAATTATAAAGCGGCATGGGCGCAACTCAAGGCGCGATACCACAAATCGAAGTACATTACAGACGCCCACCTAAAGCGGATGATTGATTACCCGCCAATCAGCAAACCTACGGCACAAGATATTCGCCAACTAATAAATACATTTGAAGAAGCAACCAGAGCCCTGGAAGCCCTCGATTACAACACTGAGCAGTGGGACTGCTGGCTTATCTACATAGCCAGCCACAAATTGGACCCTATGTCAAGGCAGCTATGGGCACGGCACTCGGCGTCAGACGAACGACCAACCTTCAAGTCATTCATCGCCTGCCTTGAAGAGGGGCAACACGAGTTACAATCATACTCAATGACATTGGAGCAGCAGCGGACATCACGACCTTCAACCTTGCGGCCAATCGTAGCAACATCATCACCGGCACCTCAATCTTACTGCTATCACTGCGGCGGATTACATCACCTGTACAAATGCGCGGAATTCATCAACACAGCGGAAGGCGACCGCACTCGAGGCAAATGTGTGTTTCAATTGTCTTGCTCCCGGCCACTCCGCATCTAAGTGCAAAAGCATCCGGTGCAAAGTCTGCAAAGGCCTCCATCACACTCTCCTCCATGCTTCACGCGGATCGCTGGCAAAAGACAAGCAGGCGTCCAAAACTCAGGACGGCGGGCGGTAAAGCATTCACATTCGGATACTACATTTCACATGCTATAACTGTTTAATACCTAGCGCGGCGCACACCTACATATTACCCACGGCTACTTCATACTACCACCTACGGAACGGAGTCACACTTCCATACCGAATGCTGCTGGACTCGGCATCAGAAGTATCTCTAATTACACACGACTTAACCAAAACACTGCGGCTTTCATGGACATCACTTCGGGTGCCAATTTCTGGAATCGCGGGAAATTCACAGCTCACAACACTCGGGACAACATCACTAAGCCTATCATCAAAATATGGCAACGAGCGCATCACTATATCGGCTCTTGTGGTTCATCGGATACTGAACAACATACCTACACAGCGAATCAACAAAACCAACCTTGAAATTGGCACTAACCTACAACTTGCAAATCCGGATTTTCACAAACCAGCACCAGTTGACATCTTATTGGGTGCAGAGCCAACGCTCCGAATATTCCGAGATCAGCAAGCTACAATAACCAATCATTTCACGGCTCGCAACACCCTATTTGGTTGGGTCATCACTGGAATCGTCGACTCCAGTACTCGGTATACAGCATCAACATATATCTCAGATGACATCAACGACACGGACATCAACACAGCCAACATAGAAGCTCTACTTCGAAAGTTCTGGGAACTTGAGAACATCGACAACCAAACGGTCATGACTCCTGAGGAAGCGGAATGTGAGACCACACGGACAGCCCGACGTACTCAATCCGGTATATACATAGTTGAACTTCCATTTCGACAACAGCATCAACCTCTGGGAAACTCACGTGAACGAGCAGTTCAACGACTACACGGCTTGGAAAAGCGCTTTGTGCACAACTATCAACTGCGGTCGGAGTACAACAAATTCATGGCTGAATATCTAGAACTTGGGCACATGTCTCTTCTCACATCACAAGACATGAAAATCGACTCGGAACACTCATTCTACATTCCACATCATGCGGTGCTCAAACCATTGGCCAAGAAGACCAAATTACGAGTAGTCTTTGATGCGTCCGCCAAATCAACATCTGGAGTATCACTCAATGATAAACTCATGGTCGGCCCTACCATCCAAGACGACATCTTTACACTGCTCTGCAGATTCCGGACATTTCTAATCGCTATGATCGCCGATATTGCCAAAATGTATCGACAAGTCCTAGTAGATAACAAGAGCGCTAATCATCAGAGGATAGTCTGGAGATTCTCCACGGAGGAGCCGATCAGAGAATACAAACTAAATACCGTGACATACGGCACTGCATCAGCACCATTTCAAGTGGTTCGGACTCTACAACAAATAGCTAATGACGGACGCATAACATCAGAGCAAGCGGCACAAGCAATAAACAACAATTTCTATGTTGACGACTACTTGGGCGGAGCTGACACCATACTCGGGGCTTTGCAACTAAAGCAAGACATCATCAACGTCCTCATCAGCAGCGGTATGGAGCTACGCGGATGGGTATCAAATTCTCCCTTAATATCGGACTCATGCGATAGTCAAACAACTGAAGGATCACATTCATTCGACAGCGAAGAATCAAGCACGGTGCTTGGATTACTGTGGCATCCAACCTCAGACACTTTCGGGTTCAACATCAACATTTCTACACTCACCACATACACTAAGCGGACGTTTTTGGCAACCACAGCGCGGATCTTCGACCCACTCGGCTTTCTAGCTCCAACTACAATCATTGCCAAAATACAACTTCAGAATCTTTGGACGTCAGGAATTGGTTGGGACGATCCACTCCCAGACGATCTGACACATCAACTTGCGAATCACACCAATCAATTATCACAACTCTCTGGCCTTCACATCAAACGACACATCGATTCATCCTTTTCATTGCAACTCATCGGATTTGCTGACGCATCGGAAGCGGCCTATGCGGCAGTAGTCTACGCACGGACAGAAACCAGAAATTCACCCAGAAACTTCGATGTCACAATTATAGCGGCTCGAACAAAGGTGGCACCCATCAAGCGAGTAACTATCCCCCGGCTTGAACTGTGTGCAGCGGATCTGCTCGCCAAACTCATGCGGAAAATTACTACGAGCCTCAACATTAATCTTGACAACTGCCACTGTTTTACTGATTCGCAAGTCACCCTTGCATGGATATCGGATAACCCAAGACGCTGGAAAACCTTTGTGGCAAACCGGACCTCCAACATCATTAACACGATCCCACCCGAGAGATGGCATCATGTCAATTCCAAATCAAACCCAGCGGACTGTGCATCTCGAGGTTTGGAACCATCCCAACTACTTCAACATCATCTCTGGTGGAACGGACCGGACTTTCTAGCTTCAGAAAGATGTTTTCATTCTCGGCCAGCGCTCATCTCGGACGAATCGGTCATGTCGGAAGCTCGGCATGTACAAGTCAACGTGCTAACGGTCGATAGCAGCATCCCGATTCACAACTTCTCAAATTGGACCAAACTACATCGGATCACAGCCACTTGTCTGAGGTTCTCAAACAATGCACGGACAAAACTCAGGTCGCAGCGTACGACTGGACCACTCACCAAGATCGAACTCGATCAAGCCTTCAATGTCTTAATACGGCAAGCGCAGCTAGAATCATTCGGCAAGGAAATTCATCTGCTCACTCGGAACTGCCCATTTCCCAAGGCATGCAAACTACTTTTCCTGGACCCATTTTTTGACACCAATGGTATTTTGCGGATCAACGGCAGATTGGCGTATTCGGATCTACCCTTCAACCAGCGGCACCCAATACTGCTTCATCGAGATCATCACATTACTCAACTATTAGTCAAACATGAACACCAATCACATTTACATGCGGCTCACCGACTACTACAAACGATCCTCCTACACAAGTTCTGGATCATCGGAGCAAGGATTATCATCAAGCAAGTCATTCGAAATTGCATCATCTGCATTCGGTATCGGGCGAAGCCATTACATCAAAAGATGGCCCCACTTCCAGCAGTTCGCGTGACTCCTGCCAGAGCGTTTGCGAATTGTGGCGTGGACTATGCAGGCCCCATTGTAATAAAATCATGGCGCGGACGCTCAGCGAAGCGATACAAGGCCTACATAGCTCTCTTTGTCTGCTTCGCTACAAAAGCCATACACCTTGAGGCAGTCACCGAGCTGACCACCGAATGCTTTCTGGCAGCCTTCAGGCGGTTTATTTCTCGACGCGGATGTCCCGACAACATCTACAGCGACAATGGGACCAACTTTGTCGGAGCCAACAAGGAAATTTCAAAGTTATATCGGTTGCTCGATTCTCAGCAAGCGGCAACAAACATCATGAATTTTACGGCATCACGGGGCATAAATTGGCACTTCATTCCTCCAGCTGCTCCTCACTTCGGCGGAATTTGGGAAGCCGGAGTCAAATCAGTGAAGTTTCATTTGGTCAGAGTCATCGGCAACACAACTCTAACATTTGAAGAACTCCACACGCTGCTCTGCCAAGTGGAACACTGTTTGAACAGCCGTCCACTGTGTCCATTGACGGAGGATCCCAGTGACATCGATCCATTAACTCCAAACCACTTCCTCTTCGGTCTCAGCGGAGGACTTCTACCTGACACGGAACAGCGCTCATCGCACATCAATCATCTGCAAAGATGGAAATATATCAAGAAACTACACAACGACTTGTGGACTCGTTGGAGGGACGAATACTTGCGGCAACTACAAACACGAACCAAGTGGACTTCTCTTACACCAGACATAATGCTCGGCGGCTTGGTCATTCTCAAAGCGGACAACACTCCACCGGCAACTTAGCATTTAGCACGCATCATCAAAGTGCATCCAGGCAAGGACGGGCATGTGCGAGTAGTCACCATTCGGAACCATCTCGGAGAATTCAAGCGCCCCATCAACAGACTCATTCTTCTACCAACGAACAGCACGGAATAGCGATTTTGACAATTGATCACAATATGTCAAGGCGGGCGGCATGTTTACGGATTTACATGACATCACCATCAACAATGAATACCAAACTCAACCGGATCGGCATGACTCAATAATAGTTTAGATTTTTCATCATGTACAGTGACATGTACGTTCCATGTCGTTCTTTCACTTCACTTGTCATTCAGTCATCACGGTGAGCGGAACGTTTTCAATAAACCATCATTTGAAATTTAAGACCATCGGCCTTTTAATTCGGAATTTCCCCCATCACATATAACTAATAGTGCATCGCTCGTATGATATAAATCGAATCGAAAGATATGTCAAATGAAATAAATAGCAATGTCTTCTCTATTTAAAAAATGTCCTCAAAGTTTGAAATATGAAATTTTTGACTAATTGCGTAGGTAGCAAAACCACCTGTTTTGTAAATCTTCGAAATTTTCCAAAAAAATCACTGAAACGCGGAAAATTCTAAAATATTTCATGAAATATCTACGGGACAAGTAAATTCAAAATGTTTTCTTTGTATTGGTCGAATTTTGTTTCAATCAGGTAACACAACGTACTCAGCAGGTGCATTTACAAAAAATGTTGCGAAAACGACACATCCGCGCCGCGCCACAACGACATCAAATTTGCATAGAATCATGAAGTGATTCTTATTTGTGGAAATCACATGCCTTTGAAATCAGTGTCCGTTTAGCATTCAAGCGTTCACGTATTATTTTGAATCGATCTTTGAACTGTTATAAAATACTATATGTATATAGTAGAACCCCGATTAACCGAAGTAATGGGGGCTGGTATCATTTCGGAAAACGAAAATTTCGGTTAATCCGTGGTAACAACTAACTGCAATGAAAAGGTCAATAAAACACTTCGTACGACAAGCAGTTTAATGCAAGATGATTGTTTGGATACATAGGTATGTTAATTATTGTTTAAAGTAATCTGATATTTTTTCTGAATCTTCGTGTTGTAACTTGTAACGCTTACGAGCAGCTATATCGCGCTACCGTGTGTACATTTTATGAGTTCGAAATTAAATAAAAATCTAGCCGCCCCTTTCGGTCAGCCCATTCCCTGCTAGTGTGCCATATGGCATCACTTTGACTTGTTTCGTTTAATGGCTTGTGGAGTGTGTGTGTGTGCGCATTATGTTACATATTTCACTGAGTTCTTAAGTGGAAGGATGTATCTTCCAAATCGTATATGGGTTATGCTAGTATTCCTATAGGAGTCGAACCTAGCGGACCACACATTTGAGTAAATTTTAAAAATTGAAAAAAAAAGTGAAATTATGTCTCACCGGAAAATGTAAGTAGATTTTTTCCATACTTTAAAAAGTTTTTTGTCTCGAATCATTAAATGTTCTAAAAGTGCAATATGTAGTAGCATCAATCACATGAAATTAAAAAAAAAAAAGAAAAAAAAATTTCTGAGAAAAATTTTTGTTTTAAATTTGCTGATGCCATATGGCACAATCGCAGGTTCACATTATAGGCAACATTTTCGTGATCTTTGGAATTTACGTGTTATCTTTTCCTATTTGCAACATGAAATTACACGCGGCGGTGGATTATTTGGAGAGTCTGATTGCCGATGAAGGCATTGAAGACGAAGAACCATCCGCAATTTTCATTCAACGAACGAAGGCGGTAATATCATCGATACGAATCATAACCAATTACAACAAGTGGTTGAAGTGGAGTTCGTTGGTCGATAGGGCGACAATGAAGTCCTCTACGAGGTTGGTGCAGAGAACCCACACACAGATCCACTCACGGAAATGAAGAAGAGGGCCATTCATCTACTCCGACATCGCCATGGGCTTATGTTGGTTCTTATGGTCCAAAAATAGATGTCCTGACAGAAGTGCCAACATTGAAGCAGAAACCCAAGTAGACATCTGCTAAATTCCGCGGCACGAAGCCGATTTTTCCAGATCCGTGTTATTTGGACTGTTCAGCAAGAGCTCATGAGCTATTTGAAAGATTTTTCGATGACGAAATTTTGAAAATGATCTGCGCTGAAAGCAATAATTATGGTGTATCCATTACAGGCAAGAATCCGAATATTATGCTGCAGGAGGTCAAAGTTTTCGTGGGAATTATGTTTGTTTCTGGATACGCCTCAATGTACGATAAGCAAAATTTTGGTCTCAAGATACTGATTTGCATAACGTAATGACCGCTTAAGCAATGCCCCGTGATCGGTTTCTTCTGATCGAGCGGTGCATTAATTTTGCACCGAAAACTGCAATCAATCCTCACGATAAAATGCGAAAATTGCGACCATTAACTGATAACCTCAACGCCAATTTTAAAAATAATTTCCATCCTGAGCAGGATTTATCGTATACGATATATGCGTTATTTTGGTCGTCATTCATGTAAGCAACATTATTGTACCATAGTGTCGGTGGCATCCCTTAGCATATATAGTGCATAATCCACGGGCTCTGAATGAAGATCGTCTCAATAGACAGGATCATTTACCCGTCAAATACGCGAAAAGGTGGTGTGCTCGCCGTGAATGCAAGAGCCAATTTCACGTAAGGTGCCGAAAATGTGACAAAGCATTATGTATGCATTGATAACGATTGCTTTGTAAAGTATCACACACAACCTTGAACATTAAATAATTAATATTAATTTCATTTTCAATGCTGTTATTATTATAAAATCATGAAAATTATTTATACCTATATATGCATACGTACGTACGTACATTGAACTGTTTTTTTTTTTTTGTTTTTTTCAATTTTCCAAATTTATTTTTAACCATTTATTCGCATTTTTATTTTAATTAAAACAAAAAAAATTAAATATAAAAAAATGTTATTTCTATGTTATTTATTTTAGTTTATCTTTTCACTGGTCTTGAATAATAAAATAAGTTATATTCATTACCTAAGCTTAATTTATTTATTTATTTCTAGGCGTTTTCCTTAGTACATAAGATTATAAGGCGAACCTGCGATGATGCCATATGGCATCACTCAATTACAGGTAAACTAAAACTCAGGTGAGAAAACGAATGACAAATTCGTGCTCAGGAGGCCTTAATTACTAGGAATATGAAGTTCCATGCGAAAATTCGAAAAAAAGTTCCTCCGCAGGCAATGGGTTAAAGCGGGTTTCGGTTGAGCGAAGTTCGGCTAAACGAGGTTCTACTGTATAGTGTTTGCCATTATTGTGTATTGTTCGTTAGTTTAGACATGTTTCGAAAAAAGTTTTTGACGCAAAATGAATAAGTGGAGCTAATGAACGCTGATTCTGATTCCGAGGGTAACGAAACTCTACTGGCAGTCATAGAAGACGAAGAAGTCAATTTCGTTATCATCCCACCAACACGAGTTAATAACGTGAGCGACGAAGAAGAATTGGATGAGGCCCAGCAACAACTCGTCGATGATAGAGCCTGTGATTTTCCGAATGAGATTGCGGGAGTTATGGGAACGACTACTAACACCGTTCCCACACCAATCGAACCATCATCATAATTCCCACACAACACATAAACCAAAACAATAAAAAATCAATTGTAACATTTACCATGTCAATTGTAACATTTACCATGTCGAACATTTTCCCCGAAATGTAATTCTAAACAAATTCTTACATTGTCAACTTACCTTTACCTTTCATTCGTAAACAAATAATTGTAAACATTTCGGAAGTTATAAAGGTAGATTTAATTGGATTATTGACTCAGTGTTAACTCGGACTTGAAATAAAGATATTGTCTTCTAACTTACGTTTCATCCTTTAACTGGCGCAGTCGTGTAGTTCCGAAAAATAATACTTAGCGACGGTTTATCGACAAGTGTTATAGTGTTGCGTAAAGTCAACGGTTCATTGAATAAGTGCGTACCACAGGAACATAGGATAATCGAGCATTATGGAAATAGCAGTTACAGTTATACTCATGTAAGTCGAGTGATCCTTATCCCAATCCATATTACCATGGGGATATGTATGGTAATATGGACTGGGATAAGGATCACTTGAATACATATGCCAATAAATCAAAATACAAAGAAAGTTAGGAATAATCCGTATACAAAAATTAGCAGAAAAACCGGTAGTGAAATTGTGTATATTGGAAGTGATAATAGTTGTGCGAAAAATTCGGAAAATTCAAAAGTTGATTTAACAAACGAAACAGTGAATATTTTTGAAAATTTTGATCTAAACAATTTTTTTGAAATATCTAACGAAAACAACGCGAGTGGAAGCAAAGCCACCCCCAATATATCGGTAAACGATATCGTGAGCACCCTTAAAGTGCCAGATATAATTAAAGATCTTCCCAAATTCAATGGGACCAAACTATTATTTGATTTCATAAATAATGTAGAGGAAATTTTGTCCCTACTAGGAGCAGTGATAGATACTGCCTACGGCAAACTCTTATTGAGAGCCATTAGAAACAAAATCGATGGTCCTGCAAATGAAGTGCTTAACATGTATGGCACTACACTTGTATGGAACGATATCAAGAATAATTTGATTATTCATTATTCTGATAAAAGAAATGAGACGTCTCTCATCAAGGACCTTCACGGTCTAAAACAATACAATAAAACTATAGAACAATTCTACAGTGAAATTGTGGAAGTATTATCCACAATTAGCAATCATATTCAAATACATGAATCAAACGCTAGTGTCATCGAAGCAAAACGAAAATTGTACAACGAAATGTGTCTGAATGTGTTCTTAACCGGTTTACGGGAACCTCTTGGCTCCTGTATTAGAGCAATGCAACCAGCGACACTTGGCGAAGCATTCGCCTACTGCATCAAAAAAAAAAAACATATTTTACTTAAAATCTAATAACCAACCCCAACCAAGAAGCAACTCTAATAATAAATATTATAAACCACTTCTCAACAAAAACCAACATCCCAACAACTAACAAACAGAGTAACTAGTGATCTTTTCACAACTCATAAGGTTCAACAACAAGCTTTTCAATCGCCTCCTGAACCAATGGACATTGGTTCCGGGAACAGTAGAAATACCTTCCGCAGCTCACTGTTACAATGCGAAACCGGTTGGAGGTCAGCGGCTGGTGCCGGCTTGCTGCGGAGCAAGGCCGTGGGGCGCCACGCACTTTGAACTTGACCAGCCGTGTGGTGACCAAAAGACTCTAGTCAAGTGCGAAACGCTAGAGTCGCGGTTTCACCCTCCAAAACCACCGAGCACCCCGGAGCACAATTCACCAAAGCAAAGAATACGCGTTTCTTTTAACTACGTTATAAAATTATATTGAGGAATTTTAAAGAAAACTAAAACTACGTGTCGGCCGTACACTACACTATTAACACCTTAAATTTACACTTAACACTATCTTAATATCTAACTGACCTTTTGGGCGGCAATCTCGCTAACAAAAGAAATCCCTATGCGCTTGAGTTTTGAACCTTGCTCCTGCTTCCAAATTCCTCCTGGCGACTGCTCCGTCTACCCGCCGTCGTCGTCTCGATGTCGCTACGCTAATTGAAACGATGATCGTTTTCTTAAAGATGCCGGTTTCCGTCTTGGCTGTTCGTCTGCTGTGGTTACTGCTGCTGCTTGCGTTGACTCGCTGTTTCCATCGATCCACAAAACCAGAAGAGAGTAGATGTACGGGGAAATTGAAAAATATTCTAAGGAATATTGAATTCGTACGGAATATTCACCTGTTTCCATCGATCCACAAAACCAGAAGAGAATATTCCGTACGATTTTCCGGCCTTTTATTAATTCCGCGCGTACGGTAACCAGAGTTCATTAACTCGATCGAAGCCACGCGCGAGCTTTACCACCCAGCATCCAAACCTAAGTTTTCTTACAGGACTGTACCAAGAAACTTTTGGTGCGCAAGTTTTCCTGCAGTCCTCTGACAATTCGAAGATCAGCTGAGTTTGTTTACTCTTAGTTCGTTGTGCATCAAGACTTTTACTCCGCGGGTGTAGAACGTCGAACCAAAACTTGCCGTGCTACGTCGAGATATCAACCGAGGAAGCTCCATTAGATAAGTGCATTGTTCTTTTTTTTTTTTTTTGTTGATAGAAGTGATACTTTGTGTGCCTTATTTTCTCTTTTTTCCTTCCCAGGATGTCGTCGGGTTGCACTGGGCTTATCGCCATCCCCAGTGTCGAGCTCTGCAATCGCCGGTGACAAGGCCTATTACTATCTAGGTAAGTACCCTGCCTGTGCCGCATCAAACCTATGCCGCCCAATTACATAAAATATATCCTATAGTAACAAATTCTTCTCTTGCAGGTTCGCTCCGGGTTACGGTATGCCACATCATCGTAACACTCCCCCCTTACTAGAGAATTTTCTACACGAGAAAATTCGCGTAAAATTGAAAACAAAAACAACAATACTTTCGACATGCAAAGCAAAGGTATTACTTTAAAAATAGTAAGTCTGCAATTAATTAAATTATTCCAAATTCTAGCTCCGATCCGATTCCGTTCCCGATATCAACTTGGTATTCTTTTATTCATTTTTTTTTTGTAACTATTTCCCGAGTTTCTTACCTTTCACTCTGCTCAGCGAACTACTAAAGACGCGAATTCATTTATTTTTTTCAAGTACTCTTTTAGAAATCCGAACTACACTCATTCACTCCTACTCCTTATAGTCGAACTGTATCTCCTATAGTTCAATCTCACCTCACGGGACATATGGTTTCAAATCCTTAATATTCCAAGTTCCCTTATCCTTGCCGTTGTCGTCCATTAAACTATAAGTCCAGCCCGATACCCGCTCTTTGATTCTGAACGGACCCACATATTCTGGTGCCAACTTTGCGCTATAGTAAGTCGCCGCATTTGAGAGAACGTAGTTCCTCCTCAATACTAGGTCCCCTTCGTTGTAGCTGCCATCTCGCCTACGCAGATTGTAGCGCTTCTTGCTTTCTTCACTAGCCTGTACCATACGTTTTGCAATGTTGGATCTCATCGCTTGAATGTGAGACGACCTGTCTACCGGGTCCACTTCCTTATCTGTCGGTTTATCAGCTGTCTCCTGCCAAATTACCATCTCACGACCGAAATTGATGAAGTATGGAGTGACCCCAGCAACTTCGTGTGTATAAGTACGAAGAGCACACCCAATTTTTGATAAATCTTTATCCCATAGCCGATGGTTGTCCACTACATACGATCGTAGCATGCGTTTTACGTTTTGGTTTATTCTCTCGGCTGGATTAGCCTGCGGATGGTAAAAGGCTGTATATTTCGCAACACACCCATACTCCTTCAAAAGCGCTTTGTATTGTTTACTCTGAAATTGCACGCCGTTGTCACTCACTATGCTACGAGGCACACCAAATAGTAGGAACACCTGTTCCTCTAATATCCGGACTATTTCCGATCCAGTGGCCGATCGCAACGGAAACAACAACGGGAATTTCGAGTAGTAATCCAATACTGTCAGGATATACTTGTAGCCTCTTGTCGAGCGCGGTAGAGGACCAATCAGGTCGATACACAACATCTCCCAGGGCTGTTTTGCTTCTCCTGCTCGAGAAACCATCATACCACTAGGGGGACTCCTGTCGACTTTGGTTGTCTGACATACCTTGCACCTCCTCACGTAGTTTCGAATGTCTGAACCCATTTTAGGCCAATAATAATTTTGGGACACCCTGTCCTGAGTCCTTCTGATTCCGATATGACCTGCGCGAGCATCATCATGACACCTACTCAAGATGTGGCCACGTTCTTCTTTTGGTAATACACGTTTCCATTCCGCATTACCCACTAACTCCTGATATTTCGCGGGGATATGCTTCCATAAGCCACCGTCGTTAACCTTCCAGTCCGGGAACTTATCCGGTTCTTTCTCTACTGATTCTTTCATCCGACAATACCAACCGTCCACCACAGGTTGAGTGACCGCAGACTCCACCACCGGCACTGCCCGCGATAATGCATCAGGCACCAGGTGTTCCTTGCCTTTCCGGTGGATAATTTCAAAGTCGTACTGCTGCAGTCTTACGGCCCATCTCGCGAGGCGTCCATTAGGATCCTTCAGATTGCTCAACCAAACTAAAGAATGGTGGTCCGTTATAACACTGAACCGCGTTCCCTCAACGTAGGGTCTCAGCTTTTCTATCGCCCACAACACTCCCAGGCATTCCCTTTCCGTAGTTGAGTATTTCTGCTCGGCTTTGTTTAAAGATCTACTGAGGTAGCAGATTACTTTTTCGCCTTCAGGAAAAGTTTGGCTCAAAACGGCTCCCAATCCAACGTTCGATGCGTCCGTCTGAATGTAGAAGGGGCGGCTGTAGTCTGGACAAGTTAATATCGGTGCCGTGGACAACTTAACTTTTGCCTGAGCAAAGGCTAACTCGCACTCTTCTGTCCAACGAAACGATGGTTCTTTTTGAGGAGCGTTGTCAGTGGTGACACCAAAGTCGCGAAATCAGGTATAAAGCGTCTGTACCACGACACCATACCCAAAAATTGTCGCACCCCTCTCACATTAGTCGGTTTCGGAATATTCATCACACAAGCCACTTTATCCGGATCCACATTTAACCCCTCCTCATCCACCAGATAACCCAAATACTTCAACTGAGGCCGGCAAAACTCGCACTTCTCCCGAGATACCTTCAGCCCCGCTTGCCGCAACCTTCGAAATACCTCCTTTAGAATCTCGAGATGTTTCTGAAAGTCCTGGGTGACGATTATTATGTCATCTAGGTAGGTAAACACGTATGGCTCCAGATCCGCCCCCAGAACCTGATCGATAAGCCGCTGCCATGTAGCAGGAGCATTCTGGAGTCCAAAAGGCATTCGCTTAAATTGATATAACCCTCTTCCGGGCACCGTAAAGGCCGTATACTTCTTCGAATCTTCTGCCATGGGTACCTGCCAATAAGCGGATTTAATATCCAGTGACGACAGGTAGCGTGCATGACTTAGCTTGTCGAGGGTAGCGGACACATATGGAAGAGGATAAGCATCTTTCTCCGATACTCCATTTACTTTTCTAAAATCGACACAAAATCTGTAGGACCCATCTTTCTTTTTGACTAATAAAATGGGTGATGACCAAGGGCTTGACGAAGGCTCGATTACATCCAGACGCAACATTTCTGCCAATTCTTCGTCGATGTGCTTCTGTAACGCCGGAGAAACCGGGTAATATCGCTGCTTAATTGGGGCGGCGGTCGTTTTGATTGCGTGTTCCACCAACGTCGTTCTGCCAATTCCCTCGCCCATTACCACCAGTTCTTGATTTATTAACTCAGCCAACTCTATCTCTTCTCCTGGTGTTAGCTTCGTTCTAGGTTGAATGTGTTGCACGGCTTCCACTCGAGGTGAATCTCCAAAATCCCAACTTTCTCTGCACAAGTCAAGGATCAATCCAAACTGCTTGATAAAATCCACCCCAAGTATCAGCTCATGTGGCAACGCACTGACGACGAGAACATTTAACCATCGGACCCTACCACCAATTGAAATGGGTATGCACACACTCCCTTCTATGGTGCACCGCTCATTATTTGCCAACCTCACGGTGGACTCCTCCACCTGTTTCAGCTCTACTCCCAATGGTCGTAAAATTGCCCATCCTGCCCTACCCACTATTGTCGTTGAAGCCCCCGAGTCCAGTAATCCCCTTAAAGTTTTCCCGAAGACTTCCACGCTCAAATGCGGACGATTGTCTCCAACCACCGTCTCTAACAAATATGCTACGTTGTTATTAGTTGCAGTCTCGAAATTTGGCTTAAACGTACTCGCTGGACCGCTCAGTGAGCACGATGCCCGTTTCCCGAACTCGCATTTCGTCCTTCTTCTGGTGCACGCCTATCCAAACGACCTGGGTTGCACTTTGGGCATGAGGATTTAATCACCCCAACACGTCCACACCCATAACATTTTTGTGGTTGAGGGCAGCGTCTCGCGATGTGGCCCCTCTCCTCACAATTATAACAACGAGGACCGGCCTCACTCTGCACTGAAGCCACCATCTTTCTCGGGGCTGACCCGGAATAGGCAAGGTCTGGTTCCAGAGCCTTCCGTCGTGGGTCAGGAGGAGTGAATGCTTCAACGGACGCCCTTGTATTTTCTAGAAGACGACCGACGCGTATTAATTCGGCCACCGTCTCAACGTTGATTAGACTCATTTGGGTCTGATAGAAAGGCGCAATATTCCTCCGGAGTATCCTCAACTTTTCAGTTTCCGTACTCTTCCTCGTTAATCTCCGGAACAAGCCTTCCATGACCGCCACGTACACGCCAATGCTTTCATCAGGCCCTTGAGTCCGCACCCTAATTTCCTCCCAGAGGCGTTCGTCATAATCAGCTGGTAGGAATTCGACCCTTAATTCTTCTACCGGCTCCTCCCAAGTCCGAACCCTCTCACGGTTGGCACGGAACCAGATCAGCGCCTTCCCGCTGAACAGCTCGACCACCGATCGAAATAACTGGCGTTTGGACACCCCTCGGGCTTCCCTCAACTCTTCCAGCCGTTCTAGAAAACCATTTACCGAATGGGGAGCCTCACCATTAAATGTGATTCCCCATTTCCTTATATCGGCTCCTTTTTCCGGAACCACCTCTAATGGTACGGCCGAAGAAGCTACAAAAGAAGGCCTTTCATCAACCTCGTCGTCACTTTCCATCCCAGCCGTTGCTTTGTCTAGCAACTCCCCTAGGGCTACTATAAGCAGCCCACGAAACCGTTTCGTTTCCGAGATCTCCTCCGGTATATCTTCATCCGGCTGCATTCGATCTGCTCGCCGTAAACCAAAATCAATTTTTTGTTTTATTTTAACAAAATCACTCGACGATTCATCGCCACCAAATACCGACAGCAACTCCCGTATTTCCCGAAGTTTTACTTCTAGGGCCGACACATCCTCACTATACTTAAAAGGGTATTGCTTTGCTAGCAATGATGTGTCGCCCGAAGTTTCTGACCGCAATGCCGCCCGCAGTGTCTTTCGCATTTCGTCGACACTCCCCTCCGGAAGATCTCGGATCGCCAATTCGTATCCGAGTTCATCCTTATTTAAAACGTTCACTTTGATTTTGTTTGCCATATTAACACCCTAAACTAACACAATCGACGGCAACGTAACAAATCCTAACTATTTCACCACAACGACTATCTTTCTTCTTTTTTCGACCAAGCGAGTAACAGTGAATGTGTGTGTAGCTCCAAGGAATATCTATCGTTTCTTTAAATTTTTGTTGGCCGTAAAACGTTAGGCACTCACTTCTAATCAACGTTAAACTACTACCGAATTCACTGAATTTGCTAGAGTGAAAGCTCGACGGGTGGTATAGTAAATATGTTAATCCCAAAACGTTGGGCGCCAATGTTACAATGCGAAACCGGTTGGAGGTCAGCGGCTGGTGCCGGCTTGCTGCGGAGCAAGGCCGTGGGGCGCCACGCACTTTGAACTTGACCAGCCGTGTGGTGACCAAAAGACTCTAGTCAAGTGCGAAACGCTAGAGTCGCGGTTTCACCCTCCAAAACCACCGAGCACCCCGGAGCACAATTCACCAAAGCAAAGAATACGCGTTTCTTTTAACTACGTTATAAAATTATATTGAGGAATTTTAAAGAAAACTAAAACTACGTGTCGGCCGTACACTACACTATTAACACCTTAAATTTACACTTAACACTATCTTAATATCTAACTGACCTTTTGGGCGGCAATCTCGCTAACAAAAGAAATCCCTATGCGCTTGAGTTTTGAACCTTGCTCCTGCTTCCAAATTCCTCCTGGCGACTGCTCCGTCTACCCGCCGTCGTCGTCTCGATGTCGCTACGCTAATTGAAACGATGATCGTTTTCTTAAAGATGCCGGTTTCCGTCTTGGCTGTTCGTCTGCTGTGGTTACTGCTGCTGCTTGCGTTGACTCGCTGTTTCCATCGATCCACAAAACCAGAAGAGAGTAGATGTACGGGGAAATTGAAAAATATTCTAAGGAATATTGAATTCGTACGGAATATTCACCTGTTTCCATCGATCCACAAAACCAGAAGAGAATATTCCGTACGATTTTCCGGCCTTTTATTAATTCCGCGCGTACGGTAACCAGAGTTCATTAACTCGATCGAAGCCACGCGCGAGCTTTACCACCCAGCATCCAAACCTAAGTTTTCTTACAGGACTGTACCAAGAAACTTTTGGTGCGCAAGTTTTCCTGCAGTCCTCTGACAATTCGAAGATCAGCTGAGTTTGTTTACTCTTAGTTCGTTGTGCATCAAGACTTTTACTCCGCGGGTGTAGAACGTCGAACCAAAACTTGCCGTGCTACGTCGAGATATCAACCGAGGAAGCTCCATTAGATAAGTGCATTGTTCTTTTTTTTTTTTTTTGTTGATAGAAGTGATACTTTGTGTGCCTTATTTTCTCTTTTTTCCTTCCCAGGATGTCGTCGGGTTGCACTGGGCTTATCGCCATCCCCAGTGTCGAGCTCTGCAATCGCCGGTGACAAGGCCTATTACTATCTAGGTAAGTACCCTGCCTGTGCCGCATCAAACCTATGCCGCCCAATTACATAAAATATATCCTATAGTAACAAATTCTTCTCTTGCAGGTTCGCTCCGGGTTACGGTATGCCACATCATCGTAACACACGACAACCATATTCAAATAGTAATACTGTTAGAAGACAATTTAACAAATCGGGGGAAACGCATAATATCGAAAATTCAACCCATAACCAAAATCGTCAAACAATTGGTAGTCATTTCAGTGAATTGGATCAATTTTATAGTTACGATACAGACGATCTAACAATTGATTCCAACTCACAAGAAAACGAAATACATGATGTACCCAATCCACATACTGAAAATTTTGAAAACCTTGCCTCAGGGAACAGTTCGGGTACGTAGACGTTAACCAACATGGCTCTAACCTCCCGTACATCTACATTTCATCGCCTTTCGGTAGACCTCTCAAGTTTCTGATCGATACTGGTGCATCTCTGTCCTTTATTAACCCCGAATTCACAATATTCGACGAACATACCACAATCGATCCCCTAAAAATTTCGACTATTTTAAACACTCACACTGTCGACAAACAAGTAACCTTACCTACTTTCATTGAGTTTAATGAAAAAGGACGTTTGAAATTTTTGTTTTCCGTTTTCATGGGTACTTTGATGGACTGTTAGGCCTAGACTCCCTGATGTCTTTAGGTGCAAAAGTCGATTTACCCAACAAAGTTTTACTCACAAATAACTCTGCAATTCCTTTAAATTTTAAACCAAATCTCATGTCGCAGAAATACATTTTACCACCGAATTCAAAAATAATTGTTAGATTACCTGTGGACATCCAAGACGGTGACATTTTTATTCCCAAAACGTCAATTAAAGAAAACATCTCAATTCCAAAAACTGGTACAGTATTTTAGAAGTCGTAAACAGTTCATCTTCGGACGAACAACTTTATATTGAGCAACCTCTGAAAGTTTTACAATATACTAAGTCCAATTTTGTTGAAGCAAATAACTTCAACATTCAACACGACGTTCAACAATTCGGCCTTGTAGAACGGAATGATATCAGGAACCTTCTTCGTTTACATCACCTCAATGACGAGGAGAAGAAGGCCATTCATAAAATTTGTAAGGACTATGAGGATATTTTTTTCAAGGAAGGCCAAAAGCTAACTCTGACCAACAAAATTAAACATCGTAATATATAAAAACTACTGACGAACTCCCCATATATACAAAATCATATAGGTATCCCCATGTGCATAAACAGGAAGTTCAATCGCAAATAAATTCAATGCTAGATCAAGGCATTATAAAACCTAGTTTTTTTCCTTGGAGCTCTCCGATTTGGATTGTCCCAAAAAAGAAGGACTCAAGCGGGAAACAAAAATGGCGCCTGGTAGTGGATTATCGCAAACTCAACGATAAAACAATCAGCGACCGCTATCCTATTCCAAATATCAACGACGTATTGGACAAGTTGGGAAAATGTATCTACAATGTATTTTACAACTATAGACTTGGCTAGCGGATTCCATCAGATCCAAATGGACCCACGAGACGTTAGCAAAACAGCATTTACAGTTAAAGGAGGGCATTAAGAATATATTCGAATGCCTTTCGTCCTAAAGAACGCCCCTTGTACATTTCAAAGGGTCATGGATAATATCCTCCAGGAATTACAAGGAAAAGTCTGTCTTGTATACCTAGATGACATTATTGTATTTTCCACGTCTTTGCAAGAACATTTCGAAAATTTAAGGAAAGTCTTCGAAAAATTACGTGACGGGAACTTCAAAATTCAATTAGACAAAACCGAATTTTTAAATAAAGAAATTTCATTTCTCGGTCATATTATACCTGAAAATGGCATTAAGCCAAATCCAGACAAAATTAAAGCAATTAAAGAATTCCCGCTACCACAAACACAAAAACAGATCAAATCATTCTTAGAACTCCTTAGATATTATAGAAAATTTGTTAAAGATTTCGCTAAAATAGTTAAACCTCTCACAGAATGTCTAAAAAATGATAGGCAAATTCAATTAACGAAAAAATTCAAGAAAGCATTCGAAAGTTGCAAAGACCTACTAATGAACGATCCCATACTTCAACATCCAGACTTCACCAAACCTTTCTTATTGACAACAGATGCTAGCAACTTCGCTATCGGGGCAATACTGTCGCAAGGAACAATTGGGAGCGACAAGCCGATATGCTACGCGAGCAGAACCCTTAAAGAGTCCGAAGTAAACTGTTCCACTATCGAGAAAGAACTTCTCGCAATAGTATGGGCAACCAAATACTTCCGCCCCTACCTTTTCGGACGTAAATTTAAAATAATCACCGATCATAAACCATTGACATGACTTATGAGTCTAAAGGACCCTAATTCAAAACTAGTTCGCTGGAAGTTAAAGTTGGAAGAATGCGATTATGAGGTTGTGTACAAGAAAGGTATACTGAACGCTAACGCCGATGCGCTCAGTAGAATCAAACTAGTTGAAGCGAATATTTCAGAGGAAACCAATTGTTCTACAATACATTCTGCAATAGAAGATTTAAACGATCATATTCCTATCTCAGAACGACCTCTGATTGAATTTAAACTACAGTTAATACTGGTTATATCAACAAAACTACCTCCCATTTAAACGAAAATTATTTTTAAAAATAAATTAACGAACGGTCCCGTTTGCAAAACGTTTCGGAAAACATTATAACCGAAACTCTGAAAAATTTCCTCAGTCCACACAAAACTATTGCCATCTTTACCGATGACGATACATTTCGACTTGTACAAACTGCATATTCAAAACATTTCTCCCAAAGTGAAATTTTCAAAATCTTACGTTGCACAGAAATACTTAACGACATCTGTGAAGTCGACGAACAAGACAAACTCATTCGTGATTACCATATCAGAAGTAATCACAAAGGTATTAACGAAACTCTTTCACACCTTAAACGGCAATAATATTTTCCCCACATGAAATCGATAATTACCCAGACCATTAATAATTGCGTCCAATGTCAAACCTTAAAATACGACAGAAACCCAACAAAAATACACTACGTTCACCATGAGATTCCCAAAAAACCTTTAGACATTATACACATAGATGTCTACGCCGTAAATGGGAAACATATTCTTACCACTTTTGACAAATTTTCAAAATTTGCCTCCGCCTATACACTTCCCTCTCGCCATAGCTTAAATGTCGTCAAAAGCCTGACACATTATTTCAGTCTTCATGGTATACCAAAAAAAATAGTTTGCGACCAGGGTACAGAATTTACTGCGAACATATTTAAGGACTTCTGTAAGCAATACGACATAACACTCCACATAACCTCATTTCAACAAAGTTCTAGCAACTCCCCAGTCGACTCTCACGGAAATTTACAGACTGATCTATAACAAAAAAATAAATAAATAACTGGCGCAACAGTCCAATTTGAACCACGGCCTCGAGATGAGTTAGCATCATCTCATTTTCTAGATCGTGACGGTTTTTGTGCAGAGGTATGTGATCAGCAATACGCTCAACCGAGTTATTTACCCCATAATGGGTACTCATTTAACAGCTGAGTGGGCTCATAGTCCGACACGTAAATCCCCGGAATCGAACCGGGGCCCAGTGCGTTGAAGGCGAACGTGCTAACCGTTGCGCCATCCGGACTACAAACGGATAACAAACGAAAAGAAAAGGACCACGAAGACATACTTAACGAGACACTCATAACGTACAATAACACTATTCACTCTGCTACCGGACTGACTCCCTACGAATTATTTTACGGACGGACTTACAATTTCCTCGACAATATACAAACCAACGACGAACATGACTACTTACGAAAACTTAACCAATTCCGATCCGAAATATACCCCATCATAAAAGATAAAATGAAGAAAAAACTTAACTCGAATATTGATAAACTGAATAAAAACAGAGAACCACCAGTCAACTTCGATCAAAATGAAACAATATTTAGAAAAGAATGCAAAAGAAACAAATTAACACCTAGGTATACTGTTCAACGAGTAAAAAAAGACGGCACCGTTATCTTAATCACTAACAAAAACAAAAAATTACACAAATCGAAAATTAAACGTAAACGTAAATTACAGGGCTCTTCTGACTCACGGACAAAAACTGGAAATTCAGAAATTGAACAACAGTAACGGATTTCTTGCGATGGACCTAGGGACAGCTAGACTGATACAGACATACAGAAGTTACATACATATTATTAATTTAGAAGATTACATCGATAACTTAAACCGCATAAAAAACTCTCTGGATAGTCTTGACAACAGCAGTGATGGTAACGTTCAGGATACACTAGATATTACGTATCTAAAACTTGGACAATTGGAGCAAAAATTACATACTCTTTTACCGAAATATAAGAACAAAAGGGGTCTAATCAATGGCTTAGGTTCGGCAATAAAGTTCATAACCGGAAATATGGATGCAGATGATGCATTACTTATAAATAAAGAAATAGAAAACATAAGACTCAACCAAAATTCTATAGAGGAAAGGATTAACAACCAAATTTCACTAAACTACGAAATGATAAATAGATTCAAAAATACACTGAGAGAAAAATCGCATCGTAAATTTTAATACGGTCGTATTAAAATTAAAGAAGAGGGAACATTGTTCAGATTAATTTGTTTCAAATGAATATCACAGTAAAATTAAACACGAAAACTTTTAGATTTGCGATTTGTTAAGATAACACATTAAATCAAAAGGAAATAGCTTTTGATTTAAAATTGTATGCACAAAATTTCAAAGTCAAAGTCCCAGTTATTTAAATTGAGTATGCCACTGTTTGTTTCAAATTGGTTTACCGATACAATACCAAATAATGATTTGAAATAAAATGCTTGCCTTGCAAGTCGAATTTGAAACATGTTTACTTTTAAAATATAAATGTTGTTTCAAAGTGGTATGAGTTTAGTTTAATGTTGTCGGTATTTGAATTTATGTGTAACCTGCGCGTCAGCAGAACCATGAATTCATTGTCAAGTGAAAGTGCCAGCATGGCTAGCCAAGAAAATTCGGTCTACGCGCAAGTTTTGAGCTTCTATATTCCGGAACTTTTCGAAGAAGTTGAGGATGATGACGCGAAGTTAATCGAGATATTACGGGAGTTTAATTGGTTTTGTTTGTTAAATATTTTTAAAGGTAAATATAAAATATTCCGTTTACTTGGACATGTGTAAATTGTGTGTGTGTTTCAGAGAAGAAAATAACATTTCGATCACTCCAATATCAGAATAAGGATGACATTAAGGAAAGTATTGAAGATGTTGGCCTACGTGCCGAGTTCCGGGAGAAACTTTTCCTATGGAGAAAAAAAAGGTAACCATAATACAAGTTTTCTTTGAAATTTCTGTCTAACGTTGGATTTTCAGTTTGGAATCGATGACGAAAACATATCGGTAAAGTCAAAAGTTTACGATTGGCAACAGTCATCATCATCTAATTCTCGTCAGACCACGCCAGCATCCAGTGTGAGTGAACTTTCCCCTAAACTCGTGAGTAAAGTTTTGATATTTATTTATAGTGACAGTGATAATTTGTGAATGGTGTAATTTGACCACTTGCTGACCTGAGACACTGTTGACTTATTTGTTTTTAATCATTTAACAGAACTTATCAGCCATTTTAAGTCGATGATCGATTGGTAAAAGCATTTTAAATCAGTATTCAAATACCAAACGGCTCGAAAACTTCCAACGTGATAAAATTATACAAATTATTGTGGAGGAATTTAATTGCTCGGGAACACAAATTAAACCCGGTGACTATCCAGTTATTTTGGACGAAATTGTTTCCGTTTTCCCTAGTGAAAGAGATGTGCTAGTAAGTAATTTGTCAATTTTTAGTATGCTTTACTACTAATATTTTGAGATTGAAATTTACGTTTGTGATTGTTGATATCGTTGTTTATGCGAATGTGAGAAATCGGGAATCCTAGAAATCAATTTAACAAAAAAAAAGTTTTTTTATTTAGTGTTTTAACTGGAGACGGCTAGCTAATATTTTAAGTTTTCACTAATGCTATTTACAATCTCCTAATCGTTTATTTTAGAAGTACTACTACATGCCACGGCAAGGAAAACATAATCCTCGTGGGAAATTGTATTCGAGATACTCGAACTCTCGCATCAAGCGAAAAAAAAACAGAACAAAGCTGTCTAGAAGACCAAGCAGAAGAACAAGCAGAAGTTGTCCCTTCTACGAGTACCCAGGAATTTGACGAATCCATCGCCATGTTCAAAAACATATTTAAGCCGTGAGTCCTCCGACTGGAGCACAGTCCTAGATAAATGGGAAAGAACTTATTTATTGCGTCAACGTCTAAGCAACATCGAGTTTTTTTAAGTCTTGGCCAAAATTAACCGACAGTAGGGCACCTGAATTGGTAAGTGTTTCATTTGTTTAACCTTTTTTAAATACAAAATTTACACTTGTGGTACTTATGCATTATTTCTTTCAGATTAACATTGACTTCGAAAGATTATACCCTGGAAATGAACATTTGCTCTTCAGCAAGTGGGAAAATTTCAAGATAAAGATCAAAGATTATTATGAAACAAGCATTCGCAATGAAAACTGCAAGAAATTGTATGCATTGACTAAAACTCGAATGCAGAAAGGTAAATCAATTTTTGAAAAGCTTTGTTAATGACTTCTTTTACCGTTATGATTAACAATACTCGTATTACAGATTCCGAAGATTTCATCTTGGCCAAACTTCTAAGTTCTGTGCTTCCTTGTGATGCTCGCTTTAAAGACAAATACGGCCACAACAAAAGAAAAGTTACTATTGCTGATGCGCAAGAAAGTTTCGTGTTACGACTTGTGTCACTAAACAACTACCATGAAAGAATAAACGAACTGGTAAACAAATCTTTTAATGCGGGGCATACAATACAACCATTTCTAATAGTAGTAGGACCTGATGATACTCATGTTGAATTATTTTATGTATTTTTGGATAAAACGTTGTATAAATTCGATTCATTTATTGAAAGCCTTGATATATGTTTTAAAATATTTCAAGTATTTTCACTTCAATATCCGACATGTTGCCAACCTTCCTGGGTATTCATTCAGAAATATTTTTATAACATAATAACTGAGTATGACTTAAAATCTCCAAATATAACTTCTCTTTTAAATGCAATGAATAATAATTAATATTTTACAACACCGTGTTGTTTTACATAACTTCTTACTTCAACTGCATACGATAACATTATAAAATATCAGAAATGAACTCCTATATTTGCTTTAAATGTCTCAAGAAATACCTAAACACAGAAGTACTTATTCGTCATTTAAAACACGATCATTTGATTTCACAAGGAAATATATTAAAATGTAAACAAGGTGATTATTGCAATCATTGTTTTCAAGTTATAAAAGCTTTCGTACACATTTGCAAAATGTAAAATACATAAATCTTCAGGAACTAGTAATTATGATACAACTTCTTCCATTAATAATACATCTATGTCTATTGATCCAAATAAAAACGAGGAATCCAATCTCAGTAGTCCTTCTAAGCCAATCAGTTTGAATCAAATAGATAACGTCGATGTAACAAGAGGAATTGCGGAAATAATAAGCGACCTCCGCAAAGCAGCTATTAACTTAACTCTCAAGTTACTTGCGAAAACTTTCATGCCAAGAAACGAGATTTTTGAATTTCAAAATATGATAACTGGCTTCATGTCAGCCATAAGTAGTTCTTTAAGAGTTATTATATCGGGTAAAGTAAACGACGACATTTCCCGGGAAATAGATGGCGTTCTGAATTTTTGCAATAATCCTTTTCAGGAAATTAAATCCGAGCATAGAATGTTCAATGTCTTAAAACGATTACAGTTATTTGAAGACCCAAAAAAAATTATAGTACCAAATGAAATTTCAGAAAAAGTTGTTAATGGAAATCCCACCCTGGCATCAAAATCTAATATTTATATTATGCCTCTTCAATTTCAGTTCAAATCTCTTTTTGAACTACCAAGTGTCTTAGACATTACGTTAAAAAATCAGGAAGCTTATTCGAGTCAGTCCAACGTTAGCAACTTTATGAATGGAGATATTTTTAAGGAAAAAAAAAACAAAAATTTGATTCGAAACTAGTAATTCCATTCAATTTATATTTTGACGACTATTAAATTAATAATCCGTTAGGGAGCCATACATCATCTATATGTGCTTGTTATTATTCATTTCCAACTTTACCACAACACTTACTTGCAAAATTAGATTTCATATTTCCTGCCGCATTCATTTTATATAGTGATTTGAAAATTTGTGGAAACGATAAAGCTTTTCATCACTTAACAGAAGAACTAAGAAATTTAGAAATGGGAATAGATATTAATTTGTCAAACCGAATTGTTAAAGTACATTTCATCCTAGGTTTAATAGTAGGTGACAATCTGGGTCTTAACAGCGTTCTTGGTTTTGTACAATCTTTTAATTCTAAAAGTTTCTGTAGGGTTTGTACAAGATCGAAGGATCAAGTTAAAACAGACAATCAAGAGAACGTTATTTCTTTAAGAACAAAGATCAAATACGAACAAGATGTTTTGTTGTCAAATTTTTCTGAAACGGGGATTAAAAGTAATTGTATTTTTAATAGCTTAAATAATTTCCATGTCATTGATAATTTCTATTTTGATTTAATGCATAATATTTTGGAAGGAGTATATACTAATGGGGCTAAATTAATGAAAAAAAATATTTGCCTAGAAGTTTTAAATAACAGAAAACAATTATTTCAATACGAAGAAACAGAAATAGGTAACACTTCATTACCTTTAGATATCAACAGATTAAAATCCTGTAATCTAAAAATGACAGCGAGTGAAATTTTGTGTTTCGTCCATTTTTTACCTCTAATGATTGGCGATTTGATTGACATAAATAACAGGCATTGGATTTTATTGACTAAGCTTCTAGAAATAATTGATTTTTTATTTCAACCAACCTACTTTGAAAACGATCTTATTATTCTAAGCAAGCTGGTTTCAGAGCATCATATATTATACATTCAACTGTTTGGTCCAACATTAAAGCCAAAGCATCATTTTTTAGTGCACTATGCCACAGCAATAAAAAAATGTGGTCCATTAAAATATATTTGGGCTATGCGTTTCGAGGCAAAGCACAAAGAAGGGAAGGCTTATTTCAATACAATAACATCAAGGTTTAACACACCTTATTATATATATTTTATTATAGCAATCAGATTTGCCTATTTTTTAAACAAATATGAAAATGGAATCGGAGCAGAATTTTGTGAAAGAAATCGGGAGGCTACGAATTATTTCATATATAAAGGAATTAAATATAAAATCAATTATTATTTGGGTTCTATGAATACGACTTTTGAGCTATTTAAAATAAGTGGGTTTGCATTTGAAAATGAAACTTTGTTTATTTTATGCTATCAGGTAAATATTAAACGATTTAACAAACACTTTCAAGCATATGAAGTTGGAGAAAAAAGTAATAATATTATTCGTAAAAATATAGCATCATTTACAAGTCCTCCTTTGCATTTGTATCCATCAAACAATGGCCAAATATATGTTCGAAATAAATATTTATAAAATATTAAATAAGCTACAATTAGAGTGTAAGAGTAATAACAAAAAAAAATGCCTGAATTATAATTTAGTTAATAATGTACTACATTTGAAATATAAAGCTTACTGAAAATAAATACGTGTTACATTAAAATAAAATAAGTGTTTAATTGAATTAAAAACAACCAAGTTTGATTTGAATTCTGATGAAGATCAAATTAAATATGAAAAAGAATCAAATTGAAAGCTTCAAGCGTTTAATACAAAAGAAAAACAGTTTAATTCAAAGGCTTCTCATATCTGATTTGGTAACGAGTGTCATTTAAATCAAATCCAAAAAGCATTATACTTCTAATCTAATTCAAATCCGAGTGTTATTTGACGTAAACCCGACAATATTTAATTTAAAGTGTATGGCTTTTGAAATAAAAATTATTGCCTTTGAAGCCAAATGATAAAGGAAAATATTTGATTTAAACTTATTTTATTTGATTTTCAGTTGTTTTTTCTCTCAATGTATCACTGATACAAAATTCCATTGAAAATTTTCTGAATAACCTACAAAACAAAATAAACACAAAACTTCAAGTAAAAGAAAAATTGCTCTGGTATACACAATATATGTACAAACAAGATCAATTCCAATATAGACATTCTTAGCGAACACTTGACTAACATAGCAGAAGCTATAGTACTAGCTCGACTTAACGTTATATCAAAATTAATACTTAATGCCAACGAAATTAATAAGATCTTTGAGATAATATATTAAAGGATCAATCAATTGAAATAAAATCACTAGAACAAGCCTATGAATTTATGGAACTACAAGCATATTACAACAACTTCAGCATAGTATTCAACATCCGTATCCCAATTGTTTCCTCAAACTACTACTCATATTTCCACCTAATACCCATTCCTGTAAACAAAACACTCGTATTGACAACCAAGCCATATGCCATAACCAACAATGTCGACATTCAACTTATGAATACACCCTGCATTCAAATCGACCGGAAACACTACTGCAAGAAGTATTGTATTTGAACGACGAACCAAAAGGAGCTGCATGCATCCACAACATCATCAACCACAAACTTGCAAACTGCACTTTAACAAACAAAACGGAAATAACATCTATATATCAACCAGAGCCTAATTACATTCTCCTCCTGAATGTACCACCAACCATCGAAACCACTTGCGTCACCCCAAATTATACCATCACAGGAGCTGCTCTAATCCACTTTTTTAATTGCAGTTTAACAATTAACCAAATTACATACAGCAGCAAATCGAGCATTTACTGGGAAGACCTCACAATCCACCCTGGTATCGGTCAACACTTCGAAATAACCGACGTTCAAGAAGAACTCAGCCTCGAAAAGTTAAAACAACACAACCTACGCAACCTGGAAGCGATAAAACACCTCAGCACGAAGACCACAGAGGCCTATTAAATAACTGGCAGTTCAACCATCCTTGCTTGTCTAATTGTCGCAATTTTCCTAGCAACCCGGAAATTCACTACATCATGCGAAAAACAACAAAACATCAACGCCGTTCCGAAAGAAGGACTTGCCTCGACAAGGATAATCATTCCTACAGGAAGTTTTCTCGGTAGTCAACTGCTCCAGCCGTATCCTCATATCCTATCAGAAGGCCTATTCGATAACCAACTGTCTCAGCCGCAACCTCAGTCTATCGGGGGAGGAGTTATGGGAACGACTACTAACACCGTTCCCACACCAATCGAACCATCATCATAATTCTCACACTACACATAAACCAAAACAATAACAAATCAATTGTAACATTTACCATGTCAATTGTAACATTTACCATGTCGAACATTTTCCCCGAAATGTAATTCTAAACAAATTCTTACATTGTCAACTTACCTTTACCTTTCATTCGTAAACAAATAATTGTAAACATTTCGGAAGTTATAAAGATAGATTTAATTGGATTATTGACTCAGTGTTAACTCGGACTTGAAATAAAGATATTGTCTTCTAACTTACGTTTCATCCTTTAACTCGGGTCAAATCGAAGTGGAATGTGCAATTCCCGACGGATCCAAAACTTTAGCTGAACGCGAAAGAGAGGAATCTGACGATGGACTTTCTATAGCTCTGCCATCCATAAACTGATGTGCCGGCTTACAGAAAGAGGCTATTTTGCTACCGGAACAATCCGCGAAAACAGAACAGCGAATGCTCCTTTGATGGATACTCGAACTAAGAAGAAGAAGCCTCGAGGCACAAGTGACTACATTTATGATGCAAAACACAAAGTGATCCTTGCAAGGTGGAACGATAACGCTATTGGTTCTGAAGCTTCAAATCATGAGCCCTCGGTTCCAACTCATTGCGTAAAGCGCTACGACCGCAAGGAGAAACAAATGAACACAGTAGAGATGCCTGTGACCTTGAAATCATATAATCAGAGAATAGGAGGTGTAAATCTCTTCGATAATGCGACGAATAATTATAGGATAAAGGTCCGAGGTAAGAAATGGTACTGGCCACTTACAATATAACCAATGCTCTGGATGCGACGATGGTCGACTTGTAGATGCTGAAGTGTGCCTTTAAAAAATATTATAATAATAATATAA
Source organism: Chloromyia formosa (assembly GCA_964017055.1). Classification (NCBI taxonomy): domain Eukaryota; kingdom Metazoa; phylum Arthropoda; class Insecta; order Diptera; family Stratiomyidae; genus Chloromyia; species Chloromyia formosa. The sequence continues at coordinate 63,381,322 of OZ024815.1, read as the reverse complement.
CAGAAGGCCAAAATGTCCAAGTAATGTCTCAATTGGACTTTCGCCTATCTGTTGTCCAAGCTCTATTACGTCAAGATTTGAGACGATCATTGACACAAGTGGATACTCCATCAACCCTCAAACGTAGCGAAGTAACAACACCGACCGTGACAGCAATTGACCAGCCCGATCCACGGGTGCAGGTAGAAGCGATCCACAAGGAGCTGGCTGCGTTGCGTGCAGACTTCAAGCGTTTTAGTAGCGATCGAGCTTCACGGCCATAGTCGCGGGAGCGGGCTCAGTCGCCTGACGGATTGTGTTTTTACCACGCGAGGTTCAAGGAGCGTGCTCGTAAGTGCAGGCCGCCGTGCAGATGGTCCGCTGAGTTACGGAAGGCGGAAAACTAGGGCCGACGTTGTCAAAAGCGGCAGTTGACAGCGTCCAGCAACCAACCCGCCTTTATCTCCGCGACGCAACTACCGGATTGGTTTTCCTTGTTGATACGGGTGCTGATGTTTCGGTTGTGCCCCCCAAAAACGGTACAAAGCGGGCGAAACAATCAGCATATAAATTATTTGCAGCTAATGGCTCAGTTATTAGCACTTATGGTCAACAACTGCTTTCTTTGGATTTGGGTGTACAGCGGCGTTTCGAGTGGAAGTTCTGTGTCGCGAACGTGTCGAGACCCATAATAGGAGCGGATTTCTTGCGACATTTTGGGTTGGTAGTTGATATCCGAAAGCGTTGCATTGTTGACCCGACAACCCCAACTCAAGCGAAGGGCCATTGTGGGGCAGGTCACCTAGCGACCATCTCAAGTGTTGTTGGTCAGACGCGATACCATCGAGTGTTGAAGCAGTTTCCGTCGCTTACTAGCCTTAATCCCACGGACATGAAGAAAGAGCACCATGTGCGGCACCATATTATCACCACCGGACCACCTGTGGCTCAAAGGGCCCGGCGTCTGACACCCGAGAAGATGGCCGTAGCGAAGGCGGAGTTCGAGTACATCCTGAAAATGGGATTTTGTCGACCGTCCGACAGTCCATGGGCGAGTCCCCTGCACTTGGTGCCCAAGAAGGATGGATCTTGGCGACCGTGTGGCGATTTTCGACGGCTCAACGATGTCACGCAGCCTGACCGGTACCCCATGCGACATATCGAGGACATTTTCGCTGGGCTAGCAGGCAAGCGAATTTTTAGCAAAATCGATTTGCTTAGGGCTTATCACCAGATTCCAGTTGCAGAAGCGGACGTGCCCAAAACAGCAGTTATTACTCCATTTGGCCTGTACGAGTTTGTTGTCATGACCTTCGGACTGCGGAATGTTGCGCAGTCTTTCCAGCACTTTATGGATGAAGCGTTGAGAGGGCTGGATTTTTGCACGACATACGTTGACGACATTTTGGTAGCGTCCGAGACGGTGGATCAGCACGAGCAGCACCTCCTTCAACTGTTCCAGCGATTAAGCTAGTTTGGCGCGGTAATAAACGTCGCAAAATGCATTTTCGGTGTTACCGAAATCGAATTTCTCGGACACACGGTCAATGCGAAGGGGATTACACCACCTGCCTCACGAGTGGAGGCGATAAGAAATTACAAACGGCCGTCCACCTATAGGGAGTTGCGTCGATTTCTCGGGGCGCTGAACTATTATCGCCGGTTTATTGCAAATGCAGCCAATTTGCAAGCTCCTCTCAACGAGCTACTTTGTCAGCAGCCGAAGTCCGAAAACACGACAATCAAATGGAGTCCTGCAGCCAATCGGGCGTTCGAAGCTTGCCGCGAGAGTTTGGCCAGTTCCACCTTATTGGTCTACTATGAGGCTAATAGACCGTTGGCCCTCGTCACGGACGCGTCAAGCGTTGCAGTGGGTGCTGTATTGGAGCAGTTGCACGGCGATCGTTGGCTCCCACTTGCGTACTTTCAGCGGAAGTTGTCAAAGGCCGAACGTGCCTACAGTACATACGATCGTGAATTGTTAGCTATATACAGCAGTGTGCAACATTTTTCGCATATCCTGGAAGGCGCTAATTTCGTCATTAAGAGGGATCATAAGCCATTGGTGTATGCTTTGTCACAAAAGTCCGATAAAGCCACTTCTCGCCAGATACGCCATCTTAGCTATATATCACAGTTTTGCACGCGAATTGAACATATAGCTGGTCCTACGAATACAGTTGCAGACGCGTTATCTCGACTCGATGCAATTTCATTGCCTGCCGATTTCGATGCGAATGAGTTGGCTGAGCAGCAAACGCGCGACCCCGAAGTGCAGCAGCTTTTGATGGACAACACCACATCGTTGCAGTTAGAGAGAATTGTTATCGAAGGCACCAATATCCTGTGTGATGTTTCGCAGGCGTCGCCGAGACCGGTGATCCCCAGATGCATGAGGGAGCGAGTTTTCAAAATTTTTCATCAATGCTCGCATCCAGGAGCTCGCGCCACTCTACGCGCAGTGGCAAAGAAGTTCGTATGGCCGAATTTGCGTGGTGATATTCGCCAGTGGGCACGCGAATGTTTGCAGTGTCAGCAATCGAAAGTCAGTCGGCATGTTCGAAACGAGTTTCAACAGTTTCCCGTGCCGGACAAACGATTTCATCAAGTGCATCTGGACATTGTCGGTCCACTGCCTTCGGCGCAAGGATTTCGCTATCTCTTGACGATGATAGATCGGTTTTCCAGATGGCCGGAAGCAGTTCCCATTCCCGATCAGTCGGCAGCCACGGTCGCAAAAGCGTTTTATGCGAGTTGGGTTGCGCGGTATGGAGCGCCCGCGGTCGTTACGACGGACCAAGGAACGCAGTTCGAGTCGCTGCTGTTCCAATCGCTTTCCAAGTTGTTGGGGTGTTCACGCACCAGAACTTCCCCGTACCACCCAGCATCCAACGGAGCATTGGAACGATGGCATCGTTCATTGAAGGCCGCAATAATGTGTCACCTGACCGACATCAATTGGGTGGAAGCGCTGCCTACGGTGTTATTAGGTCTGCGGAACAGTGTCAAGGAGGACATCGGTGCCTCCCCGGCCGAGATGGTGTTCGGCTCAACGTTGCGTTTGCCCGGCGCATGGTTCGTCAACGACGATACGGCTAGCGACCCTGTTGAGTTTCTGGATGTTATCCGTCAGCAAATGAGGCAGCTCCGGCCGAAACCGATTGTGCATCGAAGCTCCAGAGCAACGTTCTACTTTCAAGATTTGAATGCGTGCACGCATGTATTTCTTAGGGTAAACGCGGTAAAAAATATCATTATGCTGACCTTACACAGGCCCCCATCGAGTAGTCAAGCGTATTTCACCGCACTTGTTTACACTCAATGTAAATGGTAAACAGGTCAACGTTTCAACCGAACGATTGAAGCCTGCTTTTCTAGCCGGCGATGCAGAAGAGCCACCCGTACCCGTACCAGCAGCGCTGTCGATTCCGACAGGTCAGTCGTCGATCGTTCCCGTATCATGTTCTATGCCGCCTTCACCATCAGGGCCTGGGGTTAGTCCAGGCATTCCCCGTCTACAGTCGGCAGTTTCGCCAGCAAGTACAGTCGAGCCGCCCCAGCCGCCCCCGACGTTGATACCACGTTGTACGAAAGGCAAAGTTTTGGACATCATCCGGTTCGATGGCATGTTTCAATAGAAAAACGCGTTCGCTGCGGTCTGTGCCAAAATCAATCGGTTTTCAAATGTACCAAATGCGACAAAAACCTGCTTCCAAAATGCTTCCAACAATACCATTACAAGGAACCATGAATACAGTACGTCCTTTTCTCTTGAAACAATATTCTGTAATCATTTACAAACATTCCGAACATAATAAACAATGTAATAGAATATCCAATCGCTTTTATCTAAACTATGTGAACACTTTTTTTCCAAAGAAAGTAAATTTGCATTTTCCTTGCAAATTTTGTGCCGTTGTAGCGCGGATGTGTCGTTTTCGACACATGTCCTGGAAGGGATCCACGAAGTCATACGTTCAAATTTGTCCTGAATTCCGAAATTACTACCAAAAAGAACATGTTATACCGATTTTCATCAAAAAATTTCCAGTGGATCAATACCAGCCAATAATGGGTTAAGTAGTTTCGCCTTTCATTTCAAAACAAACTGAACATCAAAACAAGAATAAGGTTCCTTAAAGTGACTGAACCACTTTCTAATTTCGGTAATTTTGTCCTTTTACTTTAAGTAAAACTTATATCTATTTAAGAATATTATTTCTTGAATTAGCACCATAAGCGTTTTGCTTTTTTCAAGGAAATCATAATACTAATTGAGAAAAAATTTCCTTGGCTGTTTTTCATTGTCTTTTTTGCTTGTTTTTAGCAACATTTCATTGGTTTTAGCTGACGATTTCGTTCCGTGTAATAATATATTCACGTTTGTTTAGCTTACTACGTATTCTGCAGATATGTGTGCAGAATGCGAGAGAAAGTCCGCTGTTATCGCTAAAATGCAGTCCAAGATAAATGCATTACAAAAAAAGTTGGATGAAAAAACAAAGAAAATCGGCACGTTGCGAAAAAGGAATGTACGATACACAAAGAAAACTGCAAATATGAAGCAAATGTTGTCGCTAAAAAAAAGAAAATTTAATACGCCACAGTGTGCAGGAAACGCTTAAAAAAATAAGTGGAGCGAACAAGAAAATTGCCGAGAAAATTCGAAGTGAATAAATCTCCTAGTGGAAAAGCATACGACCCCGAAATTAGGGCCTTTGCACTTTATTTGAATTTTTTGTCTCCCAAGGCATACGAGTACGAATATGTTGGCAATAATTGCCTACCTCACAACCGAACATTAAGAAAGTGGTATGAAGGAGTAAACTGCGCGACAGGCTTCACGAAATAATCATTAGCCTGTCATTTTGTTAATAATAAATATTAAATATACGAAATAAAGTATTAATTTCCGTATTAGAAATGGATTAATTTTTTTATAAAATATGTAAAACAAAAAGACTGAAATATATGTAATATAATGACTATACTAAATGATTTTTTTTTGTTGTTCGCCAAGTTACGCCACGTTTGACTTGCATTGGTCTGCAATCTAAAAAAATTACTTGTTTCACTCAGCAATCAATTCAGCAATTGAGATTCATGTGAACCTAAAAAATCAGAAATGTATAGGAAAAAATGCGAAACATTTCCCTTCTCTTAAGTTTACATGCAAACTGAAATTGAATGGGTGTTTGGCTGAAGCACCCCTTATGCAGATTGTAATTGGTTACAATCACCCATGTAATTTTTAGGTATCTTCTTTGAGTATCTTCAAGCCAAATTTTTGTCTTGAATTTCGTACTTAGAATAAATTAAACGATTCGGTTAAAAACCGAAAAACCGGTACTTTCTGTCGGTTAAAACCGGACGGTTTAACCGACCACAAAAAAACCTGGGTAAAGCCGAAAACCGGTACTTTCGAAAATTTTGACATCCCTAGTCAGAACAAACGAGTGAACAGAATTCCATACCGGCAAGTTGCACCTTGCAATTTGCATCAAGGTTGGATTCACACCCATGTCGTGTTTGTAGCCAAATATAAGGCGATGCAACAACCGACTTGGAATGTTCTCGGTCACGCCTCTCCCACTGGTGCGAAGCGCGAAGCGGAGGCATCTGATGAGACGCGCTTAGCACCAGCGGTCGAAACCGGCGAAACCCTCTAACATGACCATTTCGGAATTTCCGGCAACAAAATTTTCTGGACGCATACAATAACTGCACATCAAATGTTCTTTATTTTTCCTTTGGGGATACAATATTCGACGTGAGATACATACCTATTATGTATGTACACACAGTCACAAAAGTCTACATACACCGCTCAATTATGTTATATAAAGACAACAACAAAAACTAGATTCAAACCAAAGAAGCTAAAATATGCAATAGTATGAACCAAACAATAAAGTAATAAAAAATACCAAAAGAATCCGTTATTTCTCTAGAAAAACGAGAAAAGGAGCGATGAGCACACCACAAAAGTCTACATACAGCAAATTTAATTCAACGAATTGCATCTTCTTAACTATACATTTCTCAGAAATTTTAAAACTGTTGGTTGCATTGCTTTTCTGTATTTCACTATTTGTTTAGAGTTACTTTCGATAAGCGCTGGAATTGAAATAGTGGAAAAATGAGCTCTAGAAAAGATATTTCGAAGGATATACGCCTTTTAGTTGTTAAATTGCGACAGGAAGGAAAATCTTTGGGCGAAATTGCCGGAATAGTTAAAGTGAGTCGTCCCACCGTCCAAAGCATTGTAAAAAAATTTAACTTAACTGGCAGTGTAGATAATAAACCAAGATCTGGGCGACCTAGAGTGTTAAGTGAACGAAATACTCGATCGGTTTTAGAAAAAGTGAGAAAAAATCCTAAGATAAGTGCACCTGAACTGGCGAAATATATTGAGAATGATTTGGGTAAAGTCCAACATCCTGAATCCGTGCGAAGAACATTACGATCTGCTGGCTATCATGGACGAATCGCAAGGAAGAAGCCGTTTATATCTGCAGTAAATCGGCAAAAGCGACTTGATTTCGCAAAGATGCATTTAAAAAAGGACTTCGAATTTTGGAGAACTGTGCTTTTTACGGATGAAAGTCGCTTTAATATGTTTGGTTGCGATGGACCAGGAAAAGTTTGGAGGAAGGCCAACACTGAAATGAAGAAAGAAAATCTCGTTCCCACAGTTAAACATGGTGGAGGAAACGTTATGGTATGGGGAGCCATGGCGGCGACAGGGGTAGGAAATTTACACTTCATTGAAGGAATAATGGACCGAAATCCATATTTGAATATATTGCGGCAAAACCTAAGACCATCGGCAGAGTGCTTAAAGCTTGGAACCAACTTTATATTCCAACAAGATAATGACCCTAAGCACACCGCTATGATCGTTAAAGAATGGACCCTGTATAATGTACCAAAGCAATTGCATTCTCCACCCCAATCGCCGGATCTCAACCCGATCGAGCATATTTGGTATGAACTAGAGAGACGCGTACGTAAATATAAAATAACCAACAAGAACTCACTCATGGAAGCTCTACAAACAGCTTGGAATGAAATAACGCCATCTATTACTGAAAACCTTATTCTTTCGATGCCAAGAAGACTTCAAGCGGTCATCGATGCTAATGGAGGCCCAACTAGATTTTAAGTTTAATTTGATTTCTATAAAAAATCTGTATTTCTTTATTTTTTTCTCTTGTATGAAGACTTTTGTGGTCGAGTTTTTTCAGTTTTTTTTATTTTTCTATGTGAAGATTTTTGTGAAAATTTGAATTATATTGAATATATTTATTTTTGTTTTCCAAAGGATCATATGGCTTATATTTCATGTGGAAAATATTTGTCTGTTAGCCTTTAAGCCACAAATCGCAAGTGTATGAAGACTTTTGTGACCGTGTGTATATGGGGCGAATTTACAACTTTTTGAATTCGCTTCACATGTCAAAAACTAACCGAACGAGAAGAAGAAGAGAGGTGAGAAAAAGACGAACCGCGACTCGAGAACCATTTTTCATTGTCACTATACATAATTGAACATTGTTTAAAATACAGTATTAAATTATAAAACTCGTGTTTCCGTTAAAACGAATCCCACATGTATAGTGAAACTACATATTCGCACAAGCGGTGAGTGATGCTTGCGCGCGAATGTGTAGTGGTTAATTGCTTTGACGAACCTGACTAAGCACTTGTGATACGTGCTTTTACGCGAGTGGAACTTGCGGTCATGATCGCATGTGTGTAGTTTTGAAGAGCATAGAGTGACCCTTTGAATGCCAAGTGTTTTAGTAAAAAGGTTTTTTGGAAGATTCTGGAAAGTGAGCAGTAAGTATTGCTGGTGAAAACAATGTGTACTTATGTTTTTGGAATGTTAATGTTAGATTTTGATGGCACAGAAGCGCAAACAACAGGTCGAATTAAATTTGGTTACCAAAAAACAAATTTTGGACGAAGTTGATGCTGGAAAAAGTCAGCGTTTTTTGGCAGAAAAATATACAATTTCAAAATCAACCGTCACCAATATCTGCAAAAATAAAGAAAGTATTTTAGAATCCTTCGAACAAAATAATAATCCAGATCGGAAGCGGAAATTAAGGAAAACCCTCTTCGAGCCTGTAAACGATAAAGTTTTGGATTTTTTTTAAAAATGCCGGTCTAAGAACATACCAATTACGGGCCCGTTGCTTCAGGAAAAAGCACTGGAAATTGCAAAATCTTTGAACATAAATGATTTTCATGCGAGCAATGGATTTAGATTGCGTCATAATATCCAATTCAGAGCATTAAGTGGGGAAGGTGCAAATGTCGATTATAAACCTGCCGAAGACTGGAAGTCAAAATTACCAGAAATATTGAAAGGCTAAGCTCCCGAAAATCAATTTAACGCCGACGAAACTGGGCTGTTTTATAGACAGCTTCCGGTAAAAAGCCTAGTGACGAAAGGAGAAAAGTGTAAAGGAGGGAAAATGGCCAAAGAGAGGTTAAGTGTTTTATTGTGTTGCAGTGCAAAAGGAGAGAAACTAAAGCCATTAGTAATTGGCAGCGCGGCATACCCACGCACTTTTAAGAGAAATTCTATCAAAGTGGAAGACCTTCCTATCTTTTAGAGATCAAATACAAAAGCGTGGATGACGTCATCCAATTTCGAAGAATGGTTGCTTGAAGTAAACAAAGACATGAAAAAGCAGAAAGGAAAAATTATCATTTTAATAGACAATGCTACAAGTCACAAGGTGAATACTCTCTTTTTTAGCATTGAAATTAAGTTCCTACCTCCTAATCTTACGGCCGAACTTCAGCCCTTAGAACAGGGAATAATAAAAACTGTCAAGTTACATTATCGGAAAAATCTGCTTCTATATTTGATATCAATGCTTGATTCTGATCCCGGTTGTGCAACAGAAATTACAAAAAAAAGTGGATGTTTCGGATGCAGTAAGATGGATATATTCGGGTTGGCAAGCAGTTACGACCGAAATAATTAAAACGTGCTTTCATCGAGCTGGGTTTAACATAGAAGAAGAGTCGTCTTTGTTAGAATTTGAAATTGATTTACAAAACATAATTTCAAATTTACCTAGAAGCATTCAGGATGATTTATTGAATCCTGAAGAATTTCAACTGGTAGATGCAGACATTATCCACCACGAGGAAATACCGGACTCTATAGAGGCAATTTAAACCGAGGTCGAAGGAGTGGATCATATCCCGGAAAATGTAATTGCGGATGAAATTTTCCCCACTCCAAGGAAAAAGGTTGGCTTGTTCCTCGGAACAACAGAAACGACGAAGTGAAGGATACTTCCTTTATTCTTTTCCTATTTCTTTCTCCAGGACATCACCTGGAAGCAATCATTGTCCGCGACGTGGAAAAACCCCCCTACGTCTCGTAACAATAAATGGTGGCAGCGGTGGGATAGAAAATTAGCAAGAGTAGCAGTTCTTACGAGGACAACATTTTGGAGTCCAGGACGAAGACAAAAGCGGAGCCGGCGGCAAAAATAATTCTACGGAACGTATGCCGTCAATCGACACTACGGAGTCGAAGGATTACAATCTGACCTACAAATTGCAAGAACAACAACCAATCGTACAAACAACATCCAGCCAGTGCGATCATGGACTACGGAGTCATCATCAGCATCATATTGTGAGTACGAAACTACAACAACATTGTATTCTTGTAATTGGGAATTAGCGACGATTCAGAAAACTTGTGTTTATGTACAAATAGTATCTTAGTATGTGGTGAGGAAAGTGTAAGAAGGAAAAAAACGAAAGTTTAGATAATTGAAAATTGTGAGATTTTGTGGTGCTGGTTCAAACCGCGTTTGTAAAGTTGTTGGGACAAAACCCAAATTTTCTCTTTTAATGAGTGATGTTTTTTGTGTGTGGATTCGCGAGCATAAATATTCGCTAACACTTCGTGAAATTTTGAACTACCCAAACAAGAATGAAATCTCAGTTGAATTAGAAAGTGAATACGGGAAGAGACTTTTGAGGTATAGCGAATTTCTCGAACATATCTCCAATACGTCGAGAGCCGCATTAGTTTCCGAATTGAGAATTGATAGTGCGAGAACTAGTTCTTTGCGTGTGGAAACAGACAGTGAAAGTACATCTGATTCCGATAATTCAGCAGAAGTCACTGTCACTGAAGAAACAATGTGTTCACTGCAAGAACTTTTCAAATTCCTCCCGACTTTTTCCGGAAAGCCGGGAGATGTTTTCAATTTTCTTAATAGTTGCTCTCAAGCCATAGATTTGGCTTCAGAATCACAAAAACCTGTACTTTTTAGATACATCCAAACCCAAATTAGAGGAGATGCTGAGTTAGTACTAATGAACAAAGAGTTTTCTGATTGGGAAGGGCTTAAAAAGGAGTTAAAATCGGTATATCAGGAGCCGCACAGTGCATTGCAGTTACACCGGGAACTCATTGGTATCAAGCAAGGATACAATGAAACGGTAGTTTCCTATACACAGCGCATACAGACGCTCCAACGTCGCATCTTACAATCGAGGACCGATAAAGTCAAAAAAGAATTTCAAGCCGGCGAGGTGAATTATCTCAATGAAGAAACTCTTACAGTGTTCATTAATGGCCTTCGCCAAACTTTGTCAACGTATGTGATTACACAACGTCCTGAATCAGTGGAACAGGCAAGTAGGCTTGCTCAAGAGGAAGAGCAAAGACTTGCGATGTTCAAGACCAACACCAGTCGTGATTTCTCGAATAGGAATCAGCTACCTAAAGTGAGTCATCTAAAGTCCTCAAAAAAGTGCTACAATTGTGGAAAGTTAGGGCACATAGCTAGGGAGTGTAGGTCACCTAGACAAGCACAGAAAAATTTCAATAATAATTCTAAATTTAATAACAATGCAACAGTGAGCCAGCCGCCAAGTGAAAATTCCGAATCGAATAAATTCCGTCGAAGTGAAGGAAGACGCAGTGATTTTAAAGTAAATAAAGTAATTGAAGTTAGAAAGGAAATGGTGAACAGTCCTTATGTTTTTATAAACGTTAATGGTGAATGCACAAAAGCATTAATTGATACAGGGGCAGATGTGAGTCTTATTCTAAAAGGAAAAAAAGTTTATGTTATTATCAGCCTCGAAAAGACCACTAAACAAGACTTTGATTTGTACGAAACATTGATATTCCCATATGTAACAGAGGGGAATGTAATTACCAGTGACGTGCACTCGTAGTAAGCAATTCCAAACTGCTTGACTTACCGAAATAAGCAATTCAATAATAAACTTTGCTTACACCAATACACATATCATCATTTCAGTCAATGTTTTTCTTTAAGCTGAAGAATACATATTATCATTCAAATATTCCTTTACACATTCAAATTCTGATCCGCGCCTTCTTTTGGTTAAAAAACATAGATAATATTCAAACCTCCCACATTTTGCACACCATAGACACCAAACTTAGAATAGGAAAATGTGCCTAGATCTTTAGATGCATGTACCATGTGTGCATCCAAATACTAGACACATGTTGATTCCAGAAAATGGGAATCTTGGATTTCGGTAGTACATTGGGCAACGATTTTTTTTTGTTTTGTTCGCAAATTTATATGAGACAAGTCAAGCACTGGCGCGACTGCTTTTGTGTGTGGGATAAAGCCCAATGATGCTTGTTAATGAAATGTTGCCAATGCAGGGAATGTTAATGGGAATTTGATTTTTCCAGTAGAGCTTTTGTTTTTGTTATGTAATGGATTTTCCGTTGCAATTTAAAAGAGGAAATCAGTGCAATCGGGTGATTTTGATTAAATTGTGATTTGAAGTTTTTTTGACCGTTTGTAGTGATTTAATTGATTTGATTTGTGATAAAAGTGGTAAGTTTTCTTTTCGCATTATGTCGGAGTATTGCTGCGCGACGGATTTCGTACTAAAAGCGGGATTTTCAACTCTTTCCTTTGCCAAGAAAAGAGAAATTATAGAATCGGATAGACCGAAGCCAGATCTTAGTTAAGAGTTTAAATTAAAAAATATTACGTGAAAATTCCATATCGAAACGTATGAAAAGTACATTTGGTTAACGGGAAGCTGTAAATTAAATAAGTTATTTTGCTGGCCGTGTCTTTTGTTCACGAATGAAAAATCTGTTTGGAATAAAGCTGGATTTAGTGATTTGAATAATTTTACGGGCTCAGCAGCAAAGCATTCAAGTTCCGAAAAACATCTTCAGTCGTTAATTAAATTAGATAATTTTGGTTCTCAGCGTATAGAGTTTATGCTTAGTAACCAGGTGGCAATATCTGTTAGTTTGCATAATGAAAAAGTTGAGCGTAATCGTAATATTTTGAAACGTTTAATCGATACTGTAATTTTTTTGGCAAAACAGGAGCTTCCTTTTCGCGGAAATAATGAAGACTCTTCTTCAAATAATCGTGGTAATTTTATCGAAACCGTAAATTTCTTGAGTTTGTACGATCCGATAATTGAGTCCCACATAGATTCTATAAAAGCAAATGCAGCGTTTTCGGGTTTGTCTAATAGAATCCAAAACGATCTTGTTTCCGCTATAGCTAATGTGGTTCGAAATAAAATCAATTTGGAAATAAAGGAGGCTCCATTTGTAGCTGTAATGGTCGACGAAACGCCAGATGTTAGCGGTCGGGAACAATTAACGATGATTTTTAGATATACAATATCAAATGAGATTGAAGAAAGATTTATCGGATTTTTGGATGTAAGCGCTAATCGTACAGCTACAGCAATAAGCTCTCACATTTTAAAACAATTGCAAAATTTTAATATCGATAAGAAATTAATTGCACAATGTTACGATGGCGCAGCAGTAATGAGTTCTCAAATTCGTGGAGTTCAGACTTTAATTCGGGAAAAACATAAATCGGCAATTTTCGTTCCATGTTACGCTCATTCACTAAATCTAGTATTGTCTAAAGCAGTTGAGTTTATTCCGGAAATTAAATTATTTTTCGCGCACATCAATAAAATCGCATCATTTTTTAATACATCCACTAAAAGGTCGGACCTTTTTGCAAATATAGTAAATCGTCGTTTACCATCGGTTTCCAAAACGCGTTGGCATTATCATTCGCGTATTATTAACGTTATATTTGAACATAAGCATGAAATTTGTACAGTTTTTGAGACAATTTCGAATGGTTCTCAACACTGGGATGGCGATTCCTTGACTTTTTCCGATATATACTTACAAAAATTCGCAGAGTCAGATTTTCAATTATATCTGTTAATTTTTTCTGAAATTTTTTCGAAAACTGATATATTATTTAATATTATTCAGAGCAAAGTGGTAAACATTTCATATGCAAGCCAAAAAATTATTGAATTTGAAAATTGGCTTGAAAATGACTTTTCTAAAAAGTTTGATAATTTCTATTCGACAGTTACAGCAGAATATCAGCCACTACGTAAGAAATGTAGAAATGCGATAGATCCTTTACAAAATTTACGGCGGATATTTCGGGAGATTATAGATGTTATTCTCGGGCAAATTCGAGATCGATTCCATTCGTTTAAAGATCTTTCATTTTTAGAGTTGCTTGAACCGAATTATTTTATTTTTCTAAATTCAAGTCAAATTTTCCCGATAAAAATTTTGACTCACTTATTGAATATCACGGTCAATTTTTCGACAGAATAAAGTTGAAAAATGAGCTAAAAGTTATTTATTCTTCAGATGAGTTTAAAAACGCGAATCCTAGTAAAATTCTCGATTATTTTCAAAAACGGCCTTATGTCGCAAACGGTTTTAAGCAAGTTCATATTTTAGCAAAATTATTAACGTCAATTCCAGTCACAGTGGCAACTGCGGAAAGGTCATTTTCAACACTAAAGCGCGTTCACACATTTTTGAGAAATCGCCAATCCCAAGAACGACTTTCGGATCTTGCTTTAATTGCGGTTGAAAAGGATCTTCTTATACAAATGCGAAGAGAAAACGATTTTTTTGATAATGTGATTAAAGAGTTTTTACTTAAAGAACGGCGCATAGATTTGGAATACAAATAAATGGCAATGGCGAAAGAATATTTATTTATTTCAAATACCCCTGAATTTTTCTTAGTCTTAATTAACATAATATTTATTTATCATTTTTTTTATTAGTAATATTTTATTTATTTATTTTTTTTTTGTATTCCGAATACATGTGCCAATATTTTATTTATATCTTTCCTGATTTCTTCTTTAAGGCTTAAAGCCGCTTGGTATAAATGTTTTTGTGACTGTCCATATTCTATTATACAGTCCATTTTTGTTTATGCTAAATTGGCTTTAGGGCGCCCAACTGCTTGACTATGAAAAATTTCCACTGCACGTCACTGGTAATTACTCTTGAAAATTTGCCAAAATATCTTATTTTATAATAAGTAAAAATCATGAATCGTTTGCCACTATGAACAATTTAGATTGTAAAAAGATAGGACTTAAAAATATTTGTAAGCCAATACCATTGAAGCCAGTATATTCAAAATCCTGTATCACCGAATTGTATCTTAAATATCATGATAAGTTCTGCGAATATAGAAAACTAATAAGTTGATTGATGATCACTGGTATATATACAATTAATAAAGAATTATATTCACTATCCAGCAATATTTAATTATTTATTTTACGATGAAGACAACGTTTCGCATTATATATGCATTTTCAAGTCTTTACATTTATCGAGAAAATATATAATAAAAAACTGTCCATAAAAATTAAAATAATTATTATAATGGTAATAGTTGAAATTATATAGACAAAAATTGATATATATTATTTTATATATGAATATAATAATAGTTGAAACTAAATAGACAAAAATTGATATATATTATATATGAATATATAATATATATCAATTTTTGTCTATATAATTTCAACTATTACCATTATAATAATTATTTTAATTTTTATGGACAGTTTTTTATTATATATTTTCTCGATAAATGTAACGACTTGAAAATGCATATATAATGCGAAACGTTGTCTTCATCGTAAAATAAATAATTAAATATTGCTGGATAGTGAATATAATTCTTTATTAATAGAAAACTAAATTTAGAGATTGATATAATGCATAAAATAAATAATCTTCAAATAATAATTTCTAATACAATTGAGACAAATTACGAATGTAAATGCAATAAAACAGAAAATTTTAAATTACATGGCACGTATATAATAAGTTCAACCGAAGATTGTAGTATCCATTCCGTTAATCATGACTACACACCAGTCACAAAAGGAGACGAAATAGTTTCACTAAAAGACCGCGTTATTGAATTAGATGATTGTTGCTTCAATTTAAATTTGAAAGAAATTAAACCGAGCAGAATCAAAATTAACAAATTATCCTCAAACAACTTACATGAACTAAAAGACTTAACTGCCGAAGTTGCGGAACAAGTAGATTTTTGGAATAACAACATAAAAACCTTGCCAAAATTTGTAAGCGAGAATAAGTGGTATAGTTCATTAATTAGAATGCTCGTACTTGTTCTCATCATTTACCTTATATTCAAGTGTTATTTCGGAAAAACCTGTAAATTGGTAACTTTCAAAAAATGCTTCTGCCTAAATAAAAAGAAAAAAATTCAAATTCATCCATCAGTTGAATATTTAAGTGAAAATATGAGACCGTCAAATCAATTGAACGGAAACTCACCACGATTGAGAATAACACTTTAAAGAAAAAAAAAATATATATTAAAAATAATAATATGAATGGATTTTCAAAAGCATATTTTTGTAAACTGTATTTCGATCAATAATTAATGCAGTGGAAAAATGATAAAATTAATGTAACTGAAAATTTGTATATTTGAAAAGCACCTAAAGAGAAACAAATGAAAAAAAAAATGTTTACGAAAGCGTAAAGTCAAGATTAAAAGTTGAGGGACCAACTTTGTACTTAACAGAGGTGAGTTGTTACGACTCAGCAGAAGTAGCAATTATTCATATGAATGTGCGATCACGTTGCAATGACACGTGACACCACATTCTATTCTTGGTAGAAATAATTTTTGCAATCATGGAAAGACAGACGCATCGTAAGCGTTTTTATTTCATAAAATGCAACTGAAACTTTACTTTAGTGATCTTATTGTCAGTGTCGTCGTACTCGTAACTTCTCGTAATTATAATAAAATTGTTATACTCCAATTTGCATTTTCTTCTCTACTACCAATCATCGGGGGAATTTTATCAAGGAAAAAGGTTGGCTTGTTCCTCGGAACAACAGAAACGACGAAGTGAAGGATACTTCCTTTATTCTTTTCCTATTTCTTTCTCCAGGACATCACCTGGAAGCAATCATTGTCCGCGACGTGGAACAACCCCCCTACGTCTCGTAACATATCTATATAATCGGAAACTTTGGTGTTTAAATTTAACCCCTGACGACGGCTGACACAGGTTTCACTGTATTTTGATCTCGGGATATAGTAGATATGTTAAATGAAGTTCGTTTTAACTACCGATGTTTTGAAAAGTGCAAATATTGCCGACATGGTGTTGTATGGAGCAAATAAAATGGCCATGACTGAACAAAATGGTCGAAAATGAAATTTCAAATGCATTGTTTATAAGATGACGCGAGTTCTGTAATTTCTGATGAATTGCCGTTAATTGCCAATTGTGTGATAATTAAAGTGGAGTGATTTGTTTTTTTTTTGAAGAGTAGCCGATATTTTCGTAGTTTGTGTAGTGTTCCCATTAGTCTACCTGGGAACCAATTAACTATATTAGTGAAAGTATTTGGCAAGATATTGCTTTAAGTGTAAAGTGCGTCGTTGCAAATGCTAGTTAACATTATTTGGTTAAAAGATTATGCATTTTCTAATTAAGGAAATTGCGATTTTACGCGCGTTTGGTGATGTGAAAAACCCTAGTTTTGCTTTTTGTGACGGTTAACCATTGATTGCGTGATGGACGTAAGTCAAAACTAGTTATTGGCGCTATTTTCCAGCTACTCCAAACAAAATTTTATCGAAAGAGGCCCATTTTTATACATAAATTCATAAAATCTTGTTAAAACCGTGTGAATTTACAAATTGCGGGGTCCCAATGTGAATTTTGCAATTGAATTGATAGTGAAATTAAGAGCTCGTGCCCATGATTTGAACTAACTTCGTGCATCAGTTTGAGAAACACTGGTCAAATTCTGCAAAATGGCCTTCTCATTCTCTTTCTCTCTCCAAGCATTTCGTAGCACACGTGGCTCCAAGTGTCAGTCGTTTTGGAAAATTTTGGAAAATTTCGAGCCGTTTCCGCGATTTGTGTAAATTCTTGACACAGAAAGTGTTCGTCGGTATTTAAAGAAAGTGTCATGAAGTGCTGCGTTCGAGTGATGGGCGGGAAACAGGAGCCGGAATTTCATTTTTCAGATAAGTTCATAGTTCCTAAGATATTTATCGTAAAATTTATGATAGGACACCACGGTTTTGTGCAAAGTGATAAATTATAAACTGAAGAATGCATTTCTGCGCGTATCGTGCGTATTTTCTTTGATCTGTAATTTTCGGTGCAAATAAAGTTTTTGAGCGAAATATGATGAAGTGAATTCCCCGCCATTCGCCATCTTGTTCCGTGTGCAAATAATTTGAAAGAAATCGGGTCTTAAAGTTGACGGAAATCTTAGCGCGATCAAAGACCCGAATACCTTACATATTATTGTGAGAAATGAATGCTAATTAAGCGATGTTTCTGTGACAATTTTGGAAATTGGTATAGTGGGTCTTTGCAGTATTTCGTTTACGGGAAAGAGTGTTTTACAATTTGTTGGCAGTACACCAGTGAATAACGCATAAAATTCTATCGACATGAGTCAATAAATTGGTTATAAAGTAGGTGCATTATAGCGGATGTCTTCAATTTGCAAATTTAATTGATAAAAAATGATTTTATGCCGGGAAATTTCGCTGAAAATACAGTAGCGCCATGTCTGATGTTTTCGGTTTGCGGGTATAGTGAATCCTAAACTGTTTTCTGGTGTTTGTTTTCGATAACCAGATGGCGGGAAAAATTCAAATCGTGAAAAAATTTCGATGCTCATACCGACTCATTGCAGTTTTCCTCGAAAGAGATTTTATCCGTTATGAAATTGAAAAACTAATAAAAAAAAAAGTTTATTTGAGTTTTCGTCAGTTTAATTAAAAAACAAAAGTAAATTACGGACCTTTCCTTTCCAACAATATAATTTCATTTTCTCATTTGGAAGTTATGTTCTCCCTTCATCAGTGATACCATCCGTAGTCTGTACATGGTCACAGATGAAGGAAACGTATGGCTTCCGAAATGCGCATATGAAAAAAAAAATTCTATTTCTGCTTTAAGGAATAATCCATAATTGGATTTTTTAAGTAGTTATCTACTTTGCATAAACAATAATAAGCTTATAATTTGTAGGTTAAAAAAAAGTACGCCAATTATTATCCATTTTAAATTTAAATAGCCGCTTTATTAAAATGTGCTTGCTTTTCATCGATTTCGAAAAGGCTTTCGATAGTGTGAACCGGGACTCTATATGGGCGGCCTTGCGCAGGAGAGGCATCCCTGAGAAGCTTGTGGCTATTATTAAGGCAACCTATGACGGCGCGAAATGTCGCGTTCTGCATAAAGGTAAGGTGTCGGAGGACTTTAAAATTCGCAGTGGAGTTCGGCAGGGGTGCATCCTCTCACCGATCCTATTCCTCATTGTGATCGGCGATGTGTTGCATGCAGCCCTATCCGGACTCGACAGAGGAATTCAATGGACTTTGACATCTTATCTACAACATCTTGACTACGCTGACGACATATGCCTACTCTCCCACAAAATCAAGGATCTGTCCGCAATGGCGTTAGATCTCGAGAGGGAGGCAAGCAAGGTTGGGCTAAAGATTAATACCAACAAGACCAAGGTGCTTAGCCCGCCGTTGCGAAAAAGAAATCCGACACCTATTGCCATCAATATTAATGGGCAGCCTGTGGAGAAGGTAGACAACTTCGTCTACCTGGGTAGCATTGTTGCCGAAAATGGTGGTACGGAGCAGGACATCGCTCGTCGTATCAACCAGGCTAAACGCGCATACGGCATGCTGTCCAAAATCTGGCAGAGCAGTTATCTCAGCATCAAGACCAAGCTGGGCCTGTTTCGCTCCCTGGTACTATCAGTGCTTTTGTATGGGAGCAGTACATGGAAAGTTTCCGTAGGAGTTACCAGAAAGCTGCAAGTTTTCGTCAACTCATGTCTTCGTCGAATTTTAAGAATTTTCTGGCCCGAAACAATATCAAATGAAGAGCTAAGTCGGCGTACGGGTCAGATGCCAATCGACGAATTGATACGCAGGCGAAAATGGCAGTGGATAGGTCACACATTGCGGAAGAGTGATAACTGCATTGCTATGCATGCCATGAAATGGAACCCCATTTCCAACCAAGGCCGACCAAGAGGGGGTCCTCGAATCACATGGCGTCGATCTGTGGCAAGGGAGTGTCAGGTACTGGGTAAGTCTTTTGGGGAGTTGCGCCCCATTGCCCAGAACAGAGTACGATGGCGCGCAGGAGTAGTTGACGCGCTATGCCCCGCTAGGGGTTAAGGCAAAGTAGTATTTATTAAAATGTTGAATGTATTTAAGGATTCCAGTTGATCGCCGAGTAAGAGGAGAATGGATAGCAGTTTTGCGGGACCGTATGAGGGCGCCAATACATGCTATCCAAAATAGGGTATGTGAGAAACATTTTGCCCCAATAATGATAGAGGAAGTCAGTGGGAAGAAGACTTTAAAACCGGGTGCCTTGCCGACGGAATTTGAGGTAAGTAAAAACTGAAAATATAATTTGCAATATGAACCTTAATCTCTGTTTTATAGAATTCCGATGAATCGTTCCCATGCGAATTGGAAAATTTTATTGAGGTATGTATGAGTAATGAATTAAACAAGGAACAATTGGATGAAGATTCGCACTCGTGTCGTGTAATGCAAACTATATAAGGTGTAAGCATTTCACTCAGGGACGTATTCCGATTTAGGGCGGAATACAAACCCCCTGACTTGGTCAAGCTGCTTTCCCCATGGATTTAAGGCAGCTTCTGAAGAGTGATCCATGGTGTGGATGAAACCAAGTGACCGGGGAAGAACTGGCTTTAAGCCGATTATTTTTGTGTGGTTGTGGAGAGTGAGTCTGAGTCATTTTTGACTTAGACTCACAATGACCCACTCCACTTTTATTCTTAGCAAGTATGATATGCGCTTATGCGTAAATAAACACAGTGACAAATCATTGGATAAACAAGGAACGTTTGCTAAAATGTTATTATTGGTTTAAGGAGCTAAGCCCAATTGTACCGGTGCGAAGGCGCTCCCTTACATTTTAATTGATATCTCAAGAACTCTTTGTTAAAACTTCTTGAAATTTTTTATACTACTAGAACTGAGTTTTTCTAACAAAGTAGTGTTGTTAAAGCCATACATATCGTACTTTTGTTGAAGAACAAAAGCTTTTCCCAATGATCAAAAAAATGACCGTTTTCGCCACGTTTACCCCATTTTCTCAGGAACCGGTAGACACATTTTCACGTTATTTTTTTCCAATTGTAGGCAAATAGTAATACTTCAAACAGATGGGGTGGGTTTTTAAAAAAAACTAACACTCGTTGAGAAAAAAAAAAAGTTAATGTTAAATGTTAAGAAATTTTTGACAATTTAACATTTTGTTTTCTTAACGAGTTTTAATTCTTTTTTTTCTGTTTGAAGTATTACTATTTGGCTACAATTAGAAAAATGGTTCCTGAGAAAATGGAGCAAACGTGGCGAAAACGGTCAGACAAACAAAATTTGAAGAAGTTTAAACAAAGAGTTCTTGAGATATCAATTAAAATGTAGAAGAGCGGCTTTCCACCGGTGCAAGTGGGCTTACCCCCTAAATACTATTTCGGAACATCTTCAATTCACAAAATGTTGAAGCAATATTCATGGTCTCCTTAAGTCAAATATCTATTGTGTACGTGATTCATGTGTTTAAAATAGTATCCGGCAGTATGAATAATTCTAACGTTTATATTTTTACATTTTCAGAAGGAAGTTACTCCTCCGAAAACGATTGAAATTTTAGAGCCAGTCGCGTCTACATCTGTAAGTACTATAAACTAATTATAAAGTTTATATTATATTATAAGAGTATTATATAATAAATTTTTACGGTTTGCAGAAAACGCTTACACCCTTGCGAAAGTTGCTGCAAACATTGCCCGAATCAAGTGGACGGTCTCCTGATAAGAAAGCCCTGCGAATTCGCAATGCACGACTTAAAAAGTTAGTGAACAAGAAGGAGAAAAGTATGAAAACTTTGCAGCAAAAATTTCGGCGACTAACGAAGAAAGTAGCATCGCTCGAAAGAATTTTAGGAGATTTACGCGAAAAGAATCTACTTCAGGAAGAAGAGTGTGATTGGATTGAATCTAACAATGTGGTTTTCACTTTAGCATCTAAACTAAAAAGGGAAAAAGACGGAAAACCCACATCAGGCGCATATCCAGCAGATTTGAAGAAATTTGCACTTGCATTGAACTATTTTCCCCTCGTGGATACGAATATGTCAGGACTGCCTTCGACTTATGCTTGCCATCTCCGCGAACTCTATCAAGATGGTATCAAAGAGTAGATGGCGCGCCCGGTTTTAAAAAAAGATAAGTTGATTTCGTTTTAGGTTTTTTATTATTTCTAGTTAGGTCTTTTAAATGCAAGAATCAAACATTCGTGTTTATTTAATTTTCTTAGAAATATTGTATTGTCATTTGTACGTCACAAGTCATTATATGCACATCAAAAACTTGCACATACACTTCAAACTAATCTCGTATTCTCAGAACGAAAACCTAACGGTACTAAATTTTCCATGCAACCTTACGCTCCCTTATGTTTTAATGCTAGTTGCAGTCACAAAGTTCTCGTAAAAGTGTTTTGTAGATTTATTCGCGTAGATCATTTCAAAATGTCGCAAACAAAGAAAAAGGTTCCTATCGAAGTGAGAAAACTGATTGTTAAGCTCAAAGAGGAAGGTAAAAGTTATGCAGACATTGGAAAGATCGTAGGACGACCACGTGCAACCATTCAAAGTGTTATAAAAAACTATAAAGCTAATAACAGTTTCGATATTGCTCCGGGGAGAGGCCGTAGGAAGTTACTGAGCGAACGTTTAGGAAGGCGAATTGAACGATTAATGAAGAACGATCCTAAAATAAGTGCTCCGAAAATAACCGCTAGCCTTGAAAATAATTGTGGAATATCCGTCAACCCCCAAACTGTACGAAATTTCATACATAAAAAAGGCTACAAGGGCTGTGTTGTAAGAAAGAAACCATTCATTTCTAAGACGAATATAAAAATGAAACCGGAATATAGAGGGCTACGTCCGCAATCCGAGGGTTTTGTAGCAAGCGCTTATTTTGGTATATAAATATCGGCTCCTTGCTCTTCTTGATACCACTCAGATGGATAAAAAAACATAATTAAAATATCTTACTCGCTTACATTTTACATGCCAATTCATATTACGTGATTGTAAAGAAACTTAGAGCATATTATTGCTTAACTCATTCACTACCTTATTCTAGAATTTCGAGTTAAAAAATATTTGGTTGTTCATTGTGGCTAATTTGGGGTCTATGAACACGGAAATGGCAATAAAAAAAATTTCCACTACCCCATTTCCGGTTTACAGGGTGTTCCATATATAGGACAAAGGTAGTGAAGCGTTGTTAGTCTCAGTGTTATGTTGAACAATACAACGCATGTATCCAGGTTTATATTTCGATTCTCTTTATTTCTCAAACGATATCTTGTATTAGCAAGCGAACGTGCATTTTTTGCATACATTAGGGTTCTGTCTGGGATGATAATGATAAATAATTCTTTGACAAAACCCTCGTAATTAATAGGATAAGTAAACTTTTAAGCCACTTAGTCTTAATTTTTCGTTAATAAAAACATTAAATACAAACTTATCAGTTGTTTTGCAGTTTCAATATGTGCTGAAATTGTCGGATGAAATCTGGAAGAGTGGGTTCCGCCATCGCCCTAATTTAGTAAAAATCTCCAAAATTTCCCAAAACATCGTCCGCCGATGCTCGCAAATTTGAAAAAATGTTTTCAACAAGCACTTTCCTAGAATATAAAAGCATTTCACTACCTTAAACCATCTAAAAACATTAAAAAGAATCTGTTACAGAACCTTCGAAAGAACGAATGGCACATCGCTTCACTACCGCTGTCCCATATATGGGACACAGCAACGTCGTAGCTTCTACGGGAAGAAGACATTATTATTTTCCAAAGTAATTTTTCTTATTTTCTACTACAAAGTCTCCGCTTTACTAATTTCTTAAAAAAATTGTATTTGGCTACAATTTACAATCTTAATCTTAAGAATTTGGCGCAATTATAGCAATTTTCCTATCACAGTACGACTTCTTCCCAAACTTATCGATTCTATGGCAGACCCAACAAAGCGAAAAAGTTAATATTGACGTTTTTATAAAAGGAGACAATGAAACAATTGAAACACAAAAAAAAATTTAGAAAATATTGTCAAATTGGGTTAGTAAAAAATATCAGAAATATGTGTCCCATATGTAGAACACAGGTCGTGAATGAGTTAAGGTATTGGTTATCGTTGGCCATCAGTACTTTTGACCTCAAGCGTGTTTAAGGCATTCAGGGGTGTGCTAATTGTAACTATAGAAATAAGCTATTATCGACCTATTCTGAGAAGATATACAGATTCCATTATTTTCCATTTTTTTCGGAACCCACCTTCCTGTATGTTTTCATAATTCTAAATATAACGGTCTCGAACTGCAAGGGGAACGGGACAAATTACGAATTAATATTCCCCCCCCCCCCCCCACTGTTCCCCTTTCTAATACAAATTTCAAGAAAATGCAAAAAAACATTACCTTTCTCACGACGCCTCACTTGCCTATATCAGTCGATAAAAAAATTGACCTTAATTTCGCCTCTATGTGGACACCGCTCCCCCCACCCACCCGCTAAATCTTTACCATTTAAAAAATGATAATTTAAATAACTGGAATTCGCACTACGAAAAACAACATGAAAGTAGTAGTAGTAGTAGTCACACCTATGAGGCTGGTAGGTGCGTTTTTTGTGTGGGTAGTGTCAAAACGCCTAACTTTAAATGAATGTACTATTATTAAATATAACGTGATTGTCATGAAACTTCGAGACATTATTGCCTATAGTGTTGGTTATCATTGGCCATCAATATTTTTGAGCTGTGATGCGTTTAAGGGGTGCAGGGGTGTGCTAACTGCAACTATAGAAATGTACTATTATTAACCTTTTTTGATGAGATATCAAAATTGTACGATTTTTGGTTTTCTATGCTAGTGAAATGCCGCATTCCTGCAAACTTTCATATTTCTAAGTGTAACGGTCTCGACATGCAAGGGGGGGGGGGAACAAACTCGGATCACATATTTTCCCCTCTACCTCTTTTTCCCTTCTTTCAAATTTGATGAAAATACCAAAAATGGAATGTACTCATTGTTACCTTTCTCATGATACCAAAACAATTTGACCTTCATTTCCCCTCTATGGGGACCTCCCCTTAAAGTCAGCCTATTACAACGAATCGCTTTCTCCGGCGAATTATAATAATTCTACATATTCCCACAAAATTTCATGTATGTAGCTTCAGCGGTTCATGAGATATTTCATGGACAGACGGACAGACAGACGGATGCATGACCGATTTCATAAGGGTTTTGTTTTTACAACAAAACCCTAAAAAGAATCCAATACGCCAAAGAATATGTATCGAAGCCTGAAGAATTCTGGGAAAAGGTAGTTTTCGTAGATGAAAGCAAATATAATGTTTTTGGCTCTGATGGACAGCGATTTGTGTGGCGTAGAGTTAACACTGCGTTGGAATTAAAAAACTTGAAACCCACCATAAAACACGGAAAGGGGAATATGATGGTTTGGGGTGCAAATTTAGTGTTTGTTGAGAGAACGATGGACAAAGTACATTATTTGAACATTTTGAAGGATAGCTTGAAACAAAGCGCTGTCAAAATTGGCATAAACGTTGGGTTTCCACTTATCCAAGACAATGATCCCAAACATTCTTCTAGATTAGTGCGTGAGTGGTTGCTCTACAACGTTGCTTCTGTTCTTCCGCATCCACCCGAATCCCCGATTATTTAGAAATAAAGGTGCGTGCGCATCGCATAACCAGCCGTGCTCAATTGAAAGACATTATTTTAGAAGAGTGGAACAAAATTCCACCCAATATAACTCGAAAATTAGCACTTTCAATGCAGGATCGTCTACGAGCAGCAGTAGCCGCTAAAGGACATCATACTCGCTATTAAAAAAGTAAATAACGTGAATTTCTTAAGTGTATGTGCAATTTTTTGATGTGCATATAATGACTTGTGAAGTACAAATGATAATATTTCTAGGAAAATTAAATAAACACAAATGTTTGATTCTTGCATTTCAAAGACCTAGCTAGAAATAATAAAAAACCTAAAACGAAATCAACTTATCTTTTTTTCACTTAAAACAAACACTGACTCTATTCCCGATTATAGCTGCTGTATGTGCAATTTTTTGATATAGTGCATATTCGCCGTGGTGTAGAATTTGATGGGAAAAATTATCATGGATATGTAAACTTTGGGCAAGAAGCGGAAAATGCAGTCTTTGTGTCCGTGTTAGTTGCCATTAATAGTTCATGGAAAATTCCACTTGGATATTTTTTAACAAACTCTCTTCGGGGTGAACAAAAAATGGAACTTGTTAAGCATTGCCTTAACGAGTTATCCACGTGTGGAGTGGAGGTAACGTCTCTTACCTTTGAGGGTGCTCATTCCAATACAGCAATGGTTAAATTATTAGGTTGTAAGGTAGATTTAGATAATACTGTGAAGTTTCTACATGGGGCAAGTGAAATATTTGTAACGCTTGATGCTTCACACATGGTGAAACTAATAAGGAATACTCTAGCTGAGAAGGGACCTTTAGTCAATGGAAATAATGAAATTAATGATTGGTCATTTATTCAGAAACTGCATAATGTGCAAGAAAGTCAGGGATTCCATTTAGCAAATAAGTTGTTGCGAATTAAATTTTAGTTCTTAAGTATTATTTTTTTTTATTACCATTTCTTATTTTTCTTTCTGCTTTTGCCCAACATCTGATCCCGATTCTTAAAAGAAAAAAAAATTTCAAGGCCATGCACGTGCAAGTTCTTGTTTCAGGCATTTCACCAAGACGATTGTGTATATTGATGCACAATTATGAATCTTGGTTTGAATATTTCACCAAGACGATTGTGTATATTTATACACAATCATGGATCTTGGCTTGCATATTTCGGCAAGACGATTGTTTGTGTTTATGTTCAGTAATGGTTCTTGGTCTCAAATTACGTCGCCGTCGTCATTCAAGAGCATGTATGGACATGAGCTGTTTGCGTCGCAGAATATGATGACGATGATGTTTATTTTCTTAACTAGAATCGGGATACCAAGGGTAGCATTTGGGCCGTGTAGGTTTGAAGATTTGTGCTTTCGGTGTGTTTTTTTTTTGGTTGGATCTTTTTGGTTATGGTTGGTTGGATGGCTGATGTCATGGACTTGAGAAGTTAGGAGAGTCGAAATTTGGCATGGATCGAATTGGTCGCGTTTGAGTTGAGGGGTTTTTGTTTTGTGGCAGGAACCCGAGGAGGTTCGAGAAGAGATTGGGAGTTGCGTTTTTTTATCATTATTCGTGCCTGTTCGCGTTTGTTCGCGAGGACAATATTATTCGTGCCTGTTCGCGTTTGTTCGCGAGGACAATATTATTCGTGCCTGTTCGCGATTGTTCGCGAGGACAATATTATTCGTGCCTGTCCGCGATTGTTCGCGAGGACAATATTATTCGTGCCTGTTTGCGATTGTTCGCGAGGACAATATTCAATATTATTCGTGACTGTTCGCGATTGTTCGCGAGGACAATATTATTCGTGCCTGTTCGCTATTGTTCGCGAGGACGTGACTTGCAGCAGCGAAACATATATGTGGATATAAAAAACATATATGTATATAAAATTTTTGTAAGTAATTTCACATTTTTGTAAACGGCCGTATAGGATTAAGGATTCAAGAACTACGAAAAAAAAATAATAATAGTTGAAAAAAAGTAATAAAAATGAAGTAAATTTTCATATTATTTAGCACTCCCCTCCATCCTTTTCTTTGCAGCCTATAGGATTTTTTTGTTTCTCCTTTAATGTGAATTTATTTCTTTACGCGACAGAACTTATTCGTCTTCGCCCACCCACCCCACTGCTGACTAGCCGGCAGAATGTCGCGTTGTATAAAACAAAAAAAAAGTAAGACGAAATTTTTGTTGTGACCAGCTTGACTAAAACATCAGTCCTAGCTTGGTTGTAACAAAGTTAAAGAACGCGCATCGGTATTTTCAAAGACAAAAAATGAAAGTTAGACTAGCTACTCAAGTACTCAGCGACTCAGTGAGTTGGCAGATTTGCAGAACTAAGTGATCACCTACGTTGCAGGCTTCATTGTAAGGCAATTAAAACGCAGAATTCGTTCGTCTAGATAAGATAATTGGCAATCGGGAGAATTTGTTGAATTTATTAATTGAGCAAAAATCTCGCGGTGGTTGGTCTTATCCGGCAGAAGATGTAATAAAGGTTTGTGAAGTCACCGAACGGTACATTAAACTGACTAATAACCGATTCGAAAATAAATAGTTTCACAAATCAATTATTATCTGAGTTCGATAAAAAGAAATGACAAAATTTACAAATGTAAGTGATGACGTTTACAAAAATGAATCTATAGGTACATCGATAGCAGCAAAATCCACTCAGAGTTAAAGTAAACATTACCAATGACTTCTTAAGTTCCCATAAACATAACCGATGAATTCTTGATAAGAAATCGATGAGACGTTCTTCTCAATTTGAAGAAAATGGTTTTGAACTTTGTCACTAGTCTTTAGTCTTCTTATGTATTCTAAAGAATTAACACAGATCTTCCTCGCGTATAATTAAAGTTTAAGATACAATAAAATATTAATTCACCAAGTTTTGTATTATTTATCAACCCATTGCCAATACGTTATGGGCCCAGATCACATTGTGCATTAACTGTGTATTTTAAAGAACTAAGTGTACTTGTAGTAAAAGTGATTTTAAGTGATTACAGTGTTAAAATTGAGTGACAATGGATAAGTCAAAGGACAGGAGAAATATAACTCCATTTAGTGGCAGTAAATACAATGCATGGAAACATCGAATCAGGAACTTATTATACGAACTAGATGTGCTTAAAGTAATTGACGAACAACCCCCTGATCCAGTAACAAGGAAGTGGAAGAAAGCTGAACGAGTTGCTAAATGTGTTATTGTTGAATGTTTGGCGGATGTTTGTCTCAAGTATGATACACCTACCAGCACTGCGAAATCTATTCTGAAAAGTTTAGATAATATTTATGAGAAAAAAAGTGCTGCCACCGAAGTATCAGTTCGAAATCGCCTAAGCAGATTAAAAATGAAAAGTGACACTAAACTGGACGATCATTTAGTAGTGTTTGACGACCTGATAACCGATCTAGCGGCAGCCGGTGTCTCGGTGACAGAAAATCAAAAGGTTTCTTACTTACTAATCAGTCCCCCGAAGACATATTCAAACAATGACAGAAGACGAAATAACGTTGGATTTTGTCAAAACACGACTTCTGGATCATAAGATAAAAATGAAAAACGAAAATGAAGATACTAGTGCCAAAGTATTACAAGTCAAAGCAGAAGCTCCCCGAGCAAATCAAAATTATCAATCAAGGGGACAACGCGATGATAACCGAGATGTAAAAAGAGGAGGCAGAGGTTCACGGTTTAAGCGTGGATTAAAATTCAATCGAAATTCATCTCAAGTGAAATGCCATCAGTGTGGACGCTCTGGTCACAAAATGAAAGATTGCTATTATTTCAAAAAATCAAAAATCAACAACACCGTGCAGACCGAAACAGGAAGATCCATACGATTCAAACGGTACAATTGGAGGCAGAGAACAATACATCAGGATTCGCTTTTATGACTGGCGAGTATCAGAATTATGCTAACGACACATCCTGTTCCTGTTGGATTCTAGAGCATCTGATCATCTGGTCAACACAGACACCATCTTCTCAGACGTGATTGAACTACACCCACCGGTGAAAATCTCTGTAGCAAAAAGCGGCGAGTTTATAAATGCAACAAAGAAAGGGAAAATCAAAGTGACGAGTAATCTGGGAGTGTACATGACTCTTAAAGATATTTTCTACTGTCCAGAGGTGCCATACAATTTGCTGTCAGTGAGAAAAATGCAACAGGCAGGGATGACAATCACCTTCAATGAAACAGGAGTACAGATACATAAGTAAAAAAGGTAATGCACGGTAAACCTTTAAACAATTTAATGTCTGTTGAATTTGAAATTACAAAAAGGGTAAATTCTAATGTATATAATATTAATAATAATAATTACGACTTGTGGCATCAAAGATTAGGTCATATTGGTAAAACTAAATTTCAAGAGCTGAAGAATAAACAAATGGTCAAAGATGTGACTCGTCTCGAAAAAGTAATACCAAATGATGACTTATGTGAAGCCTGTATCAATGGTAAACAGGTTCGGTTGCCGTTTGAAAAATCGAAAGATAAAAGTCACATAAACAGACCGTTGTTTATTGTTCACTCAGACGTGTGCGGTCCGATCAACAATAAATAACAAGAACTATTAAGCTTCGTATACATATGAGCAACCGTGCGCGCACGAAGGATCATATGTGTACGAGATATTTCCCCGCACGAACGCTGTGCGAAGCTTTAAAGCTTCGTATACATACGAGCCATATGGAAATCTCGTCCAGACCAAATTGCACGCACAAAATTGTGCGCGCACGGGGATCCACTAGCAATGGATCGTGTTCGTGCGGATGCAATTTTGCGCGCACGCATGCTCCTACCGTCCACATATGAGTATTCGTGCGCGCACAGTGTTCGTGCGCGCACAGATGCTCATATGTATACGAAGCTTTACGTATCAATTATTGATGAATTTACGCACTATACTGTGACATATTTGACTGCTCATAAATCGGACGTTTTCTCAGTTTTTAAAGACTATGTTGAAAAGAGTGAGGCTCATTTTAATATGAAGATTGTAAATTTGTATTGTGACAACGGTCGAGAATATTTATCGAATGAAATGAAACAGTATTGTGTACAGAAAGGGATCAGCTATCATTTAACGGTCCCACATACGCCTCAGTTGAATGAGGTCGCAGAACGTATGAATCGAACGATAACCAAAAGAGCACGTGCGATGATAATGGGTGCAAATTTTGAAAAATCATTCTGGGATGAAGCAGTATTAACTGTTACATATTTAATAAATTTAACACCGACGAAAGCTCTAATTGATAAAACTCCATTTGAATTGTGGCATGGGAAAAAGCCCAAATTAAAGTATTTGAAAATTTTTGGCTCAACAGTCTATGTACATAACAAAACCAGGAAACGAAAATTCGATGAAAAATCCTGGAAAGGTATTTTAGTTGGATTTGAACCAAACGGGTACAAAGTTTGGGATGTTGAGACAGAAAAGTGCGTAATGCAAGCCATAGACGCTCGTACCAATCCGTCGGATAGGTCGCAAGTCAACCACTGATACGCGAACCGTATTCATACAATTTTACTCAAGAAAAGTAGTCAAACAAGTTATTCTCTATCGCCGCGACATGCTCCGCATAAGTGTACAGCGACAGCCCGCGCAACTACCTTTTCTGATCCCATATTGTAGTTGTTGTTTGGGTTGGCTCTGAGTTCGTGTCGAGCTCGATGCTCAACACTTCGAGCCCAGACCCGACCTAACAACAATTTCAGTGTAGAGTCCGACCGGTATTTGAATAGGTGAATTGTTGTGAATGAACGATTACGGTGTGTGTTAAAATACAGTATGGTCTGCTTATTGACGAATTTTTCAATGCAGAATTTATAGGCACGATATTATATACGTATACATGCACGTACATATGTGAGTATTATAGAAGTCTCGTTGTTATTAAGATTGGGTAGATCTTCACCGTCTCCTTAATCAAAGTTGAACTAGTGCAATAATAAATTCAGCCTGCAGGTAAATAGGAATTATGTAATTATACTGATAATCGTTGGAATATAATTTGTTGCTTGGCTGGAAACTTGAACAAATTTTGAATTGTGCTGTAGCGGATCCTATATGGTATATTATCTATGTAATATGTATGTAATGTAATGTAGTAGAGGAGCTGATTTTCGAGACCGTTGTACGGGATGATGGTAATGGGGAGGTGAATGGTCACTACCACGCTTAGCCCCCAATAATTCTTATGAAATCAATAATTTGCAATGTAGCAGAAGTTCAATTCTCCAATGATGGTTACGAACGCAAAGAAATATAGTAGCGCGATGTAGCAATTCCCTCTGGGCGATGTTCGGAAAATGCAATCTTTTCACCAAATATGGGGAAAAACTGCGGGAAAAGGGGAATTGGTGCTCCCTTTTTTCCAAAGGCGTTTCCGGTAGAGGGGGTCGCTAAAAAATTTCTGCCGACCTCATGTCTTCTTCGTGTGACAGTGGTGCAGTGCGGATCCCTAGTGCCTGAATTAAGCGGATAGTTACCTGGAAAGTGAGTTTAACATTGAACTATGTAAAGAAAAGTTAATTAAAAGTTAGGATAACCGTCCTTTTTTACAATAAGCATTAATTATTGGCAAAATTAGGGAAAAATCCGATTCGGACCTTGCACCCAGCGAAGGTGGTAAGGATCGCGTGGCCCCTTCCCAGAATAGTGATCCAGTGCGTGCCCCAGTGCCCCAATTAAAAAAAAAGAAAATACTGAGTTTCTCTGCGTCGGGGGAAAAAACGAGGTATTTATCATTTGAATGGAATTAATAAGAGTAAGTTGAGGAATTCCTCGTTTTTGTAGATTGTGGGTAGGGAAGCGAGTTTCTCCCTCTGTTGGAGGCGCTGCGCCCTGCGGGGACCCTGCCGACCACGTGTTTTTTTTTCTTCCTCGTTGCCGACAAGGGTTCGAACAAGGCTTTCAGAACAGAAAAAAAAGCCCAGTTAAATCGTGCCTCTTTGAAGTGATTGCGGTCGGGACGGAACAATAAGCCACCCCCTAGAGTGTCATCATAGCGGGCCACATCCAAACAGCCGCTCCGAAAAGTCGACACATACAGTCAGCCGCCCCGCGGGGAGCATCAAATCAAGGGCCACCACCGCGTGAACTCACATTGTCAGACGAACAAGAAAGGAAAAAAAGGGGAAAACGAAAACTACGAAAAAAAAAGGAACATGACGAATTGCTGAAACATGTCGCCCGCGTAATTTGTGTTTGTGCTTATTGTATGTGTTAATTTAATATTATTATTACTCCTATTATTAGCTAGTTAAAAACATCGAGGAACTCCCGTAGCGGCCGCCACCGGAACTCTCCCGAATTGATCTTGTGATTGCAACGGGTAATATTGAAACAATGCAAAGATTCAAAACTTATTTAATGAACAGATTTCGTATGAAAAATTTAAATAAGATTAAATTGTTTTTGGGAATTAAAATTGAGAGAACTAATGGAAAATTAACATTAGATCAAAGTGTATACGTGAAAACAGTTCTAGACAAATTTAATATGCGCGATTGTAAACCGATTGATACACCCCTTCCAATGAAATTGGATTATGAAGCTTTAAATTCAGATGAACATTACGATGCACCTTGCAAAAGTTTGATAGGATGCTTGATGTACCTTATGATATGTACTAGACCGGATTTGAGTACAGCGGTAAACATTTTGAGTCGATATGCGAATAAAAATAATAAAGAACTTTGAAAAAATTTAAAGCGAGTTTTGAAATATCTAAAAGGGTCTGCTGATATTAAATTGACTTATGTTAAAAATGAATTTGTTGAACTCTTAAGCGGTTATGTTGATTCTGATTGGGGTGGAAGTGAAGGCACAGATCGAAAAAGTACAACCGGTTATTTGTTTAAGTTGTATGAACGATGCACAATCTGTTGGAATACAAGAAAACAAGCATCGGTAGCTAGTTCATCTACACAGGCTGAATACATGGCGTTGTATGAAGCAGTAAAAGAGTAATTGTGGTTAAAATATTGGCCATCAGTATTAATATAAAAATTTCAGCTCCTATTACAATATATGAAGATAACACCAGTTGTATGAGCATTGCAAATAATCCAAGCAGTCACAAGCGATCAAAACACATCGATATCAAATATCATTTTTCAAGAGAGCAAATAAAGAAAAATATAATAAAATTGAAATTTATTCCCACAGGAAAACAATTAGCGGATGCACTAACAAAGCCATTATCAGCTGTAAAATTATTAGAGTTCAAGATCGGATTTGGCCTGGAATAATGACAACTGTATTTGAATATATATATTAAGATGGATATTGATTGTGCAATGGTTTTGATTGGTTTTTCTGGGTTTTCCAATCACTAGCGAGAAATGTTGGACCATTTTATTTAGCCCCAGATATGAAGAGAAAATGCGAAGAAGGTTTGTCATTTGTGTAGAGATAAGATGTAAATGTTATTATACAGATAAAATTTAAATTTAAGAATTAATACACAGTTAATGCAGTTTTATAGAGAATATAATCGATTAATTTTTGAGGTGGTGTACTGGATTTATCTGAGTCCGATACAAAGAAATAACAAAATTTACAAATATAAGTGATGACGTTCACAAAAATGAATCTACATCGATTCTTGATAAGAAATCGATGAGACGTTTTTCTCAATTTGAAGAAATGGTTTTGAACTTTGTCACTAGTCTTTAGTCTTCATACGTATTCTAAAGAATTAAGACAGAATATAAAATATTAATTCACCAAGTTTTGTATTATTTATCAACCCATTGCCAATATAAAAAAAAAAAAAAAAAAAAAAAAAACTCGACGGACCGTTCAAATAACAAACACTATGGTAAAACTTTATAATAGTTATTATTTCCAAAATTAAACAACTTCAACAAAATTCAAATTATTCAAATAAAAATGTAACGCGATCTAACAACTTCAAAGGTTCGAATACGAATGGAATACTATGCGCTAGAAGGTTCGACTAAGAATTATCCAAGAACAAAGGATCGCGAATAACCCCCCGGGAGAAAATACAGGAATTTTCCAATACTGAAAATTCCGGTATTCTTCCCAGTGAATTATTCGCGCCTTACAAATACTACAGAATATATTGTAGTATAACAATTTAAGTATAGATCAAAACCGATCGGTACAACACAACAATCAGCTGTTAATCTATTACGAATCAATTCAGCTATTACAATTTTAAATGTAGGTCAATTCTATTTGACACTTGTCTTTGACCTACATTTAGTAACTAAATATAAACAATGAAAGTGAGGTTAAGTCTGGTGTAAAACGAATTGTTGACTAGTTTCAATGTTGTGTTATCGTCGTGTGTGAAGTGAAGTGGTCGCAGCTGCACCGTCGTAAATTGCGCCTATTAAAGCGCCAAGTCAGATAAGTAGTCCTTTAATATTGTACTTTGTGATGCTTTGTGTTGTCTTCTATTTTGCAGATTGTTACATCGATGACGAGTTGCGACAGCTGGACGTTTCATAGTCGCCAACTCTAAACAAGAATAAACATAGATATTCTTCAAACAAATATTTTTTAGCGTTAATTGAACACAAATATGAAACAGGTCCAATTGATGGTCATCAGTGTATTCTAATCAAAGTCATTTTCAGTAAGTACCTTTCTATTAGACTGAAATACATTTCGAAAACAGGAAATGATCATGAACATTACTACCGAAGTCTATATAATCACATTCTTCACTTTAGAGGGCAGTAACTTGCTATTTATTTGGATTAAATATGCTGTCCATTTACTTTTCTTTTACTTTTTGAAATATAAATGGAATATTTTCAACCCGGTTGCTGGAATTTTTTAATGGTTTCACCTTCTTCATTATCCCATTATTACACTCAAAATTGGGTGGTGGAATGTAACGGTCGGCCGACTTTTCAGCGGAGCTAGGCCGTGGGCGCCACGTACTTGAATGACGACCGTTACGGCAAGGGAAGGACGCCCAGTACGAATGCGTTCTCTCACGCACAATTTCCACCGTGCAACAAATTACTTTCCCACCCCAGAAGGCACTTCACATAAAACTTGATCATAAAACAACTCTCGCTCAATTCACTATACTATTATTTTAGCTTCCGCACTTATAAACTATTACTTAATCACTAACCTACCGAAACACTAATTGGTAAAATAAAAGATAATCAAAACTTACGATGGTGGCGGCTTCCTACGTTATTTATCCTAAATATACTCCTACGAAACTCTGATGTAAACGATTCTTGCCCCGGCTGATCGCACCCTGATCTCCTTCTCGAACTTCTTCTGTGGTATGTCTCCTTCTCGCACTTCTTCTTCTCTTCTTCTTGTTTTCCAGACAAAATTCCTTCACGTCCAAGTTCTTCAGCTTCAGTTGCAAATCCAACAAGACAAAAGAGGCAATATTAATTATTCAAAATTCCGCTTTGTGAAAATTACGATGAGTTACCTTCAGTTGCAAATCCAACAAGACAAAAGAGGACTCACCGTTAATTTTCACTCGTATTTATACAAATTTATCTAGCGGCTTATTCCTCGGCAGTTAGTTGTTCCAGTGGTGGAATCTAGGAATTATTCCCTTCCAGTGCCGGTAATGCAGTTGTCACTGTCAAGCGTGACATGTAAACATTCCGGACAGGCCCGCGAATTCCTTTGATCGTTTATCGCAGTGCAGGATTGAGGTTTCTTGTGTTCACGTACCAGCGGGAGTCGTAAATAAGTCGCCATCGTTCAGGTATTGTGGCGCAGTCGACGAATTTCGCGTGTAAATCAAATAAATTGATCGAGGGTCGCGTTTTCACAATTCGGGCAGGTGCCGAAGAGGAAGCCGATCAAATGTAACATCCTTCGGCCTTTGTCGTTGACATTTGAATGTTGTGTTATTGTGGTTGCGGATTCATCATCTGTGTTTTGTTCGTTGGTCGTCGATATAAATATGATGGTAAGTATTTCGTTGGTTTATGATTCCAGTGTAGGTTGTTCGATATCGCTATCCGGCGGAGGCGTGTTGTGTATCCCATTCGATGCGTCCCTCGGATCGTGATATTATAGCAGCCATCTCCTTCAGTTCGAATCATCACCAGGTATAATTGCTTTTATATATACTACTAACTATCGCCTTACTGCCTTATTGCGCCACCTCCTATTCCCTAATCCGCCACCTATATTAACATAAAAATAATAAAAAAAAATAGTGTCCTCTGGGGCTTCCATTTTAACCCGTAATACCATTTTACTTATCATTAAGCTCGCCACAGACGATCGAACCGAACCGTTTGTGACCACTATCGAACCATGTCAATAGATCGGTGGAAATGAGGGGAATTTTTTTCTGCATGTTCTATGAAGTTGGCATGGTTCGATGGTGGTCACGAACAGTTCGGTTCGATCGTCTGTGGCGGCTTTAGGCTAGCATAATATTTTGATTTTGCTATATTTTCACGTAACTTTTCACCTTATGTTTCATAAAATCAGAGATGTATTAATTTCTCCCATAAAATCTTTTATTTGAAAAAATCTTGTACATTAATTTTAGTTTTTAATGTCATAGAAAACAATATAAAACTTGCAAAAAAGTTCATTTTCACAAAATTTTGGCTACTGCATTCGTAGCATGAAGGCGGCATCAAGCATTTCTGATAGAATATTGTCATGTACTTACTACAGTTTATAATATGTCTGTATATAAGAATTTCAATTCAAGAATTATTAATTAGTATAATTATAAATCTTACATATGATTAAGTTGAGTTTTGTGTAAAATACACATTATTTGTGAAACTAGTGGATTGTTATATTTTTTTTCAATTTCAAAAGGTTTAATCGAAGTTTTCAGATTTACGTGGAAGTATAATTTATTTTAAATTTTTATCATACAGTCGAACTTCTCTATAACAAATTGGCAACGGCCGAAATTTTCCTTTGTTATAGACAAAATTCGCTGTAAAGAAAATTTAAGAATATATGCAATTCCGACACTACGTTGCTTTTCACATCAATACGATTAGATTAGCCGTCCACCCTTATCTTGTTGAGGTATTCCCTCTAATTTATTTGGATTGCGATCGCGTTTGCGCAATTGTTGGGTTCCCCAAACATGGTTACAAAAAACTACGTTAAATAGAAATTAAAACTGCCTGAAAATTTTAATTGATCCCGGGGAAAAATTCCTAATTGAAAAAATTCGCAGCTTCTCAAACTGTTCCCCCGCATTTTATGCCGTTTTTCGCACGGCACACATATCTGCAACTCTGAGAAAATTACTTGAAATTAAAATACTTCAACGTTTCTGGCTCATGTCTGGTCCAGTAGTATATGTCTATGGTTCGTGATAAAGAAGCGATATCTACAGTATATTCCATCATACAAACTAAGGATATGAGTAGTAATAGGTATGGAGAGGTGGTAGCCCTATAGTACGTACACGAATAAAAGTGACCCCGAAATTTGCTCTTCTTCTTGACGGCGACCGTTCGATTGTTCCTAAAGTTGTCAAACACTTTGTTTACATATGTGCGAACGTGCGAGTAAATCGACGACGGTCTCGTGAATTTTTAGCGAAAAAGTGTTATAACTATTGTTTTGCGCCGTAAAGTTTTTTGTGGAAGTGGTGTGCTAGTTTTTAGAACCTAACAACCATTTAAAGTGACTTGAAAATACACGAAATACATTGCAAACTCGCGATGAAGTGTGTTGTGCAGTGTTGTTCGAATTCTAAACGCCTGCATCCAACAGGAGTATCTTTTCACGGGTAAATTATTAGTTTATATGCATTGTTGCAACTTTGGAGTGTCTAATAACAACTTTGGTTGGGTTTCGTAAAAAAAGAACACTTGAATTCTAACTAATTAACTAACCAACTCCGTGTAATTGCAATTGCGTGAAGGAAATTTGACAACTTTAGGAACAATTAGAAGTGACAGCTGAGAAAGCGTCAGTGGCGTGGCTAGCATAGTTTTTTTTCGGGGGGCCGAATTCTATATTTTACATCTTCGCTCCAAATCCGAAAAAAAAACAATGTGAAGGCGAAGTATAATACTATAACGCATGTAAAATCTAATTCAATTGCAGATTCATGAATTTGTCATGAGAGTCCGATTGCGCCGTTGTTGGTTTGGAATTGAAGCGACGATATATTTTAATATATTCTTAGTGAGAAGAAATTAAAAATTTTTGAATTTACATATTTTTCAGATTTCCCACCGACGAGAATGATCGAAAATTATGGGTGGAAAAAATTGGAGACGTTGCTTTGAGGAAAAGCAGTGTGATCTGTTCGGATCATTTCCACCCGGATATGAAAATAAGGATCTCCAATCGATCATTTCTGAGAGAAGGAGCCGTCCCCGAACTGAACCTCTGGAAACGAAAACCATCACCTTTAACAGAGTCGACTACTGCGGAGGGTTCGATATCGTCGGGAAGATTGGTGAGTGGAAATCAAATTTTAAAATATCACTTATTTATTCAATTTTATTTCTATTTTCAGATTTTGGAGAATTTCGGTCACCAGCCGTTGTATGGAGCATATGATGCTCATGCTGCGCATTCCAATTGGGCCAATTTGGATATTCCAACAGTATTAGATGCTTTCAAAATCTGCTATTTTAATTAGTAACTCATTTATTTAATCCATTTAGGATGCCATGAATAGTACGCAGCCAACCTTTACCGGACACATTGGTTGACGTAATTGACGTAAGTTTCTTTTTTTTTTTTTTTTTAAATACATATTCATTAGGTCCAAAATTTCTACTATCAACTTAGTACCATTACGAATTGTGGTGCGTTCGCAACGAAGTATGGCAAACCCAGTAGTTCTATAAGATAAATGCTTTTGTGATGTAGTGTAGTCTCCTAGTAGAATTGAAAATAAACACGTTAATTAAACCCAACCCTTATGTTTTTCAATTAATCTATGTATGTGTCTGTTCGCGAAAGGTAATGGGAACTTCTCGATGGCAAAAGTTTGATACCATCCTTGCGCGTAAAAGCAAATTTTACTGGAAGGGAAAGTTTTTCTATACGAACCAGCAATTCATACACACGTTCGTGACCGAAATCGTTGAGGAAGAGACGTAGTGAGGTAAATCGTCGGGTATAGTATTAATATGTAGTGTTAATATATTGTATGATTTCACATCAAATGCGCGTTTCCGGGAAGAATATCACACTTTTGCCTTCGTATTATGAACACATTGTTAAATTCTAACAAAATTTACGTGATTTAGGAAATGGGAGATTATGGAAAACTATGTCCGGAATGCGCCGAAAAATCGATAACGATTGAAAAAATGCAAGCGAAGATATATGCGACGGAAAAAAAGTTACAGAAAAAAATAATCAAATTCGCTTGCTACGAAAAAAGAACAATCGGAAAGTAAAGAAAACGGTCACTCTGAAAACCATAGTCTCGTCGTTAAAAAAAGAAAGCGTCATATGCGAAAACGTGCGGCAAACATTACAAAATATTTTATAAACGGCGCTAATCAGAAGATAGCTGAGCGACAACTACAATATTTCAACGGTCGAAACTTTCCAGAGAAAAGAAATACGATGACGAGATCAGAGCATTTGCCCTTAATCTAAATTTCCTATCCCCCAAGGCATATGAGTATGTCCGCTCAACTTTCCGTAATTGTTTACCCCACAATAGAACACTAAGGAAGTGGAATGAAGGAGTTGATTGTGCGCCGGGTTTTACAAAAGAGGCTTTTGTTGCAATAAAAAAAAATCGCCGATGTTGCAAGAGACAATAATGAGAAAATAGTTGTAAATCTGGTCTAGATTTACATACGCCAACACGTGCAATGGGTCGGGAAGCGAGCTTTTGGTTACGTCGACTTCGGAGATGGAGGTTTCAGTGACACCATCGCCAACCAAATGCTTGTTTTCATGGTTGTTTTTATAAACAGGCCATGGAAGATTCCAGTGGCATATTTTCCAATTGCTACAGTCACCTCCCAGCAAAAAGTAAATCTGGTCTCTCTTTGCATTGAACACCTTGAAGAGGCTGGGGTTTTAGTAGTTGGAGTCACCTTCGACGGACTGGCGACAAATTTGCAAATGTCGAAACAGTTAGGATCGGACATCCGAAATGTGAACGCCGAACATATTGATGGACATTTATTTGACCCCGACACATGTCACATGTTAAAACTTTGCCGAAATGCCCTGGGTGAATTAGAAACGTTGATCGACAAAGACGGCGATACAATTGAATGGAAATATATTGTCTTATTGCAACAGCTACAGGAAGCGGAAGGTCTGCACGTTGGAAATAAGTTAAGAAAAGCGCACGTTTACTTCAAAAGGCAAAAGATGAATGTGCGACTAGCTGTACAAACGCTAAGTACATCCGTAGCGGATGCCATCGATTGTTGTAGGGAAGGTTTGGGATTGAAGCAATTTGCCGGAAGTGAAGCGACGGTGAAGTTCATTAGAACTTTCAACGACGTTTTTGATATATTAAACAGCCGAAAACTATCCGTCGCCGTACCTACAAAGAAGGCATTGTGTGAAAATAATGCCAATTTCGTATTAGGAATCGCACAAAAAGCTTGCGACTATATCGAACACCTGAGGCTTCCTTCGGGCCAATTACTTATAAAGTCGAAACGCAATGTGGGGTTCGTTAGATTAATAAAAGGTCTGAAAAATTTGCCAATTTTATACCAGCGATATATACAGCCAAACATTCTGAAGTTCATTCCTATGTATAAATTGAGCCAAGACCATTTGGAATTGTTTTTCGGATCAATAAGAACTGGGTTAGGGTACAACACCAACCCAACGGTCCAGCAATTTACATCGAGGTACAAAAAACTCCTATTTAGAACCCAGTTAAGAGATGGAGGTATGGGCAACTGCCTGCCATTAGAGCACGTACCAATTCTAAATGCAATCTCACAAAATCCCGTAGACGAAATAAATAACACCGTCGATCGACCCCATATGGCAGAAGAAAATGATGCACACTCATCCTGCTCGTATTCAAATATTCCGGAAGAGCACAGATATGCGGCAGATCCTGAAAAGCTGTCCAATTTTGTAGAACATGTAGTAGAATACATAGCAGGATTTGTAGTTTTTAAGTTGTATCACACACTTCACTGCGATAATTGCATTAATGCTATCCAGGGTGAAAGTGACAATAATAGACACACAGTACTCACTTACAAAAGTAGAGGGTTTTTGAAAGTGCCCTCGGATAGTGTAGTCTTTATATGCAAGAAGGCCGAAGAGGAAATAAGACGGTCCGAGCGATGTGGCAACAGCCGATTGTTGAGCGAAGGCACTTTTCAATCAATAGTACTTGAGGTTAAAAAAAAATGTATCGAGCACAATCTTTTCGATGACGAAAATGCACATATGGCAGCGACAATCCACTATAGTCATCTGATAAAAGCTATAACGGAAAACGTGCTATCATTTTGAGGCTAAAAAATTATCCGAAAAGCTCTCAATTAGGCAGCATTTAAATAAAATTGTACAGAGAAACGGCATGTAGTACGGGAGTTTATGAGGGCCAATCTACGAGTGTAACATTCAATTCCGTTTACGGACGATCTGCAGCCATCTAGAAATTCGGAAAAGTAATGCAAGACATTAATAACAACAGCGATTTATTATTAAAAATTCACCTTTTACTATTTTGTTTTGTTTGCGGAAAACAAACACCTTAACTCCGCCCAAGACGGTCCCAAGCCCTGTTGACAATACTATAGCACAAGTTAGTTTAATCAGCAAGATTACTTTATTAAAAAGCATCGGTTGCATATAAATGGGTGGGTTCGGGATCCTGAACATGTTTGCTATTAAACAATCTAAATGCATGGGATGGGAATATAAATCGCTGATATTATTTCTGATCCCATGCGTTTAGGTTGAATTACAAACATGTTCAGTGACCGAATCCACCCAATGCTATATTCTAATTAAGTAATATTGTTGGATTAAGTAATTTGGCGCGTATTGTAAGAGAAGAGGGAGGTGTAATGTGACGTACACTTTTTAAAAAAAAAAGATAGACATTTTCGCTTAGAAACCGTGATATTTGCTAATTTCGAATATCAAATTAAAAAAAAATGTAGGTGAGGGAATGCTGCATTCAAATTTTCCCGCCAAATAAATACCCCCTAGGGAATCAAGTTAGCTACGCCACTGCAATTTGGTGAATGGTGCCGTTTTATTTTGTTTAACAACCACTCCAAGTCTACTTATTCATTTGTCAGGATCATTTGGAAATGTATTTTTCTACAGTGAGGTCTCGTTTAGGTTATAACAATAATCCAACAGCAAGGCAATTTC
Organism: Chloromyia formosa; assembly: GCA_964017055.1. Classification (NCBI taxonomy): domain Eukaryota; kingdom Metazoa; phylum Arthropoda; class Insecta; order Diptera; family Stratiomyidae; genus Chloromyia; species Chloromyia formosa. Next base: position 63,338,795 of record OZ024815.1, on the reverse strand, counting down.
AATCTGCATTTAAAAGAATTCTGGTGAATGTTCACAGAGGATTTGGAAATTGTGTCTCATTAGAGTCTATAAATATTCTGAATGTTGCTTCAACTTCAATGTTGAGAGATACATGAATAATTACGGATACTAACAATCAAGATTCGCATCAGTCATCAAATTGGGAGCATTCAGTTTACCTTTTAGAAGGGGACTTATTTTCTCAATACAAAGAAGAAGTAATTAATCACTTATTTAGCTGGTTTAATTACGCGGTTTTTAAAAAAAATGCATTCAGTGGGAAGAATGTTTAATGAATATTGAAAGCTACAAGTCGGAATACATATTAACATTAATATCTCAAAAAAAACGTGGTGGTCTTCAATATCCATCCAACGACATATTCCGACTTTGTAGAATCGTTGAAACATGTACAGTGGCTCACAGCTTATTTGATACAGTGACTATTTATAAATGCAAATGGCTGTAACTTTGAAATAAGTAATCTTTTCCAAAAAATTTAAACGTAGGTGATTAGATGCATGTTCAATGAATACAATGCAAACAAAAAATTTTCCAGGAATATGCCTCCGCGCCACGCAAAACCGAAATACCACTGCCGCAGTAGAATCGCAGCTCACAGCTAATTTGATACAGACACTTCAATGCGTATAAACTTCTCTTTGTCGCGCCGTTAATCTGTTTTTTTTTTTTTTTGTTTCTCGAATTTTCGATAGTGTTTAGACATTAGTTAAGGTAATTTTTAGCAAGATCTTGCAAGCTGAAGTGCCAAAATTGAGTAGTTGTTGCAAAATGGGTTGTCGCACCACAATTGAACAGCGCGAAGTGGTATTAAACCACTTTAAAAAAGGACAAAGTGTTCGGAAAATTGCTGAAAGTGTGAATCTGAGTGCCTCTACAGTGCAGCACATAATTGAACGCTTCGTACACGAAAATCGGGTAGAAAATAAGGGCAGAAATGCGCCAAACAAAATTTTCACCGTATCGGACGAACGATACATTGTCAGAAAAGTGAAAGCAAACCCGAAGATTTCCGCTCCAAAATTGGCTGCTGAGGTTCATCGTGAATTAGGGAAGTCAAGTAGTGCTGAAACCGTCCGACGAGTGCTTCGTAACCATGATTTCAACGGGCGAATAGCTCGTAAGAAGCCATTCATTTCCAAAAAAAATACAATAAGCCGATTTGCCTTTGCCAAAGACATGTGGGAAAGACATCCGCGTTCTGGAATACGGTTATTTTTGCGGACGAGTCCGAATTTAAAATTTTTGGCTCCGACGGAATGTCATATGTCTGGCGCAAGGCAAACACTGAGCTAAACAAGGAGAACCTCAAAGCTACTGTGAAGCATGGGGGTGGCAATGTAATGGTTTGGGCCAGCATGTCCGCAGCCGGAGTCGGAAATTTAGAGTTTATTGAGGAAACAATGGACAAAACAAAGTACCTCAATATACTCAAAAACAATTTACTGCAAAGTGCTGAAAAACTGGGTATTCGCAACGAATTTCGGTTTTACCAAGACAACGATCCAAAGCACAAGTCGGGAATTGTGCAGTGCACAAGATTTCTAATAAACAAGACCTGAAGAAAGTACTGCTAGAGGAATGGCAAAAAATTACTCCTGACATCACACAAAAGCTCGTTGACTCAATGCCGAATAGGCTCCAGGCTATGCTTAAGGCTAAGGGCTATCATACGAAGTATTGAAATTAACTGGAAACCTTATAATTCACAACAATTTTAATGTTTAATCAAACTGTATCAAATAAGCTGTGACATGAACTTTGCTATTACTTTTAGTTTTTTGTTTGTGTTGTGTTTTTCTTTGTGCGGTTCGTGCGGAAGTTGGTTTGATAAATTTGCGAATCTGAGGTAAACAATGGCAAAACGCAAGATACAAACACGAAATTTCCTTCTGTTGACAGAAGTCACAATGGCACAGTGTCATCAGCTTGACATCAGTTGACATAAGTGGCGTTGCCAGATTTAACATTTTCATGATTATCGTTTCGATTAGATTTTAACCGACCAAATTTCTCCGGTTACCATTGTCGGTCGGATAGTCGCAAACCGGATATTGAGAAAATTAAATTATGCTAAACGGAAGTTTATTGCTAAGATACATTTTAATCGGACATTGAGATAATGGTCCTAAATGAAACAACTGATTTTTGGTGTTTAGACAGTGGCGCAAGCTCGCATATGATTAATAACAAAAGTATGTTCATTGAAAGTTCTAACACTACTGCGAAGATCGAATTGGCTGATGAAAGAAAAGTAAAAACTAGCATTTATGGAAAAGTCGCAATCAATACAAATTACGGGGAAATAGAGTTAACCGATGTTCTCTACATACCAAGTTTAAAAATGAATTTTGTCATAAGTTTCGAAAGCGACGCAACATGGATTCATAGTGAAATTCTTGGAAGATAGAGCATTTGTTGAAAAGAACGGAAAAACAATAATGAGTGCAACAAAAAGAACAATTAAATGCTGTTACGAGTGGCAATTTAGAAATGGTGAAATGGCATAAGAGGCTAGGACATCATAATAGACAAGATATCAAAAACCTGATTAATCACGATCTAGTTCATGGAATGTCAAATGTGGAAAGTGTTGAATTTGACTATGTTACTTGTGCTAAAGGAAAACTAAATTCTAGTCCATTTCCTCAGAAAAGATAGAGCAAAGGAATTGCTTGAGTTGGTCCATAGTGACATTTGCCAAGCAAGCTGTCCATCACATGGAGGAGCCAAGTATTTCATCACCTTCGTTGACGATAAAAGTCGATTTACTAAAGTTTATATAATTAAAACCAAAGACCAAGCGTTAAAATGCTTTAAAGAGTTTAAAGCCATTGCGGAAAATGAGACTGGAAGGAAAATTAAAACATTAAGGAGTGATAACGGAACCGAATATAAAAGTGGATTATTTCAAGAGTTCTTAAAGACAAATGGTATAAAGCATCAAACGTCAATTCCGTATACACCGCAACAAAATGGAATCGCTGAGCGGATGAACAGAGCTTTAATTGAGATGGCGAGATGTATGATTGCTGAATATAATCTGGAGGAAAAGCTATGGGCTGAAGCAGTGAATACAGCAGTTTACATTAGAAATCGATGTCCGAGTAAGGCGATAAATGGATCATTACCATATAAAGTCTATTTTAACAAAACACCCACAGTGAATCACTTGAGAATTTTTGGTAGCAAAGTGATCGCATTGAAAAGTGGTCAACGTAATAATAAGTTCCTCCCAAGGGCACATGAGTACATTTTAGTCGGATACTCAGAGGTGCAGAAAGGCTATCGAGTGATGAACAAGTTGACAAAAGAAATAACTATTACTCGAAACGTTAAGTTCTTCGAAGACATCAACCTAAGCCGCATATACGTTAATCAGTTCCAAGTGGATGATCAACCTTAGCCGCAAGAAACAGATAATATGGATCAAGGCAACGATTCTTACGGCGAAGAAAACGTTAAATCAAAACAATCATTTAAGGATGATGGTGAAGGAAATTCAAGTCAAAGAGAATAGGGTAGGGCGGGGCTAGTTGAGCATAGGGGCAAGTTGGGCAATTGAAATATCTCGGAAACTATTCACCGCACGCAAAATCATCACATAGCGGAAATAACGGGTCGCGGGAGTAGAACTCATCGCACGAACGTTAGTAGCGACTCGTCGATCAACTGAAGTACACGCGCGCATTGTTTATTTTGTGACCAAAAACTGAAATAATCGTAAACCGCAATATTTCGTCTGTAATAGTCAAATATTATCCTTCTTTAATCAGGTAAGTGTTAAAAGTTCATAAATTTATTGTACTTTTGATATGTACCTATATATACCTATAGTTTCTGGGTATAATACTAACCGTTTTTTTATAACCCCAATTTTGTTTTAAAATTTCGGGTCGGGGTTATAGGCCAGTCAAATTAAATATTATTAATAATAATTAGGGAAAGATCTGGAAATAATTTTAATCTCTTCTATAGATACTGAGTACATAAAAACTGAGTTTGCACGTTCGTAGAAGGTGAGCTTATCTTTTGGAGGGCGAAATCCGAGAAATTTGAGCCCTTTTTTTAATATTATCGTTATAAATCCTAAACGGTGCCTCGAGTCGAAAAACCAAGCAGGAGTAAATTAAAGACCGTTGAATTCTGCGTTCAATGCACTTCTCAAAGTTGAAATTCGGTTCAGTAGCGTAGTCAAAATTGATAGTCAGAAAATGACAATTTTCGAGGCTCCCGAGAAAAATCACACTTTTTCATTACCTGCGATTCACTCTTTACTAGAATATGCTAGCGGGTATAGTTTTTGAGTAATTGCGTTTTATTAAAAAAAAAGTCGGTGATTTTGCAAAGGTTAAATTACTTTGGTCAGTCAAATTGTTATAACACTGGTTGCTTTACTTAAGGCAGTTTCGACTTTTGATATATTGTTTGAGTTGGTACATTGCTTAAAAATTCGAGTTTTATATTTTCCCCCTAACACCACGGACCCCGCCATCATGTTGAAAATGTGCCTAATTGTTTAAGTTGGTACATTGCTTAAAAATTCGAGTTTTATATTTTCCCCCTAACACCACGGACCCCGCCATCATGTTGAAAATGTGCCTAATTGTTTGCCTTGCCCTGTTTGTTTTTAGTATCTCCTAAATTGGTCTCACAAGAAATCTTGTAAAACTTTATTTAACCGGAGTAATTTATCTACAATTTGAGACTAAAATAAAACTTCTAGCTGTTATACTTACTGAGATAGAGCTTTTAAGGCATAATCGATGAGCATTAATTTTGGAATTTTTGCTCATAGGTACTCTAAAAATGGCCCGAATTGAAAAATATTGGCCACGTTAGGCTCACAATCAAATTGTCGCCAACTTTTACAGACAAGCTTTTCCACTTGGAGGATCCGTTGCAAAGATCTGTGAGCTTGAAAAGTGCAAAAGTGTGATTTTTCTCGGGAGCCTCGAAAATTGTCATTTTTTGACTATCAATTTTGACTAGGCTACTGAACCGAATTTCAACTTTGAGCAGTGCATTGAACGCAGAATACAACGGTCTTTAATTTACTCCTGCTAGGTTTTTCGACCCGAGGCACCGTTTAGGATTTATAACGATAATATTAAAAAAAGCCCAACTAGCATTTTTGGTTCCCATCACGTAGCCTCTCCTCCAGTTTTTCCCTTTAAAGTAGCAATTACGGTGACTCGGCTCGTAATAGGGTAAATGTTGGCACCAATATGTCACCAAAATGGGGAATGGACCTATTAGTGATTGTGACTCTTTTGCCACAAACCTTGTGTCGTCTCTTGGGACGTCCGAAACTTATACCGGGTATACCCCAAGACGTACCTGGTACTTTATTTTATACCCTTTTCCAATACAAATGTGAATGTGTGAATGTGTAAGTTAGGAAGGCGAATGCAATTCAATAAATGCAATACTAATGAACTGATCCCTATAAACATGTTAAGTTGTGTTGTTGGCCCTAACATGTATGCTATCCCAGCCGTCAGATGAAGAAATTATTTACCTCATATTATCATATTAGATAACTACTCGTATTATCTCTTTGGCATACAAATTTGTATGCCAAGGAAATTTCATTGTGAAAGTTGGCATTGTAGTTCGAAAAATTACAACGCCTTTCGAATATTCTTGAAATTTCGAAGTAGAATATGGAAAAATTAATAAAATGAGATTGTTTTTTTTTTTATAATTTAGGGTTTCCTTGCCTTAAATTGCTGGGTAATAATGCCTATTTGCTTAAACAATAACATAGTGTTCATAATAGTTCAAACATAGCTATTTTTAAAAGCTTTTCGATATTCAATTCTGTAACAGAATTAAAAAGATGGCGATTATTTAGTTTGATACTATATAGTATCTTCTACTAAAAAATGGTACTTTAAAGTTAAAGTTGCAAACAATTTGTTTTCGCCACCATAAAATTTTCACCTTGGAGTAACAGAAACCATCCATTTGACACTATATAGTTCCCAGAGAGCAGCAGAAGTAGCTTTGGGAACTTTATTGTTTTAAATGTTACTATGAAGTGGTCACGACCACGTACAAGTGGCAACCGGTACAATTTTGTCATAATTGTCGGGGAACATCATTTTAGTCGTATCTTGTGTGCCGTAAGTTTTCTTTGTGGATAAAATGGTGTCTTTTAAAGTGGTCGCTACCAAAGAAAAAAATGGCATTATGTTTACTGCAGTTCCTGGTGCATGGGAAAGTAATGGCATATTAAAGTGGCCCCAGCATGCGAATATATCATTCAGCCAAAGGGAAAAAATGCGGTCCGATGCCAGTAGTGTTCCGGAAGAAGATTGGAACGATTACGATTGCGTCGTTAAGATTTCCGGCGTAGAATCATTCCAGGAAGCGGAAGATCTGGAGAAAATGTTGTCAAAGTGTATTGATAGCGACGTGGAAGAATCGTAAGTAAATTAAAAAGTGATTTGTGAAGTTAATTAGTGATTGGCATAAAATGCCGCATTTTCTTATGCCGTACGATGGTATTTACGATGAAAGAAAATGAATTGCGATTTGCTTCTATATCCGTGCAGTTTCATTCGCTCAATTTGATGGGCTATTTATGTAAAGCGATTACGAGCTAGATCACCATATTTATTTTATATTTTCTGCATTTTCTTCCGGTAGTGAGTTTTTGAAGTACACCTCCAAAAAGCGGACAAGGGAGAATGATGTCGATGTTGTTCCCGATAGGAATAAAATGTTTTATGAAGGTGGAGAACGTCCACAATTTCATTTATCTGAGGAAAACAACAGTATGACGATAAGTACAGAGCAAGTCGAAAGCAATGACATTATTGCTAACATTCAATCTAATGATCCGGTTGTGATCGTACCAGCGGCTGCTATGAACGACTTACGGGAAAGCATATATGTTATACAAGCTGATGTACATTTTTTGAAAGAGGAAATTGTTAAAATGAACGTCCATCTAAGCAACATTTACAATAGAATGAAAACGCAAGACACTGACAGTTACAAAAAAAGTCGAAAAGAAGATGAGGAACTACTTTTATCCCTACAGGAACTACCTTTGACAACATGTGATGCAATCGACGCTTTCAATGCTAAAGTAAAGGAGGATCAAGCGTTTAAAGCTAAGATGGTAAGTTTTTTTTACATTGAATCATTAAGGGCTATTATCACAATTCATGCTAAACTATCCCCCAGTTAATTAGCATGCACTACACGAACAATTTGGCAGTTGTTGTTTGTGTAGTGCAGTAGTTTAATATGACTTTGTAATAATGGTCATAAGGCTGTTTTCATATTCCGCTTAAATATTTCTAAAATGCTTTTTTCATAGGTAAAAGAGCTTTCATTAATTGGTGGTGTATCCGGGGAAGAGAATGGGACGAAGATCTCCTATAAATTAATTGACCATATGTTTTCTAAAGAGGTTTTAACAAATTACACATGGACTGGAATTTGCAAAGAGAAACATGTAAAAAAGAAACCGTTCAACGCCCTGCAGGGGATTGTGGACATTATTTTCAGGATTATAAAATTAGCTGACAGCCACTGGAATTTTACTAAAACGGAGTTTTTTATAAAGGACCATGTCCTCAAACAAGCAAAAAAAAGGCATTCTCGTTACATGTATGACTATTAATATTTTAAAATATGCATTTTATTATATTATTTACATTTTAAGGGATAAATTACTGAAAACGCAGCAGTCACAGTCCGAGGAAGTAAAGTTCGAAGCCACAAGCACCGGTGAAGCATCCCATGATGGAAACTCAAACCACGCAGAACACTAAACTTTGAAGTCAATTCGGGACGCCCGGAAAATTGCATTTTATCTTTATGAGCGTTTATTTTGTTTACACAAACTTGGAAATAAATATTTAGAATTGAATATTTCCAATAATTAAGACTAATTTTGTAATACATTCTTACTTAAATTTGTAGAGAAAAAAAATTATTTTGTAGACCTGTGATTTGAAAATTAATTGATTTATTTTGGTGATATTAATGTGTATTACAAACTTCTTTGCTGTCAAAACATAAACAAAAATCTAAAAAAAATTAATTTATTTTGTATTTCTGCAGTCATTCCTGCTGGAACTGAATTATCCTAGTCAACAGGAGACTTTTCTTTGTTTTTATTTTATTTTTGTACAAATACAAATAAAAAAATTAAATAAAACATGGTTTCTTTTCTAGAATATTGAGAATCGTTAATGCTTCACGTAGTATGCAACAGTGGCATGAAAACAAATTTTTCGCGATATTTTATAGAAAATAGTTTGCATTTTACATTTGCATTTTGCATTTAGAAATCAGTTTGGGTGTGGATTGAATCCCATCAGTTCGATGAATTTCCCTCGGTTTCGTATTATTAATGTCTTCTAGTTGCTTGGACATGGCTTCTATTTGTTTCCCCGAAAGTTTCGTTCGAAAATTGTGGGATCCGTTCACCCAACCGTAGAGACATTTCCTCACAACACCTTGAAAAAAAAATTTATTATCACTCGTAGTTTTAATATTTTATTTTCCCATTTTACCAAGGTCGATTAAATGCAAAGAGTCTGCAACAACAAGAGTCTAACATGAAGTGGCAGATACATTTTTGAAGACTTAGTAGTAACTTTTGGAACTATCCTATGAAGTAATTGGTTCTTTATGGTACCAATTGTAGTACCAAATACTAATTTTTTCATTCGTGAATATTAGCTCCTTTATAGTAGAATTAATGAAAGTAATGCCACGAATTCGCTACCTTAAAAAATACTTTATAGTTTCTCACTAGGTAGTAACCATATTGTGGTGCCCAACACGAAACATTCACCTGCTTTTGTGTAATATATAGTGGCAACATTTTCCTCAAGTCCCAGGTTATGAAAAATCACCACTCTGGAACCATAATAAAATCACAAAATAATGCCACTTAAATGTTCCAATTGCCGCTATGCTGGAACGTTCCACGAGCTACGTTACAGGATTTCTTACGATGAAGTTGCAACTCTAGTACTAAAAAACGTAGCAGCAACTTCATATAGTGGCAGAATCGAAAACATTGGTATTTGCTACTTAAAATGTTACTTGGGAGGGCTCAAATTTCTCGGATTTTCGCCCTCCAAAAGTTAAGCTCACCTTCTACGACCATGCAAACTCAGTTTCCATGTATTCAGTATCTATACAAGGGACTAAAATTATTTCCAGATATTTCCCTCATTATTATTAAAAAGCCCCAAAATTGGCTTAATTTGACTGGCCTATTAGTTGAGATACAGTTGCTCAAAACCCGAAAAGACCGCATTACAAGAGGAACAAAATAAAAACACAAAAAGAGTAAAAAAAAAGCCAAAGAAGAACACTTAAAAAGTACTTCAATCAAGTGAGGAAAGCAACGATGATGATTATTTCTGTCTGATTTGTTGTGAAGGCTATTCTGAAAGTTTACCAGGAGAAATATGGATCCAGTCACTGCCATCTTTACTCTCATGCCGGAGTGTCAGCTGATTGTCAAACCACTAACGACATGATAAGCAGTCAACCAAGTGTGAACTCGCGCGGTCGCCCGGTAAAATTTCGCGATATTTCTGCGTAAAAGTGAGTTTAGTGTCGGGATTTTAAGTGAAAGTAAAAGAAGTGGCTATCAGTGTCGTGTGAAAGTGAAAAAAACGTGAAGTGTCGGGAAATGTCGGGTAAAATGGTATATTGAAAAGTGCGAGGTTAGGAAAGTGCGACACGGGAAATTTCGGATTTTTCGTTAATTTTCCGGCAATTTGGCTAGTGCGAATGGTGCAGTACTACCTTGGGTTGAATCCTCGGGCCGGTGAGTTCAGCGGAAACTCCCAGAAGTGCCCCAAAAAGTGAATTCAAAGTGGTTGTCAAATGACAACATTACAGGTGATTTCCGGTCTTTTCATCGGAATTCATAGGGTAAGTATACATTTTTTGTTGTGCTAAAATTTTAGTGGATTGATGCACCCCAAAATGCGGATTTTGACGACGATGTTGACGAACCGGACGAAAGTTTCACCGCCAGGCATCTAGTCCTATCAGCTGCAGCTGATGTTTTTTGATTCTATTTTCAGTTTATTATTCAAAGAAAATTTATTTAAGTTTTGTTGTTTTGTCATTTAAAGTCTATAAATAAAAAGTTGATTATGAAACAGATATTTAATTTCATGCCTAGCTAACATTGGACCCTATGTGCTCAATTAGCCCCATACCCTTGCTCAACTTACCTCACCTATGGGGTAGGTTGAGCATATTTGACTTTCTACATTTAAACAGATACAGCTCCTTAATTTGAGTTTTTAGAAATAATTTCGTTGGGCACATTTGCAAAGGAATATACTACCAATCTATCAGTATGCATAACAAGCCACTGAGACTTACGGTTGAGGAGCTATAAACGCCCAAGTGAAAAATTGCTCAACTTGCCCCGCCCTAACCTACTCAACTCAACTCAACTCAAAGTCAGGAATTATGTTGCGCGATAGAGAAAAAATAAAGCAACCAGTTAGACTTCAGTTGAATAACATTTGTGTGAGACAAGATCCGGCAAATATCCAAGAAGCTCTAAAGAGCACAAATCGAAATGAATGGATAAGTGCAATGGAGCAAGAATATAATTCTTTAGGTGAGAATAATACGTGGACATTAGCGGATCGCCCAAAGGACAAAAATATAATAGGATCGAAATGGGTCTACAGAACAAATTACAATGAAAGCGGTGGAGTAGAAAGATTTAAAGCGAGATTAGTGGCGCAAGGTTTTAATCAAAAGTATCAAGTGGACTATAATGAAACTTTCAGTCTAGTATTCAAAAGCACAACTCTAAGGCTACTAATTGCTATTGCAATAGAGGAAGATTTTACAATACATCAAATCGATATTAAACATGCCTACATAAACAGTGAATTAAATACTCAAATATTTATGGAACAACCAAAAGGATTCTCGAACGATAAAAATAAAGTGTGTAAACTAAATGAAAGTATTTATGGACTAAAACAATCCGAAAGAGAATGGAATAACGCGCTAAATAAAGTTTTAAATGAAAAAATGAAATTCAAACGATTAAAATCTGATCCGTGTGTATATGTAAAGAACGAAAAAATAATAATAGCGGTGTATGTTGACGATATTATTATAATGTCAAAAAATTTAAATGAAATTAATAATGCAAAACGTGAATTAAAAAATGAATTTGAACTTGAGGACAAAGGTGAATTAAAATACATTCTTGGACTCGAAATAAGCAGAAATAAAAATAGTGTGACTGTAACACAAGCGAATTATACGACAAACCTGTTAGAAAAATACAATATGACAAACTGCAACGAAGTTTCAACACCCGTCGAAACAAATTTGCAACTACAACAATGTAAAGCAGAATCGTGTGATCGATGTGATCAAGTGAATCCAAGCGAATATCAATGCTACCGTTTCTGTGAAACAGCATCGCGCAAATGGCTCACCTGGACGCCTGTATACCCGACCTCTTCTGTCATTGCCATGTAGACACACTCTGGTCTCGTAGGTGAACAATACGGACCGCCATTGCTCGAGGGTCCAATTTAAGCGATTCATGACAAACGTAAGTCGCGCTTGTCGGTGATGTGGGGTCAATTTTGGGCCTGTGGCGGGCGGTCTTGGAGTAAAATTCGCTTCCTTTAGTCGTCTCCTCACTGTCCACTCGCTTACAGCTACTCCGCGAACGTCCCTCAGATTCTGCTGCACGTCAACTCCCGTGAGGTGCCGATTTCGTAGCATACTTGTCACAATAAAACGATCGTCTCTATCGGAAGTGCACCTAGAGCGGCCGGGTCGGGGTCTCTGATTGTAGCTACCTTCCCCCCGAAACACTCTTGACACAGTAGACTGACTCATTCCTAGCTGACGAGCGACTGTTCTCTGAATAAGCCCTTCCGAAAATAGGGCGACAACTTGAGCCGCCTGCCGAGGCATGGTACTCATGAATGACAAAATTGTGACTTAAACTTATTCAATCGACCTTCCAGATTCAACTGACCATTGAAAACCCTTTGCGGATGCATTTATAGGGTTAGTTTGCCTTGTAATAGTCAAAGAACCAACCCCTCACTACCACACTCAACCTAAATTTTGGTTCTGAGTCACAGGCGAAAATGCATACTTGCATTTTCGTTATCATAATGCATGTTTGTTTCATCATTATGCCATGATGACTCAGACATGTATACCATGACCCGTGTCATTCTTATCACACTCTAAAGGTCTGCATAATATACAATACATAGTCTTAAGGTTTCATGTTAGGAGATAAGATAGAAATGTTTAAGGTTTCATGTTAGGAGATAAGATAGAAATGTATAAATGCTACGTCTAGTCCGTAAGATGATCAGTTATTACTCAACAGTTTAATAAAGAACGTATTTTAAATGAACAACATTCTTGTCATTTAACTGGCGCAGTCGGGCCACGGTTTTGTTACGACATTTAGAAAAAATTTATTTTATATTTTACGCAAGATAAGTTTGACCGGGCTAAAAGAACCTATTGTCTCTTATATACGTCGCGGTAATCACATTGATAAATTTTAAAGTGTTATTTCTTGAGCACAACATCATTTGAAACCGGACAAACGAAACATTTGAAACTGGACGAATTAATTAGAAAATTCAAGAAAGTTGATATTTTACGGGAAAAGATGGAATACGGACAACTAAGCTCGTTTATTTCATCGATCCCAGCTTTTGATGGGAACCAATCGGATTTATATCCGTTCGTAAAAGCGATCGACTCTATTAAAAGCGATTTAAACGCATGTGTTTTCAAAGTGCAGTTGACGCAACAAATCCTACTACGGATTACAGGCAAGACGAGAGAGGCGGTTTTGACATCCTTCAATTATACACCATATACGCGAAAGTCCTAATTGCATCATTGATGAGATTTACGATCGAGAACCAAAGGTTAATTGTGAGACACGCAAGGTATCAAGGTATGGAGTGGTCTGGAAGGACATGATAATGCCCAACACCTGGATGTACATAACCCACAAGCCGAAGCCTATTGCCATCATATGTGCTGGGAATTGACTATTATTAGTACGGGCATTATACATATCAACAGTAGCTGCTACATCGAAACCAAGGAGGTCATCCTTAAATCAACATTTGAGCAATCCGTAAAAGTAGCTGCAAGTTACGTAAAAACAGGACCTGCAGTAATTGATGACCCCAAACCATCTGAGAAGCCAGTTCTGATTAAAAATATTTGGGAATGGTTTGGCAAAACCCTTGCGCTAGCCCATACTAAGCGAATAGATACAGCCGAGATATACAGAGATGACGGCGAGAATGACGACAGCAAAAACGACGACGACGAAAATGAAGACGCGAGCAGTTAAAAACGAGAGTTCGATGAAGACGGACGAGTAATTTGTATTCCGATATAGTGATAAACTTTTTGTTATACCTAATCCCACATATTTGGGGGCTCAACCAAAGTACTAACGTACGAGTACATCAAGAAATAAGTGTGATCTCGCAATCAATCTCACGTGTGAAAGTGTGTGAAAAGTGAAATTCGCAATTTGCTAATTAACTTATAATGGCGTTGTTAGCCGAATTTCAGAACGTTCGAGAAAATTTGCGGCGAAGTCGCACTGCTCTCCATAAGTTCGTGTTCGAGGAGAAAGGAGACAGAGCGAACCGCAAGCGACTACGAGAATTTGCCGGATTTGAGTTCGACACTCATGCCGATAAATACAAAACGAAGTCAGAATACATTGAACAGCATATTTCAACTGCCGAGTTGATTACAATATGCAATAATAGGATCTTAGCCACAAGGTCGACGACGTTGCACTGCATATATTTTGCAATTTGCAAAAGGGAAAACTGTTCGCTGCAAACGACGAATGAAAGGCAAGTATAGACGTTCCTGCTGAGAAGACAACGCTATACACATTTGTTTGTTTTGCCTTGAATTGGCTGCGTTCGGTTGCGTTTGGTTGTGTCGCCATCTACACATGACAGCTAAAGGGACAGACGGCTCAGAGCCCACATGGTATTCGTTTTTTTTTTCTATTGTCAACCATCGAGCGAAGAAGACGTTTGTTAAATAAAGAAATATTCATCGCGAGACATCCGCCGTTATCAATTGTGTTAAAGTCGAGGTTGTAGCCGAATCCTGCCCCTTAAAGCTTCAGAAGTGGGATCCAGCCATTATTTTATTGGAGCATTATCGATTTTGTGAGGTTTTTTTTATTTTTGTGAGACGATGAATCGACAAGATCTGGTGACGGTTTTACGTGCACGCAACGTGGATGTTCCAATCGGTGCGACGGTGCGCTCAATTGCAAATTTTATTGAACAATGCGGTGCATGCACCAAATCCACCTGATGCCCAGCAAAATGATGATGTAAATCAAGCACCTGATGTCCAGTGAAATGATGACCAACCACCTGATGTCCAACGACCTCATGGCGATGCCGACCGACGAGCAGATAATGACGACCGAAATGGTGCTCTAAGCTTGCAACAGCAAATCGAACAATTGCGTTCGCAACGTGATTTATTAGGCGCGTTTTTTCATACAGAGCAGGTTAAGCGACGAAAAAAACGATCCAGAGCAATTTAACGGAGTAAGTTTTTGTCTTGGCTAAGGGAGTGTGTCTTGGTTTAGTTAGAATTCAAATGTCAAATAAAATTTCAAGAGAAAACTTAAATCCTTAGTACATATACAATCGGACAAATTTCCTTTAGGCAGCAAAATTATTTTGTATGTTTACTATTCTAAATAATTAGACAAAACGGACTTTTTATTGAGAGGAAATGAACTTTATGTGCTTCCCAAACTGTAAACTGCTCTAAAATTTCGACGCCTGTGCCGCCTACATTTCAAATGCGGAACTATTTAACAGATTAGAAATACTGCACTAACGTTCTATCGAGAGCAACTCAGATCAAATTGTTAGTGTAATTGTGTGGTCTTAACTTGCTCTGCTCTATATGGATCTTGAAAAAACGGACCTATTGTTGCTACAACGGGAAATAAACGAATTGCAGAATGCACAAATGGTTCGCCCAGCAGTAGAACATCGTGTGCAAGTCGACTATTCTAAAATTGTGAAATCGATTGCTGACTTTTCTGGCGATTGCCACTACGACGTGAACAAATACATTCGCGATTTCAATCAATTGCTGGACGCTCACCAATGCAACGAGGAAACGAAATATTTGTTGTTGCGCCAGAAAGTAGACGGAACAGCTAAACTGTGGTTGCAATTGATCGAGGTGCACGACTTTGTTGGATTGAGTGCTGCGATGCGAGCTGAATTTAAAAAACATTTCACACGTCACGAAGTCCGTTGCCAGATGAATTAGCGCGCCCGCAAAAGTGATGAATCCCTCAAACGGTACTCGCTGGAATTGCAAACGATCGCCAACCAAGCCGACACCGAAGAAATCGAGAAAATTCATGCATTTATTCGTGGTTTGCGGGATACATCGACGGCCGCCTCAATGCTGTACGCTACCAATACTGTTGATGAATTGAAAGGTTTGCTGGACAAATACGAACAGGTGCGTGCCATCACCGTTGCAACAACTAGCGGTGTGAAGCCACAGAGTCTGAATCTGAAGCCGAGCGTAATCAAAACCGAAGCCAAGCCAGCCGCCGTTAAACCAGCCGATTTGAAGGATGTGCGGTGTTTTAATTGCCAGAAATTTGGCCATTACAAAAGCAGCTGTACGGAACCAGCCCGACCAGCCGGCGTGTGTTTCAAATGCCAGTCCGACACACATCGTTATGCGGATTGTCTGAAACGAGCTCGAGTTGATGTTGGCGCTGTCGGTGGCATGAGCCCAGAGGAAATCCAGCGGCTGGAAGAAACGATTGTGGCGAATGTTATCGAGGCTTTTGGAGCCATGAATATCTTTTTCCTCCATTTTTAAGTGAGTGCAACGAATTTAAGGAATGTTTCTCTCTTTTTGATACTGGCAGCGCAATAACGTGGATCCGTAGTTCGCAAGTGCCAAAAAAATATTCAAATGCCCCAGTGGAAACGGAATATCGCGGAATTGGGAAGCAAAACATTAAAATTTATGAAAAACTCATTTGTTTGGTCAAGTTTCGAAACATTGTTAAGCCAGTTACTTTCCATGTTGTAGGTACCGGACGATGAAATGTCGTTACCGCTGATTTTAGGCCGCGATTTTCTAGAAGCATTTGATATTAGGTTAACGCAAATCAAGAAAGCGCCATTAACCAAGTTTGTAAAAAATGATTGCAATAAAAATTTAAATGAACTGATTAAAAGTAACATTCCTTGTATCCTCCGTCCACTTGAAAATGAAATTGATTATAATGAAGCTAGTGATATTCAGACTGGTGGCCAAACTGAAGTACCCCTGATTGTAAATATTGTTGAGAGCTCTGATGTAACTGATGTCGATTGTGCAGATCGGAGTTGTGGGGTTAATAGGTCCGATTTGTGTGTCGATGATGACGTGTGTTCGGTTGTTCCTGCCGGCGACCATAGCGACATGTTGCAATGTCTTTGGACAGTGAACAGGCAAATCTTCTCGATCGAATGCGACGATTTACTGACTTATGAAAAGGGGTTTAAAATGAATCAGGCGTTGAAAGCTAACGAAATTGATGAATTAACGTGCATTGTTGATGACAATTATTTGAAACCAGTTGATTTGAAGTGCCAACCTTATGGTTATGAGATGAAAATTCAGTTGAGCACTGAGACGCCAGTACATTGTTCTCCGCGTCCATTGTGTCACCGCAGCACAACGACAAGCTCAACCATCGACAACAACACAACACCACTGTCAAGAGAGAGGGCAGTTGTTACCCGACCGTCGCCGCAACACGACACGTTCAAGAAAATACTCTTGCTTGTATTCATAATTCATATTCTCTTTAATAAACTTTAACAAACGATAACGCTCGAGTTATATATTCTTTTCTGTCTCGGTTCTTGATAGATCAGAAGTGGGATCAAGAACAAACGTGCTCGCGTGTGTTGTACTCAAATGTTGTTTTAATGGTGAAGACGCGGAAAATGAACGTAGAGCAGTTGCGCGAACGGTGTAAGGACGCTGGTCTTAGCACAAGTGGAACGAAAGACCAGCTAAAGAAACGTCTGGACGAAATAGGTGTAAAAAGTGACGACTCCGAAAGTTTCAACGAGCCAAACGTTCTAGATCGCGTCAAGGATCTAGAAAACACGGTGCGACGGTTGATGTTAGAAAAATCGACAACGGAAGCTTTCGAGCCATCGGTAGTGTCTTCACCAACAGTTAAGGAAAAAACATCCGACGACGCCATCGCCACACAGACAGCGACATATTCTTCCCCAATCAACACAACGGCATATTCTTTCCCAACCCACACAACGAAACCAATAGTTAGTTCTCAACCAAATGTGAGTGTAGTGGAAACGCGAACAAGTTCCAACACGATGAATTGGCCGACAGACAACGGAACAGGTCGAAACATGGTCGGTGGTGTTTCGAGTTATGTGTACAGTACCGCGAGCGGGCCGCTACCGCCATTAAGTGTGTACAACGTAGAAACAGGTCTCAACACGTCGGGAGTGAGTGCGTTTGGAATACACACCTCTTCTTATCCGTACGCTCAGACGAATGTTCCGATAGTGCAAGTTCCGACTAGTGCATATCTCCCTTATCAACATACCGGCTTGGGACAAATTAATCCGTGGAATAACGTACGAGACATTTTGAATCTTATTCCCGATTTCGACCCTTCCGCGAGCGATTCACTTAATTCCGAACATTTCGTGAAACGGATTGAGAACCTAAAAATGGCATACTCATGGCCGGATCAAATAGTTCTGTTCGCGGTTCAACAAAAGTTTCACGGAGCCGCAAAATATTGGATTGACTCACAACCTATTTTTAATACCTGGTATCAATTCGAGTCTAATTTTTGAAAGATTTTCCCTGTTTCGTGAATGTTGCAGATATTCATATTGAATTGGCCAAAACAAAACGCGCTTACGGTGAAACTCCACAGGAGTATGTGTATAAAATGATGGCAATCGGTAATAAAGGTTTAGTTCCGGAAAATGCCATAGCGTGTCATATAGTGAACGGTATTAATGACAACGACTTGAAACGAAAAATCTCGAATGAATACACATCTTGTGTTCAATTATTACAAGACATTAATGTTTACTGCCGGTATAATTCCATAAAAAATGAAGTGTCCGAGATAAAAACTAAAACTAATGTGACTCACGAAAAGAACATAAGTGCCGTAAAGGAAGCTACATCTAAAGATGGACCCAAAATTAAATGTTACAATTGCAATAAAGTTGGCCATATTGCTAGGAAATGTTCAGAGCCACAAAAGAGAGAGAGATGCGCGATATGTCATCAAACCACACATCGTGCCGAAATGTGCCCGCGTGAAAACAAAACGAACGTGAATAAAATTGACGGGGAAAAAGTGAATATTAATTATAATACGAAAGACATTGTCAAGACAATTAAAATAAACGGACATAGCGTAGTCTCATTTATTGATCCCGGAAGTCAACGAACACTAATTCGAGAGACATTTGCGAAAGAGATCGGCGAAACAAAAAGTTGTTCAACTTCGCTGAGTGGTTTCGGTGGTGGAACCTTTGTATGTTCACAACAAATACGCAAAAGTTGAAATTGACGAGGAAGAATACTTGGTGGATATTCTGGTGATTGAGGATGGATTGATAACCGAAGACGTTCTAATTGGGCGTGATATTCTATGTAGAGATGGCAACCGAGTAGTAATTGAAGGCGATGCCTGCTGGGTTAAGAAAATAGACGAGATCAAAACATCCTCAACACTTACGGCAGCAGAATCCTCTGAGCTTAAACAAGTCCCCACTGCTCATCAAAATTGTTTCGCAAAGAATATCTACGAGTTAGACAAGTGTACGCTTGGGAAAATGCAGATCAAACTCAAAACAGAAAACCCGATTAACTCAAAACCGTATCGTATCCCGTTTGCGAAACGTGAGATTGTGAAAAAAATAGTCGAAGAGTTGCTGAAAAATGACATCATAAGCACTTCAAACTCTCCATACGCTTCACCGATTGTATTAGTCGAAAAGTCTAATGGTGAGCATAGACTTTGTGTCGACTACCGACAGTTAAACCGGATCACCGTTAAGACCCCATTCCCAATGCCACATATCGACGAACAATTCGCTCAGTTGTCTGGAAATCGATTCTTTTCTCGTCTTGATTTGCGAATGGGCTACCATCAAATTGAGGTAGATGAAGCATCGCGCGAATACACAGCGTTCGTGACCACAGATGGGCACTATGAGTTTAAGCGGATGCCGTTCGGGCTCGTCAATGCTCCGGCGGTGTTCCAGAAGGTGATGAACCTGATTATAAACGAAATGCAGACGAAAAAGGTACTGGCGTATCTAGACGATATTGTAATCGCAAGTTCTACGGTATCCGAAGGAATACAACTTTTACGAAAATTTCTCACGCTGATGGACAAATATGGTCTGACGTTACGCTTTGATAAATGTGTGTTTTTGGCAATGGAGATAAACCATCTTGGTCACGTTATAAATGAAAATGGAATCAAGCCAGGAAGCGAGAAAACGAGAGCTATACGAAATTATCGCCAACCTACCAGCGCAACGGAAGTTCGTCGGTTCCTCGGTCTTGCGGGGTTTTTCCGAAAATTCGTTCCCGCATACGCATTTATTACGAAGCCGCTAACGAAGTTAACCCGGGAAAACGTCGAATTTGAATGGGGCAAGGAACAGCACGATGCGTTTAACAAGCTCATTGACATTTTATGCAACGAACCATTGCTCACACTCTATGATTCCAATGCACACCATGAGATCCACACCGATGCCAGTACAGTCGGTTTGGCTGGCGTATTGCTACAATCAAATGATGGGAAAGTATGGAACCCGGTCTTCTATTTTAGTCGACACTGTAGTGACCCTGAGACCAGATACCACGCATACGAGCTCGAGGTCTTAGCAGTAGTAGAAACTTTGGAACGCTTCCGAATTTATCTCCTGGGCAAACACTTCAGGTTAGTCACTGATTGCGCGGCAATTGCAAAAGTAAAAAAGATAGTACAGAACTAAAGCCGAGAATTGCAAGGTGGTGGATGAAGCTTCTGGAATACGATTTTGATGCTATTCATCGCGAAGGAAAATATCTCGCCCAAGTGGATGCCTTGAGCCGTGCTCCTGATCAACTTTCTTCCAATGTTGAGCCTGCGGTACGGGTATTCACAGTCTTGACCGACATAAACGATTGGGTGTTAACGATGCAGCTCCAGGACGAAAATTTACGAGATATTATGCTAATTTTGAAAAACGAACAGAACTCTCCACAAGAATCCTAGATCAAAAAGGACTATAAATTGAAGAATAATCGACTCTATCGAAATGTTAACAACACTCTACGGTTCGTCGTTCCAAAGATGATCAGATGGAGGATTGTCCAACACTTCCACGATAATATGGGACATTTCGGGGTTGAGAAGACGATTGAGCGTATTCAGCATTCATTCTGGTTCCCGAAGCTCAGGAAGTACGTGAAAACCTACGTCGCCTCATGTATTAAATGTTGCTACAATAAATTACGACCTGGGAAACAGGAAGGCTGTTTGCAATACAGCGATGTGGAACCTATCCCTTTCAAACTCATCCATATGGATCATCTGGGACCTTTTCCCCGTTCACGAAAGGGCAATACCCATGTGTTGGCGATTTCGGATGCTTTCAGTAAACTTGTAATAGTCAAGGCAGTAAGAAGTACGAAAACCGGTCCTGTAATTCAGATGCTCAATGACATTACAAGTTATTTCGGCTTACCAACGCGTATCGTCACAGATAGGGGAACGGCGTTTACATCAAAATGTTTTGAGGAGTATTGCCGAGAGCACAACATAGTTCATACGAAGACTGCTGTTCGAACGCCTAGGGCAAACGGGCAAGTCGAACGTGCCAATGGTATCATCGTTAATTATTTACGTACCCACGTAGATCATCCAAAAAGCTGGGACACCATTTTACGTGAACTTCAATGGACAGTGAACTCCCAAAAGAACGCTACGACAGGATTCATACCTAACGAACTAATTTTCAATTTTAAATTACGGGATGTGGTTCAAAACGAATTGGTTGCCGCCATTAACAACGATATCACCACCCCAAACGAACCAAAGGACGACATACATTTGAAGAGACAGACGGCTACCAAGAATATTGCTAACGAACGAGAGAAGTGGAAAGCCCGTTTTGATAGTAGACACCAGACGCCTATGCAGTATCAAGAAAATGATTTGGTTGTGATACAGAACGAACCTGCATCGACCGGAGAATCTCGAAAATTACAGCAGAAATTTCGAGGTCCTTATATTGTACGGCGTGTATTGGAAAACGACCGATATGTTCTGGAAGATATTCCGGGTCTGCAGATAACAGGACGGAAGTTTAGTTCGGTCTACTCATCTGACAAGATGAGGCCTTGGTGTACAGGATATCCTGAGCTCGAGGACGAGTCTGACAGTACTGATGACGAAATCGAGGACGATTTGGAGTCAGAATAGGCCGAACTTTCACCGCAGCACAACGACAACCTCAACCATCGACAACAACACAACACCACTGTCAAGAGAGAGGGCAGTTGTTACCCGACCGTCGCCGCAACACGACACGTTCAAGAAAATACTCTTGCTTGTATTCATAATTCATATTCTCTTTAATAAACTTTAACAAACGATAACGCTCGAGTTATATATTCTTTTCTGTCTCGGTTCTTGATAATTGTATTTTGCCGATCGTGTCATCGTGCTCGAAAAGGTAAATGAATTGTTAAAGGGGGTATTATTCGACCAAGCCGATCGCCGTACGCGTCTGCAATCGTGCTGATTAAAAAGAAAGACGATACGAAGCGAATGTGTGCTGATTACCGGCCGTTAAATAATTTGACTCATCGCGACAATTTTCCTTTGCCGTTGATCGACAACTGTATGGAATATTTAGATGGAAAAAAAAAATATTTTTCTGTTTTCGATTTGGACCAGGGCTTCCACCAGGTGGCCATGCACCCAGATTCTGTCAAATACACCGCGTTTGTAACACCTGACGGCCATTATGAATATTTGAAAATGCCATTCGGACTGAAGAACGCTCCGGTCAACTTTATGAGATTTATCACTGATGTTTTCCGTGACATGCTCGATGCAAATGAGATTGTGATCTACATTGATGATATTATTTTGGCAAGTAATGACTTCGAATCTCATAAGTAATTGATCGCAAAGGTATTACGACGAATGGCTGAAAAAAATCTAAAGGTTAAGGAAAAGAAATGTTTTCTGGCATACACAGAAGTTGATTTTCTTGGTTATAAGGTGACTGAAACTGGTGTCCAACCAAGCAATGCGCATATTACTGCTATTGAGAAATATCCTATGCCAACCAATGTACATGAACTACAGTCATGTTTGGGATTGTTTTCATATATTCGCCGATTTGTACCGTCATATTCAGCCATTGCCAAGCCTATGCAAAATATATTGAAGAAAAATGCTAAATTTGATTTTGATGAGAAATGTGTGACTGCCTTTTGCCAGTGGAAACAACTTTTGATTTCGGCCCGTGTTGGCCACAACCCCTCTCGTGAAACCGAATTGCATACTGATGCCAGTAGTGCTGGTTTTGGCGCTGTGCTGATGCAAAAGCAAAGCGATGGCAAGTTTCACCCGGTCGCATAATTTTCAAGGACTACCAGTGGTAAGGAACCGGATTTCCACAGCTGCGTGCTCGAAACTTTGGCTATTGTGTATGCGATCGAACGGTTCAATACATATTTAGACGAATCCCATTCAAAATTGTTACCGATTGTGAGGCCGTGAAACACACTTTAAGCAATTTTCGTACAAAAAACGGGTAGCGCGTTGGACGATGGCGTTACAGGAGTATGATTATACCATAGTCCACCGTAAGGGTGTTTCAATGCCACATGTTGACGCACTTAGTCGGTGTATACCGTTGCTGCTGTCGATGCACAAGAATTGGATTTTCAAATTTAAGTGACTCAAAATCGAGACGAAAAGATTGGTGTACTGATAAAAAAGCTGATGAATGAAAATGTGAATGGGTACGAATTGATGGATGGAATGGTGTTTCGGCGTGATCACGGGGGTCGACCACAGTTGTATGTACCAGCAGAGACGGAAAATAATATCATACGCTTGATTCATGAAAAAATTGATCATCTGGCTACTGATAAAAGCTGCGAACAGATCAAGAAAAATTATTGATTTCCAAATATGCGCGAGAAGGTCGAGCACAGTGCTGCCAGATGCGCGGTTTTCCCGCGAAAAGCTGCGGTTTTTGAACATGCCGCGCGAGATAAAGCCATCTATCGCGGGAGCGGGACTTTGAGCGGTTTTCTGGCATTTAGAGCGATTTTAGTGCGGTTTTTTGAAGTCAGCCGAAATTTTACAAAAATTTTGTCAACGTAATGCGAAATTGTCCGCAAATTACTTTTTCGCTTTACTGTATCCTTCTACGAACTCTTATGAGAATTATCATTAGAATATGATCAATTCCAATAAGAATGCACATTCTCCAGTCTTCTCTTCACACAGACTTGCATATATTCCACCGCCACCACTCCACTCCACCAGCGAGCGAACCGGCGGGTCCCGCCATCATTTCATTCGTATACGTGCATTCACATTGGACAGATAGCGGGAAAATTGGAAAGTCAGGCTCTCAGGCAGAATGCAATCGTTTTCGATTTTTCCCAAGCCATTCGTGATCGTGATCATGAAGTGGTGGAAGTGGTATCTATTGGTTATGGTTCATACAAGTACGGCGTTGCGGCAGCATTTTACAGCAGATTTTGATTTGTATGCCGTAGAATTAAAAGATTGTATCGTAAGTATCTGATGCATACATTGTAAAACTATTAATTTTCAACAAATGAACGTATAACCGTTCATTTGTTGAAACTAATTGAAAGTTTTACTAATTCAGGATTCCGGACGAGAATTGGTCAACAAAACCGTTACGGGTAAATTGAAGCAGCAGCGATTCGTATTCATATGTGTGCATTGGATTTGGATGGATAACTTGAAAATTGGAAAGCCTGGCGCAATACGCGGAATGCAATCGTTTTCGAATCCCTTGCAGAAATTCGTGAGGTGGCTATTTGCTCATACAAGTGTTAGGACGACGCAGTATTTTATTGATGACTTCGATTTGTACGCCGTACAATTAAATAATTATATTGTAGTAAGTATTTTATACATTTAAGTATGCTCACTTTCAACAAATGAACCGTTATCAATTTTACTAATTTAGATTGATTCCGATTCCGGACGCGAAATGGCCAAAGCCGTTGTCTATAAACCAAAGCAACGAGTGAAATATAATAAAAAATGGGAGCTAGAAACTGAATTAAAGGAATGGATTATGCAAATTGTTGGTTGCGAAACCAAAGTTCGTTGCAAGTGAGTAAGCGTAAAAATTATACAATCTGTGAAAGTGAAAGGTTACCCAAAGCGTAATGAATGGCCTTAATTAGCTGTTTTTTGTCCTCGAACTGCATGCTTCCTTCACCCTTTCTAGAATATTTTTTGTCTATTTAGAAGGATATATATGTTTGGAGGAGATTTACTTGAAAAAAGGACGAAGGAAGCATGCAGTTCGAGAACAGAAAACAGCTAGTTGAGGCCATTCATTACGCTTTGGGTAACCTTTCACTAAATTACGGTAAATCCTTAGACGCATCTAAGTCGAATAAAAAAACTTCTGTTGTTTTCTATTCAGGAGGAAGTACTCATTATTAAGGAAAAAAAAACTCCTACTATAAGTATCCTTTTGTTGGTGTAAAAACAGAATTTTACTAGTGTCCCTATGCAAGTGACCCAATTTTGAACGTTTATTTTGGTTAGTGCATCAACACAATCTTAAGAAAATATAACTGTTATTAATCAAAGCTCCATAATTTTTCTCAGAAAGCATGAGCAACAAAATAAGCTTTCATAGCGGATACAAAGTTTTGCTCTCTGACCTAAGGTACTGACTGGAGATTTTGAATAAAACAATGCTTGAAAAGGCTGTTTCTATTCAAGTGACCGGGAGTGTATATCAAATCTCCCAAATTTTTCTTAAAAAGTTTAAGCAGCAAAGTAACGGATGCTAAATTTTACTCTCTGACCTGGATACTGGAAATTTTGAGTAAAACAAGTTTTGAAGTGGCTATCCCTAATCAAGTAGCCGGGAGTGTATTGTGCACAATTCATTGAAATAAAAAACACTTTCAGCGGATATGTTGTTTTCTGACAACTCTATTTGTTAAATCTAAAAAGTGCCGAATACAAAGTCAATGAAAAATGAAAATACTTTTTTAAATTTCACAGATTTTGCAAATGTGATTTGGTAGCAAAACATAGCGACCTCCTAAACCACGCCAAAACTGCGAAGCACGCAGCAGCAGCCAAACCCTTTTCATCTAACTGACAAAAGACGCTTGAGTTTCAAGTTAAAACCTATGATTCATCGAAGGCCGAGGCTGCTCTTGCTATTGTACATTCGTTTGCTGCCACTCTGCGATAACCGTTGTTGATCACCTAAGTGAAATGGCTCACAAAGTTTTTTCAGACAGCAAAGCATGGCATTTCAATCGTAAAAGTTCTTGGGATTGCAATCATCTACTACAGCGACAGAAAAGCAGATATTGTTTCGACGTATTTGAATCTAGTCGAGCTAGGCGAATGCACTGCGGATGCTATCGTACGAGCGATTGAAGAAACGCTTTCATTGTTAAAACTCGACATTATGAAATTGAAGGGCATTTGAATGGATAATGCAAATGTTATGACGGGGATCAACAATGGGGTCTACGCGAAACTCAAGAGAAAATTGCCTGATTTGATTTTGATTCGATGTGTTTGTCATTCCCTGCAACTTGCTCTTTCACATGCTGTGGCGGAAGCGTTACCTCGACATTTGGAATTTCTCATCCGACGCATGTTCAATATGCCATCAATAACACTGTGCATCGATCGATTAAACAGACTCCAAGTAAACTTTTATTCGGCGTCGAACAACGTGGCAAAATAGTGGACGAACTGACTGAGCATTTGATTAAAGCCCAACATACACCATCCGGAATTCCTGTCCGGAAAAACTGATGAGGCCCGGCCTTCCGGTTTGCCTGAATATAGACTACACCACACACCATCCGGAATTCCTTCCGGAAAAACTGATCAGGCCCGGCCTTGAGGAATTCCGGATCGTGTATGGCTGCTTCAGGCCGCCTTGAGGCCGCCGGACAGGCCTTTGAGGCGGTCGGATGGATAATTGCAAATTGATCTTATCGCCATAGAATGAAAGTATCTATCTATTGCATTGAATTTTATGGCGTTTTACTTTCCATACTTCGTCGCTTTTTTATCAATAGTGCGTAGTTTTTCTAATAGGCGATCATAGGCGGCATCTTTCTTAACTTTATTAAAATATGCCTTATTTTTCACTTCCCAAAGGCAAGTTTCAGATTGGTATAATGAGATAAATTCCTCCCAAAATTACCGCGACATGGTGCCTAAACAGTGAAATTTGAATGAAACGGAACAGTGAACATCACTACACTATCTTAACAAAAGCTATGCATATACACTTATCCACTTCGCTCAGTCCCGGAAACAATCGTTAATTAGCCGATTTTATTTCCGCGGGGTGGCAGCGGGGTACATTGCAATAAACTCCAGGCCGCCTGTTCGACCACCTGACAAGAATGCATTTTTCCAGGAATTTATATCAATAGACGAATGTATCTGAAACTTGGCCATGGAAAGTAAAGTGTCGAGAAATTCAATGAAATAAATAGATACTTTCATTCTATGGCGATAACATCAATTTGCAATTATCCATCCGGCCGCCTCAAAGGCCTGTCCGGCGGCCTGTCAAAAATAGAATGAATTTTCACAGCCGTTTATTTCAATAGACGAATGTATCTGAAGCTTGGATATGGAATGTAAAATTCAGTCCAATAGATAGATACTATCATTCTATGATAATAAGATCGATTGCCAATTGTCCATCCAACTCAAGGCGGTCTGCACATGCCATTGACGATCCGGAATTCCTCAAAGCCAGGCCTGAACGTGTATGGTAGAACGACCATACACGATCCGGAATTCCTCAAGGCCGGGCCTCATCAGTTTTTCCGGACAGGAATTCCGGATGGTGTATGTTCGCCTTAAGAAGTTTGCCGCACTGATGCTGGAAAAGCTATAGCCCAGTCTCAAGGTTATAATGAAGAGTACTTTTTACGGCATAGCAAACCAGGAAAGACATTTGAAATTGGTGATTATTATAGGCGTGTTTTTTTGTACTGCGGTGTAGGTTAATTGGGGGTTATCCGGGCTAACTTACACACGTTACACAAACAACAAGGGTATGTTGTTTGTGTAATGTGCGTAAGTTAACCCGGATAACCCCCAATTAACCTGCACCGCAGTACAAAAAAACACGCCTATTGTTGTGCGTCATGTCGACACGACAGCCGGATCTAATAAAAAGTGCCAAATTTCGTTACCCATATGTGATAAAGAAAAAGATGCCTCATGACCGATATGTAGTTACCGATATTGAGAACTGTCAAATTACTCAAATGCCGTACAATGGCATTGTTGAAGCTAAACGTATAAGACATTGGATTGGCCGACAGTCGGATAGCACTGGCTTCAAGGGGAAGGCAACACAGTAGAGTAAAATGATTTACTTATGCCGTCTGTTCACTACCGAATTAACGTAATCTTAGGTTAAGCTCCAATTCTGTAACTTCCTAGTTGATTGAGGTCAATCAAGTTGTCAGGTTGGCCGAGCTATACTGTTTGTTTTGCGTTGAATTGGCTGCGTTCGGTTGCGTTTGGCTGCCAAAAGAAGAGGAGCCGTTACAGGCGTTCCATATTGATTCCTTGGGTCTTCTGGAGACCACTCACAAGCAGTATAAACACATCTTAGCAGTAATTGGTGCTTTGACTAAGTTCAGTTGGTTGCATCCTACAAAAACAACGTCTGCAAAAGAAGTAATAGCGAAACTACAAGGACAAAGTTCAATTTTTGGAAACCCAACCCAAATTATATCCGATAGAGGTTCCGCCTTTACCTCGGATGAATTCAAGCAGTACTGCAAGAGCGAGAACATCGAACACCATGCTGTTACGACTGGCCTTCCACGAGCAAATGGACAAGTAGAGAGGCTCAACGCTATCATCATATCAGTTTTATCTAAGCTTTCAATTGACGATCCGAACAAATGGTACAGATTTGTTGACAAAGTACAGCAAACCGTCAACTCAACTTATTGCAGAAGTACCCACACCACGCCGTTTGAATTACTTGTTGGTATAAAGATGCGCACCAAATCCGACATCAAGATCAAAGAGATAGTCCAAACCGAAATGATCCAGATGTTTAATGACAACCGAGACGAACTACGCAAGCAAGCCAAACAGCAGATACAACACATGCAAGACAAAAATAAGAAGACGTACAACTTACGGCGCAAATGTGCAACGATCTACCAAGTAGGCGACATAGTTGCAATCAAACGTACACAACTTGGTGGTGGCCTTAAGTTGAAGCCAAAATATCTCGGCCCCTACCAAGTCACCAAAGCGAAGCCCAATGATACCTATGATGTAGTGAAAGATGCGATATTTAGCGAAGGTCCTAGACAGACATCTACCTGTGCCGAATACATGAAGCCGTGGATATCTGCCGACTATAACGAGGCATTCGAGACGAATGCATGCATAGCAGGATGGCCGAGTTGTGGGAATGGTTCTGGCAACACCCTTGCGCTAGCCCATACTAAGCGAATAGATACAGCCGAGATACACAGAGACAACGGCGAGAATGACGACAGCAAAAACGACGACGACGAAAACGAAGACGCGAGCAGTTAAAAACGAGAGTTCGATGAAGACGGACGAGTAATTTGTATTCCGATATAGTGAGTAAAATCGTTTGATTGGTTGATAAACTTTTTGTTATTCCTAATCCCACAAATATATCTTTGCTATTAAAACCCAATGACAATATTTACGACATCGTTTCAGAACCCTATATACAGGACATAATAGGACCACACGACAAAACAGCATGGATCACAATCACCTCCACCACCAGTATACTCTTCCTGTTGGCAATGCTTGCCTAGATAGTTGCAGTTGGAATCCAAGGAAAAGGCGAGAAAAACCTGCAAAATCTACACGTCGTCTTTCTGCACCTGAATCATACCTCCAACGACGTTTTGACCAGGTCCTGTCATCGCTCCCCCCAACCATACTGAACAAAAAACAATAAAGCAAAACGACACAAAATGAACACTTTCCTTCTTGCCTTGAAGGGTTTTGGCAGCTCTTGGCCGTTGTGAAACGGGTCGGTGCGTAGAACCGGCTGCCGTAGGTCGGCCATCACAGCAATACATCGAGAAGAGGTCAACAAGTCAATAGCAAGCTTAGGTTCGAATCCAGTGCTCTCGTCCATACCACCAACGATATCTCAGGAAGAGGAAAGACTTCCGAGAGCTACGAGAACAACACTAGCCCAACTTTGGTCAGGCTGGTGTTCGCGACTGAACTCCTACCTATCTCGCATAGACCAGAACGTCTCAAACATCTATCCTGCTTACAACGGAACTCCTCACGACGTAAACCATAACTTTCAATGCCCAGCTGCGCCCACTCACTTGACTCCAAGAGCGCTGTGGGAGAACCCAATAGAGGCAGCTAACTTTCTATCCCTCAACACCGGGGATGAAGACGAAACTGTTGGCATGTAACAGACAAACACTTCGAACTCTGGCCATTGTTGTTGTAGCAATGGTTACAACAATACAAAATTAACTTTGTTAAGCTTCTCTGTAACCTATGCAAGCACTTGCAATTATGCAATTGTGCTATTTCACCACCGTACTCAATTCTTTTCATTCTTTTTGCAAATGCTTACATGGGCATAATTCATAATTTATTGTTTTTGCAACTATTGCAATTTTATGTAATGATTGATTTGTATAAATATTGACGAATGTTTGAAATAAAGTTAAGTCTTCCGTTAACCTTGGAGTTGTGGTTATCATTTCCTTTTAGAGCAGTGAACAAGTTGATCGGTTACTTAAGGTAACCAGAAACATTGGTCCTGCGCAGTGAATTAGTTGATCGTTTACTTAAGGTAACCATCAAAACAAATAATATTTATTAAAAACTGCATTTCCGACTTCTTTCAAACACGGAAAAATGCGTGCAATAACTTCCATCATTATTATATCATATTAGGGGCCCCATAAAATTTGTTTCCCGGGCCCGGATTTTCTCTCGACGGCCCTGCATGCAGGCATTTTGCAACGGTTCAATATAAGTGTGTAGTGCATGTCCAACGACATCGCCACCAGTCACCGTCAATATCTTTATTTGTTTTAGCATCTTTATTTATATAGAATGACTTAGCCAATTTCGAGAAGTCAACGATATCAACGAAGCAATGTGTCAAATATCGGTTAATGTCAATTGTGTATTTTTCGAAGACTATATACCTATAGATATTGCACGATCACCAAAAGAAGTAAATACCGCACCAACTCTCATTTTCACAGAATACAATAGTCTACAACAAAATACATTGGTAATAACGAAAGCGATACGATTGATCTCCAGAACGGCTTTCAATTTCAGAAATCATACTACTCAACGATATAAATTTGCGCGATAAATGCGGCTACCTATTCATCATCGAAAAATACCGGCGAGAAAGAACCACTCGTTTTAATGAAACGCCTAAATTACAGCCTTGCATTGAGTTTTCACATTCCATACGTGTGAGATTAAAAAAAATAATATTGGTTACCAGCACTCAATAAACTTAACGACTAAACTTAAATATACACATGAATAAAGTGATACTTGCAGCTAGTTGTCCACAATCTCCCAATCTCCTGAAATGTGCGTGTCTGATTGTTCGCCGCTATCGTCGACTTTTTCGATTTTAACATTCCATATTGATGGTATCTTCATGTGTTCGGGAATCCGTTGAACGTCAGGAACATCCTCGCCCGTCATAATGTGTGCTTGATGTGATGCCGTCTGCTTCGCGCCGCTTGTTGCAGCATAATCACTAAACGGACTTTTTGTAACGAATTGTAACGATTTGGTCATGCCGCTGGACTGTTCTGTCGATTTGCTACCAGTCGCATAATCTGATTGTATCATAACATTTCTCATATCACGGCAAATGTTCAATGTCGCATCATCGTTATTGCATTTAAAGTCTTTTTCAACAGTTGGCGAATCCGGTTCATCGGGAATGAAATGAAGTTTCTTTCGTGGTGTCGTCTGAACTTCGACATTATCAACGGTCCCCGTTATGGGATACCTGATAGGATATTGTAGTATCGGAAATGGTGATGATTCATTTTGCACTGATGCGGATTTTAATAAATCCTCTTTGGAAATTTCGACTAGTTTGACGGGCTCCAGATTCAGACTTTCGGCCAGTGCACGTTCTTTTGGCTCGAGGACTTTTTGGAGAGTGCCCGGTGATCGCAGATCGGGAAGGAGGCTGCAATAGGAATTATAAAGGTCATTTAAATGGTCTTTGTCAGAGATGAAAAATATACACACCAATTATCAGTGCAAAAACTTGCATCCATTTGAAGTGGCCGTGTTGTCACTTCCAAATTCCCGGTGTCGTTCTGACTACATCCCTCTACAACATTCGTATCCGACGAACTTGTACTGGGCGTCTCGTTCATTGCTTGTCCAATCTCTACAATACCACCTTTTATTCTCTTCTTGGACGTATGTCCTTTACACGAATCTTTTTTATGTCGTCGATGTGCTCCACTTCGATACAATATCGAATCTTCGAATTGCATTTCATTGATTCGATCGAAAACTTCTATACGGCGATTCTGCTCCATCAGTAAACGATTTTGTTGCGATGTTGGCGACTCGAGTTTCGCCTCGATTGGAATGTCTAAGTCGATATGTTGTATGGGGGGCAACTCGAAGCATTCTTCGGCATTTATGACAGCCTCCTCTTCGGCTTCAAATTCAAATGGATTCTCGAAGATGGAACGTGATGGAATGGGTGGCGGCAACAATGGATTGAAAATGATTTTAGCTACAGGAAATAAACAAAATATGAAAATAAATATTCGGTAAACAACAGTGTCCAATATCAATTACTTGTCTTATTCGGCGGCTCCGGCGACGATGAGATACGAATCAAACTTCGCGGTCCTTCCAGTACAAAAATTTCTTTATCACAAATCGCAATGTCCAGAATTCCTCGCATTATTTGTGTTGTCGCCTCCACCCGGAGCTTCTCCAAATTCAAGATAAACAATCGATTTTCGTCGTGTGTTATCACACAATTTTTCGAAAACATGAAAACTTTGCCAAAATGTTGTAGTGGCTGGGCCAATCCTTTTGACGGATTCAATAGCGGTATTTCCCAAATAGGCATTTTCGTGATGGCCTCTTTAAAGAGCAGTGTCTGTTGTACGTTTCCGTTGCAATCAGCTATCCAAAATCGTAGACCTGGTCGACAACATAGTGCCGTGGATGTTTTTGTTGAGGTGGGGCAACAGAATGTTCCGCCAAAACCACTCAGAACTTTGCGATCTTTTTTGCCAACCTGTAGTACGCGCCATTGTCCGTTCTTTTCGCGCGAACATAGAATTGAACGAAACGTCGTAGAGACGAGTAAGTTCTGTTGGCTAAGACTTAATTGAACTATGTCGTAGGCTTCGTTGAGTATTTCAATTGATTTGCTGAGGTGCTAAAGAGGGAAACAGAGATGAAAAAGGACTATTATTGCGGATGAAATTAATACTGTATAGTTGTTTATATTTCTATTGCCTTTAGAATGACAACACAACATACAGAGTTAAATCTGACGATGTTGCAACCGAGCAAGATGCACTGAAATTTCAAGTGATTCCGATTAGCACTCTTCTAAATTTGCTTTCTATAAACAATGGAGAAAATCGAGTATCGTGCTGTGTTAAAAGTTTTGTTTCAACGGACTAAAAGTCAAGAAATAAAAAGGGAGTAGGCCAGTTTCACACGGAACGTATGATATACGAGTTTTCCCCAGAAAGACCAGTGGAGCTCCCTCACCACTGGTCTTGTATGTATGTACTACTTACCGTCGTTCTGTGGTACGAAAACAACCGTCACACTCCCTGCCAGGCCAACTCCTGTTTCCTATGGTTTTAGCAAGGCGGCTCGTACGGAGTGCCAGATACGTGCTGAATCCCCGGGGTTTTATGCGACCGTGCCCATCGAGGGAAGTTGGCCAAGTTAGGTTAGGTTTATCAGCTGCTCCAGCACACATAGACCACACTGGGTTGTGATACCGCTAAACACATTCTATCTAAGAAAGACTGTAAAGGACGATTTGATAGGCATCCGAAGATGCCCATGAGGACGGAGTCTTAGGTAGCATAATGACCGTGAAGGTCGGGCCGTGCGATCTGGCGAAGAAAAAGGCGCCTCAACGAGCTAAGCAGCGGCCTATGCTTGCTGTAGCTCAGTTCGTGGGGGTTTTTTCCGCTCGTTGCTCCTGTCCTTTACGTATCAATAAAAATTCATAGGCCTGGGGAAGATTATACAAACAGGGGAGGTAAAAATTGGGGATGATAAAAAAGTGAGGCGATAAGGATGGAATGGTTGGCGGACGGCTTAATTGCCCTCGCGCTCACATTGGGATACAGGCGTAATGGGACCCTCGGCCCCTGGTTTCGTACCACCGACAGATCCTTACTCATCAGGTGCTGCCATAGATCTGCCGGTGGACGGACAACCAGACCAGAATATGGTTCATTACAAAACCTTTCGGTTTCGCGAACCATCCGGAGCGAATGATGAATCGATTAATCTGTCCGACGCTTACATCCTTCAAATAATCAACATCAGTGAAGTAGTAGGACCCCAGAACGGACTTGCTACTATTAGCAAGAGCAGAGCAGGAGCAGAGCAAGTGAAAAGAACACTCCTCTTTATCCTCGTCTCCACAGCTTCTGCAGTAATCATTGTGCGGCACACGAAGTCCCCTGGCATGCTCCCCAATGAGGCAATGACCAGTGAAAACTCCTACAACATTACTAATGCAGTTCCTGCTCAGCATAAGCAATCATGAAGAGCGGCCAGGGTTTAGTACTGGCCAAAGCTGCCTGGCCGCGTGACATGTTAAGCCATCACGCCATCTGATGTCAGCCCTCGCAGTCGCATTTTCCCTAAGTGCCCTTTCACACGAAGAGCCGCACGGCTCTCGCTCGCGAGTGCGAGCGAGGCACGTAAGACTCAAATGCAAAGAGTATACTGGAGCTTTCACACGGGGAGCACGAGCCCTTACGTCGCGCGAGTGAGAGTCGGTACAGCTCGTGCATCTCGAGCCGTCGCATCGCGTCTCTTAATCTAAATGCACAGCGAGGAGTGCCGGCATTCACAGAGAAGAGCGACAACGGCTCTCGCCCTGCGTTCAGTCGGAAAATACGCGTTGCACACGTGTTGTGACTACATACCACGTGACAAACTGATATTCAGCGTCTCCGAGTAAACCCCCGCCCCGACCTCATCAACACTCTTGGAACCGTCCGTAAAATGCTTACAGCGTTAGTACCTAAAGCTATACCATCCGCCCACTTCGCACGAGAAGGGATTAGGCAACAGAAGTTTTTGTCAAACTCTAGTTGGGGTGGAATAGTCCATGGCTTCAGGAACATCCAAACAATTCAAAATATCCGAATGTCCATTGATTGACGAGGTCCATTGACTCGTTTCGCGAAGACGAATAGCCACATTGGCAGCAAGCTGCTCGACCAGGATGTCCAGAGGAGTCAGATTCAGCATGACTTCGAGGGCTGCAATAGGCGTAGAGCTTAGAGCACCCGTAATAGCGCCACACGCCAGCCTTTGAACTTTCTGTAGGATGCGATTCTAAGTCCCCTATACCACGCCACTATCCCATACATAATAATGGGGCGCAAGACCCACACTTACAGCCAATAACCACTCTCGGTTGCAGGCCCCATTTCTTACCTATAGCCCTTCTACACGAGTATAAGGCGACAGTGGCCTTTTTAACTCATTCGTGAATATTAGGCTTCCAGCACAATTTTCTATCCAAGATAAGCCCAAAAAATTTAGCTTTGTCAGTGACGACAAGCATAATTCCATCCAGCAGCGGCGGCTTGGACGAAGGGACGATCCCCCTCCTGATGAAAAGAACAAGCTCAGTTTTGGTCGGATTTACTTTAACCCCAACTTCACTCGCCCATCTCACAAGAACACCCAGGGCCCTCTGCATTAGCTGACTTAGGACATCTGGGAATTTATCCGAGATGACAATTGCGATGTCATCGGCATATGCAATGGGTTTACAACGTGATAGTTCTAATTCTATAAGCAGTCTATTGACCGCCAGATTCTATAAAAGAGAGAGGACTCCACCTTGAGGAGTGTCCCTGCAGACATGCCTACGCGCAGACGAAGTGCCCAGTTTTGTGTAGATCACCCTCGAAGTGAGCAACGAATTGATAAGCTTGCAGATAGATCGATAGGTGACTCAAATG
Organism: Chloromyia formosa; assembly: GCA_964017055.1. Classification (NCBI taxonomy): domain Eukaryota; kingdom Metazoa; phylum Arthropoda; class Insecta; order Diptera; family Stratiomyidae; genus Chloromyia; species Chloromyia formosa. The sequence continues at coordinate 63,303,131 of OZ024815.1, read as the reverse complement.
TTCATCAATAACGGAGCTGGTGACTGCCACACACCTGTACAATCACCAGTTGTATGGGTCGAGTAAACGGTCTCCTCGACCGTACCTTGCAGAGGGGGCGCCTATGAAACTGTCCGCATAGGTGACTCGGGGACTAGATGAAGCTGGAGCTGGTGACTGAGTTGAAAGTCCACGTGCGGGGTTCCGGATCCAACACATCACTTTGGTCCTTCCTTGAATCTAGTGAATCGCGGTCCATGTTAGGCAAGGGGAGAAACCTTGATTGCTCTGCATCAAGGGTAGCAGGTGCAGCGTAGCGTGAAAATCTACGGAACTCTCGGAGGGTCACGAGGGAGTCTCCTTCGCGGTCCAAAGGAAGAAAAGAGGAAAGGACGGCCGGAGCGTTACGATGTGTCTATAGGTGCGGGGAGTAGCGGGAAGCGTAAAGCTGGCAATTGCCTCGACTATGGTCCGAGAACAGAAAACCGAATCCAAAAAACAATAGTCATGGATCTAATTCAAGCCAAACAAAAACCCAAACTTCCAGCCGGTACCCCTGGCAGGAAGTCAACAAAAAAGAACGTCTTCCAAAGGAGTTCTAAAATCACGCGGTCACCGGTACAAGGCCAGATGAACGAAAGTACGCTGGCCCTGGAGGTGAACGAGAGCTCCACTCTGATGGTTACTGTGAGTCCAATGCACGTAGTGGTTCCATCTAGCAATGCTGTGAACTATTGTAGATGGACAGTTCCAGAACCTCGAAACCACAAAATGCCGGAAGGGAAGCGGCGGCAAGGCCCATTTAAGGTCATAAACTGAGCGAACAATGCGCTCGACAGCGAAAGGCGAAGAGTACAACCAAAGAAGCAGCGAAATTGGACTCTTAAGGGAAAACCCGCGGAACCTTCGACGAAGTCAACCCCTGCGCCAACTACCAAGCGCCATCGATCGAAGGAGAATTCCTCCACAGGTAGTAAGCCGACCAAAAAGCGGCGACAGGAGATAGCTAATGGCGGCTCGGTGGTGACGTAGCTAAAACAGTCCTCAAACTCATCTTCAAAGAACTGCGAGAGTTCGCCATGTCACCGTAGGCGGGATCGCCCCGCTTTGAACGCAGTCATATTGTTCGCGGAGACGTAGCGGTGACCTGCAGCGACGTCTTCTCTGCGGATTGGCTTCGGTCTACCGTAGAAAGGATCCAAGGATGCTGAAGGAGTCATCCATACCAACGCTAATTACAGCCAAGGTAGCGGCTGTTTCTTACAAAAAGCCAGAACCCAAACCTTGCTGTATGGTACTAGAGATTGTTCCAATCAGTGGAGCTAAAAAATCAATCCGCGGAAACTGATCTGATCGGAGCAGCAGAATTGGTGCTTGTGGTGGAAGCAGATAGGGGGATCCGCGGATAAAATACGGGCCAACGGAGGATGATCCACTTTGGATTGAAGAGGATATCCATAAAAGTTGAGCTGGGGAAGGTAGCTGAGGCGGACCGAAATGCGGGTGATCCAAGCAAATCCGCACCACAGCAGAGCGACAACGGCCAACCTGCTTCGGCACCTTAGCCAGGGACACGCTGACATTGCGCTGATACGGGAACCGCATCTGTATAATAACGCGGTGTGCGGATTTGGCCATCCATCTCAGCGTGTTCCAACCAACAGACAGCGGTAAAGTGAGAACGTGTATTGTCGCCAAAAAAGAACTAAATGTAATATATACCCCGCAACTTAGCAATGGAAACGCAACTACAGTGCACTGAGAAGTGAGGACAGGTAACATCGCCGCGCAGAGTTGCAGCATTGGAAGGCCTGGAGCTAACGAATGCGCAGGGTAAATCAGTGAACAGGTAGACCAACTAACAAAAATTCTTGTATCGAATTTTAAAGACGATTACCTGGGAAAGCCCGTAAGGAAAAACGCCGCCCTATGGTGGAATGGTGAACTTACGGAATCCAGACGCAAGGCGGTCCGGTGAGGCGGAGGAATGGGACCGATACGAAATGGAGTTATCTCTTTTCAAAAAGAAGACGATCCAAACGTGAGTCATGGAGAGGATTCTGTGAGAACATTGAGGCATGTACAGAGGCTGCCAGACTTAAGAAGATCCTTACAGTAACTCCATGTTTACCCTTCTTCCTACGTAAGGAAAATGGGGACTGGGGAAAGGATCCCATGTGGAAGCCCACTTTCCGGAATCAGCTAACTAACCAACCACACTTGGATGAAATGGAAGTAACAGACAATGTAAAAATTGAATGGACTATACGGACATTCAATTACTTCACAGGGATCGATGAAATTCCGCCAGTTATGCTCCAAAGAGCAGACATGTCAATCAGCCGAATACTGCATCGCATTTGTAGCGCTTGCTTACAATTTAGGACAATACCCTACTAAAGCACGAGTGGTCTTCATCCCGAAAACAGGCAGATTGAATCACCATAATGTGAAGGAATTCAGACCAATCAACTTAACATCTTTTCTACTTACAGCACATCACATTCAAAATTCTATGGATGTCGGGGGAATCTGTGTTAACCAGCATGCATATCTTTCGGACAGATTAGTGGAAACGGTGCTAGACAAGGTAGTCGGAACAGCAAAGCAATGTACGCTAGCAACCTTCCTAGATATCGAGCGAGCTGTAATGAACCATATTATGGTCTGGTAGTGCTGCTTCCACCGGCAGATCTATGGCAGCCCCTGATGAGTAAGGATCTGTCGGAGGTACGAAACCAGAAGCCGAGGGTCCCATTACGCCTGGACCCCTATGCGAGCGCGAAAGAATCTGCGCCATCCGCCAACCATTCAATCCTTCTCGCCTCATTTTTTTATAATTTCCTATTTTGCCTCACATGTTTGTTTTGTCTTCCCCAGGCCTATGAATTGTTATTAATACGTCAAGGACAGGAGCAACGAGCGGCGAAAACCCCGCACACTTCTCCCGAACTGAACTACAGCCAGCATAGGCCGCTGCTTAGCCCGTTAAGGGGCCTTTTTCTTCGCCAGATGGCACGGCCCGACCTTCACGGTCACTATGCTACCTAGGCTTCATCCCCACGGGCATCTTCGGATGCCCATCAAACCGTCCGTTACAGGGCTTTCAACAATATCACTGCGACGAGTATTATTAATGCTATGATCCGTTACGGGGTTGACCCAACGCTAACGACTTGGGTGTCGGATTTGCCCAGGAAAAGGGAAAATCGAGTCTACCTTTTTGGGGGTCAAAAAAAAGAAGACGGTTAATACAGGTACACCGCAAGGAGGGATATTATCCCCTCTCTTCTGGATCCTGACGGTCAACGAAATACTAGAGAGATTAAGAGCCAGCGGCTTTGAAAATAAAAAATAATCGAACCGGGGCCCAGTGCGTAGAAAGCGAACGTGCTAACCGTTGCGCCATCCGGACTACGGCTTTGAGGTGGTGGCATATGCCGATGACATTGTGGTGCTTATGAAAGGTAAGTTCCCTCAAACCTTGTCGGACCTTATGCAATCGGCGCTAAGCCAGATCCAAACGTGGGCCGGGGAAGCCAGTCTTAAGGCTAAACCGACAAAAACTGAATTAATACAATACAAAAAACAAGGAAACATAACGTGCCGGTAATTGCCACACCCACCCTCAACGGAGTAACACTACACCTTGTTGACAGTATTAAATATTTGGTACTAATACTAGACAGGAAGCTGCTGTTGTTGTTGTAGCGATTGTCAGAGTTGCAGTGTGTATGTGTGTTATATATTTAATTCCGTTTCAAGCTCCTCGGTGTCAATGCCAAGGAATGTAGCTGCTTCGACGGGGTTTTCCCACAACGACCTTGGGGTAAGCTACGTGGGTGCAGCTAGGTACGTGAAAATGTGGTCTACGTCATGAGGTGTTCCGTTGCAGGCTGGACAAATGTTTCGGATGTTTTCATCAATACGGGATAGATAAGAGTTGAGGCGTGAACATCAGCGTGACAGATTTGTAGGCGGCGTCGTCGTTGTTGTTGTTGTTGTGATAGCGATGCTTTGAATACTGCAGTTCTTGCATCGAGGGGATTTGGCAGCTCTTGGCCGTTGAAAAACGGGTCGTTCCGATACGAAGAACCGGCTGCCGCAGAAATGTAGGCGGCGCCGTCGAAAGGATTCCTTTTATATACCTGGATATCACGTTCAAGGTCTCTCAGATCACATGTCTTGATGGCTGAGTCTTGTCCATTAGATGGAAGTTAGGATGTTCCCTCCGGTAGCAGCCTATTAAATATTGCTAAGCAAAGAGCTAAAAAGAGGTCTCGTGTGGATAGACAGCGTCTTTGTTTCCTGGTGTAGGTGGTCTTGGGGAGACATCAGGAGACATCCAGTTACGGCGCGGAGAGCGACATTTTGACAAGTCTGAATGTGCTTCCACTGTGTGTCACATAGGTTCTAAGACCACACAGGAGCAGCATAGTTGGCCACAGATCTTCCGACCGCTTTGTAGGTGACCAGTAGCGTTTCCTTGTCTTTTCCCCATGTGCTACCGGCCAAGGTTTTTAGAGTTTTATTCCTGCCACGCATTGTGTTGCATATAGTTGTGGCATGGGCAGATAAGGTCGCCATGCTATCCAGGGCAACCCCAAGGATTTTCGGATGATTGGTGGTGAGAATGCGTTCGTTGCCTATATATATCAAGCTGCGTTCTTTCTTCTTTTGTCCAGGTGGTGAATAGGGTTGCGGATGATTTGGAAGCTGACACAGTTCTTGCTTTCAAAGAATCTGTTAGGTTCAATGAGGTAGCCATTAATCAGCTCACACATTTCATTGATGTCGTTCCCTGTTGCCAGAATTGAACAGTAATCAGCATAAGTAATGAATTGGAGATCAGGAGGTGTTGGAATTCCTGATAGATATAAATTAAACAAGGTGGGAGATCTGAGCTTCCACTTGCTGTTCTTGAACTCCGTGTAGAACTGCCTACCAGCTAGATAGTTGGCGATTCATTTGACGTATTGTGTTAAAAGGGATGAGCAGCTTATATCAGATAGAAGCGATGAGTGGTTGACTGTGTCGAAGGCTTTCGGCAGGGCATATGCCACTAGAATGGTACTATGACAAGGGCGGGCCTGGTTAAGGCCAACTTAAATGCGGGATGTAATGGCATCCAAAGCTGTTGTTGTACTGCGCATCCTTCGGAAGCCATGCTGGTGATCTTCTAGCTGGATGTGGTCCATAAGAACAGGGTGTATCATAGCCTCTAGCGTTTTGACAATTGGTGATAAAAGTGTAATGGGCCGGTAAGAATCGCCTAGTGTCGCTTTTTTGCCCAGCTTCAAAATTGGGATCACTCTCCCTTTCTTACAGAACTCAGGAACGATCAGCCAAGAGACAGGTTGAATGTAGCCGCAAGGTATTCGATTGCTGGTATATCGAGGTTTTTGAGCATAACCATTGAGATGCCATCAGGTCCCATGGCTTTTCTGATAGCTGCAGCTACTTCATTGGAGATAAAACATGGCGTGTGGTCGGCGGCTCGGTTGTGAATTTTCCTGCGAATTATGCGCTTATGCCTCTCAGATGTAGGATGCTCAATAAATTGCTTATTGAAGTAGCAAGCGCAGCGCATGGGGTCGCTTACCGCAATATCACCAAATTGTATAGCGACTGTCGCCTTTTTGTTTTGTTGGATTTGAAAGGGCACAGACCGTGGGCCATAATTTGTTGACGCCTGTTGTCAAGTTATAGCTGTTCAGGTGATTGCTCCATTTTGATCTCTTATGTTCGACTCTCTCTGGATCCTGTCAACCCCTTGTGGGGCATAGGGCATTAACCACGCCGACTTTCCACCTCGTCCTGTTCGCCGCCATCGCCTTCAACTGTCTCCACGATTTGCCTAATGACTTACCCTCGACCTCAACTGATCTTCTCCAGGTGTTTCTAGGTCGTCCAACCCGGCGACTTGCATCGGTTCCCTGTGGGTTCCAATCGAGGGCCTGTTTAGCAATGTTTCCCGGCCCCTTTCGGAGTGTGTGACCTATCCATTGCCACTTTTTATAGAGGTGCCTATCCTGTCCCGGCCAGTAATGAGGCCAGGAGGTCGTCGTTAGAAATGACCTCCGGCAAGCGTATGTGCAGGATGCGCCGTAGACACTGGTTCACGAAAGTTTGCAATCTAGTTGTTATCTCCCTGGTCACCTTCCAAGTTGAACAGCCATAAAGAAGCACAGATTTTATATTGGTTTCGAAGATCTTGAGTTTGGTACGTCTGGAAATGTCGTTGTTTTGCCAGAAAGGAGTTAAACTGAAAAAAGCTGCTCGAGCCTTATTGATGCGAGACTGTACATCAGCTCCACCATCCGCTATAACTATGCTTCCGAGGTAGCAGAAATTGTCCACTTTTTCCACCGTCTGCCCCGAAGCACAAATTTCGCTCTGTCTTCCTGGATCCAAGCTCAAGTACTTAGTTTTGGCAGCATTGATTTTAAGCCCCGCATTGCCACTTTCGCGATGCAGGGCATCCGTTATTTGAACTAGATGATCCGATATATTTGAGAGAAGACAAATATCGTCAGCGTAATCCAGGTGTTGAAGGTATTCAAACAGGTTCCATCTGATACCTTTGCTCTGGTGTTCACGAAGCGCACTGCAGAGTACGTCGTTAATGGCAATCAAAAACAATATAGGTGACAAAATGCAGCCTTGTCTCACTCCGCTATGTACCTCGAAGGGATCTGAAAGCTTACCCTTGTGTACGACGTGACATTGGGCTCCGCTATAGGACTCCTTGATGATGGATATGATTTTATCTGGTATACCTCTCTTATGTAAAGCTTTCTAGATGTATTCTCGGTCAACGCTGTCAAACGCTTTCTCGAAATCAATGAACATGGGATGTAATGGGGATCTCCACTCTGCGGATTGTTCAATAATAATTGGGAGGGTGTTGATGTGGTCGCTACATGAAAAGCCCTCGCGAAAACCAGCCTGTTCATCGTTCAGTGTGCGGTCAACTGTTTGCTTGATCCGGTTTAAGACTATTTTGCCATCAGTTTCGAGACTGCGGGGAGGAGGCAAATTCCACGCCAATTATTACAATCCTTCAGGTTACCTTTCTTCGGGATCTTAATAATGACGCCCTTCTTCCATTCTTTAGAGAGAGTTTCGGTTTCCCAACACTCTTGGATAAGGGGAAGAAGAATATCCGCAGTAGCGTTGATATCCGCCTTAAAGAATTCCACCGGAATTCCATCTATCCCCGGGGCTTTACCCGCTTCCATCGATTTAATAGCCACAGTTAATTCCTATTTAGATGGTGGATTGGTATCAACTCTGGCTATTTGCGGAATATTTTCTACTTCTAGTGAAGATGAGTTCGAATGTCCAAAGGTGTTGTTGAGGACCTCAATGAAGTGCTCTCTCCACCGTCGCAGTTGGTCTTCATCAGTGACCAGTAGAGACGGGATGTTCAGCTGTAAAAGATTTGCCAGTTAATGGCTTGATAAGTTTGTAAAGGGTTCCACTGTCACCACGGTAAGCCGCTTTCTCTGCCTTCTCCGCTAATGCATTGATGTTGTTTCGTTTGTCCCGTCTTACGCTTCTTTGCACGCCTTTCTGAAGAGAACGGTATTCAGCTCTAAGTTGGTATTTGACTGCGTCGTCAGTGGCTGAGTTGATTTGTTCTTTAATTCTCTTGCGTGCCGTGATTAGAGGCCATGTAGAGTCACTAATGAATGGCCTTCTACCGCGCTCCAATCTGCCCGCAAAAGTTTCACCGCACGAAATAAATGAGTCCTTAGCGACGTTCCATCTATCATCAATTGTAGGAGTCTCATAAGATGGTGGTGCATTAGCTCTTTCGTGCAAGGCGGTGGAATAAGCACGTCTTATAGATGGATCTTTAAGCTTTTGCACATTAAAACGTGGCAAGATTCTTGCATTTTGAGGGGAATGGATCGCTGCCGTGTTCGACTACTAGCTTCTATATTTCGCAGTTCAGTCAATGAATTCTTGGCTCGTCCGGGTTATTGTTTCTGATTTGATCTCTTCCATCTGCCAATCTGGCGACTGAGGTGGGAAAGTTAGACCTTACTTTCGGTAGTCGTCCTGCAGGAATAAATTTTGCAGCCGCTTTATTCAGGACTTTCCTTAGGTTGAACTCGGCCTTGCGTACATCGACTGGAGTTGGCAGAGCAAGAAATTTGACATTGGTGTAGGTTCGAAAACTTTTCCAGCCAGCATTATGCGGTGTTCGGCAGGTAGTGTGTTTGTTTGTTTGTCAAGCCTGATAACGATTGGTAGATGGTCAGATGATAAAGTTAGAAACGGCTTTTATTGGGCCTGCACTGACTATCGTAATATCAGGTGAACTGGAACAGGTGCCAGCGATACGAGTGGGAGTGTCATCATTTAGTGGACAGAAATCCGAAGCATCAAGTTGTTCTGCTATTAATATGCCTCTGGCGTCATTGTCAAGGTCGGAATGCCAGAGTTCATGGTTAGCATTGAAGTCACCAACCAAAAGACGATGTTGACCAGTAAGGAAATAATTGATATTGGTATTGTATCCCGAGGGACAGCTGGCTACCGGTGGTATGTAAATATTGGAGACTTCGATATCGACGTTGCCTGATTGTATGGCAATGGCCTGCACTTCCATGATATTATCATTAATGGACATGTCAATTTCCCGATATTGCACGGAATGATAAATAAGGAAGGCAAGCCCTCCTCTTGCGTTGGTCAATCGGTCTTTCCTTATAACAGCGTAGTTACCATGAGAGTTGAGGGACGAATTAAAGTGGAGTTTCGTCCCCTGTATGGCTCCTACCATGATGCGATATCTGTCCATGAACGATGTTAACTCAGCAATTTTGTTTTGTAGTCCATTACAGTTTAGCTGCACTAGTGAGAGCATGTCGATGTTGGCGATGGGTGGTGCGGGCGTAAGGTTAGACATCGATATTCTATTATGTCTCGACTGTTAACTGGAGTTACCGGGGATGACTGGAAGCCTATCTGAGCGCTCACTGGGGTTAAAGAATGTGGCCTACTAGATGAGGTCAAAGATTGCTGTCCTCTATTTCTACACTGAATAACAGTGAAGGAGGAGTTCCAGTGTTTATGGTGGTTGAGCCCGGAGCAGTTCCTCAAATGGCACCACTCATCACATTTGGTTATAGCACATTTTTGCAAACGCAGCAGATCCAAGGACCGGGGTTACGTTCAGTGCCGGCGCGGTGTAGAAGAATTGAGAGCAGTTGCGTCGAAATGTATTGCTCCCAATATTCATAAAAAACGAAGTTGGCCATATACAATAGTATATAGGTACATACACACTTCCTTCTAGCATCAAAGGGGGTTTGGCAGCTCTTGGCCGTTCTGATGAACGGGTCGCCCCGGTGCGTAGAATCGGCTGCCGCAGAACCGACAGGAAACTGCTCTTTCGAGTCGGTCGGCTTACTCCAGTACATGGGGCCTCAGACCTCACACGGCCAAAAAAAAAAAAAAAAGAGCGGGCTAATATAACTACAACTATCATACTACAAACGACAACGCATCCGTATTGCGTGTTTACAAGTACGTTGTGTACATGCTTTTGACATGTTTTGACGGGCTGCAAGTTGGAGTTTGTTTTGTTTTGCTTACGTTGTGAATACGCTGTAATTTTCTTTACTTCACGGAAAGTCCAATTAAGCGTTTAGTGCATTTTATTACTGCCGGGTATTGTTTTTAATGCAAAATCCGTGTAGTAAATAGAATGATTATCAAAAACAAAATTCTGTAAAAGTGCGTGAAATTAGTACAATCGGTGAAACGACGTTCTGACCAACAGGACAGCTCGATTGCTGCAACCCGCGGGGTAGGTTCATAAGGTCAAAATTTCGTTTTTTCGTTCTCTCTGGGCGACCAAAAGCTATCGGGTTTGTTCTTCTCCTTGGGGCCCGAGCGCCGGCACGATAAACTTTTTTTTAACTCCGCGTGAAACAGACAGTATATATTTTTGACTGCCCGCTCTGTTTTGTTGTGTGTATTCGCTCGCTCGCACCAACATAAATCATCGCGTCAATCTTTGTTGGTGCACGCATGCTTGCGTTCGTGAGTAAAAGACTGGACGGTCGTGTAGTATAATATCACCAATCTGCACACGCCGTATAAAGTTGTGTGAGCGGGACAAGAGCGGATCACGATCAATGCCCAGCTTTGTGGCTGGTGCAACGTTGAAATGGATGACTTTGGCGCCGAGCGTCAAAGTCAACTGTCATCATCCTCACCATCATGCCAACGTCGGTCGACCAAACCGAATCAGGAGGAAGGGCGTTCGGAGCCGATAGCAGAGCGATCGGATCCTTTCAAGAAGAGCTCCATGCTTCAGATGTCTCCTCGACAACGACCTTTGCCCCTAGTAACAATGGCTTCTTCTAAGGAGGGTAGAAAGCCACTGGAGGAAACCGACATGTTCGGGAAGCTTGGAGAACTAATCGTTGACTTGATGGATTTCATTGAAACCAAGTCCAACATCCACGGCGGGGTCAAAGAAAAAATTAAAAACATAAGGATTATGCATAATGGAGCGAAGGAACAAATCCATGCAAAACAAAAACGTGAACTAGGGATGGGTATCGATTAATCGAAATAATCGATTATTTTGTCGAATAATCGATTTTTATTTAATCGATTACATTAGGGTCGATTTAACCGACTAATCGATTATTTTATAACTATTATTGAACTTTTTTCTTCTCTGAGACTTCAGATTTCAAGAGCGATGTATTTTTCTTTCATTGCGAAAAATCACTTACAACAGTCGTGTATAGTATTTACCTACTACTTTTCTCATTCTTCTTTTACCTATCTGAGAACATATGGTCCAAAAGTCGTGCAGCACCCCAGGACGCTTCAGGCGGCATCAACGAGGAATTCAGTTTGTATCTGAGGACGCCACAGGAGAGGATTCAACAAAATCCGGTCTTATTCTGGAAACAGATGGCTGAGACGTTCCCAGCAGTTTCTAAGGTCGCCTTAACATATGTGCCAGCGGTAGCGACCTCAGTTCCTTCAGAAAGGCTTTTCTCTGAAGTTGGTCAAATTCTGAGGGAACAGAGAAGCCGGCTGACCGCCGACATGGCCAATACACTTATATTCCTTAAGGACGTTCATGATAAGTATTGGGATTAATAAATAAGCTCAATACTTCTCACAACTCAATAATTACTATTATTTCTGCAGCTACTGGGAACGTTTCAGGCAACTGCTTCCAGTAGGTGTAATTATTATTTCTCTGTTTGATGATGTTTCTTCTATTTTCATGTGAATAAATAAGGACTATTTTTTACTTGGAGTTCGTTGTTTTCATTGTACCCAGTCTTTAATTTTTTCCCAAACTTTTTTTTAAATTGTCTATTAATCGATTAATCGATTTTTCAAGTCACAAATAATCGGTGTATCGATTAATTCGTAAAAAATTATAATCGATTTCATTAATCGATTACTTGTTGGTCGATACCCATCTCTAACGTGAACCTCTGCTTGTTCCAAGTAATAAGATGATCAAAGTGAACAAGATCACGCAAACGTCACCAAAGGTCATACAAGCGGACAGGCTGAAACGTAGCAGAGAAATGGAGGAGCAAAATGTATCCGTACTGCAAACCCCAAAGAGGAAAAAAGCGCAACTGCATTCGCCAAAAAAAATAGCAGTAAATACCACTGAGAACGAGTCCCCGATCAGAGACTCTACCACCGAAGAAGATCCAAACGCCTGGACGAAAGTTGAGACTAAAAAACGGACGAAAATGAAAAAAACGGAAAGCATAGCAAAGCCCGCGAAAAGAACGAAAAAGAGCAGACCTGATGCAATGGTCATCTCGCAGAAGGGAGATATGACGTATGCCGACATTCTCCGAAGAGTGAAGTCTGAGTCAGCCTTAAAAGAGCTGGGAAATAATGTCAGCCAAATAAGACGGACTCTAAAGGGCGATCTCCTCTTCAAAATGAAGGCCAATTGCGATATTTCGACAGAAACATACCAGAGCGTAGCTGAAGTCCTGGGAAATGCTGCTGAAGTGAAAATGCTGCGCCAGGAAACACGAATTGAGTGCCATGATCTTGACGAGATCACAACGAAAGAGGAAATTTGCGCAACGTTCCTCGAACGGCTAGAAGTGGATTTACAGCCAGAAGCTGTAAAATCAATCAGAAAGGCATATGGCGGCACCCACATAGCTACCATCAGCTTACCAACGGAGGTCGCAAATAAAGTACTTGAAAGAGGAAAAATTAAAGTTGGATGGACAAATTGTCGAGTAAGAGAGCAAATATCTATTGAAAGGTGCTTCAGGTGCTTTGCTTTCGGCCACTTCGCGAAAGAATGCAATAGCAAGCAAGACAGATCGAATATGTGTCGCAAATGTGACGAAGAAGGGCATAAATCGAAAACATGCGACAAGGAGCCGAAATGCATGCTATGTTGCGAGAATAGTCAAACGGACTACAAGCATTCGACTGGATGTTTTAAGTGCCCCGCATATAAGAAGGCTCTTCAACAAACTCGTAAATGAAGCTGGTTCAGATCAACTTAAATCACTGTCAGGCGGCACAAGATCTACTGTCGCAGTCAGTAAGAGAAAAGGGCGTTGACGTGGCGATTGTCTGCGACCAATATAAAAATTTGAACAGCTCAATTTGGGTAGCGGATGAACACAAACAGGCAGCCATTTGGTCAAGTGGAAGACATGCCTTCCAAAATGTATCCGATCCAATCAACGGATTCGTGAGAGCGCAAATTAACGGCATCAACATCTACAGCTGCTACGCCCCACCGAGACTGAACCTGGAAGAGTTCGACCGGCTGCTAAGTCAACTAGTTCGCGATGCCAGCACGCACAGTCCCGTAATAATCGCGGGAGATTTCAATGCGTGGGCCACTGAATGGGGTAGTCGAGCTACAAACGCTAGGGGACGAGTACTCCTTGAAGCTTTCTCACAACTAGACGTCGTCCTAATGAATACAGGCGGTAGTAATACTTTTAGAAGAGGAAGTACAGGCTCCATTATCGACCTTACATTTGTCAGTAGCTCCTTTGCATCGAAAGTAAAATGGGGCGTGAGCGAGGACTATACCCACAGCGACCATCAGGCCATTTACTTCACCATTGCCAGTAGAACACCACAAACAAGGATACCACCAATAAACCGGAGATGGTCTGCTAAAAACTTGGACGGGGATGCGTTCATCGAAACCTTGCGCCAGAAGGGAGCTATTGAAGGAAATGCAGAGGAAAATGCGTCGCAGCTTATAAAGCAGATAGTAGAAGCATGTGATGCCTCTATGCCAAGGACAAAGTCTTCCAACCGCCGGAAAGCAAACTACTGGTGGAATGAAGAAATTGCAAGGCTGAGGGGCAGGTGCCTGAGAGCACGTCGATTGTATCAGCGATCAAGAGAGACACCAGACTACAACAACTTGGCACAAGAATACAGGACTTCACGCGGACTACTAAAGCAGCCAATAAAAAAGAGCAAACGAAACTGTTTCAAGCAACTCTGCGAGGACGCAGATATTAATCCCTGGGGAACGGCCTATAGGGTAGTTATGAAAAAGCTGAGCAGTTATCAAACACCTCAAGTGAAGTGCCCTCTTCTACTAAATCGGATAGTCTCAGTTCTCTTCCCCCAGCATGCGTTAGAAAACGTTGAAAACCAGGAAATGGTCCATGAAGAGCAGATACCGGCATTAACTGACAGAGAGATTTTAGAGATCGTTTCCAGAATAGGTGACAATAAAGCACCAGGCCCTGATGGCATTCCCAACGGAGTGTTGAAAATAGGAGTTGACACGGTTCCCGGGAAGTTCGTTAGTGTCTTTGAATCCTGTTTGCAGGAGCGAGTTTTCCCTGCTGTATGGAAGAAACAAAGATTGATTCTGCTACCAAAACCCAACAAACCGCCGGGCGAACCAAACTCATACCGTCCAATTTGCCTGCTAGACACCGCTGGGAAGGTACTGGAACGAATAATTTTTAGCAGACTAGCTGCCGTCGTAGAGGAAAAGGGAGCACTGTCGAACCGACAGTTTGGTTTCCGAAGGGCGCGCTCCACGGCCGATGCCATCTTGAGAGTGACAGATTTAGGGAAGCAGGCACTTAGAGATGGCAAATGTTGCGCGGTTGTGACACTGGACGTCAAAAATGCTTTCAATTCGGCAAACTGGGAATGCATTCATTTGTCTTTGCAGAGGATAGGCGTGCCTGACTATTTGACCCGACTTATACAGAGCTACCTTTCGTTTAGAATCCTACAGTACGAAACCAGCGAAGGACCAAGGGAGTACAATGTAACAGCAGGAGTACCCCAAGGATCTGTACTCGGCCCTTTGCTGTGGAACATCATGTACAACGACATATTGGATTTACCAGTACCTAAAGAAGTAACGATAGTCGGGTTCGCAGATGACATAGCTGTGGTCGTGGTGGCCAAGGATCCAGCATTCGCCGAAGTTTATGCCACCGAAGCAATCACAACTATTAAGTTGTGGTTGGATAAAGTAGGGCTGGAGCTAGCTGAACAAAAGACGGAAGCCGTTCTCATCAGTAACCGAAGAAAAAATAACACTCTGAGGATCAGAGTTGGAAACACCATCATTATTTCTAAGCCAGCAATTAGGTATCTGGGGGTGATGATTGACGCGAAGCTGACATTTGGAGAGCACCTCAAGCACATATGTAAGAAGGCGGCTAATGATACTGTGGCTTTGGCGAGGATGATGCCAAACGTGGGAGGACCACGACCGAGTAGGAGACTCTTATTATCTAATTAGAGTGATCACCTCTATACTTCTGTATGCGTCACCAGTTGGATCGACGCGCTTCGTCACGCCTGTAATAGTCGAAGAATCAACTCCGTTTATCGAAGAAACGCATTAAGAGTGTGCTGTGCATACCGAACAACATCAGATGAGGCTGCCTACGTTGTATCAGGTATGATCCCCGTAGATATTCTAGCAGACGAAATGGACCGATTGCACAAAGGCAGATGTTTGGAGCCACCGGACGTATCTAATGCGCGCAAAAAACGAGAAAGGTGCGAGTCTCTGAGGAAATGGCAACAGCGGTGGGATGAAACTCCGAAGGCAAGCTGGGCACACATATTTATCCCGCAAATCGAATTGTGGCTGAACCGCAAACATGGAGAGGTGAATCATTATCTAATCCAGTTTCTTACTGGTCATGGCGGATATAGGAAGTACCTACACAGATTCAAGCTGGATGATTCGCCCGACTGTCCGAGGTGCCCAGGAATAACGGAAGACCCGGAACATGTATTCTTTCACTGTCCAAGATTTAGAGGTAAGCGTGAAGCACTGGAGGTCGAACTTGGCAGTGACCTTAATCCACATAATATAGTGGAACATATGATAAGATCTGAATCCAATTGGGAGACCGTAACTCACACAATATGCGGCATACACAGGGAACTGAGGAAAGAGGAGCAACTACGAAAAAGGACGCAAAGGATTAACGGCTAATTAGCCAAAACCAGCCCTACGACGTAATACTGAGAGGTAGTTCCGTAGGGCGAATGGTGGAGAAAGAGGGTTGAAGGTTTTACTGGGTAAGTAGTCGCATACTGACGATGAAAGTCCCATGTCGCTGCCGTACAATTGACATCAGTAGCCGGCAGTGTCTCCTGAACAATGAGATTTCCCCCCTCTATAATAAAAAAAAAGACACCTGGCGCAGTGGAAGCCAGAGGAACCGATTTTTGATATGGGCTAATTCGGGATCATTTATGAGTTTATGTACGAGTATAATAAAATTAAGATATGGGTGGGATACTTAACTGCAGTTGTAGTACCAAGTGCAGCTGCAGAATTTTCTATTTCGATATTTGCGGCGATATTTTCAGATAATGAAACTTTTTAACTGTTCGATTGATTTTACTATATGAATTTATCTTCAGTTTTAAGTTTCATCAATGAATGCCTTTCGTATAGGTAAATCTTTAAACGCTATACTGTCGGATTGTCTGAAACGTTTAGGACGAGTCTGGACACGCTTCTTTTTGCGGATCAATTTGTGTATTAGCGGAGTAAACCAAAGTGGACCCTTCCAGGGTTTATAGTTAGGTAATGGAACAAACTTGTAGAAGATGTTGTATAGGATAGTGTAGAGAGTTGTCACAGCATTCTCACAGTTAAGATCCTTCAGAATGAAATTGATTTGACTCAGCCTTTCATTAATAGAAACGTAATTAGCTTTCCTAAAGTTAAGTCTAGAATGATAAGTCTCTGAGAGAGAGGGTGACAATTTAATGTTGATCTCATGAGTAATAGCTGGATGGTAAGGATCACAAGGAATATAAGCAGGAGTAGGAAAAGAAGACGACAGAAAAGACAAGGTAAGATTACTTAACACAAGATCGAGAGCACGATCCATAAAGTTCAGAGTTAAGTGGAACTGTATAAGGTTACAGAATTCCATGAAGGATGTGAGCGACCTTGACATGGAAGAAGCAGTCAAAGGAGACCTGGCCTATCAGGCCATCTAACATTGGGAAGATTGAAATCACCACAGATTATACAACAGGAATTAGGAAATAAAATATTAACAGTATCAGATAAGTGATCAAAGAGACTATCATAAACAGCAAATGTGGAATTACAGTGGACGTAGGCACAAACAACCACAAGCGATGTGGAGGTGGAAGTAGGAATATTAACGGTAACACAATCATAAGGTTGAGAAAGGCTAGAGGGAAAAAAAGAACATTCAATGTAGTTCTGGATAGCAACTAGAGCTCCACCACCATTTGTCAGTCCAAGTATTTCGAAGTTTCTATCACAACGGAAGATCTACTGCTGATAGATGGATTTAACCATGTTTCGGTCAAACAGATAATGCCATGAAAAGATGTTAGGTCAACTCAATTGCCCTAACCCCTTGTGGAGCATAGCGCGTCAACTGTTCCATGTGGCCCAGTTGACGTTTCGTTGGCATAAATTGGTTTCAGAGAATGCAGTTGCCAGCATGCACCTCCTGCACATCCATGGCCACGAACGTCGTCGTGGACGGGATTCGAACCCGAAACGCCGGTAGTCAAACATGAGACTGATGCCTCAACACACTGCGCTACCGGTCGCCCCAAAATTTGGAGCTTGGTGCGTAACCCTCGCACATTTTGATAATATAGAGAAAGTGAAGAAGACGAATTATTTAGGCTCTGACTCTTACTGTACATTTTTTGCATTATTTTGGAGTCGTTGGTACGCGTTGTCGTTGAAAATTTAGTTTAGTGAATTTCTTTAAAAGAATTCACGGAGGCCAGAAAGACGCCTTGTATGGCATTTGCAGATCATGTGGAATGGTCACCTTGAACGATGAGACCATCTTGTTTGGAATTTTCTCCTTGGTCAGTTTCTTGCATGTTAGTAAGACAGGTTCTAAACCAAAACAGCTGAAACTTTTTCCTGAAACTGCACCGGAAGCTATTCCTCACTAATTTTCATCAGTTAGACAAGTTTCGCTCAACTAGCTTTTTCCGTTTGTAAATTAATTGTGTTCCCAAAATTTTGCGGTTATATACCTGTAATTCTGCAACTGACTCATTGATGTCACTGAAATTAAGTAAGAACCCAGTCTTGACGTTTGCGCACAAATTAGAAAAGTTTCACTCAACTAGCTTCTTGCATTATAGAGTTATTTTGCTTAAAAAATTTTGCCGTTATATGGCTGTAACTTTTGAACCGTTCAATACATTTTTCTGAAATCAGATAGAAGTCGAGTCCTCATTAATATCCACCAGCTGGGTAGGTTAGCTAGCTTCTTCCGTTATGTAAAATAGTTATTTTGTTAATAAAATTAGGCCGTTATATAGCTGTAACTTTTTAGCCGCTTGGTGGATTTTTGCTAAAACTCACTAATAGGCTAGTTCTTGTCAACGTCTACTCACTGGGCAAGTTTGGGTTAGGTAGCTTCTTCCGTTATGAAGTTATTAGGCTCAGATACTTTCGACGTTATGTAGCTGTAACTTGTTAACCGCTTTATCGATAGTGCTGGATTTCAATAGCATCCGGCTCCCCACTGACATCTATCAACTGGAAAAGTTTCACCTTGCTTATGACTTCCGTTCGACTGTTATCGTGTCCACAACATTTTGCGGATATATATATATAAAGGACACTAAAAAAATCTAATGATGCCAATCGATTCCTGGGGTCATGAAACGTAAAGAAAACCAACTCCGGGGTCGGAACTCGTTATTGAAGGAAGGGCGAATAACTGATTTTTTCTTCAAAAATCAGTTAAAAAGACCTCACACGGCCTATTACATATTTACTTGTGTATGGGGCGGTCGCCATCGAGAACAAAACCAATGTCTAGGAACTAACGAGATTGCAGCGACTGGTATGCATAAGTATTACGGGTGCCCTGAGGAATTATCCTGGAGCTTATGCCTTTGGGCCGGTTCATCTGCAGAAGCGCATGGTTAGCAGCAATCCGCACTAAAAGTTCTGGCATGTGGCACGATTCAATAGAAGGCCATTCTTGTATTCTGACAATATATCAGATACAATACGGCCTCGATCTTGAGGATACGGATGACATGACCAAACAAACATACCCCGAAAGGAACTTCAAGGTGAAGTTCCCTCCAAGGAGAGACTGGGAGAGCCGAGAAGCCATCAATAACGGTGGCGTCCTGATTTATACGGATGATTCAAAGACTGACACTGAAGTAAGCTCAGGCGTCTACTCGGCGGATCTGCGCCTGAGGCAGTGGTTCAGAATGGCGAACCATGCGACCGTATTTCAGTCGGAGTTACATGCTGTACGCATGGCCGTAGAGTCCATTCAAGGAGCTTCAAAGGATGACGTCGACAGTGGGCGGCCATTCTGGCTCTAGCGTCTAACAGATGCTCTTCGAGAACTGTAAACGTGCGCAGAGAGGTTGTCGAAAGAAAGGCTAATGTGGGTGCCCGGCCACAGTGGTGTCGCAGGCAACGAAAAAGCCGATGAACTGGCGATTAACTGGCAAGGAGAGGTTCGGCAGCCGTGAAAAGCCCACCGGCACCACCGGAAATAGATGGAGTCATGTGTCTGACTAGACAAACGGAAAGGATTGAAGGATAGCCTGGTCCTTGTGGCCATCACTTGATCTGAGCAAGAGCAGGATGTTGCAGCTTTAATTAACCAGCAGAGTGTGGCAAATGGGCCCAAATCGGAAGCGTAATGCAAGCTGCGCTAGCGGCAACCCTCTAACCTAACCTTACCTTGACCCCTAGTGGAGCACAGTGCATTAACAACTCCTGGGCGCCATCGCACACGGTTCTGGGCAATGGGACGCAACTGCCTCACAACTTAGTACCTCGCACTCTTTCCACAAATCGCAGTCATGAGATTTTAGGGCACCCCGCAGTGTATGACCTATCCACTGCCATTTTCGCCTTCGTATCGATAGGCATCTGACCCGCGCGCCGACTTCGCTCTTCAATTTGTTTTAGGCTTAACAGCCATGCAGAGCAGGTTAACACCACATAGTCACAGTAACAATTTGATCTGAGCTGCTCTAGATAAAAGCTTATTGGAAGAATGCCGCTCCGTTAGTATTGAAATGCAGCCCGGTGGGAAGGCTCAATCGATGCGGACGCCGTACAACCACTGGAATTCAGAAACTGCTCGGCCTTTGATCCCAGGCAATTGGAGGAATACCATTCAGACGGTCAAGGCATGACGTCGGGACGTAGCGCCACTATGATAATGATGAAGACCAAACTGCTGTTGTCGGTGTTGTTGTAGGAGAGCAGCGCATAGACAGATTCCGGAAGTATTACCAGAAAGCTGCAAGTTTTCGTTAAATTTTCGTCTTTGTTAATTTATGTGATTTTCTGACCGGAAACAATGTCAAATAAAGAGCTGAGTCGGCGCACGGGTTTGATGCCAATCGGCACATTAAGGCACAGACTGAAATGGCAGTGGATAAGCCACGCACATTCATAAAGGCGATAACTACATTGTTGTTCGTGCTATGAAATGGAACCTCTTTCCCAGTACAGGCCGCCGAAGGGAACGTTCTGCAGTCACGAGGCATCGAACCAATGGCCGACTGGTGTAGGTTGTTGGGCAAGTAATGAAACGAAATACTATGCATGAACCGGACCCGAACACGCTGTGCCCCAGGGTTTAAACTAGTAACTTAAAACAAGCCCCTAGTTTTTTGGAAGGCAGTGCTAGTAATTTAATTTAACCAACCAACCAAATCTTATTATTTCCTATGCAATTATCTTTTTCTTAGCGCCCTATGGACACTAAACTGCCTATTTTTAGAAATTCCGATAACCCGTGACTCACTTTCTCCGTACCCAGGGTACTGCATTTTTAAACAAATTCAAACAACTTACCGCTTGATAGTCGAACTCGGTCAAAACCACGACTCCCTGCTTATCGCCCGAGAACAATTTCATCCCATTCTTGGACCATTCGCAGCACGTCACGGGTCCCCGATGCAAATCCCGGATAGTATAGCGTTCGATGGGCTTGGCCTTGGTTAGTGGGGCCACCAGGTTTAGGTCGGGAGGTAGTTCCTTTTGAATCTGGAAGACGTTCACCTGCCCCATGGAATTGCCCGCGGCAACCATGTACTCCACCGAGGATACAACGCGCAAACATGTGACGGGTGCTGCTCCCTGCTCGCCACAGAAAAGAAAAGGACAAGATGGTTGATCGTCATATTTTATGCGTAAATTTCATGAAAGGCGAAAATCAATAGCACACTTACCTCATTTCGTAATTTTTGAATTTCACCAGTGAATCGATTGTACCAGAACACGATTCCGGCATCGGTGCCGAGCGCAATAAACTCGTGCAAAACACCAACCGCGGTGACGCTTAAATTTTGTGAAAAAATCCCCTTCTGCACGCGTGCCGGCACCTTTTCCAGCAGGTCCGTAAGCGGTGCCCATTCCCTGAGATTTTCGACCTCGTAACTATCCATGGATGATGAGGACGCTTAGCGGGTCTTCCGAAAACCGGAATGTAGTCGTCCTTGAATATACACGGGCGTGCGAGCCGCAATGTTAAATGTAAACAAAAACACGTCTGGTCTGAGAAAAATGCACTGCACGGCTTTCCGAGTTGACTGTTGACTCAACTTGTCATGTCAGGGTTGTCTCACAAGCGATGAGCAGCTGTTTTGTTCGCTTGTTTTTCCAATCAGATGCCAATCAGCTGATTCGGGACAGTTCGGAATGGTTAACCCCATTCTGTCATGAAAACAGCCAAAATTCGCCACACTGGCTATTTCCGGTTTTGAGCTAATGTGCAAGTTCCGCTGATTTTGCAATATGAATTGTATTGTACTTCAAATTGATAAAAAATTATATTGTAAAACCTTGATCCGTGTGTGTGAATAAGAGCGGTCATACTTATGCCGGGTTTTCACCAAAGAGACAGTTTTGAAAAACAGTTTTGTTTTCAAAAACAAAAACAGAAACGAGTTTTGTTTTTTGAAAACAGTTCTGTTTTATATAAACATACTGCTCCAACTGAACAGACTGGTTTTGTTTCTAGTTGTGTGTATCTTGAAATATAATAAATAGAAATTGGAAAGAAGCGATTTCGTTAAGGGATCGCCTGACACTAACTTTGAGGTATGTATTTAGCCCCTTGGGACAGTTTTCAATCATGTAAAACAAAAACGTTTCCCTTCGATCTGTTTTTAGAAAACAAAAACACTTTCCCACGAGGAAATGAAAAAGAGCGAGAGAAACGAAGCAATTCGGCACAAGTGAGGAAGTAGGAAGGGGGATGGAAATTTGACATCTCTTTTGCTCTATATGGGCCGGGCGGGTGTTCCGCGGCAGAGAGACAGACTGGAATGTTATTCTTCCAATTGGAAAAGTGGGAGAGGGAATGACATCTTGCGTGCTTCCTGTGCTTTTATATAGACTGCGCGGGTGTTGCGCAGTGGAGGGCGTGTGTCTCTCTGTTTACTTTTTATGACTGGAATTGCTTCAAATAGTTTAGTGTTGAGTATAAGCGGATTGCTCCTCCATAGGTATTCTCTATGGCCACGTTTAGACCGTGGAACTAAAAGGCGATTTAACTAAATCATTTTAGTGTTAGTACTTGTTGGTGGAGTGTTTATACCGACCATACGAAGAGGTACTTCTTCTTCTTCTTTCTCCGTTGACAGCACAGATAAATTGTACAGATGTAAATTTTACGACAGAAAAAGACTTTTTCCTGCCCTTGATCACGCACTGCTTTCCTGAAATTGCAAACAAAGCAAACGCCGAACAAAAAAAAAACGACAACAAAGGAAACGTCAACCACCGAGTCAACATTAGCGATGACAGCGACATAGTCCCAATTTTTTAGTCCAGTTCCGCATCGCAAGTAGAGATAAGCCAAGTCCAAAACTAACTAAATCGATACGTTTATATCGTCGAAAGTTAGATCGATTTAGTTAGATCTCGAAGATAGTCCCGCGGTCTAAACGTAGTGTATGTTTCCCACTCGCGATGGGAAAGTGTTTTGTTTACTAAAACAGTTTTTAAAGATAAAAATATGTTTTAAAAACTGTTCGGTTTTTACAGAACATTGGTGTTTTCTTCACAAAAACAGTTTTTGTCCGTGTTTTTCAAAACTGTCTTTTTGGTGGAAACCCGGCATTACATATACAGTCATTGTCAAAATTAACCACCTTATGGCTGCGCGCATGTTGGCTCACGTTCGCGTGTCGCGTTCACGTGTTTGCTGTCAAACGGTTTGGGTCTATGGTTTGCAACCAAAGATGCGAATTTGTCAAATTGACAAATGCTCGGCTGTTGTCGTATCACCAAACTGAGTTCATTATTGTGCTTTAAAACGGATAATTAGGCAAGAATTGAGTGGCGAAACAAACGACTGGAGAGTAGTAGGATGTGCATAAGCGCATATTTCATACTAAATTATTGGCGATAACGCACAATAATGAATCCAATTTGGTGATACGACAACAGCCGAGCATTTGCCAAATTGACAGATTCGTGTCTTTGGTTGAAAACCATAGACTCACACCGTTTGACATAAAACACGTGAACGCGACACACGAACGTGTGCCAACTTGCGCGCAGCCTAAGTGTTAGAGAAAGTATTACTTATAGCCGCCATACATTATCCGATCCGTCGTCCGATCGATCGGCCGATGGATCGCCACAAAATATCTGCCGATCTCCACTGCACACACACTGAGCGATTTTCGTGCGATGCGATAACGAATGACAATTCAAAAAATAGGTTATGATTCACTCCCAATTCAACCTAGATTCATTTTTGTTAACTATTTGGATGTGTGTGGTATTTTCGTATACCACATATTTGATATTTCAATTGCAGTGCCATTTAAATCATTAGAATCCTTGAAATTTCATCATTTAATAATTTGGTTAATTTGACATTCACTTGCGATAATCACATACACTATCCATCGATGCGATCGATCGGTGACGATCGATTGGGTAGTGTATGTGATTATCGCAAGTGAATGTCAAATTGCCAAATTATTAAATGATGGAATTTGAAGGATTCTAATGATTTAAATGGCACTGCAATTGAAATATCAAATATGTGGTATACGAAAATACCACACACTTCCAAATAGTTAACAAAAATGAATCTAGGTTGGATTGGGAGTGAATCATAACCTATTTTTTGAATTGTCATTCGTTATCGCATCGCACGAAAATCGCTCAGTGTGTGTGCAGTGGAGATCTGCAGATATTTTGTGGCGATCCATCGGCCGATCGATCGGACGACGGATCGGATAATGTATGGCGGCTATTAAAAAATGACTGAAAAATCATTCAGATTAAAATTATGTATGTAAATTTATTGTCCCAAAATATAAGTCTCTTATTTCAGTGTGTTTTATTATTATTTCTTCTTCTTAGTACCCAATATGAAATTGATATAAGCATCAAATTTCAAAAATACTGTAATGTTTCCTCTGATCGAGCGAAACCAGGTTCATTAGATATTCTTGTGCTGAATAATGGAAACACTTCGATTGAAAACACATACTTTATTTATTAAACGAACTAAACACGCGTAACTAACAATTAACGGATAACTAGCTCGAACTATTCGTTACCGGCGGGTAACAATAACGACTCTTCGACTTCCGAGCGGATACTTTATAACGATCCAACTTCCACATCCACTGAGTGTCGAGTCTTACTATGTCTTACTGCTTCTTGTTCTTGGTGACATCTGTCTTTAAATAGCTGCTAATCCATGTATTCGTCAATTAGCGAAGACTCTAGACGTTTCGAGATGTTCCAGTCTCGCGTTTCCACTACTCAACGAAGGTTCGAGAATCCACTAGTGCCCATTCAGTTTATACTTGTTATCGATCATTCGAGATTATGACGGAGCTTAGTACAGTGTGTGTCGTAAGAGAGACGTACTTCGTACATACAACAATACACCTCACAGTCAAAATGAACCACTTAAATAAAAGTGAAAAACATTTACAGGATGCGGGGGGGCAAAAGACCTTCTCCATAGTCCTCCTCGTGGGCGCCCCCTGGTAACGGCAGTGTTTCAAACCGCTGACGGCCAAGTCTTAGCGATAAGACATTTGGAAAAAGGCAGATAACTGTAGCCTGAATGACTGACCAACACCTAAGCGTCTCAGGTTTAGTAGGATGGAATGGCTTGCGTAGTTGCACCTGCAACATAGTTGTGTGAACTCCAGTACATCTATTAAACCATCTGAAGCAGCTATCTTCCGAGGCCATCCCCTGAATGGGGTTAAGCGATCTGCTGACAGCTCGTCCTTGTAAAAACCACTCCCCGTCAAGAAACCTGGAACAAAAGCCTCGGATTGGACGGATCAACAACGACGACCACGCAAACAACTAAAGGATTATTCTTTCGGATCCTGGAATGTACCAAAGGCCCTCCTTCAACAGGTCGAAAAGTACAAACTGAGCATTACTGGACTCCAGGAAACAAATTTGCTTGGCAGCGAGATCAATGACAAGAAATCGCAAACAATTTTTATAAGTAGCAAACCATCGGGCCGCAAGGAGTTTGAGTAGCATTTATAGTAAACAATCAGCTAAAGCCGCACATTGCCTGCATTCATGTGAAAAATTTTCGCTACGGAACGCTACATCCCCTCCACTACACATTTGAGGAGACGCTACCTGTCAACATTTCTTTCGTGATTGAACCGCTACATATGAAATGTCTGACAAACAGGTGACACCGCAAATATTTGACAATTGCCAATTTTCCATCGCAAAACATTTCTTTGGCACATCACGAAACAAGGAAATATCAAATCAAAGACGAGAAGACAGTGAATTTACATAGACGGGGATTCTATTCGCGCTTTTGATGTACACAAACGTCACAACGCACATACCAGCTGCGAATTGTCAAATGTAGCGCTACATGCCCAGAGAGCGTAAAAAATTTCTGCTACCAAGGGGAAGTAACCGCTCCGGAGCGGATGGAAGGAGCGGTTGCAATCACGACCGGGAGGGGTTGTAGCGCTACGGAGCGCTCCGTAGCGCTCCGTAGCGATCCGGATAAAACGAGCGTGGTGAATGCACTCATTACTGACTTCAAACCCATAAATGAACAGCTATGTGCGATTCGCATCAAGACTCGATTCTTCAATGTCTGGCTCATCAATGTGCATGCCCCCATTGAAGTTAAAGAAGACGCAGTAAAGGACGAGTTCTACGCCCGCCTTGAGACAATCTTCGACTCATTTCCAACAAACGACGTCAAATTGCAGCTGGGAGACTTTAACGCGAAAGTCGGAAAATAAAGTTGGCACTGGGGGACCACTGGAGGCCACAGTCTCCATGAAGAATGTAACGACAACGGCCAGCGACTTATCGACTTCGTCTGCAGCAGGAATCTAGTCGTAAGCTTTACGTGTTTCCCGCATCGACGCATTCACAAGCAGACCTGGAAATCTCCAGACGCACACACCGTCAACCAAATTGATCACGTCCTCATTTGCAGAAGATGGGCGTCGAGTGTGATGGATGTCCGCTCCTATCGAGGAGCAGACTGCCACTCAGATCATCACTTGGTGAAGACGACCTACAGATGTAGAATTTCCTCAGTGCACCAATACCAATCGAGAATCAGCCCTCCCAAAATCTTTGCGGTTGATAAGCTTCTGAACAATGCTACGGCTGTGGTGTATGCTGCCGCCCTTGAGGAAAGACTGTCGCCTATGCTACACAACATCAGCAACACAGGCGTCCATGGGTTCTGGGAAGAACTCAAGGGTACCATCAGAGATGTCACAGAGAAGGTCGTGGGAAATAAAGCCCGGCCAGCGCGAAGTGACTGGTTCGAAGAAAAATACAAAAATTCACTTGATGCGAAAAACGAGGCCTACAGATAATGGATTCAACGAGGAACCAGAGCTAGAAGAGAAAAATATGACGAGCTACGGCGAATATCCAATAGAATAATTAGACGTAAGAAACGTAAATACTTTGACGAACAGTTGCTGAATATAAACGAAAACTTAGCGAATAGGAACACCAGACAAGCGTTCAAACTAGTAAATACAATTAAAAACGGCTACCAGCCCAGGACTAGCCTTTGTAAGGACAAGGATGGAAACATCATCAGCGACACCGATGGCATTAACAAACGATGGGCCTCTTATTTTGAAGAGCTTCTGAACTTACCATCTAACATCCCCACACAAGAAGCTCTTGACGATATTGTTGATCCAGGCCCACCCATACAACCCCCGACAGTGGAGGAAATTGATCTCGCGTTGCGGTCACTAAAACGAAATAAAGCGCCGGGCGCTGACGAGATTCCAGCTGAACTGAAAAAATTCGGTGGAACGGGTCTAGCTAATGCCATACATGAATTACTCCTGCGAGTATGGGAGGACGAGGAGATCCCAGACGATTGGCGCAGAAGCATCATCTGTCCAATTCACAAAAAGGGAGATAAACTGCGATGTGAGAATTACATTGGCATATCACATCGTTTGTACGTCCTATAAAATTTTGTCGAAAATTCTGGAAAATAGAATAAAACCGCAGAACGAATCATTGACGAATATCAAAGCGGTTTCGGACCTGGTCGCTCCACAACCGATCAGCTCCTCAGTCAAACTGATACTCCAGAAGTGCTGGGAATACAACGTAAACGTACTATATACCAAATCTTTGTCGACTTCAAGCAGGCATACGGCAGTATCGATTGCGAAGTACTGTACAACATCATGCTGCAATTTAGTATACCGGCCAAATTAGTGAAGATGACCATGACCAACTCCGTCTCACAAGTCAGGATCTATAATGGACTTACAGATCTATATGAAACACACACTGGTCTGAAACAGGGCGATGGACTGGCACCGACCCTCTTCAACCTAGCACTGGAATACGTTATTCGAGCTATGAACATGGACAACAGCAATACGCTACTCATCAAATTGACACAATTAGCAGCGTACGCCGACGACATCAACATCATGTCCCGAAGATTAATAGGATAGAACGCTCGATACCGCTGCAAAGAAGTTGGACTAGGTATTAACGAGGGTATAACTAAAATAATGATGCAATCACAAGGACACTTGCACAATCGGGCATCAATGTGGGGTTCATATACCTGGCTTGCAACTTGTCAAGGGACGCCAACGAAGCTGACGAAATCAAGCGACGGATACAGTTAGCCAATAAGACTTTTTTCTCGATTCTCCCCATAATGAAATCGAAGCACGTGCACAGAAACACGAAGCTCCGCGTTTACAAAACCATTATACGACCAGTGCTATGCTATGGCTGCGAAAAGCTTGGACCTTACCTTAAGCCTCCGGAAACATGCTAGATACATTTGAACGTAATGTCCTACAGCGAATTTTCGGGGCTGTTTGCAATTCGGATGGATGGCGCATCCGGTACAACCATGAGTTGTATGAACTGTACGATGAGCTGGAAGTCTCGAAAATAGTCAACTACAACGACTTCAATGAACAGGGCATGTACAAAGGATGAACGATGATCGCATGCCAAAGAGAGTAATGAATGCAGAACGAGTTGACGGAGCGAGACTGCCTAGACGATCGAGATCTCGTTAGGAGAGCTCAGTAGGTGTGGACGCGGCGCAGCTACTGGGCTTCCAAAATTGGAGGACGCGGTCACATGGCCGAGATAATTGGAGGACAATGACCCAGGCGGCCAAGGCCCGACGTCGGGCTGTTGCGCCACGATGATGATGATGTACCGGATGCCCCGCTCCAGATGGTAGATACTTTAATGGTAGATAGTGCATCGTGGAGTAAGCCAGTCGGCTCAAGTGCGATTGGCTTCTTATGCAAAGATTTAGGGAGGGCTGATTCTTGATTGGTGCACTGAGGAAATTCTACATCTGTAGGTCGTCTTCACCAAGTGATGATCTGAGTCGCAGTTTGCTCCTCGATAGGAGCGGACATCTACCGCGGACATCTATCTCTTGCAAATGAGGACGTGATCAATTTGGTCGACGGTATGTGCGTCTGGAGATTTCCAGGTCTGCTTTTGAATGCGTCGATGCGGGAAACACATAAGGCTTACGACTAGATACCTACAGCAGGCAAAGTCGATAAGTCGCTCGCCGTTGTCGTTACATTTTTCATGGAGACTGTGGCCTCCAGTGGTCCCCCAGTGCCAACTTTATTTTCCGACTTTTGCGTTAAAGTCTCCCAGCAGCAGTTTGACGTCATTTGTTGGAAGTGAGTCGAAGAGAGTATCAAGGTGGGCGTAGAACTCGTCTTTTACTGCGTCATCTTTAACTTCAGTAGGCGCGTGCACATTGATGAGCAGACATTGAAGAATCGAGTCTTAATACGAGTCGCACATGCTGATGGTCGGCAAGTAAGGTTATATTTGTGGGTCGAGCTGAGTATCATTGGGTCGATTTAGTTGAAAATTTGATAAGGGAAATTCATGCTCACGTCGTAAACGTCGTATTTGTCGTAAAGTTGTAAACTTCTGTCATTTTACTATGTGGATGACAGAAGTTTACAACGAATACGACGTTTACGATATATACGTTAGCGTAAATCCCCCTACCATTTAATGGCCACGTTTAGACCGTGGAACTAGAAGGCGATTTAACTAAATCATTTTAGTGTTAGTACTTGTTGGTGGAGTGTTTATACCGACCATACGGAGAGGTACTTCTTCTTCTTCTTTCTCCGTTCACAACACAGATAAATTTTACAGATACAAATTTTACGACAGAAAAAGACTTTTTCCTGCCCGTGATCACGCACTGCTTTCCTGAAATTGCAAACAAAGCAAACGCCAAAAAAAAAACGACAACAAAGGCCACGTTTAGACCGTGGAACTAAAAGGCGATTTAACTAAATCATTTTAGTGTTAGTACTTGTTGGCGGAGTGTTTATACCGACCATACGGATAGGTGCTTCTTCTTCTTCTTTCTCCGTTGACAGCACAGATAAATTGTACAGATATAAATTTTACGACAGAAAAAGACTTTTTCCTGCCCTTGATCACGCACTGCTTTCCTGAAATTGCAAACAAAGCAAACGCCGAACAAAAAAAAACGACAACAAAGGAAACGTCAACCACCGAGTCAACATTAGCGATGACAGCGACATAGTCCCAATTTTTTAGTCCAGTTCCGCATCGCAAGTAGAGATAAGCCAAGTCCAAAACTAACTAAATCGATACGTTTATATCGTCGAAAGTTAGATCGATTTAGTTAGATCTCGAAGATAGTCCCGCGGTCTAAACGTAGTGATTGGAAACGTCAACCACCGAGTCAACATTAGCGATGACAGCGACATAGTCCCAATTTTTTTAGTCCAGTTCCGCATCGTAAGTAGAGATAAGCCAAGTCCAAAACTAACTAAATCGATACGTTTATATCGTCGAGAGTTAGATCGATTTAGTTAGATCTCGAAGATAGTTCCGCGGTCTAAACGTAGTGAATGACCCATAAAACACAAAGCAAAACTAAACATCAACTCATCTCATAGCTTCAACAGAATGCATAGATGAGCTGTTGGTTTTACTCGTACCTCAAGTGGTTTACCGTGCAGGTCTGTATGCATAATTGAATGGGACTGAACGGTAGTTTGCGGTGCAAGTCAGTCAGAATCCATAGTTTAAAGGCCGGTTGCCACGTTCAAAGCACACTTTGGGCAAAGTACGTTGAACACCCGTTCAAAGCGCTTTGAAGGCTTTAGCGTCGCATTAAAGCGAAGTAGGATGGTGCTTAACTTTTCTTCAAAAAATGTATGGTAAATTGTCAATATCGATGGTTCCAGGTCATGATAGAGCTTAGTACAGTTCGTGTCATAAGTATTACGTACTCGGTGCATACAACAGTATTAAGTCATGGAATTTTGTCAAAATCCATAAAAACAATGCTAGTCAATGTAGCACAACGAAAATATCAGAATACACGATAAAATGAGAACAGTTCTCATACCTATTTACACGCACGGGTACTCTCATTCTCATGAGAATATCATGAGAATAAGTTTCATGAGAATATTCTCATTCATTCTCATACGTGTTTACGCATTCTCATATTGACGTTCTCAAGTGAGAATGTCGCCGCGCTATGATTTTGATGTTTAGTTAATGGTCATACGAATGAATCGTTTTCATGTTGAAATACTCGTCCGATCGGGCTGGTTCGTAATTTTGGCTAGCTGATTCCGAATCTGAAGTCAAAAAAGAAAAAAAAATTTTGGGGTTACCCACCCAAGAATGGCAGCTGTTTTCATAGGGTTTTTTTGCAATTACGACTTAAGATTCGTAATCAGCGACTCAAACGACCCCCTAATAGTCGCTCCCACGGCAGCCAGTTCTATGCCCCGGAATGACTCGTTCATTATCAACGGCCAAGTGTTGCCAAACCTCCTCAATGCCAGTAGACGTTGATATTATAACAGCAACTCCCTTAATAGTCTCTTGCGGCAATAGTAGCCATGATTTTAGAAGATCTAGATCTAACTAAATCGATCTAATTCTGGACGATATAAACGTATCGGTTTAGTTAATTTTGGTGTTGGCTTATCTCTACTTGCGATGCGGAACTGGACTAAAAAAATTGGGACTATGTCGCTGTCATCGCTAATATTGGCGCGGTGGTTGACGTTTCCTTTGTTATCGTTTTTTTTTTTGTTCGGCGTTTGTTTTGTTTGCAATTTCAGGAAAGCAGTGCGTGATCACGGGCAAGAAAAAGTTTTTTTCTTTCGTAAAATTTATATCTGTCAAATTTATCCGTGCTGTCAACGGAGAAAGAAGAAGAAGAAGTACCCCTCCGTATAGTCGGTATAAACACACCACCAACAAGTACTAACACTAAAACGATTTAGTTAAATCGCCTTTTAGTTCCACGGTATAAACGTGACCATTGAAGGATATTCCATGGAAGGTTTTTTTTTTGATATTTTTTTTCTATTTCGCCCCTCAATCTGTTGTCCGAGTCGGGGAAAAATGTCAGAAATGTAAAGTGCTAATTATCCCCTTTAATATAATACCCAACGTGCCTATAGTCGATGAAATAAACTTTGACCTACTTTTTTAATCCTTTTTGGGCACTTTTAAACTTTTTTTTCATCGCTACAGATTAAAAAACTACTTAGTTTTTTGCCAGCAAAATAACATAAATTCCTATAAAAGACCGTCCGTGAGAATAATTATGTTTTCACCGACAGCTCGTGCGAATGAACTTCAGTCATGAGAATGGTTACGATCATGAGAATATTCCAATGCTATCTATTTACACGATGATGAGAATAATTCCCAAGAGAATGCATGAGAATGTAACATAATTGTAGACGGTGTGGGTTTGTGACCGTGAAGGTCGACCAGACTTGTTCAAGTCAACACCAAGGCAGCATAGCCAGGAGACGTGTGCTGGGATATCTAGCTCAGTTACGGTGGTAAGTAGGCTGGGTCAATTTTTTTCCTGGCGCCGCCTCACTAGGATGCTACAAAAATTAATCACACGTCAAGCCCTTCTTAGTGAAGAAATGTAAGGAAACCTAAAAACAAACGGCAGTCAATTTAAACCTGTAGGTTAAAGATCAAGTACATTCCTGATCAGGAAATCACAGGTGAGCCACTGATGACATGTGACTCGGTCGCGACACATATCCCTCCCGAACCAAAGCTAGAGCGCGCGACAAAGGAAAATTTACTCAAGCTCCCAAACAAAGCATTAACTAGGCGCAAATTACATTACTATTGTTGCTGGAAAGGAAGATAATCAGGCAGCTGAAAACACAAATATGATTATTGTATATTGTTTATAATAATATTTATTCATGACTGCAATGAATGTAACGGCAAAAGATACATTATTTGATTACTAACTAATGTAATATCAATACATGTTCCAAGATAAACTTTTCACTATAACCTTTTCTTTAGAACTTTCTTTGTGCGCACAACGAAATATACAAGGGGCTCAATTGTGACAAATTTCATTAGTAATTAAAATTCTAAAAAAAAACATAGTATTGATACCAGATACAATTCAGTTTTTTTATGGGTATCATAGACCTGAACTTAATATCGTAAAAATATATCTGTATTCTAACATATATGTGTATGAGGCAATAAATTCAAGAGTTACACTTATAAGAATACTAATATCATAATATCGAAGATAAGATGCTGGCAAAAATATTATTGATTCAAAAAAAACGTGACGAAAAATTATTGGCATATATGCATGCGGCAACGAAAACATTATTGGCCAAACTCAGATGATGATCAAGAATCATTAGACCCAATGGTGACGAAAACGAAAAATTATTGGACCAATCTCGGATGGCGACGAAAATATTATTGGCCCAAATTCAGATGTTGTTGAAAAATTAATGAACCAAACGGTGACGAAAAATTATTGGACCACACGCAGATGGTGATAACAACCGATGGGCCGAGGTACTGAAATCCGTTTATTTGTATTTTTGTTTCTATTATATGTGTTGTGAAATCTAGTTATCATAGATTTCCGGTCACGGAAACTTCTAAGTCAAGCCTCAACACGACTAGGTTGTATGTTTTTTTTCTTTATTTATTTATTTGAAGCTGTAACTTGTACCTCGGTACCTAATTTCTTTGTGATTACCAATGCTGCGTCACACCGTATATTTCGGTACCCTATTTTTGGCCAAATTACATAACTGACGAGGTTATGTTCTCCTGCCTATCACACTATCCACGCCATTATCAGCCACTATCCGCAATTTCTGTTGGTTTTCTATTCCAGTCCGATTTAGTTTGATTCCTTGCTTTTTGTTTTGTTTTGTTCTTTTATTTTGTTTGTTTGTTTAGGGGCGGCCACTGGCGATCTCTATCGGCACGCAACGATAAATGCCATTTTCCCAGCTACCTGGCTTTCGATGAAGTGCCCGAGTATAGGCTGGGAGAAATTTCCAAAATGCAACCGGTTTGTATTTAAACATTGCAGTTGGTAGCATTTAGTTGCAGTCGAATGTGAAACGGGCCAAATGCATTTTCGAAAGTAATGACTTTTCTAATTTAAATATTTAAATTAGTTTAATTTAAAAAGTCAATACTTTCGTAAAATGTTGTAGGCTGATTTAATATTCGACTACAAGGAAATTTTCGGACATTATTACAAGAACGGAAAATTTTCATGAGAATTAATTCTATTTAGATGATTTTCGAACGAAATCAGTCTCATGATACCATTCTCATGAGCATGTCTATCTAAACCTTTAGGCACTGCTCACACGGGGATACTCAAGTCTCCAATACTCGGCGGCTGAGAGACTTAGACTTGGAGTCTCGAGACTGCAGTCGCCCGTCATCTTCACACAGCCGCTGTTAAAATCGCGAGTTGTGCATGTCGGCTGGCTGAGGTCATTGTACACGGCTGTTGCTTGTAGATCCGCGGGGTCGGTACATGTACAACGATAGTACCCCAAACAAGTTGACCCCGCACATCCATAAGCAATCCGAAAACCATATTTTTCTCGTCGTCCACAACCTTACCTTTATCGCTCAACATCTTGACATGTACACACAAGATCCTCGCAAGCAAGCCGACCCCGCGGATCTTCATGCAACAGCCGTGCACAATGACCACTTCACTCAAACGAAATGCACAACCAGGTGACTGGGCGACTTTGCGGCTCGGAGACTAGCATGTCGAATCTCCTAGCCTCCGATGTCGCAGTTGTCGAGTATCCGCGACAGGAATATCTCCTTATGAGTGCCACCGTCTACACATGCCAGATCTTTTGGTCGCCGGTTAGCCCAGTCGCTCGGGATTTGATTATCCCCGTGTGGGTAGTGCCTTATACTCCCCAAATGTTGGAGCATTTTTAAATGGCCGAAGTACGGTCCATTTCTATATCGTCTAAGATGGGACCCCGATCCACCCCAGAACTTGGC
This sequence comes from Chloromyia formosa, assembly GCA_964017055.1. Taxonomy (NCBI): domain Eukaryota; kingdom Metazoa; phylum Arthropoda; class Insecta; order Diptera; family Stratiomyidae; genus Chloromyia; species Chloromyia formosa. Next base: position 63,268,762 of record OZ024815.1, on the reverse strand, counting down.
CTATTACGATGCATACTTTCTCCAGCGAATTATAATATGTCTACTTACTTCCCCCAAATTTCATGCAAGCCATACAGCTTCAACGGTTCGTGAGATATTTCATGAGCAGACAAACAAACGAAAAGGCGGACGGACATTTGAGCAATTTTACAAGGGTTTCTTTTTTACTACAAAACCCGAAAAAAGGTACTCATTAGATTTTAAAAAGTAATTTGTAATTTGCTCTGTTGAATATAGAACAGCAGAAAGTTTTGATTAAAACTATACCGCAAAGCAAACTGCACTCGTCGAGTCGGTTGCAAGAAAATATAACACTAAAAGCGGTTTGGGAACATGCATTCCGCATGCTCCCACCAAATATAACCCGAGACTCCATCCTGTACTTGCCATAAAAGCGTTATAGAAAGACAGTGGCGTACCAGCCGGAAACAACTCCACACTATTATTGAATTTCATTCAGTTTATCTTGTGCGAAGATAAGTTTTATGTCACTCTCTGGTCATAATTGGTTAAGACTATTCTCTGAGCATCCCATTCCAGGAATTTTGAAGCTTATTCACTTCATTCACGCTGTGTTTAGTCACACATTATTTTGGTGTAACCCCATACTGGCCGTTTGTTATCTTATCATTCGTAATGCCACTATCTTACTTATCTTATCTGAATGCTCGCCAAGCTGCAGATCGTATGTGCCGATTGTGAAATTTATTTGTTTTATTCTTTAGGTTTTTTACTTGGAGCTACAATACATTGAGAATACATACGAGTACCTGATTCACATTGATTCACCTGTACGCACTCTTTTTTGATAAACACATTTAATCTACCACACACACCGTCATAAAATTTGGAAATACGAATACGTACTACGTTAACTTGCTCTTTTGTGACTCCTGATAACGTTCTTTCAGGTGTCGAATATTTGGAACGTAGATTAGTCTATCCGGCAGTGTTTCTCTGACTCGGTGCCGACATATACGAAACGAAACGAAACTTAAAACCTAAAAGAAACTATTGTAATTAACTGTGAATTTGAAGGTGTGGAGTAAGCCTTCATTAAAGAAAATACATTTCCTGAAATTAGTTTTGAAAAAAGTGGACTGACAGTTTCGTGAAATGGCAAAAGGCGAAGGATACGGCAAAGGCCCTGATACGCTCGAGAATCGAATTGGGTGCGTCAAATACACCCTTTTCTGTTTCAACATAGTCTCGTGGGTGAGTCATTTCTCGCGATTTCTTAGCTGTTTTAGTGTATGCTGAACGGATACTATGATTAGGAATCGATCAGGAATTTCTTAGTAGTAGAGATAATAAGTGCGCTTAATGGTTTTCATTGAAATAAGTGAAGTGTAAAAAGTGAAGATCATTAATCATATTTTCGCAAGTGTATTTGTGTTGGTGTGCTAGTGTTCGGCAAGAAGAAAAAACACAATGGCTGTGAATCTGTTTTGATAGTTATTCTCACGTTTTGGATGTTAGCAATGCTTCAAAGAACCAGATAATATTTTAATGTTCTGTCAAAAGTGCTTAAATACATATCTTAACAGCATTGTATTAAAAATGTATCTTGTTTTTTATAATTCAATTTTGCCAAGGGCGTGGCTAATACTTTAACCCGAAGTATGGCAACTGATTTTATAAATTTTGCTAAGAAACTGACTCATCCTTCTTTTTACAATTACTTGTATGAAAGAAGCGGAAATACTATCCATTACGGCGAATTCAGTTACGGATCTGTTCAGGGCAGCTACCTAAAGTAGACAAAATAAATGTAAATCAAGGGTTGGGTAAAATGCAACGGGATAATGAATGGCAATCAGTTTAAACCTCAGAGGTTGCAACGGCAATTTAAACCGCAGTCATTTGCCTGCCTGCGAGCCGTATGCGAGCTATTTAAAATGCCAGTTCACCAGATTTTTTCGACAACAAAAGTAAAATATTTTGTTCTGAATATCTTTTTTGGGTTTTTGTTTCGGACTAGAACTCGAAAAAAATAGTCCGTCACTCCTCACATCTGGTTTCCACTTGTTTTTCTGAGGACGTTCTCCAATTATTATCAATTATTATTCGTTAAATTCAATTCGGTATAGCATGAGCATGTGAGGCAAAAAAATCCATAAGGATATGCAATAAAAGTCATTTGACGACGCGACCGGTTGTTGGTATAAAGGATGCCCTTTACCGTCAGGTATTACTTCACTACGCCACTGACAGGGCTCTTTTTTGACACTGTGGTGTATGGCGTAAGAATAAGCCACAACCTTTCCCGGCATGTAGAAGGCGACTTAATCGAGAGGATATGTATGCAACATGCATCATCAGAAACCTTTTATATTTATGCTAATGAAATGTCAAGGAGACGTTTGAGAAGTGGTCGACGCGCTATGCGTACCGTAGAAAATGAATCCATGTTCGTGGCATTACATCGGCCTGACGCCTCAACGCATTAAGCTACCGGTCCACAAAATAAGAGTTATTTCTAAAATTCCTAGAAATCATGAGATATGAAACTCGAAGAATTCTGACTTAATTACTAAGTAATAAGAATATAATAAGAAAGTCTGCCAAGAATGATTCACCTCACGTGCTTTTGGTTAATCCATGCTTCGATTTCCGCCATGCAAATTTTCAATTATTTTTTCTTATTCCTTTATATGTATTGAGGAATAATTGCACCATTCGCGAAGCAGGGTGAGAGATGCATCATTTGATGATTTGCAGATTGTCGGTGAATAATTGCTGGAGCCCCAATTAGCACTAGTGAACGCCGTTTTGCTGCCACAAGCCTCGTAGGGAGAGCAACCATTGTTATTTAGTCCTTGTAGGGTTCGAATCGGAGCGCAAACACAAGTCCTGCCCGTGGAGTTGGGGAAATGTAAAATCTCTCCGATTCCCACTTGAGAAATTTTGGATATGTCCTCGAAGAAAGTTCTACCTACTGCCCGGTGCCCAGCTTAAGCCAGTCGGTCAGAGTTTCCCTTTCCGTTTAGTCCTTGCAGCTTCGGCTGTGCTTGTTGTGAGGACTGCCCAATCTAGCCGCGTATTCCCCTACTGGCCGGCTGTTTGTTTTTTTATAATTCAATTTTGCCAAGGGCGTGGCTAATACTTTAACCCGAAGTATGGCAACTGATTTTATAAATTTTGCTAAGAAACTGACTCATCCTTCTTTTTATAATTACTTGTATGAAAAAAGCGGAAATACTATCCATTACGGCGAATTCAGTTACGGATCTGTTCAGGGCAGCTACCTAAAGTAGACAAAATAAATGTAAATCAAGGGTTGGGTAAAATGCAACGGGATAATGAATGGCAATCAGTTTAAACCTCAGTGGTTGCAACGGCAATTTAAACCGCAGTCATTTGCCTGCCTGCGAGCCGTATGCGAGCTATTTAAAATGCCAGTTCACCAGATTTTTTCGACAACAAAAGTGTTTTGTTCTGAATATCCTTTTTGGGTTTTTGTTTCGGACTAGAACTCGAAAAAAATAGTCCGTCACTCCTCACATCTGGTTTCCACTTGTTTTTCTGAGGACGTTCTCCAATTATTATCAATTATTATTCGTTAAATTCAATTCGGTATAGCATGAGCATGTGAGGCAAAAAAATCCATAAGGATATGCAATAAAAGTCATTTGACGACGCGACCGGTTGTTGGTATAAAGGATGCCCTTTACCGTCAGGTATTACTTCACTACGCCACTGACAGGGCTCTTTTTTGACACTGTGGTGTATGGCGTAAGAATAAGCCACAACCTTTCCCGGCATGTAGAAGGCGACTTAATCGAGAGGATATGTATGCAACATGCATCATCAGAAACCTTTTATATTTATGCTAATGCAATGTCAAGGAGACGTTTGAGAAGTGGTCGACGCGCTATGCGTACCGTAGAAAATGAATCCATGTTCGTGGCATTACATCGGCCTGACGCCTCAACGCATTAAGCTACCGGTCCACAAAATAAGAGTTATTTCTAAAATTCCTAGAAATCATGAGATATGAAACTCGAAGAATTCTGACTTAATTACTAAGTAATAAGAATATAATAAGAAAGTCTGCCAAGAATGATTCACCTCACGTGCTTTTGGTTAATCCATGCTTCGATTTCCGGCATGCAAATATTCAATTATTTTTTCTTATTCCTTTATATGTATTGAGGAATAATTGCACCATTCGCGAAGCAGGGTGAGAGATGCATCATTTAATGATTTGCAGATTGTCGGTGGATAATTGCTGGAGCCCCAATTAGCAATAGTGAACGCCGTTTTGCTGCCACAAGCCTCGTAGGGAGAGCAACCATTGTTATTTAGTCCTTGTAGGGTTCGAATCGGAGCGCATACTCAAGTCCAGCCCGCGGAGTTGGGGAAATGTAAAATCTCTCCGATTCCCACTTGAGAAATTTTGGATATGTCCTCGAAGAAAGTTCTACCTACTGCCCGGTGCCCAGCTTAAGCCAGTCGGTCAGAGTTTCCCTTTCGGCTTAGTCCTTGCAGCTTCGGCTGTGCTTGTTGTGAGGACTGCCCAATCTAGCCGCGTCTTCCCCTACTGGCCGGCTGTTCTGACCACCACCTATCCACCTCTGGGTAGCCCAAGAGGGCGTTGGTTCGCCTTGGGTTATAGGATGATCATAGCTCAGTACGTTCTGGCGTCAGTCTCATATCTCATGCTACTGACCAGTTATGAGTTCGAGTCCCATCCACGTCGTAGCCATGGATGTTTGTGTTTTTGGCTTTCCCTTGTGGTGTGGGGCGTAACAATAAGCCAAAAATTTTCCCGACCAGTTTGTTGCTAACGAAACATCAAGTCACATGGGAATAGTTGACGCACTATGCCCCTTTATAGTCGCCATACACGGAGCGATCCGTCGCCCGATCGATCGGCCATTGGATCGCCACAAAATATCAGCTGACCAAAATTATATGGAACTGTCAGACAAATCGTCAACGATAAGCGCATACACAGGCCGATCCATGGGCGGATATCGATATAGGGCAACGGATGGACCGATCGATTGCTGCTTGTATAGCACGTTTAAGGGATTAGAGCAAATAGTATGTATATACAGGGTGTCCCGCGTTTGGTGGGCACTACTGGAGGTTATTTCACAGTTCTTTGAGGAAAAATGGTACTAACACAATTGGCATATCTTTAACCATTACCGGGACTGAGACTATAACTGTTTTTGTGATTGTCATCAAAAATCGTGGCCTGTCAAACAAAATCAAAATTTGCCCCAATCATCAAATCTGGGATTTGACATCACTTTTTAAAATTACATAAAATTTCATATAAATCGGCTTTTTTCCGATTGCGAAATTCACCGTTTCTTCAAAGATACAACTATCCAAACTTTGAAGAAATTTGAAAATCGGTTTTTCATCGAAAATTGAAAAGATAAAATTGTAACGGAACTTTGAACTGGCAGTTCTGCAAACAAAACAAAAGTTAGTTTTCGAACGGCATGTAAAGATCAAGGACTTAGATTTGAAAATTTACGAATGTTTCATATTTAAAGGGAAAAAACGTGCTCTTGATGTATTGTACAACAAATCTAAATACGTAAAATTCTTTAAATCGAAAATTTTAAAAATCAAAACAACAAATTTCCTTTCTCGGAGCTACAGCTAATTATTTATCTTTGATTTTAACGCAACAAGTTTTAGATATTAAAATAAAGTATTAATCCGTTTGTGTTTTTATTTGATTATTCTAGCTCGCCTGGTTTTACAGTTATTGCGTTTCTGGTAATGTAAGATCGAAGTAGTAGTAGTCGGTTTATTCTACATCAAGGCCAGGTTTATTCCCCTTAAATATGAAACATTCGTAAATTTTCAAATCCAAGTCCTTAATCTTTACATGCTGCTCAAAAGCTAACATAATAGGGCAACTTTTGCCAACTTTATAGAATTGTCAGTTCAAAGTACCGTTACAATATTACTTATCTTTTCAATTCTCGATGAAAAACCTATTTTCAAATTTTTCAAAGATTGGATAGTTGTATCTTTGAAGTAACGGTGCATTTTGTAATTGGGAAATTAGTTTTATATGAAATTTTATGTTTTGATTTTGTTTGGCAGGTCACGGTTTTTGATGACAATCACAAACATAGTTATATCTCGGTAACGGTCAAAGATATGCCAATTTTATTGGTAATATTTTTCCTCAAACAAACTAGAATAACCCCTATCAGTATTGCCCATCCTACGCGGGATACCCTGTAGGCAGGGTGACCGCACACGGGCAGTGCCACATGATTCCTCATGTAATTTCCAACAAAAAAATAACAAGGGACATTTTGCCGAAATCTTAACACTTTAGCTGCTAAAGGCATTTACATTTTTTTTTTGTTAAGTTGCTTCCCCAGAAAATCTATTTTTTGACAAGAACAACAAAAAATACAATAACTCTATAACGGTAAAAGATAGATGGACCATTCGGGCAGCGTTGTTCCTCTAACAGAGTGTAGAATATACCCTAGCCCTATGGTGATTTAATCGCGGGCCACCCTGTATAGTTTACTAGACCTAGCGCATGTTCGCAAAGCGCCCCACCTGAGATCAGCCCGTGAAATGAAGTGTCTGTAAAATCCTTTGCTGACGGCGCACAGCGGCATTCGCACTTCGACCTCAAAGAGTGTATGGGGTGCGGAACCTCACCTCGCGAGCTGGTCAGGGTTCCTCTACCCTTGAGGATCTCCTAGTTATGCATGGGAATAGAGAGATTTTGGCATCGTAGGCCTTGTAGCACAATATCTTGCTGTCCACGTCTACATTGTACAGGCAGATGCGAATCTTGGTCTCTTCGGAATCTCTTCATCTGGAATGAGCTTCAGTCCTCATTTAGTGAAGCAGCCCCGCAGGAAGTCGAGTGAGTATCCGTCTTCGCATCTGATAACCCGGTAACCCTGTGTGGTTTGCCTACTGTCGAAGGATGAGACAGGTCTTCCCTTACAAGTTCCTAAGTGCTGCAGCACCATTTTTGGCAGCAAAGCTTCCACTACGCTCCATGAACCCGTCGCCAGTTTGCCGTCCTTGGCAAGCTCGTCGCACAATGCTACAGACAAGTTATCCTTCGCCACATCGCTGAAGGGCTAGCCAAGCCCCGCGTTGCCTTTTGGATGACTCCGTTGACGCTGATGCTTTCATGCGTTTCGTGGCATGGCTAGTCTCGTCTTAGGACCGGTTGCTTTTCTTGGCTCCTTGCGGTTTCTGCTGTGGCTGTTGGTATTCCATGGTCTCTATGTGTGATGGTATTCATCGACGACCGCCTGGTATTTGAGCCTATCCTCCTCATCCCGCTCGTACTTGCTGCTGTATTCCTCGCAGTCATACTCAGGATAAACAGCGCCTTCTGATATTGGCTCGTGTTCTTGTCGGCCTCGGGCTTGGACTTCTTGGCTGTCTTTGGTTTCTGGTCGCGGTGACTGTAGGTCAGGGGTACGCTTTAGTTAGAGGCAGCCTCGGCGACGCGGGTTGAAGTGGCTGGTATGCACCGCGGGGGCAGCTCCGATAGTGGTTGCCGTGGTTTTGGAGCGTAAGGGTGTCCTATGACTAACACTCTCCATTCGGTTTCCGTTTGCTCTGACACAAGTGGAGGTCTCCTAGGTCGCTATTGTGTGATATGGCTGGCACTAGACGCTCTCTTTTTATCTGCATTGTTTTTTTAGGCTTCGAGGCCTATTTTCCGGTTTTAGCTTCACCAGTTCCATTGTAGTTGGACCGGTGTGCCCCCCCTCCCCCTGACGAGGCTCCTTCTGGAGGCTCGAAAGGTTCGAAGGTTTCTTTTTTATTCAAATTCCATTTGAATCCCACGAGTAAGCCGGAAAGGATGGTTCATCCTAGCAAAGTTGGCATACCGGGGTAAGACACTTGTGCAACCGACTTTACCCGGGCATTAGAGGTTTCATAATTGACCGAGCTCACCTCGACCATGCAGCTTTCGGTGGTCGCTGTTCCACCTCGGCTTGGGGCAAAGAAGGATAGTCCTCGAGCTGTTGCTTCGTGGTTGCTCGCTGATTAGATCGAAGTAGCGCCCGAAACATGACTGGACGGCAAGTTGATCACAATCGGCTTGGCGAACTTACTTTCTAGCCGGTCCTCACACTCTCAGCTCAGTCCGTTGTAAGGGACTATTTCCAGTAATCACGACGGGGAGGTGGTGTGAGAACTTGCCTTTCATATCATTTTAACCAATAACACTTCTGGCCACATAATGGCTTAATCGGTTGCTTAGCTAATTTTATGTCGTTCCTAAAAATAACTAAATCCCGATAATATCCTTAAATATCTTATTTGTTAAACGAAATCTATTCGAAGCATTTTTTTTATTCAACCATTCACTACTTCCAGCTTTTCGGTGCAGCACTATTTGGCCTAACAGTATGGATTCGGGCCGAGCCCGGTTTCGATGAATGGATCAATATGTTGAATGTTGGCGTCTTTTATATTGGCATCTATATCCTGATCGGTGCTGGAGTGGTGATTATGGTAGTTTCATTCTTAGGATGCGTTAGCTCCCTTATGGAAAACACATTTGCTCTTATGGTGGTAAGATTTATAATGAATTTGATTTCTTGGTTTGAACTACTTAGAAACACTCCATTTCAGTTCATAGGCACGCAAATTTTCAGCTTCATATTAATCGTAGCCGGATGTGCTATTCTAATGGATTTCAGTACAATGAACTCTAGCCTGCAACCTATCATTACGGATAGTATGCTTCGCATGATAATGCAATCCGAGCACCCTACTTCAGCTGCTTCGTTACGATTGATTCAAGAAAATGTAAGTAGTACATTAGCAATCCAGATATTGATTGATTTACATACGGACTTTTTTGTGTGATTTTAGATCGGATGCTGTGGAGCTGCAGGCCCGAATGATTATATCAATTTAAGGCAACCATTGCCGAGGGAATGTCGTGATACGGTCACAGGAAATGCTTTCTTCTATGGTTGTACCGATGAGCTGACATGGTTCTTGGAAGATAAATCCGGATGGGTTGCGGGAATTGCAATGGCTGTAGGTCTTGTGAATGTAAGTATGGAAAGCGAGGCTTTATGAACTGGGAATTTATTTTGATGAATGCATTGCGCCTATTATAGAAAATTGATTAAATTTGCTTAATTAATTTATTGTCAACAGGTTGTGACGGCCGTTCTCAGTTTGATCCTCACCCAAGCCATTAAAAAAGAAGAAGATGAAGCGCGAATGTATCGACACTGATTGATTGAGCGATTTTTTTTTAATTCGAAATAAGTTAATTTTTGTTCAGCCTTAATTTTACATGACTATATACATTCTACAACATCATTTAGGTTTATACGCATTAATTACGAAATGTAAACAAATATTTTTGAAAGTAAAGAAAAGAAATGGAATTTAAGTTTATACAAATGAATGTTCTTGTTTATGTAAAAACTATATGTACATTGATGTATAGATTGCCAACTTACTTTTTAGGTAATAAAGTACAATAGAATTCATAATTTTGCTATATGTATTTCTAACTAGCTGGAAGAGCGAGCGAGCTCACATTGTTCGATTCGCTCATATATTGACACTAATTTCGGTCATTTGGGACATTCTTTAACGGTCCCCCACCCCATGGTGAGGGTGGGGAACTTTGGGAGCGTTACCATCCATCCCACTTTTTGCCGTCTGATCCACCTCCGTATTTATTTCGTATCATATAGGCTCGAATTTGCATGTCCTTCCCACTCAATCCATTTCGGTTCGAAATAGATGTAACAAGGCATATTCCGCTTGTAAATGTCGTTGGAAATCAGTCACAATTCATGATCTCTTCCAGGATTTTTTTGCAAACGCTGATCCACTTGCTGTGTGCTTTGTTGCCCATGAAATAATTTGCAAAAACTTGTAGTTTTGATTTAATAACGGAAGAAGTGGGCCCACTTGATGGTATACGTTACGTTAAAAGTTGGCATGAATCTACCCTTATTAACAACTCTTTTTGCTCCGAACTATGTCATTTGATAGCAAACTTTGTACTTTACCTAAAATTTAGAGGAAATGCCTTGATAGGGGATCTCGTATCTCGTATTTTGGAAGCGCTCCTTGTGGCCAGTTGAACTTTTCGATTTCGACAATCTGGGCGTTCCTTTCTCAATTTGAAGACGTGGCAGTATATGGCAGACGGTGTAATCTAAATTTTTGCCATATTGGAATACAGCCATCACCAAATCTCTCCGTTGATTTGATCTCGCAATTCATTCAGCGTTTCGTGCAGCAGCCATTCTTATTGGCAGCGTTCCTAAAAAAAAAATCGCTGAGTCGGCACTTAGTCAGCGCTTCACAATTGCTGACCATCACATTGTGATTATTTTCGTGTTTTAGAAACGGCATGCCGGTTGTCTCTGAAAACTCGAAATTTCTTGCTTTGATGAGTCCCAGGTGGCACACAAGATACGGTAATAACTTTCTTTCCCACAATAAGGTTTAACAATTACGTTAAAAATACGATTATCAACCATACACAGCACAACCGAGATTAGAATCGAAGTTTGACAATTGTCGCTAATGTCATGCCTGCTACAGACAATGGCCCATCGCGATGGTGACTTTGATGGCCGCCATCACACACCAAATGTCAATTCAAATATTTTCAAATATTTCTCGTCCACACAATGGTCTTCGATGGGCCATCAGAAAATTGCGTATAGTGAAAGCTGTCGCTCTGTCCGTCACGGTAGCTATAATCAAACGGATCGCGTACGCCAGACGATCGATGATAGTAGCATTGCGGTAATTGTGTAGTGGCCTGTCAACTTAAATCAGCTGTCCAAAGTTGTGTACGCGATGGGCCATCGCGTGGAGGAAAATGGCTCTCGAAGCCATTTGTGCCCATCCGATGGCCCATCGCTGTTGACAGAAATGACGGTTACGCGGTATTGGCCACTGAACGCCATCCGCTCGTCCACACAATGGCGATGGCCCTGAATGGCCGGGGCTGGGCCAATGGGTGGTATGCATAAAGTGAGTCGAGTGGAGTAAAGCTGAGTTGACAGAATTCGACTCAATTTTCACTGTGGAGCGGAAAGTAGTTTTATGCATACAAATTTTTCACTCGATTCACCGAACATAGCAGACTCAGGAATGTCCTCAATAGACTTCACTCTTGAGTATATCCTCATTATTATGCATACCACCCATTGTCTGTAGCAGGCATTAAATATTGCGCTGAGCCAGAAAAGCGAAAATATTTTATGCTGACCAGAAGTGAGCTCCGCGCAAGGGTTTCTGCGATAAATCACCAGGCAGCAATAATCGCTTCGAGGTGCTGACTCAGCGCTGGCGTTTTAAAGCGCGTTGACATGATCAAACTACGGTTTGACAAACCACCTACTTGAACGTGTGAACCGCTTGTCAAACTGGTTTGATGTCTTGTGCTTCTGTCAAACCGTAGTTGGACGGTGCTCAACTTTTCATCAAATGCTAGTTTGTCAAACCGTAGTTTGATCATGTCAACGCTCTTTTAGGAACGCAGCCATTGTTCCCCCTTAAAGCGCGATGACACGATCAAACTACGGTTTGACAAACCGCCTACTTGAACGTGTCAACCCCTTGTCAAACTGGTTTGATGTCTTGTGCTTCTGTCAAACCGTAGTTGGACGGTGCTCAACTTTTCATCAAATGCTAGTTTGTCAAATCGTAGTTTGATCATGTCAACGCGCTTTTAGTTGCAAACTTCGCGTCAATGCGGTGTCTCAGCAAATCTACAGGTCAAAGTAACTATGGAGTGGCCCATAAGAGCGCGTTGACATGATCAAACTACGATTTGACAAACTAGCATTTGATGAAAAGTTGAGCACCGTCCAACTACGGTTTGACAGAAGCACAAGACATCAAACCAGTTTGACAAGGGGTTGACATGTTCAAGTAGGTGGTTTGTCAAACCGTAGTTTGATCGTGTCAACGCGCTCTAAGCAAAATTTATGGGACGAGAGAAGAGAGATATTAATTTTCCATGGGAGAGAAGAAGAACGGGACTATTAATGACAACCACCAATAGGACGCGGATATTAGACAGCTTTATATACAGCGGGGAATCAGAAACCAAAACAAACATTCTAATATCGGTTTTCTGACAGAAAACTCACGAAAACAATTAATGCGCACATGATATCCAAATATTTAATGTTTTACCTATAAAATGACACCCCGTCTTAGGGATACGCTGGTTATTTTTGCAGCCACCGACGAGGCATTTCAATTTACCACAACTCACTACCGCAGCAATTTGTCCTATCGGAAATTTCACTAGTGTCTTCTCTACATAACCGCGGCTCTTTACACACAGAAACCGGCTTCAAACTTTCGCGAATTAAATTCACTATTTTCACGAAGTGCTTGACAGCTTTATGCACAACTGGAAAATGACAATCTTAAAACCGTTAACTTTACTCTCTCGTCTTTTTCAAGAAGAAGATTGTCCCATTTTCAAGCTGTCAATTTGCATGGTTTGACAGACATGTAACCCCTCCTGTTTTTATTGTAGTTATATACTCAAAGATCTACGGTGAACACTTTCAACACTCCGCTGACGTTTTTCGGAACATTCCTGTTTCGCAAAAATTGGAAGAATTCTCTCTATTCGATTAGACAGAATTTTCACAAAAACTCAGGAAATGTCCGCTTTAGGACCTACAAATCCCCCCGCGTGGGTTCTAGGTCCTTACCACCTAAAACGGAAATGGACTACCTAAGGTAGAAATGCCGCAATTAACGAATTTTAAGAATTCTCTCTAAATGCAATAGAGAGATTTCCCTTAATATTCGCGAAACAGGGATGTTCCCATCTTTTTCGTTGGAGAGATTGTAACGGACGGTTTGGTGGCCATCCGAATATGCCCGTGGCGACGGAGCCTAAGGTAGCATATGACCGTGAAAGTCGGGCCGTGCCATTTGGCAAAAAAAAACCTCAACGAGCTAAGCAGTGAACTATGCTTAACGTATTACTAAAATTCATAGGCCTGCGGAAAATAACACAAACAAATGGGCAGAAAAAATGGAGAGGAGCAATACAGGACGATGTGGAGGGATCGGATGGCTTCGAAGCCCTCGCGCTTGCATCGAGGTTCGGGTGTAATGGGATCTTCGGCCTCTCGTTTTGTACCACCGACAGATCAGTACTCATCAGGTGCTGCCATCGATTTACTGGTAGAAGTAGCAGTAGTAGACCATAATATGGTTCATTATAGGGCAGCTTCTACTACGAGGCTTGCAAAGTTGAAGAAGCTGAAGACAGAGTGTGCTGCAAAAAGGAAAAAAAAAAACTAACTGGGCTCTTGAGCCACCCGGCAACAATTGTAAAGGGGAAAAATAGCAACGTGAAAGAGAAAAAAAAATACTGCATCTCCCATCATTCAGATTGTCAACAGGTTACAGAGACTCCTCAGGCCAGCACAGGCGCAACATTGCATTCCTTGTCGTAATTCACTCATAAACTCTGTAAGCTGATAAACACTTGAATAATACAAAAATACAATACTAAGCAATCAAAAATATTAGACTGACGTGAAAGGACAATTCTGGTCAACAGAAAGGTACCCAGGGATCCTCCGCACTTTGTCCGGGTACCGAAGATGCTCCAAACATCAGCAATTCAAAGCATTTATGGAGGCTAAGATAGCTATGTAAGTCCTAAGACTTAGAGCAACTGGCCTTAGTGTGCTTTCGATACAAATCGGTGGAAGGACTAAAAAGGAAACCGTTCTGGTCCTTCTTAGTTCTGTTCTGTACCAGAAATGGGCTCCACGTTGTGCGCCATGTATGTAATGGACGGTTTGGTGGGCATCCAAAGATGCCCGTGGGGACGAAGCCTAAGGTAGTATAATAACCGTGAAGGTCGGGCCGTGCCATCTGGCGAAGAAAAATCGAGAAAATCGGCGGCCTATAGTTGCTGTAGCTCAATTCGGGAGACGTGGGCAGGGTTTTCGCCGCTCGTTGCCCCTGTCCTTTACGTATTAATACGTGGCCCAGTTGACGTTTCGTCGGCATAAACTGGTTTCGTAGAATGCAGTTGTCAGCATGCACCTCCTGCACATCCATGACCACGAACGTTGTCGTGGACGGGATTCGAACCCGAAACGCCGGTAGCCAAACATGAGACTGATGCCTCAACACACTGCCTTCCACCGTTCTATCAAATTTGATGGTTCGATGGAAATCGCTGCCATCTTTACTCTCAGGCCGGAGTGTCAGCTGATTGTCAAAGCACTAACGACATGACAAGCAGTCAACCAAGTGTGAACTCGCGCGGTCGCCCGGTAAAATTTCGCGATATTTCTGCGTAAAAGTGAGTTTAGTGTCGGGATTTTAAGTGAAAATAAAAGAAGTGGCTATCAGTGCCGTGTGAAAGTGAAAAAAACGTGAAGTGCTGGGAAATATCGAGTAAAATGTTATATTGAAAAGTGCGAGGTTAGGAAAGTGCGACACGGGAAATTTCGGATTTTTCGTTAATTTTCCGGCAATCTGGCTAGTGTGAATGGTGCAGCACTGCCTTGGGTCGAATCCTCGGGCCGGTGAGTTCAGCGGAAACGCCCGGAAGTGCACCAAAAAGTGAATTCAAAGTGGTTGTCAAATGACAACATTACAGGTGATTTCCGGCCTTTTCATCGGAATTCATAGGGTAAGTATACATTTTTTGTTGTGCTAAAATTTTATTGGATTGATGCGCCCCAAAATGCGGATATTGACGACGATGTTGACGAACCGAACGAAAGTTTCAACGACAGGCATCTAGTCCTGTCATCTACAGTGAAATTTTCGTCTGGCTCGTCAAGACCCGTATTTTGGGGCGCATCAATCCACTAAAGCTTTAGCACAACAAAAAACGTATACTTACCCTATGAATTCCGATGAAAAGGCCGGAAATCACCTGTAATGTTGTCATTTGACAACCACTTTGAATTCACTTTTTGGAGCACTTCCGGGAGTTTTCGCTGAACTCACCGGCCCAAGGATTCGTCCCAGGGTAGTGCTGCACCATTTACACTAGCTAAATTGCCGGAAAATTAACGAAAAATGCGAAATTTTCCGTGTCGCACTTTTATAACCACACTCATGTCTCGCGCACTTTCGAGCAGTTCATTTTGGATGGAAGTTCGCGGAACCTTGCGTTTTTTTTTTCACTTTTAAATATCAGTGATAAGCACTACTTTCAATTGCACTTAGAATCGCGACACTAAAATCACTTTTACGCACGAAAATCGCCAGATTTCAAGAGGTCGACTGCACGCGTTTTTCACTTTGCTTACATATGGTTCACTGCTTGTCATGACGTCATTACTTTGACACTCCGGCCTGAGAATAAAGATGGCGGTGTGGAATTCGGTCACAGAGCAAATATGCTGAGCCTGAGCCTGAACTCAGTACAAAATAAGCAAAGGTTGCTTATAATGTTTTAGCTGCGTGTGAACTGTGTTTACTAGTCCATTAGTGTTGCACAGAACTGTGGAACTGGATCCGCGGAACCGGTTCCTAACAGGAACCGACCCGACCGGCCCAAGAAAGAACCGGGAATCGGTCGGTTCTAGGAGAACCGAAAATCGATTCCAGAAGAACCGAAAATTGATTTTTAAAAAACGCTTTTAAACCGACTAGGTCGGACCGGAGCGGAAAATTCACTTTTCTTTGGACACGCTAGCATATGCAAAATATCGTTTTAACTCGGACCGGAAGACTATATTTATGTTGGTTATCTAATAACATATCTCTGTTACTGACATCATTATCAGCGATTAGAAATTGATCTCCGTTTTTACTTTTTCTTATTAAACAACATGAAATAAATAATTAATTTTATTTATATTCTTATGTGTAGTTTTTTTCTCGAACACTTTGCTAAATTGCATTATGTTTCAATTTTTATTATCAACATTTCGCAATCTATTAAAAAGTTCTTTTGGAAATTCATGTTTGCACCAGCGCAAAGGTATTGCCAAATGAAAATAAAATCATAAACTTGTTATGTAATGGAATATGTATATATATATATATATATAATATAGTATAAATGCAAGCGACTGTCTTTATAATGCTTTTATTATATTGGATAAGAACAACTGGTCTTGGCTACAGGTTATAGTAGACTGGCTCGATACAATTCATAACACTTACAGACTAACAATTTCTGATGTAAATGTATTATAATCCATGTTCATATACATACATATATATATTAGTACACATTTCATGTATACAACAAAACTATACTGTTTTCCAAAATACGATCATAAAATTTCTCTGCTTTTCAAAAACGACAAGAGAAAGTATATAGGACATTGATTAAGAAATAAAAAAACGTTTAATTCAACGTCCATGGCCACGTTTAGACCGTGGAACTAAAAGGCGATTTAACTAAATCATTTTAGCGTTAGTACTTGTTGGTGGAGTGTTTATACCGACCATACGGAGAGATACCTCTTCTTCTTCTTTCTCCGTTGACAGCACAGATAAATCTTACAGATATAAATTTTACGACAGAAAAAGATTTTTTCTTGCCCGTGATCACGCACTGCTTTCCTGAAATTGCAAACAAAGCAAACGCCGAACAAAAAAAACGACAGCAAAGGAAACGTCAACCACCGAGTCAACATTAGCGATGACAGCGACATAGTCCCAATTTTTTTAGCCCAGTTCCGCATCGCAAGTAGAGATAAGCCAAGTCCAAAACTAACTAAATCGATACGTTTATATCGTCGAGAGTTAGATCGATTTAGTTAGATCTCGAAGATAGTCCCGCGGTCTAAACGTAGTGCATGTTGGGAGCCGGAACCGGTCCAAATACCCGGTTCTTCTGAGAACCGGACCCGGTAGAACCGGTTCATCAAAAACCCGGAACTGCACATCACAGTCCATACACAATGCATACGAATAAAGTGAAAAGTACGGCCCCCCATATACGATGCAATCCGTCGTCAGATCACGCACACAATATTGTGATTGGCCACGTTTAGACCGTGGAACTAAAAGGCGATTTAACTAAATCATTTTAGTGTTAGTACTTGTTGGTGGAGTGTTTATACCGACCATACGGAGAGGTACTTCTTCTTCTTCTTTCTCCGTTGACAGCACAGATTAATTTTACAGATATAAATTTTACGACAGAAAAAGACTTTTTCTTGCTCGTGATCTCGCACTACTTTCCTGAAATTGCAAACATCCATTTGCAGAAAGAGAGATCAATAGTTACGTTTGTTGTTTTGAGTTGTTGGCAACCCGATACATGAGCGAAAATGCACGAATGCAATTGTGTATGGCCGAAAATGGTAACTCACACTTATGAAATTGATAAACTATATCACTCATACAATGTCAGCTAAAAAGCCTTTGGCTTTTAATCAACAGGCACATCTGACAACGAACATGCATCTGATTTGATGTGTTGTTGTCCTTATCACTCTAAAGGGCGGTTTACTTTAAATTGTAGCCGTTGCTTCTAGAGTGGTGAGGCTTAGGCCCTAACGACATTGAACGCAGAATGCAGCAGCAGTGGCAGAAGCAACAACAACAACACGTACATCTGTCGCGATGACACAGCGGCAATGACAGATCTACCTGTTGTTGTTGTTGCTTCTGCTGCTGCATTCTGCGTTCAATCTGGTTAGGGCATTATTTGTGCGTGAAATTATCTGCATCCTGCGCTTAATATTATTTTGTACTGACCTCCGGCTCATTGTATTGTTACTCTATGGTTCGATCATGGTTCTGTGCGATTATGCGTGGCGACCTTAAGAAAATATGCATTGCCTGCATTCACAAATTGCTAGTGGAGCACTCCCATTTCTGTCCCAATTTCGCACTGAATCACAACAACAAAAATGCAAGCACTCCGGTAGGGCTACCATTTAATGAAGGAAGTCCAAAATTGGGACAGAAATGCGAGCCTCTCGCGTCTGAAGGTCGCTTAACCGAGATTATTAGAGGACGATGATCCAGGCGGCCACAACCCGTCATCCGACTGTTGGACCGCGATGATAATGAGGAATGCAGGCACTGACGAAGGCAGCTCACAATTATCGATCAACAGTGATAGAAGCCAAAAACATTAGTTCATAATTATCCTTTATTTCCCCTGCTTTGCGCTATTTAGCGACCTTGTCCCAAACACGTGCAACTTTCATAGCTTACAAACTAAGTTCAAATGTTCGAAACTATCTGACTGATAAGATAAGTGAAGAAAAGAAGAACAAGGCACTAGAGCAAATTTCGGCTCATTTGACATTCGAAACTATCGTGTTTCGATTCCAGCAGTACGTAACACGAGTGCTATTAAATTTTCCTCATTAGAAACTCAAAAATGGGCGATTTCGAAAATCACGGGAAAAATGAAGGCGACGCCGAGCTTCAAGAGTTTTTAATGGTCGAGAAACAAAAGGCTCAAGTCAACGCTCAGGTCAGTTTCATAGTGACCCTTGCAAATTGAATCATCTGTCATTTCTTACAATTTCAGATTCACGAATTCAACGAAATCTGCTGGGATAAGTGCGTGGACAAACCGTCGAACAAGTTGGACAGTAAAACAGAAACATGTCTAACAAACTGTGTGGATCGTTTTATTGATACCTCGCTTCTCATAACCAATCGGTTCGCCCAGCTTCTTAGCAAGAGCGGCGGTGCAGGCGGGCTGCAGTGATAGTGACTATAGCCGTAATTTTCTTTAGTCAATAGTTGAAAAAATTTAGTGAATGAATGCAATTGATGCTTTATTTTGTTCGTACAAATTGAATTTAACATACTCCGTGTATATACGTAAAATCTGGGAAGAAGCAGCAAGGAACTGCTAGAGCAGCTCAGACATTTGTGATCGATCTTTGTCGCAATGTAAACTATGCAATTTCGAATAAAATTGTTATTGTTCCGTAAATTGAGGTTTTATAATTATAAGCAGTAAATTGTGGTAAAATGGAGATATCTTTCAACATATCCACTGACTACTATTAGTATTGCAGGTTGCATGACCTTAACCGCTGGCGACGGGATAAATATTGTGTTCTTTACTAATTTAAAGGGTATGTAATAAATTTTGTTCATAACCAGCTAGTTTTTAGTGGCGGTTCTTGTTTAAAAGTCTCCCGTCGTTCAGCTTCAAGAGTTCACAGTAGTAGTTCGGTGCGTATTGAAACTGCAAATTTTTAAATTCTCCAGTGAATTATTTGGTTGCTTAATCTTCACTGGTATTCATCGATAATAAAAGATGTTTAATTTTTCACTTATCCAGCTTTTGTATTTGCAATTGTCGCCAACTTTGTGGTACTAGACCATCATCAGGGCTTATTGTTTTTTAGGTACTGTTGTTACTACTTACAATACAGGTGTAAATTGATTAAAAATAAAATAATAAAATTATGACATGTTTAAGATTTTCCAGTTGACAGTTTGACAAACTGTCCTCAACGAGCTAAGCAGTGGCCTAGGCTTGCTGTAGCTCAGTTCGGGAGACGTGGGCGGGGTTTTCGCCGCTCGTTGCCCCTGTCCTTTACGTATTAACAAAAATTCATAGGCCTGGGAAAGACAACACAAACAAGGGAGGTAAAAATGGGGAATAAAAAAAATGAGGCGATAAGGATGGAATGGTTGGCAGATGGCTCGCTTGCTCTCGCGCTCGTATTGGGGTCCAGGTGTAATGGGACCCTCGGCCTCTGGTTTCGTACCACCGACAGATCCTTACTCATCGGGTGCTGCCATAGATCTGCCGGTGGAAGGAGCACTACCATATGGTCCATTGCAGGTGGCTCATTACAGGGCAGCTTCTACTTCGAGGCCTGCCAAGAAATAGAAGCTGAGGACACAGTGTGCTGCTAACTATAAAAAAAAAAAACAAAAGCGAACTGGGCACCGGAGTCAGCCGGCAATCATTGTAGAATGGAAAAATTAGCAAAGAAAAAAAAACTACATTCCCCCATCATTCATATGATCAACAGGTTACAGAGAATCCTGAGGCCAGCAGAGGCGCAACACTGCATTCCTCGCCGTAATTCACTCAGAAACTCTGTAAGCTCACATGAATAATACAAAAATGCAATACTAGGCAATCGAAATTTTTAAACTGACGTGAAAGGACAATCCTGGCAAACAAAAAGGCACCCAGGGCTCCTCCGCGCTTCGTCCGGACACCGAAGATGCTCCAAATGCCGGCAATTCAAAGTATTTATGGAGGCCTTAGGTACGTGGCTAAACCACAAAAGAGAAACACAACACCAGGATTGCCTTGTTGAACTGATTCTAAAAGAAAAAACTACTCTATAGGAAGGATGGGGGTGCTACAGGGGAAAGCACAGCTACTTGAGGGGAAAATACGTTCAGTAAAAATGGCTAAGTCCTAAGACTTAGAGCAAGTGGCCTTAATGTGCTTGTGGGGATGCATAACGGTGGAAGGACCAAACAGGAACCCTATGAATTCCTTATTAGTCCTGTTCTTGACCAGAAATGGGCCCCACGTTGGGCGCCAAATATGTAACGGACGGTTTGATGGGCATCCGAAGATGCCCGTGGGGACGAAGCCTAAGGTAGCATAATTTACCGTGAAAGTCGGGCTGTGCCATTTGGCGAAGAAAAAAGCTCCTCGACCAGCTAAGCAGAGGCCTATGCTTCCTATAGCTCAGTTCGGGAGACGTGGGCGGGATTTTCGCCGCTCGTTGCCTCTGTCCTTTACGTATTAACAAAAATTCATAGGCCTGGGGAAGGCAACACAAACAGGGGAGGTGAAAATGGGGAGTGATAAAAAATGAGGCGATAAGGATGGAATGGTTGGCGGACAGCGCAGATTTCCTCGCGTTCGCATCAGGGTCCAGGCGTAATGGGACCCTCGGCCTCTGGTTTCGTACCACCGACAGACCCTTACTCATCAGGTGCTGCCATAGATTTGCCAGTGGAAGCAGCACTACCAGACCAGAATATGGTTCATTACATATTGTGTTGGACGATAGGCGAATGAAAGTGAATGATATTGCTGAAGCTGTATGGATATCGGAAGTAAGGGTGCGAAACATCCTGCACAAAGAATTAGAGATGCGAAAGTTCTGCCGAAAATAAGTGCTGCATTTGCTGAATGCCGGTTAAAATCAAATGTGCAAACGATTTTCGGAGCAATCTTTGTACCGATTCAATCGGGATCCGACCGATTTTGTGCGGCGATTTGTCACCATGAATGAGACTTAGGGCCACCATTACACGCCAGAAACGACACAGCAATCGAAGCAGTGGGTCGAAGCCGGTGGTTCAGCTCCAAAGAAAGCGAAGTCGATCGCATCTGCTGAAAGGGATCCTGTTAATTGATTACCTTGAAAAAGGCTGAACAATAACAGGCGAATATTATCCCAAACTTCTTCTGGATGCCAAAATTTGCGAGAATAGGCCTGGCTTGAAAAACGCACCTGTACACAAGTGTGCGTTGGCGATGGGAAAACTGCGGTATTTGGGGTAAGATTTGCTCGACCACTCCCCTCCCCCCGTATTCTTCTGATTTGGCACCCTCAGACTTCCATCTGTTCCCAAACTTTAAGAACTTTGTTTCTGGGAAGAGCTTCGCATCCAATGAAGAAATTGAGAGGGCCACCAAGTGTGTTGAAGTCAAGGGAGATTATGTAGAAAAATAAAATTAACTGAAAATCGCAGTCTTTCATTGTCAGGCCGAGAACTTCTCACCTTACCCTCGTAACAAAGGAATCACACTTCAATAGTAAATACGGATAGTGTATTAGAGAGGGTATGGGATGCTCCATTGTGATTGGTCAATCTCTAAGCTTCATTGAGATAAGAACGAATGGGGAATGACTTGTAGGTTCCCTGCGCAGTATGAAATTCAAAATAAATAAGGTTAGTTTTAGTTTGTAAAAGCTAGGAGTCGATTTTTTTACCAGCAGAGGATAGCCCAGTTCAAGGTAGCCAGTTTCTAGTTATCTTTCAGCGAGATCCATAAATAAAAATAATACAGAGTACTTGCAAATGTGGGGTATTCAGCCTCTCAGTGAGTCACTTGAACCCTTTGCATAGTATGGTGGTAAGGAAGAGCCCGAAGGCGCAGCATCTGAAGGGGGAAGTAGAAGTGGGAAAGGTGACTTATAATACGAGTTTGGTTGTTCCATGCTGCTATTATTTCCGTATAGATTGCGAGTAATCCATAACGGGTGTTCTTCCCATTTTTTCAAACGAGTTCTGCTATCAAGGATCATGTATTGCATTAATGCGGTGATTCCGGGTCCGCCATAAATTAATGAGTTACGGGAAAATTTTTTGTTGGGACTTCGATATTTTGACAGACATTTGCGTAGGATTTTACTTTCAAACGTCTGTAGGTCTTTCGCTATGGACGGAGAGATATTCATCCAAACTGGAAAACAGTAATTTATCGCAGAATTAACTTTTATACTGTAATGTTCCCTCTGACCGAAGCCGGGTTCGCATTTCTTTCTTATGCTGAATAATAAAACACTTCGATTGAAAAAACACACACAGTTTATTGACTAAACGAACTACCACACGCGTAACTAACAACCAACGTCAAACTAATTCTAACTATCCGCTCCCGACGGATCCCGATAACGATTGTACTATTTTCCGTTTCCGGACTCTATAACGATCGACTTCCGACTGTGACTGAGTTTCGACTATTACTACTCGCTGTTGCTGGTGACATCTACCTTTATATAGCTGCTAAGCCCATGTATGTACTAGTTAGCGAAGATTATCGATGGTTCGAGAATCGGCTAGTGCTCATTGTATTTGTCGTCGATGGTTCGAGAAAAATAAAGCCGTGATAATTTAGGTTATCTTTCAATGGTATTGGTTGGCCATTAAAATTTAGCTGGACGCGTTTACTTTTATTGTTGTTGTGGTAGCGATGCTTCAAATACTACAGTTCTTCTTGCATCGTGGGGGTTTGGCAACTCTTGGCCGTCGAAAAACGGGTCATTTCGGTACGAAGAACCGGCTGCCGCAGGAACGGGACGCGTTTACTCTTAGGGGCTGCTTTGTAGTGTCCCCACTGGCATTCCTGAAGCAAATTACAGAACATTTATCAATGTTGATTTGGAATCCTCAATTAAAAAGGAAACGTAGAATAGGGACTAACTTTGTTTCCAGTTTAGTGATTGCCTCAGAGGGCATGGGGTGTTCTGCAAAAATAATAATATGGCCTGCAAAGAAAAGGCTCTATATAAAATATTTCTTGCAGGGTAATCGCTTCATTACCTTCTTTGTTTGATGAGCTGTGGATACCAGAATGAATGTCGTGTGGGCAAAAATTAAAGAGTTTTGGTACAACAATAAACTCCTGCGGCACGTCAGAAAGGACGGGGACTCGATCAGACTTAAACCCTTTTATCATGCGATATATGTAAGTGCGTTGATGTTAAGGTTCAATACTTTAATCATATTTCGATGCAAGATGTTTGTATGACGTCCAAAATGCTCTAGCATGTTTTATAAGTGAAATGAAGCTCTTTTCAATTAAATCCTGAAAGTCTTTGAAAATACTGAACATTTCGTTAGTAAAATTTCCATCTGAATGTTAGACCGGCGGCATCTTGGACATAGGCAGGGCTGCGCGCACATGGTATTGTTGTTGTAACAATTTGTAACGGACGGTTTGGTGGGCATCCGAAGATGCCCGTGGGGACGGAGCCTTAGGTAGTATATGACCGTGAAGGTCCGACCGTGCCATCTGGCGAAGAAAAAGGCCCCTCAACGCGCTAAGCAGCGGCCTATGCTTGCTGTAGCTCAGTTCGGGAGATGTGGGCGGGGTTTTCGCCGCTCGTTGCCCCTGTCCTTTACGTATTAACAAAAAGTCATAGGCCTGCGGAAGACAACACAAACACGGGAGGTAAAAACGGGGAATAAAAAAAAATTAGGCGATAAGGATGGAATGGTTGGCAGATGGCTCGCTTGCCCTCGCGCTCGTATTGGGGTCCAGGTGTAATAGGACCCTCGGTCTCTGGTTTCGTACCACCGACAGATCCTTACTCATCAGGTGCTGCCATAGATCTGCCGATGGAAGCAGCACAACCAGACCAGAATATGGTTCATTACAAATTGTCAAAATCTGATTTTACAACAACAATGCCATGTGTGCGCTGCGCTGTGCTGCCGTGCCTGCGTCCAAGATGCGGCCGGCCTAAAGAATGAACAGTTTGGCTTGTTTTTAAGGTATCGAAAGAGATTGAAAAAGAGGCTGAGCATTAAGCTAGGAGTTGGAAATAAAGAAGGATTGATCAAAGGATTCTCTTTTGCTTGGCTTCTTCCAGTCTTTTCAAATATTGTCGGCGGAGAGGACAATTGGAATAGTTTGCAGGGTGGCCAGAAGTGTTACAGAGCGTACAGCGTGGAGGGGAATTGTCGTTTATAGACTGGTCAGCACGACGTGGGCAATTAATACTGAAATGTTTTCTCTGACCAAAGCCGGGTTCGTTAGATATTCTTGTGCTGAATAATGAAAACTCTTCTTGAAAAACACACACACTTTATTTACAAAACGAACTACACACGCGAACTATACACACAGATTAAATAATCTGGGTATAGTGTAAACGTAATATAAACAAGATGTTTCGTACAACGTACATTGTTCAGAGCTATGAGCAACCTGACTGATGACTTTCAAGAACTCTCCAGTCTTTAAGCCCTAAAAATATCTAGACGATGTGAACCACGCACCAGCAGGGCGGGGCTGGAAGGAAGACCATCAATCAGATGGGATATTCAAGTGCCAGGTTGAAGAGCTTTGGAGCAACGCCTTGCATTAGTCCAGTATGTGTTTCGAGAGTTAGCGCTCCCACGGCAGCCGGTTCTACGCAGCGCAGTCACCTGTTCATAAGCAACGGCCAGGGGCTGTCAAACCCCCTCAACGCCAGCAGGCGTTTCTACAACAACAAGAGATTAGTCAGCCTGATTTGGATCCTGACTTGTGTAATGAACCATATTCTGGTCTGGTAGTGCTGCTTCCATCGGCAGATCGATGGCCGCACCGAATGAGTAATAATCTGTCAGTGGTACGAAACCAGAGGCCGAGGGTCCAATTACGCCCGGACCGCGATGTTAACGCGAGGGAATCTGCGCCGCCCGCCAACCATTCAATTCTTATCGCCCCATTTTTGCCTCCCATGTTTGTGTTGTCTTCCCCAGGCTTATTAATTTTTATTAATAAAGGACAGGGGCAACGAGCGGCGAAAACCCCGCCTACGTCTCCCGCACTGAGCTACAGCAAGCATAAGCCGCTGCTTAGCTCGTGGAGGGGCCTTTTTCTTCGACAGATGGCACGGCACGGCCCGACCTTCACGGTCATTATGCTACCTTAGGCTGCATCCCCACGGGCACTTTCGGATGCCAATCAAACCATCCGTTACATATTTGGCGCCCAGCGTGGGGTCCATATCTGGTACAGAATAGGACTAAGAAGGACCTTGTCGGGTTCCTTTTTAGTCCTTCCACTGATTTGTATCCCCACAAACACATTAAGGCTAGTGGGTCTTAGCCTTAGGACTTAGACATCCAGTCTAGAAAATACGGGTGTCGTTTGAATAGTGGTGAGGCCAATGCTCTGAAGCGACGTTGAAGGCGCTCTTAACCCTAGTATTGGGATGGGATGTCCTCTGACACACACACACTGCGTGAAGAAAACCGGTCCACTTGTACCAGGTTCGTGTTCGAGATCGACAGTGTGTGGCTCGAAGGAAGTCCACAAACAACTGGAAGAAGTCGATGGAAGTTCGGTCGTGGGGCAACCTTTTAGTTTCCGGGCCCCGGCTGGGGAAATCACTTTTCACTCGGATTTTTGTCACTTTTCACTCGCGTCACTCTAAAAGTCAAGAATTTGCAAAAAAAAAATTTTGTTTTTTTTTTTAATTTTTATTTTTAATTTTTGTTATAAGTTTTAATTACTTTTTTTATTTTTTTTTCCATAATTTATACTGAGTGTTTGGAATATTGGAGGCATGGAAAATTGAAATACAGTAATCCCTTAACATTCGCGAGGGATACGTTCCAGAAAAACTACGCGAATGTCGAAATCGCGAATCTCGAGACTAGGGTCCCTTGTAAAAATGGGGGTTGCGGTCCATGGTGATAAAAAATTAAGAAAAGCAATGTTGCTCAATACATAATGCTTGCAAATACATATTCGAATTTTCAATTAAATGATTAACAATGACAAAATGGTTAATTTATGATTAATTTCCGCTTGTCAAGGGTTGAAAATATCGAGTAATTTGTCGCTGCTAAGAGGATTGTATTCGTTGCTTTTGAATTTCGATGTAAGCCGCCGACGCACCTTCGATTTCTCGCTTAAACTTTAGACTTCGTGCAGAGTCGGGGACGTATTCACAAGCTTTTTCAACCAGTCCTTGTTGAAGAGTTAAAATTTTTCTCAAATGTTTCCAGGATAAATCAGTGCCTATGGATAAAAAGCTCATGTTGGTAGAAAAATGTAAGCTCGTAAGTCTTGCCGCTCATTTCATCTTCGTCAGACTCGTCCTCGTTTTCTTGGCAGTCCTGATTTGAGCCTGAAACAAGTAGCTCTTCGTCCGTTAATTCATTCGCATCAGCTCCATGGAAATCACGAATTTCTTCACGGGTGAGGTCATCAAAACCTTCACCACCAATCCGATGGGCAAGTTCGACAATGCTATCCTCTTCATTAGTTACAGAGGGTGAACTGTTCTCTTTTTCAACCACTTCTGATCAGAGATTCCTACAACACGCGTTAATGCAGCTTGGCTTCAATTCCATCAGTGAGGCGTGGATATCGGTTATATAATCCGCTATTGTAAAATTTTTCCAACTAAAAGTCACTGTTTCTTCCGAATTCATTTCGATGGGATTTAGAATTCGTTGAAAATAAGCCTTGAACGCGGCAATAACTCCCTGATCTAGGGGTTGAATTAAAGATGTTGTGTTGGGAGGCAAAAAGACGACCTTCAGATTTGGATGACTGCCAACCAATGGTGGATGATTGTCGATTATAATTAGAACTTTAAAATCCAAGTTTTGGGAGGCAAGATATTTTCTTACTTCAGGTATGAAGCAATTATTAAACCAGTCTTCAAATACGAAAGCCAGTCATCCCCGATTTTTTATTTGCGCGCCAGAAAACGGGCAATTGATCTTCAATGCTCGAGGATTTAAGGAGCGATAAATCATCATCGGCTTTATCTTGCATTCGCCAGACGCATTGGCACATAAAAGTAAGGAAACCCTTTAGCAACCTTGAATCCTGAAGCCGATCGTTCAGTTTTTGAAAGAAAAGTCCTATTTGGCATTTTCCTCCAAAACATCCCTGTCTCATCCGCATTAAATACCTGTTGTGGTGGGTACCCTCCCTTCTCAATTATTTTTTTAAGTTCTTTCGGAAATTTGTTTGCTACTTCGTGATCAGCAGATACGGATTCGCCAACTAACTTTAAATTGTGCAACTGCAAATTATGCCTCTTTTTAAAGTTTTCGAACCAACCCTTACTTGCTTTAAACTCAAACGATGAGTCTGTGTTTAGTTGGTCAAATATCCTTTTGGCTTTGGCTCGTATAAGAGCAGAACTGATCGGGATATGCTTTTGGGACGTATCCTCCAGCCAGACGCTTAATGCCTTCTCTGCCTCTTCGAGGAATTTATTTCTGACTTGCGAAACGACTTTCGCACTCACAGGAGCACTACATGCGACACTATCTCTCTAATTAATTGTTCGTTTTGTTTAATTGAACGCACCGTGGATTCTTTAATATTTAACAGTCGCGTGACCGACGAAGCTGCAAAATCAAACCATAGACGGCGGAATATGCATTTGCTGAAATTACATGCTCAGGTAAAAATGCAAAACTGTAATACATATGTACATACTATATATACTATACGTCGATATGCAGCATGTTTGATCGTGCATGGATTTATCTCAAGACGGACTGTTTACTGAGAGTCTCATTGCAATGTCGGGTCGCGAATAGTCAAATACGGAATTCGCGAATGTCAAATTTGTTCGCATTTTCATTATTGCGAATAATCGAAACTCGCGAATGCCAAGTCCGCGAATATCGAGGGATTACTGTATTCGCAAATCCCCTTGCGTGGGCTCCGCTCGCTACGCTCGCTCCGCGCTTAAGGAATCGCAACCCTCAGTATCGCACAAACATGAACGCTCGCTTCGCTCGCTCTGCGTGCAACAGCGTTTTGACCAGTTTTAAACACACCAAACACTCAGTATAAATCATTAGAACAAGAAAATAAGAAAAAAAATTAAATGAAACCGGAATATAGAGGGCTACGCCCGCAATCCGATGGTTTTGTAGCAAGTACTTATTTTGGTATGTAAGTATCGGCTCCTTGCTTTTCTTGGTACCACTTAGATGGATAAAAAAAAACATAATAAAAATGTCTGACCTATAATATAGTACGAGTATCTTATATGCCCAATCATATTACGTGATTGTAATGAAACTTAGAACATTTTATTGCCTATGGTGTTGGTTATCCTTGGCCATCGGTACTTTTGATCTCGGACGTGTTTAAGGGATGCAGGGATGCGCTAACTGTAACTATGGAAACAAACTATTATTAACCTATTTTGAGGAGATATACAAATTCCATTATTTCCCGTTTTATATACTGTTCGGAACCCACCTTCCTGGAAGTTTTCATTTTTCTAAGTGTAACGGTCTGGAAATGCAAAGGGGGGGGGGGGCAAATTACGATCTAATAATTTATCCTCCCTCATTGTTCCCCTTTTTTTCAAATATAAGTAAAGAAAGTAAACTCAACATTACCTTTCTCACAACACCCGACTTGCCTATACCTGTCGATAAACAAAATTTGACCTTAATTTCGCCCCAACCCCTCCCCCGCTCGTTATAGTTGGCCAATTGCAACACATCGCCCCCTACCAATCTTTACCCTTTCATAAATGTGATTAACCATAATATGTGACAATAACTGCGATTCGCACCACGAAAAACAACATGCAAGTAGTACTCGCACCTACATATAAAGGCCGGGCCACATATTTCATGCACCCATCCGATCATACTCCTGTCCGATTTTGCCCCAAGAATCGGATCGGTGCGTGATTGGAAAGCGGTGAATACACATATCCGACACATATCCGACTCCACTCAGATTTTCGGCTCTATCTTGATACAATGCTCACTCGCCATTCAAAGCTCAAACCAAAAATGCAATCGAAAGTGCAAAACAGTCCCATACGAAACTGAAACACAAAGAGAAATACACAAATAGGCATCGATCGACACATCATGCAGTCGGAAAACGAATAGTCTACACAATCGGAGCATGATCGGATACTGGATCGGAGTCTGGTGGGAGTATGATTGGTCGCGTGTCGGAAATGTGTGAACTAACGCATCTGAAATCCCATGTCATTTCCCTCTCATACACTCGTCCGACTGTATGATCGGATGGGTGCATGAAATATGTGGCCCGGCCTTAAGGCCGGTAGGTGTATTTTTTGTATGAATAATGTAAGTGAATGGACTATTGTTAAATATTACATGGTTGTAATGAAACGTAGAGGCATTATTGCCTATGGTGTTGGTTATCATTGGCCATCACTATTTTTGACCTCGGGTGTGTTTAAGGGGTGCAGGGGTGTGCTAACTGAAAAAATAGAAATGTACTATTATTAACTTTTTTGGATGAGATTTTGGAATTCTATTATTTATAGTTTTCTATGTTAGTAAAATGCCGCTTTACTGTAGATTTTCATATCTCTAAGTATAACGGTTTCGAAATGCAAGGGGGGGGGGGGGACAAACTCGGATCACATATTTTCCCCTCTCCCTCTTTTCCCCTTTCTTCAAATTTGAAGAAAATTCCGGAAATGGAATGTACTCGACGGTACCTTTCTTACGATACCCCACTTGCCTATACCAAATGAAAAAAAATTTCGTCCTTCATTTCCCTCTCCCCCCCCCCCCCCCCCCCCCCCAAACGCCGGTAGTCAAACATGAGACTGATGCCTCAACACACTGCGCTACCGGTCGCCCTAAAAATTGAGATTAAAAATAAAAAAAAAATTAAAAATAAAAAAAAATTTTTTTTTTTGCAAATTTGAGAGTCTTAGGCCCTAACCAGATTGAATGCAGCAGCAGCGGCATCGGCAGCAGCAGCGGTGGCAGCAACAAAAACAACAGGTAGATCTGTCGCGATGACACAGCGACCTGTTATCGCCGCTGTGTATGAATAAAAACTAGCAAATTCTAAAATTTGTAGTAACTACTCAAAAGTAAACTCTACCGAAAAAGTTCAAGGGTCGTATGAATAAAAACCATTTTTCGAAGTTACAGCAAATCATCATCATCGTGGCGCGACAGCCCGACGTCGGGCCTTGGCCGCCTGGATCATTGTCCTCCAATTATCTCGGTCACGTGACCGCGTCCTCCAATTTTGGGAGCCCAGCAGCTGCGCGGCGTCCACACCTACTGAGCTCTCCCAACGAGATCTCGGTCGTCCTCGCAGTCTCGCTCCGTCGACTCGTTCCGCATTCATTACTCTCTTAGGCATGCGATTATCGTCCATTCTTTGTACATGCCCTGCCCATTGAAGTCGTTGTAGTTTGACGATTTTCGAGACTTGCAGCTCATCGTACATTTCATACAACTCATGGTTGTACCGGATGCGCCATCCATCTCGATCGCAAACAGCCCCGAAAATTCGCCGTAGAACCTTACGTTCAAAAGTGTCTAGCATGTTTTCGGAGGCTTGAGCTAGGGTCCATGCTTCGCAGCCATAGCATAGCACTGGTCGTATAATGGTTTTGTTCACGCGGAGCTTCGTGTTTCTGTGCACATGCTTCGATTTCATTATGGGGAGAACCGAGAAAAAAGTCTTATTAGCTAACTGTATCCGTCGCTTGATTTCGTCAGTTTCGTTGGCGTCCCTTGACAGGTTGCAACCTAGGTAAATGAAGTTGTTCACGAACTCGATGTTGAGGTCCCCAACATTGATGCTTGGTTGTGCAGGTGTCCTTGTCACCGATTGCATCATTATTTTAGTTTTACCCTCGTTAATACGTAATCCAACTTCCTTTGCAGCGGTATCGAGCGTATGCAGAAGTTCTTCTGCGTCAGCCAATCTTCGGGACATGATGTTGATGTCGTCGGCGTACGCTGCTAATTGTGTCGACTTGATGAGTAGCGTCTTGCTGTTGTCCAAATTCATGGCCCGAATAACGTATTCCAGTGCTAGGTTGAAGAGCGTCGGAGCCAGTCCATCGCCCTGTTTCAAACCAGTGCGTGTTTCAAATAGATCAGTAAGTCTATTCTGGATCCTGACTTGTGAGACGGAGTTGGTCATCGTCATCTTTGTCAGTCGCACTAATTTTGCTGGTATACCAAATTGCAGCATGATGTTGTACAGTACTCCACGATCGATACTGTCGTATGCCTGCTTGAAGTCGACAAAGATTTGGTATACGTTTACGTTGTATTCCCAGCACCTCTGGAGTATCAGTTTGACTGAGAAGAGCTGATCGGTGGTGGAGCGACCAGGTCTGAAACCGCTTTGATATTCGCCAATGACTCGTTCTGCGTACGGTTTTATTCTATTTTCCAGAATTTTCGTCAAAATTTTATAGGACGTACAAACTAGTGAGATGCCCCTGTAATTCACACACCGCAGTTTATCTCCCTTTTTATGAATTGGACAGATGATGCTTCTGCGCCAATCGTCTGGGATCTCCTCGTTCTCCCATACTCGTAGGAGTAATTGATGTATGGCATCAACTAGACTCGTTCCACCGAATCTTAGCAGTTCAGCTGGAATCTCGTCAGCGCCCGGCGCTTTATTTCGTTTTAGTGACCGCAACGCGAGATCAACTTCCTCTACTGTCGGGGGTTGAATGGGTGGGCCTAAATCAACAATATCGTCGAGAGCTTCCTGTGTGGGGATGTTAGATGGTCGGTTTAGAAGCTCTTCAAAATAAGAGGCCCATCGTTTGTTAATACCATCGGTGTCGCTGATGATGTTTCCATCCTTGTCCTTACAAAGGCTAGTCCTGGGTTGGTAGCCGTTCTTAATTGTATTTACTAGTTTGTACGCTTGTCTGGTGTTCCTATTAGCTAAGTTTTCGTTTATGTTCAGCAACTGCTCGTCAAGGTATTTACGTTTCTTACGTCTAATTATTCTATTCGATATTCGCCGTAGCTCGTCATATTTTTCTCTTCTGGCTCTGGTTCCTCGTTGAATCCATTGTCTGTAGGCCTCGTTTTTCGCGTCAAGTGAATTTTTGCATTCTTCGTCGAACCAGTCATTTCGCGCTCGCCGGGCTTTATATCCCACGACCTTCTCTGCGACATCCTTGATGGTACCCTTGAGTTCTTCCCAGAACCCATGGACGCCTGTGTTGCTGATGTTGTGTAGCATAGGTGATAGCTTTTCCTCAAGGGCGGTAGTATACGCCACCGCTGTAGCATCACTCAAGAGCTTATCAACCGCAAAGATTTTGGGAGGGCTGATTCTTGACTGGTGCACTGAGGAAATTCTACATCTGTAGGTCGTCTTCACCAAGTGATGATCTGAGTCGCAGTTTGCTCCTCGAAAGGAGCGGACATCCATGACACTAGACGCCCATCTCCTGCAAATGAGGACGTGGTCAATTTGGTTGACGGTATGTGCGTCTGGAGACTTCCAGGTCTGCTTGTGAATGCGTCGATGCGGGAAACACGTAGAGCTTACGACTAGATTCCTGCTGCAGGCGAAGTCTATAAGTCGCTGGCCGTTATCGTTACATTCTTCATGGAGGCTGTGGCCTCCAGTGGTCCCCCGATGCCAGCTTTCATTCCCGACTTTCGCGTTAAAGTCTCCCAGCAGCAATTTGACGTCGTTTGTTGGAAGTGAGTCGAAGAGAGTTTCAAGGCGGGCGTAGAACTCGTCTTTTACTGCGTCTTCTTTAACTTCAGTGGGGGCATGCACATTGATGAGCCAGAGATTGAAGAATCGAGTCTTGATGCGAATCGCACACAGCCGTTCATTTATGGGTTTGAAGTCAGTAATATGCGGTTTGAGGTGATTGTTCACTATAAATGCTACTCCAAACTCCTTGCGGCCCGATGGTTTGCCACTTGTAAAAATTGTGTGCGATTTCTTCTCATTAATCTCGCTGCCAAGCCAATTTGTTTCCTGGACTGCAGTAATGCTCAGTTTGTACTTTTCGACCTGTTGAAGGAGGGCCTTCTCGGCCCCCGGTTTGTTCAGGGAGCGTACATTCCAGGATCCGAAAGAATAATCCTTTATTCGTTTGCGTGGTCGTCGTTGTTGATCCGTCCAATCCGAGGCTTTTGTTCCAGGTTTCTTGACATGGAGTGGTTTTTACAAGGACGAGTTGTCAGCACGTCGCTTAACCCCATTCAGGGGATGGCCTCGGAGATAGCTGCTTCAGATGGTTTAATAAACGTGCTGGAGTTCACACAACTATGTAGCAGGTCCAACTACGCAAGTCAATCCATCCTACTAGACCTGAGACGCTTAGGTGTTCGTCAGCCATTCAGGCTACAGCTATCTGCCTTTTCCAAACTGTCTTATCGCTAAGACATTGGCCGTCAGCGATTTGATACACTGCCGTTACCAGGGGGCGCCCACGCGGAGGACTATGGAAAAGGTCTTTGCCCCCCAAGTTACAGCAAATGCTACTTCGAAAATCAAATATAGCATGTGTCACCTATTGACAGATAGTATCGCCGTTTGCGTTATTGTTTTTACCATGGCGATGTTTCTAAGCCTAATACAGCCTCGCCAACAAAAAAAAAAAATATTCTAGCCGTCGTGTAGCTACTGAAGATAATTTTAAGTCCCTGTACAGATTTACGGCGGAAAACGTGCATTGGTTGGCTGATTATTTTATGGGTAAAGAAAGTGGTGAAACCAGAGGTGGTCGCTTAATGAATTCTCAAAGAATGAGAACATTTCTACGATATATTGGCGATCCTGGCTTCCAGGTATAAAAAGAAATATTATATTTATTTATGAAACCAACGGACGACAGTCCTTTTATAATAAATGCATAACATTTTGTTTGTTTTAAAATTTATTTCTAATGAAGTTATACTTTTTTTTACAAAGGTGGGTGTTGGAGAGGATATCGGAATTCACCAAACAACGGCCAGTAAAATCATTTGGGATGTTTGTGAAAAAATTATTGCAAGGGTTGATGATTGGTTTAGATTTCCGACTACAGAAGAAGAAAAGATTCGGGCCAAAGAAATATGGCGACGCAAATTTACTTTCCCTAACTCGATAGGAGCTCCAGACAGTACACATATATTGATTGTTAAACCCATGGCGACGAATTTGTTAATCGCAAGGGATTAACATCTTTTGACGTACAAGCAACGTGTGACGCCAATGGAATATTTACGAGCTTAGATTGCTCTTGGCCTGGTTCGGTTCACGACTCTCGTATTTGGCGAAATTCTTCATGTTGTTTAATTTTTTGAAATCTGTTGTTCGTTTACAATTATTCCCTTTTCTAATAAGATGAAGTCAATCATCTCATTCATAGCTTTTTTTAATCGCTTTCATTGCCGGCGTCTGGCTTTTCTTAAGTAAAACCGAGCCACACATTTGTAGTGCTTTGCTAAATAGCACGTCACTAATCCGATAGGATTGAGACGGTTTTGCATCGTTTGCACTTTCCACTACGTCTTCAAAGTCTGGAGTATGATGATGGCTGGCACCGGTCTCCAAGATTTTTCTCCCACGGCAATTTATCGCGTGGTGCGACTTATTTTCACGTCGGCGCGGCTGCTCCTCGCAAATCTGAGCTCGTGCTGGCGATGACGTATCTTTCCGACACTAGAATAAATGGAAAATGCCTTCAGCAATTGCATTTGCAACGGGAACGTCGGCTTACTTACCTTGAAATCGCCAAAAAATGCACCAATTCGCATAGAATTAAGAAACTCAACTGTAGTAAACACAAGTGTAGGTTGCATTTTGTTTACTACATGAAAAATGTAGTATAGTCAGGTTTTATTCATATTAAATCGACAAAAATCGCCATTTTTGTAGTAAGTTCGAAAGTTGTAGTGTAGTAAACAACCGTTTATTCATACCAAACCATACCTCTAGTACATAATATGTAGTAAACTTATCTTTACTACATTTAGTACATTATTCTTCATACCAGCCATTATTCTTCATACCAGCCATTATCTGTAGCAGGCATAATAAGTGACAAAAAATCCGAGTGAGAAACGATTTTTTCACCCCGGGGCCCGGAAACTAAAAATATTCCAGGGCTGGAATTTGCTATACGACACGCCGCCTTGATATGTGCCAATAATTGGCCCAGCATACGGTTTTATATTATTTTCTACAATTTTAGACCGCAAGCAATTGAATACGTAACTTGTGCTACTACATTACCCGCCTGTCTTTGCTCTTTGCCCGAATCAAGCCAACTTCAACTCTTGTACATTTTCAATGAACGAACAGCTGACTCTGACAGCCAAACTGTACCGCCGTGTAACGAAATTACAAGCGAATTGTTGCATGCAATTGCGGTGCATGGTGCATGTTGCACGCAATTCGATATTTGGGTGAAAGTAGCTCAGCAACATTGTTGTAAGAGGACACCATACCATGGTCGTCGTGTCAGACGTCACAGCAGTCAGTCCGATGGAACGTATTAACGCCACCCTCTTCCGTCCGCCCGTGCCAGGACACGGGATCTGCATTTAGCGAAAGGAGAAAGTGAGTGAGTGAGCGCGACGACACAAATGAATTGAGCGCGACAAGGATACTTGGTGGCGAGTTGCGAGCAGTAAACGTCCGCGGCCTCAGTACGCGTTCGGCCAGGATGCGGACCTGTCCCCAGCGGCGGGGCGTTACGTCGTCAGTGACATTGGACTCGCAACATTGTTGACGAAAGTCGTGCTACAGTGTGTCGCAGAATTTGGTGCGGTTCGGGCTGGAATCTGGCTCGCGCGTCCCATCGGAGTTTTGTGTTGCTTCCATTGCCATCGATTCGGCAACTTGTCATCGTCCATCGCTTGTTTGCCGGTTGCGTGCGCCAATTGACGCGGGTGCAGTGTGCGAAATCGCGTGAAACCGGCTCTCCAAGGCGGTCCGTGATTTTCGCGAATTGCGTTGTAATACTCGGTTCGCGGTTACCAGGCCAATTACACGGCTGCTCAAGTAATTTTACATGTCGCTGCGCCCTGTTGTCGTCCCTGTCGCGAGTGAAAGTGAGTGCTTGCTTTTACGAGGCATGTGCAGAAGGAGCGGGTAGACGGCATCGTGGAGCCGTGAAGGCGGCGACGGTGACAAGGGTTGCCGATAGCATCATTACTTTGTGTACGACGTCCCCGCACATCTGCGAGGAAGGGGTTGATGTAACGCGAGTGCATCTGGCGCTACGGCTGCCGCTGGAGCTCGCCTGCTGCATCACATGCACGGGAGCCACACTACATTGTAACCGGGCAGAAGAAGTGGCGGTGACGGAGGTGATTGAACTCCCAGGTAAAAAAAATTTGCAACATTGTGGTAATTTGTCTCGCAATCTGATCTTTCGGTGTCCTTGGGGACGTGGTGCAGTGTTTTTGTGTTTTAGAAGTCGCAACACTTCTGGCGAGTGTGAGAATTTCGAGTGGTTAAAGTGGGCACGGAGTGCAATTTTTGCCAAGTTTGCGAAGTGTTGAGTTCCGCCCTTCAGAGGGTCCCTCGGCAGTAATACTCGAAACCATCTTATTAGCATCCTCCATCCATTTACAGTTGTTCAATACTCAAGGTAAACTTTATTTCAGCCCCCTGGTCCCATTTCAGCCACCACGCATTTACATTGTGCAATTACTGCGCTTACATTGATAGTGACGGCAGCCGCCGGCTGTTGGAACCACTTTTCCGGACGTTGTGCTACTCTGGAATTCTGCTGATTCCGCGACTGCCGATGTACGCCCTGAGTTCGCATCGATTTCATCTCCACAGGCATGCTATACTGCCTGCATCTACAACGTTGTGCATCTGTTCTGTAGCCTTCGCATCGGTCGTTACAGCAAGCAGCAGCCTCGCTCCTGATTTTTGTTTCTCGTGCTGTGCTGTTGTGCATGCACATAACGAGAGCATGCAACAAGTGTCTCCATCTTCAAGTCGTCCCGTTGCTTCGGATGGTATCTCCACGAGGTCGAATCCTGGCGGTGTGAGGAGCAGGCAGAAAAGTGCATTCCTGTTATTTATTTATTGGGGAGTGTGCTTATTTGTGCTTGGTGACTCTTACCAAGGCCGATTTTGGCGGGAATCTATGACTCGTGGGCAGCACTAAGCAGGGAGGAGGGAGGCAGGATGCAAAGTTCATTTCGAAGGATAAGTGCTTTCTAATTGACTCGAGTTAGGGGTTTTGTGTGAATATGCCACGATAGTCGCCTAATTACAGCGGAAGCTCGGTCGTAAGTCAGGCAGAATATTGTGTGCTGATTACAATGAACTTTGCTGGTGTCGTTGCGGATTAGAAGTTGCTTCAGAGTATTTTCGGGAAGAATTTGTCTCTTTCGTTCTTCATTTGGAATTCTATAAACATGGGAAGTCTTTTCATTGTTGGTGGAGGGTTGCCCGATTAACATTTATTTTGTCAAAAAGGCAGGAGTTGATGTATTAATATGTAGGGTGTGCCAAAAGTAGCGAACACGGAGTTAAAAGTTTCTTTAAAAGAGGATGCTTATCGTTTTTTGGTGCTATCGATGTTTATTCTTAAGGAGCCCCTAGACGATCAAGCCGCTTGATCAAAATCTAGTTTCAGTCGATTGAATCAAGCGTGATTGACCGTCTAGGGACCGGTTTGATGCTTGAGCCAAGCGTTGACGGTGATTGATAAAAAGTTTTATTGACTCAAGCGTTTGACGAGGGTGCTTGACCGTCTAAGCCAATTTTGATCCAGCATTGCGTCAATCACTTAGTAATTGCTGAGCAAGTTTCCATTATGATGAGTTCCAGAGTCTGGAGAGCAATGGCGCGTATGAATTTCAGGTCTTCCACATCCATGCCAGTAGCTAGGTATATCAATGTGATAGAAAGTCTCTGAGTTGCAGGAATCGCTTCACGCATACTTGTATCCTTCTCTATTTTGGGCCATTCTAACTTCAGTAAAACATCAAAACTCTCTTAGTTTTCTATTTTTAGGGGCAGTTACCCCTTGAGTTATATTCCACGTTTGTGGAGGGCGGTGAACGTGGTATTCATTCCGATAAACGCAAATAAGTCGGAGGACTACCGAAATCTTACAGACCGATTAGCCTTTCATCGTTTCTTTTGAAAATTATGGAGAGGCTACTGGATTTGCACATCAGACAGCAAATGGATTGCACGTCTCCCTTGCATCGTACTTAATTCACCTACGTCAAAGTTAAGTCGACCGTGGTTGCCTTACACAATCTCGTAGGATCGATTGAAAAAACCCTTATGGTAAGGAAATTGCTCTCTGCGCCTTCATTGACATCGAGGGAGCTTTTGACATTACTGGCTATAGCTGTATTTCTAGAGCACTTGAGCTCAGAGACATACCTACTGCCATAATCATGTGGATCGACGCAATGCTTCGTGGGCGAGAAATTCACTCAACTCGGGGCGGCACCCAAACTAGTGTTTATGCTGTTAAGGGTTGCCCTCAGGGCGGGGTCCTGTCCCCATTTCTCTGGTCACTTGTCATAGATGAGTTACTAGCTAGGTTGTGCGACTATGGCTATGATGCAATCGGTTATGCCGATGATATAACTATCATAATCAGAGGAAAGTTTGAATCGACCGTCTCTGAGGTGATGAATGCGGCACTCGATCTAGTACTTCGCTGGTGCACTGAAGTTGGCCTGTGCGTCCACCCTCATAAAACTGTCTTAGTTCCCTTCACTCGAAGAAGAAATCTAAGCTTAAACCCTGTCAGCCTTGGCGGAACGGTACTTCAGTCAAATGCTTAGGCATTTTGTTGGACTGGCGGCTTAATTGGAGCAATCACGTCGAGGCTCTTATCAGTAAGGCCACTCGGATCATGTGGGGTTGCAGGTCTCTGTTTGGCAAAACTTGGGGACTCGCCCCGAAAATGATCGAATGTCTAATTTGATGGTCGTACGTTCAGTTGTGACTTATGCGACGCTAGTTTGGTGGCCCAAAACGAATCAGCGTTGCACCATACAGCTTTGTAGTAAGTTACAGCGCCTTGCATGCCTTGGTAGGGCAGGATCCATCCGTACTTGTCCGACATCGGCTACTGAGGCGATTGTTGGACTTACTCCGCTGCATATTTTCATATAAGAGACTGCGGCTCTGAGCGCTATTAGAATGCGTCTAACATAAGATGGCTATGTGTCCAATCAGGGATACATGAGCATTCTGGAGCGGATGCCTTGCATGCAGATCTGCTCGAGATCTGATTATATGACTCGGGAAATATGTTTTGGTAGAAAATTCTCGGTCTCCATCCCCACTCGTGGGGAATGGGACAGTGGCATTCTTGGCTCTGTCTCCCGGTACACCATGTGGTTTACCGACGGATCTAAAACGGAGCTGGGTGTTGGTGCTGGAGCCTATGGACCGGACACCAAGATTTCCATTGCTATGGGCGTCTGGCCTAGCGTTTTTCAAGCTGAAATCCATACCATTGAGGCCTGCGCCAGAGACATTCTGGACAAGAAACTCAAAAGGCGCTAACATCGTTATCTGCACTGATAGTCAGGGAGCCATTAAGGCTCTTTCTTCACATAGTTTCTCATCGAAATTAGTGAGTGTTTTTATACCCTTCAGTGTCTCACAAACACCAATCGGGTTACTTTATGCTGGGTACCTGGCCATCAGCGCATCCCTGGTAACGAAGCTGCCGATGAACTTGCTAGACAAGGCTCTTCGGATATATTTTTCGGGCCTGATCCTTAATGTGGTCTGAGTTGTGCTAAAACAAGATCACAAGTGAGGAAGTGGTCTGCCAATGAAAGATTGCGTCACTGGGATTGTCTT
Source organism: Chloromyia formosa (assembly GCA_964017055.1). Lineage (NCBI taxonomy): Eukaryota > Metazoa > Arthropoda > Insecta > Diptera > Stratiomyidae > Chloromyia > Chloromyia formosa. The sequence goes on along the minus strand of OZ024815.1, from coordinate 63,228,810 downwards.
CAAGGACTGCGGCAGTCCAAAGATCTTATAAAACTCTACGGTCTCAAAGAAACCAGCCGCCTGGGTAGAGCGGACCTGAGACTAATCGTGGGTTACTTCACGGGGCAACACTGGGTGAGATATCACCTCAATAAAATGGGTCTATCCACTGATACGGAGTGCAGGCTTTGCCTGGAGGACACAGAGTCCACTAAACATCTTCCCTGCGAATGTCCGGCGGTAGCCCGTTCCAGGTTCTTGTTTCTTGGAGACTCCTTCGTGAGCTCAGCGGTCGTAAGGAGCACCCCTACAAAGGATCTACTAGCCTTCATTTGGCTGGTTGAGGGTCTTTAGGATTAATTAAGGCTATGGCACAATAGATCTCATGCTCGCAGTGCCCACCCTTGGGTATCTTAGCCTGTCCTTGTTATTATTATTATTATCTAATGAAGTTCCTGTAGTCTTCTGGATCCGTGTCGCGGAGAACGTTGAGTAAATATTCATGAGTGAAGCGGTTTCTCATTTTATACCACTCCTTGGACCAACGTTGTTTCCTCTTATTTTTTCCGCTTGAGGGCAACAAATATCATGGCAATAAAGGCCAAATTTGTATTGGAAAGCATTGCGACATTTCACTTCAGTCTTTCCGAGTCGGAAACTCAACTGAGAATGAGTTTTGAGCTTGAAGAGTTGATTGAAGCGTTGCTTGAACAGTTGATTCAGCGTGTCGAAGGTTGATTGAAGTGTCCGTGCTTGACGGGACTGCCACCGATTGATCAAGCGGCTTGATCGTCTAGGGGTTCCTTTACGCCTAGCACGCCCTGCGACTCTTGAATAGAATACAGCATGTAACACACATACACACACACATCAGGGGTTCCTTTACGCCTAGCACGCCCTGCGACTCTTGAATAGAATACAGCATGTAACACACATACACACACACATCATGCATTGAAGGGGTTTGGCAGCTCTTGGCCGTAGTAAATACGGGTCGCTCCGGTACGTAGAACCGGCTGCCGCAGGAAAGAAGGATGATGCCTCTAAGGGACCACAACAACCTACTTACGAAACAGTACCTGGTGGGTTGTTACCGGAGGCAGCACCCCAACACCGACCTCATGGAAAAGACACCGCCACCAAGCATGTCAGGCGTGATTTGAGGGACCTCGAAAGAGACGTCCAGAGGTACAAAAGGATTCCCTTTGACAACAACGCATATAGATCAGCCATCGCAGCAATACATCACGAGGAGGTACAAACATCAATCGCAGGACAGGGTCCAAATAGAATTCTCTCGAAACAACCACCAGTCATTTCTCCCGATGAGAGAATACTTCCGAGAGCAGCGGTCGGGCTGGTGTTCGCGTCTTAACTCCTACCTATCTCGCATTGACCGGAATGTCACGAACACATACCCCTCCTGCAATGGTACACCTCACGATGTGGACTACATTTTATTTGCCCAGCTACACCCACACACTTGACCCCCAGGTCGTTGTGGGAGAACGCGTAGAGGCAGCTATCCTCCTGTCGCTTAACACCGAGGAAGACGAAGAACAATAACAGCATGTAACACACTCACACAACGAACTTCTGACCATTGCTACAATAACAACAAAAACTCTTGAATAGATTCTTTTGCGTCTCACCTTAATCTCTCTCTCTCTCGCGTGCCTCGACTTATTGCATTGCAAGATGCAAAAAATACATAAAAAATTCACGGCGACAATTAGTGGAGGCAGGCGAGATTCTGGCGAGACGCAGAGAATCTATTCAAAGAATTGCAGTGCGTATTAGACGGTATAGAGGCTAGTCCTAGGTAGGAAGTCATTGCTATTTATTAGTGGCTGTTGTAGCGGCGCTTCGAGCTCTAATAGCTGTGTGTTTCACAAGTTCTGAATATCCATATTATCCTTTTCGAGTCAATGTGGAGTAAAGCAACTGTCTCGAAGTGGTTCTCATAGGATTTCAACACGTGGCGGCTGGTTGATAGTTAAAGATGTGCTCAATATCACATGCTGGTGAGGCGCTTTGGATGTCACTGTCGATACTACTTTGCCTTAACCAATCACTCCTGCGCACCATCGTACTCTGTTCTGGGCATTTAGGCGGAACTCTTAAAACGACTTACTCAGCGCCTTACACTCACAGATCCCAGATCGACGCCATGTGATTGTAGGACCCCCTCTTTGTCGGCCTTGGTTGGAAATGGGGTTCCATTTCATACCATGTAAAGCAATGCAGTTGTCATCCTTCCGAAATGTGTGATGTATCCACTGCCATTTTCGTCTGCGTATCAATCCATCGATTGGCATGTAGCCCTACGCCGACTTAGCTCTTCATTCGATCATATTCGGGCCAGAAAATTCTTAGAAAGCTTTCTGGTAACTCTTATGGAAACTTTCCATGTACTGCTCTCATACAAAAGCGCAGACAGTACCAGTGAGCGAAATAGACCCAGCTTGGACTTGATGCTGATATAACTACTCTCTCAAATTTTGGACAGCATGCCGTGTGCGCATTTAGCCTGGTTGATACGACGAGCGATGTCCTGCTCCGTACCACCTTTTTCGGCAACAATGCTGCCCAGGTAGACGAAGTTGTCCACCTTCTCCACAGGCTGCCCATTAATATTGATGGCAATAGGTGTAGGATGCTCTTCTTTTTAGACGGGCTAAGCACCTGGGTCTTGTTAGTATTAATTTTTAGCCCAACCTTGCTTGCCTCCATCTCAAGATCTAACGCCATTGCGGACAGATCCATGATTTTGTGTGAGAGTAGGCATATGTCGTCCGCATAGTCAACTTGTTGTAGATAGATGTTAAAGTCCATTGAATTCCTCTGTCTAGTCCGGATAGGGCTGCATGCAACACATCGCCGATCACTATGAGGAATAGGATCGGTGAGAGGATGGATCCCTGCCGAACTTCACTGCGGATCTCAAAGTTCCCCGACACCTGACCTTTATGCAGAACGCGACATTTTGCGTCATCATAGGTTGCTTTAATTAGAGCCACAAGCTTCTCAGAGATGCTTCTCATGCGCAAGGCCGCCCATATAGAATCTCGGTTCACACTATCGAAAGCCTTCTCGAAATCGATGAAAACCAAGTGAAGAGGAAAATCGTACTCAGCGCATTGCTCGATGATGATTCGCAATGTGTTAATGTGATCGACAGCGACAGAATCCGGATCGAAAACCGGCCTGCTCTTCATCAATTATGCTTTCTAAGTGAGCCTTTAGTCTTTCCAGGACGGTTTTCACTATTATCTTGGTAACGGAAGAAAGCACACAAATGCCCCTCCAATTATTACAGTCTGTGAGGCAATCCTTCTCCGGAAGTTTGATGATCAAACTTCATTCCACTCAGTGGGAAAGGTCTCTGGATTCCACGTTTTATCAACAAGTGGGTGCAGTAAATCAGCAGTTACGCTTGGCGCTGGTTGATAAATTTCGTTAGGGATACAGTTGAGTCCAGCGGCCTTTCCTCATTTTAGTGCAATAATTGCAACAATTTTCTCTTTAGTCGGGGTAGCGGACCGTATACCCACATTTTGATGGTTAGCTAAATTATCTTCATACACTGCTTGTCATAACTATAACAGCACTATGAAATAGCTGATACGTTAAGTTTAAAAAAACCTAAAACCTATCACTAATATGCCATACTTTAGAAAAGTCAAGAAAACAAATAATTTAACAAATAAGTATAATTCATTTAGTTCAAACCGTTATTCTTTTATAGAGCAAAAAAGTGTTCCCCAAGTTGCATAACTATAACCGCACTTGAGAAAAATATGGCAAAATCTACACAAATAAGCGGCGACCGGTAGCGCAGTGTGTTGAGGCATCAGTCTCATGTTTGACTACCGGCGTTTCGGGTTCGAATCCCGTCCACGACGACATTCGTGGCCATGGATGTCCAGGAGGTACATGCTGGCAACTGCATTCTCCGAAATCAGTTTATGCCGTCGAAACGGCAACTGGGCCACATGGAACAGTTGACACGCAATGCCCTACAAGGGGCATAAACTGGTTTCGGAGAATGCAGTTGTCAGCATGCACCTCCTGCACATCCATGGCCACGAACCATGGTCGTGGACGGGATTCGAACCCGAAACGCCGGTAGTCAAACATGAGACTGATGCCTCAACACACTGCGCTACCGGTCGCCCCTCATATAGTGTCATATGATGGAGGTGATGAGGCGAATGCAATAGACTAAATTTTTAGGCATTTTTAGTCCTATGGAGAGGAAAAAGGATGTTCTCGGCGAGGAAGCTTTAGTTAGGAACAGCATATTCTTAGGTATGGTATAGGTAACATGAAACAGAAACCAAATCTAGAAAATATCGGTCTCGAATTAAGTGATTTAATTGCATTGAAAGATTAAGTTAATTTAACAAAATGTGCTCAATAAAACGGAAAATGGAATTGATTAAAGTGAAGGCTGGAGTAGAAAATATTGGCTGCGTTTTTTGTACAGTGGAGACGCATTACACTAACAACCGGCTCTATCCAGAGTCATTTTGTAAGTGTAACTCGTGCAATTATTGTTCTGCTCTGAACTGCGCTGCACACACAATACGGCTCTTGTCCATTGATCACTTCTGGCCTGAAGTGCATTTCTAGTCTTTTATAGGGCGGGGAGCTTTATAAAGAGATCCGGAATAGAAGACAATACTCGACATCTGACCTTTAGCTCACTAAGCTCCTCGCGACTCAGCGTTAAAAGTAATTAACTAAGATTTTTACAACAGGGTTGTTTTTGGGACATTATTCTTACGCCCCACATCACTGGGGGGATGTTTATCTCAACCAAATCTTCGCACCGCCATTACTGGCGGTCAAAGACCACTGCCGTTCCAGGGGGCGCCCCCATGAGGACTATGGAAAATACGTTAAGAAAAATAGCTTAGTCCTTAGGCTTAGAGCAAGTAGCCTTAATGTGGTTGAATCCGATCAGATGTTTTTTAGTCCTGTTCTTTACCAGAAATGGGCCCCACGTTGGGCGTCAAATATGTAACGGACGAGTTGGTATGCATCCGATGCCCTTGGGGACGGAGCCTTAGGTAGCATAATGACCGTGAAGGACGGGCCGTGTCATCTGGCGAAGAAAAAGGCCCCTCAACCAGCTAAGCATCGGCCTATACTTGCTGTAGCTCAGTTCGGGAGTCGTGGGCGAGTTTTCCGCCGTCAGTACGACCAGATTGTCTTGGTTCTTGGGCATGAAATCAAACCGAAACTAAACCAAGCAAATATGGATACATATTTTTTGAATCGGAGTGACGAGACAAGTGCCCCAGAGTGCCGTGTTGAAGGCACTTTGAATTCTTCCCTGAGTACAAATGGGTCTTCTACGACATGAAGTAAAAGCAAGGCAAGACAAGTTACTTCCGGCTTTAAAACACTTCGTACTCTATGTTCCGATTCGAAACGGAATAGAGATTACTTAACTTTTATAAGAGTACCGTTGAAAGCATTTGCTTCCTCTGGTCCGAACAAAAGGACGTTCTTAGGCGTGAAGTGAAACGGTTACCAAAGCTAACAAATATAAGTGTTTTCGGAACGGAGTGACAGCCATCCTCTAAACATAGAGAACATAGGATTTAATGGACACAAAGGGCAAAACCGTTTCAAAGGCTTTTCTACTCAAAGAAGCGCATTGTGCGCAAAAAAATTTTTTTTTCTGGGTAAAAATTTTCCATGCAAATCAAATTCAAATGGAAAGCCAAGGGATGATGTGTATTTGCTTGAGAGGAACTGAAGGCACCAGTGAACATTGCTACTTTTTGTGTTTTTGTACATCCACCTATACATACTTACTTACTAAATTGCCTTATCCCCTTGTGGGGCATAGCGCGTCTACTACACCTACGCGCCATCGCGTTCAGTTTCCGGCCATATTACGTATCTCACCCCAAGATTGCCCCAGTGACTTACACTCATCGTCCACTGATCTGCGCCACGAGATTCTAAGACGACCCCTTTGTCGGCCTCTTTGGGAAAAGGGGTCCCATCGCATAGCGCGTCCAGTAATGCAATTACCGCCCTTGCGCAACGTGTGACCAATCCACTGCCACTTTCGTCTGCGAATCAGTTCGTCGATAGGCATCTGACCCGTGCGCCGACTAAGTTCTTCATTTGAAATTATTTCTGGCCAGAAAATTTTTAAGATTCGACGAAGACAGTAATTGACGAAAGCCTGCAATTTTCTGGTAACTGTTGCGGTTACTTTCCATGTGCTGCTCCCATACATCAGCACAGACAGAACCAGGGAGCGGAACAGGACCAGTTTGTTCTTAACACTGAGGTAACTGCTTTGCCAGATTTTGGACAACATGCCGAAAGCGCATTTAGCCTGGTTGATGCGACGAGCGATATCTTGCTCAGTCCCACCATCAACGGCAACATTGCTGCCTACGTAGACAAATTCGTCCACCTGTTCCACAGGCTGTCGATTAATATTAATGGGGTGAGCTGGATTTCCAGCCAGGCTAAGAACTTTGGTCTTGTTAGTGTTAATCTTTAGCCCAACTTTGCTTCCCTCTCTCCCCAGATCCAAAGCCATTTCGCTCAGATCCATGATTTTGTGGGAGAGTAGGCATATATCGTCAGCGTAATCTAGGTGTTGTAAGTGAGACATCAAGGTCCATTGAATTCAACGGCATCCCACGGGTAGAGCTGCATGCAACACATCACCAATTACTAAGAGGAATAGGATCGGTGAGAGGATGCAACCCTTCCGAATTCCACTTTGAACTTTAAAGTCCCCCGACACCTTACCCTTATGGAGTACACAACATCTCGCGCCGACGTAGGTTGCCTTAATAGCCACAAGCTTTTCAGGGATACCTCTCCTGCGCAAAGCAACCCAGATACAATCTCGGTTCACACTATCGAAAGCCTTCTCGAAATCAATGAAGAGCAAGTGCAGCGGAGATCTGTACTCGACGCATTGTTCTATTACAATCCGCAGGGTGTTTATGTGGTCGACACAGGAGAAACCGGATCGAAACCCTGCCTGCTCTTCATCGATTGTGATTTCTAAGTGGATCTTTAGTCTATCCAAGATTATTCTAGCTATTATTTTGGCTGCCCTTCTCCTGAAGTTTGATTACCAAATCGTAATTCCACTCAGTGGGAAAAGTTTCCGCTTCCCACGCTTTACCAATAAGTGGATGCAGTAACTCGGCTGTGATGCTTGGTGCTGCTTGGTGAAGTTCGGCAAGAATGCCATCGAGCCCAGCAGACTTGCCTCGCTTTAGTGCAATAATGGCATTGATTATTTCCTCTAGCTATTTCCTAAGTAGCTTTCCATCACTATCTTTCACCGGATGTTGATAGGCTACGACCACCCTTTACACTCTTTGGTGATACACGGTGTTTAGGTTATTATTTCTTGCCGCTTCCTCTGCCGTGACAAGGAGAGAATTGGCATACTCTCTTTTGTCACGACGCACACTACTTTGGACTTCTCGAGCCTTCACGCGGTACAGGACCTCGGTGTTGTTACGATTGCCGTCTGTCCTTGTTGCAAGACGAACCCTCAGTTCCTTTCGTTTGACAATCCGCTGACATGTAACGTCGGACATCCAACGCTTGTTCCGGCAAGCCGGGTTCGGGCCAAGGATGGTATCTGCGCTTTCTATGTACGCATAATGGCAAAATGGTCGATTTGATTTTCAGTTCTATGCCGATCAACAGAGGTCCAGCTGATCTTAGGGCACTGTGTTCAAACATAGTGCCTCCGATGAAGAGACGGTGGAAGTTGCAGAACTCTACAAACCTGTCACCGTTGTCGTTGCGGTCGCCTAGACCGTGTCTCCCCATCACGGGCCTCAATGCCACAGTCCACCAACCTTAACATTCAAATCTCCCATTACCATTACAATGTCGCCCTTTGGTGTTTTACTCTGGACGGCGTTAAGTTGCTCGTAGAAGGAGTCCTTCGCCTCGACGCTATATGGTTCAATTGGAGCGTAGCACTCTTATTATTGTAATATTTCTCATTTTGGTCCGAAACCTGGCGGTCATAATTCTATCTGAGACCGGTCCCCAGCTTATTAGGCAACTACGTGCAGCTCTTGTTAAAAGAAGCCCTACCCCCGATTCACGGACACTACCAGAAACTTTTCCGGAATACAACATCACAGTGTTACGTGTTGGAGAAATGTACTCTCCACTATTCCACCAGTTTCAGTTCAGTTTGTACCGCTGAAATTCGCTCTCAAGCTGTAGAAATCGTTCGTTCTGGAGACCCTCTGATCCATTATCTAGGAGAGTACGCACATTCCAGAAACCAATCTTAGTAATTTTACGATAGCCAAAAGTCGTAACCGTTGAGTCAGTCCTTATTCGAGGCCTAGTAGATGTTTCGTTAGTGTATTAGAATTTCGGATGTGCAAGTTGCTGGTACACACATCCTATCCCTTTAGTCGCATTTTACGACAAGCCGGCAACGCTGTGGCTTATTCTAACCCCACACCAAAGGGGGAATCCACCTATACTAACCAGTAATATAGGTGGCTTAAGCTCGAATTACGTTTCGGTAGTCGTATGGTCTCGGTCACCGCTCTACGATGCTACAGCTAGAGAGACGGAGGTCCAATCCTCGGCGCGTTAATATAAACTGCCTAGGGGTACTACTAGAACTTCCACAGCGCTTCAGCTTGTCAGTAATAAAGACGGTACGGATAGGAGGTGCATGCTAGCAAGTGCAACATCCGAAAAATATATGCTATCGAAACTTCAACAAGGCATAGTAATAGAAGATATGTTGATGCGCCAATGCCGATCCCCCTGGAGGAGGGGTTAAGGTAATTAACAATAATAACAAAGTTCGAATTAACAACTTGACTAAATAATAATGAATTGAATTTCCACTCGAGCAGTGAACATTCTCAATTTCCTTCCGCTTCATATCATATTTGCCAGTCTGTAGAAAATCAAGAGTAACCATGTTCCATGCGATTACTCGAAATATTGGAACGTTACAATGAGCAGTAATGCATAGAAATTAATTGAAATGTAATCAAAAGTCAAATCCGAATGTTAAACGAAATAATCTGCAAATCATCAAAGTGCAGTTTCAATTAAAGCATTAATACTGCAAACGAATCAACTGAGGCAAGCAGATTTAATTAAAGAAATTATTGCACACTCGACATGAAGTAATTCCATGCAGACCAACTATCCATGATAGTCAGTGACGCAAATATGGGGAAGGGGGGGGGGGGGGGGTTGCAAAAGGTGCAAAATATTCCTTTTGTTTTCTCATTCACGTAATTATTTATTAAACCCCCGAAATTAGACGGTTCAGTCGGTGTGATGCAAAATCATAAAATCGATCGGACAGGAATTCCGGAATGTGTGTGGTGAAGGCCAGAACTGACAGTTTTCCAGGTCCACTGATCCATCCAATTTGTATAAACACGGTCCGGAATTCCAGAAAGCCAGGACTGACCGGCTTTCCGCAGAGGAATTTCGGACGTGTGTGGTGAAGGCCAGGACTGATCAGTTTTTCCGGATCGATTTTTGACTTACGGCCGACAACCGAAATCTACATGCTATTGAAATGTCAACAAGGCATGTTAATGGGCGAGTTCCTAAAACGGATCAGTTTTCTGATTCTTGGATCTTTTTTCTGATTTCCTCAGAAACCTTATCCGGTGCGGTTTCGGTACAATGGAACATGTTACGTAATTTTTCGGAATATAATTTTATTCCGGTCAATTACCAGTCCATTTTTATCCAAACTTCTGACAGCTCACAGCTGATATATGCGGACGTGTTTTTTCAATTTTTGCAGAGTTCTTAGTGGTGCGGTCGCTAGTTTTCTGTTTTATATCGTCTGTAAATGAAAGTTGATGAAAGACACAAAAGAAATTAATAAGAATTAATAAGAAATAATCTTTCAGTTTTAGAAGCAGTCTGTTGATCCCTACATTCCAAAGAAGTGGAAACAGTATTCTCAACCGACAAAACGACGATGCACCTAGGGTAGTGTGTATGCGCCAAAATGTTAGTAGTATGTTAACGAGTTTGCAAAGCGACTCATTAATCTGGAAGCCCAGAAGTGCCTCAATAATCGCACTAGGTCTAATATTGAAAGCACCCTCGATATCCAGGAATGCAACCATCGTGTATTCCTTTTGATCAAGAGATTTCTCTATATGACGGACTAAAGAGTGCAGAGCCGTGTCCACCGACTTCCCTTTCCAATAGGCATGTTGCGACGGGATAGTATCCCGCAAATGGATGTCAACCAGTCTCTCTAATAGTTTCAGCATAGTTGAAGAGAGACTAATTGGTCGGAGATCGTTTGGGCGCTCATGTGAACTTCTACTCGTTTTCGGGATAAAAATCACCCGCACTTCCCTCCAAATGCGAGGAACATACACCAGCGCCAGGCAGGCCATTAGGATACACTCTATCCGGGGATATACGATATCCATACAATGCTGCAAGTCCGCAGGAATGATACCATCGGGTCCAGCCGACTTATAAGCTTCAAAGCTGGAGATTGCCCACTCAATCTTCTCTCGAGATAGAATGGATGCACTATCACATGACGCTATGTGATAAGTGGAGGAGTCCCCCAGCGGGACTGCACTGAACTTCCAGGGAAATGTGTGTCAAGTAGACACATGATGGTTTGCTCGCTCGAGGACGTCCAAGACCCGTCTTCCTTTTAAAGGAAACTTGGCATAGATGGATTTAACGCTAGGATTTTCCGAAGTCTAGAGGTCTCGCAAGATCCTTCGATACGTTCGCAAAAGCTCCTCCATGCATTGCGTTTGGCTCCTCTTAATTCTTTCTTGAAAGAGCTCAGATGTTTTTTTATATGAGTGCCAATCCGACTCCTGCCTTGAAGCCTTAGCCTTATTGAAACTTATTCTACACTCACTCCCCAAGTTCAGAGATCCTAGTACTCCACCAGTCTGGTTTTTCTTTCATGTGAGGTAACCGAGAGCGAGTTTGAGTCATTATTGACTTAGGCTAGCACTCCACTTTATTCTTAAAAACTATCTAATGCACTTATGCGTGAATAAATATTTGTGACTTTTCATTGGAATAAAATTCGCACTCGTGTCGTGTAATGCAAACTATATAAGGTGTAAGCATTCCACTGAGGGACGTATTCCGATTTAGGTCGGAGTACAAACTCCTGGTTTGGTCTAGAGCTGTGACATCGAAAGAAAAGTATCGATATTCAACAATATCGATGTTTAAAATTTTTTCTATCGATACCGATAAAATATCGGCTGAAAAGCATCGATAAATCGATATATCGTTCTTGTCACAAGGAAAAATTTGACCCCTTGAAATGGGAATGAACAGGGAAGGGTCACCCCCTGGGTCGATTTAACGGTGTCTGTCTGCCCCCAAAGCAAAATCCCCAAAAACGAAATCCTCAAAAATAAAATACAAAATCCCCAAATACATATTCCCCAAATTGAAGAAAGTTTCTCATTTTAATATGGCAGTTTTTAGTTTCACCTGCACAATCGAGCTCAAGGTGGGGGACCTTAACATCGAGTTCGTGAACGACTTCATACCTGGGTTGTAACTTGACAAGGGAGGGACCACAACGAAACACACGAAATCAAGCGACGGATACAACTAGCTAATAGACTTTTTCCTCGGTTCTCCCCATAATGAAATCGATGCATGTGCACAGAAGCAGGAAGCTCCGCGTGTACAAAACCATCATACGATCAGTACTATGCTATGGCTGCGAAACATAGACCCTAACTCAAGCCTCCGAAAACACGCTAAACACATTTGAACGTAAGGTCCTGCAGCGAATTTTTGGGTCTGTTTGTGATCGCATCGGTACAACCATGAGTTGTATCGAACTGTACGATGAGCTGGATATTTCGAAATCATCAAACTACAACGGCTTCAATGAGCAGGGCATATACAATGAAACGAATGGACGATGACCGCATGCCAAAGAGAGTAATAAACGCAGAACGAGTCGACGGAGCCACCCTCCGAAGACGACCGAGAGCTCGTTGTGAGAGCTCAATATATGCGGACGCCGCGCAGTTACTGGGCCATAGAGGAAAAGGACAAAATTAAGCTTCACGTGGTGCTTAATTTATGAATGAATTTGGACAAAACCTTTTTTTTTTGGAAAATATTAAGTCTAGCAAAAACCAGAAAAAAATTCTGATAGCCGTAAAGGAATTACCGTTTTAGGCAGTACGAACCTACTTTGTATACATAATACTCTTTTTGGCCAGTAATTATGCCAACCACAGACCCTCAGCAATAAAATAAATCAATAAAAAATAATAAATAAAAAAATGAATTTTTCAACTTCATTCTACCTCGACCACTACAGTGTTAAAATCGTTGCCTATAAGAGCTTGTGCCCACGGCAAACTTTTTATTTCGAAAAAAAAAACTGAATAGTTTAGTCAGAAAAATTGAACACAAGGCGATTTATGAAACCGCGCACACCAAACTAAACTATTTAGTATTCGCTGTGTGGGCGGTTTCATAAAACACTGTGTGTTCTATTTTTCTGAATAAACTATTCAGTTTTTCCGCGAAATAAAAAGTCTGCCGTGTGCACAAGCTCTAACATGTAACGCTTCTTGATTTAGAAGTTATGCTTCGACTTACTATATACTACATATATTCGATAAACAAATTATTGGTTATTTTCAGTATTTTTATTTAGTGTAGGAATATAAGGAGTATTTTTCAATACAATCAAAATGTTTTCAGCAAAAATTTCCCAAAAACAGTTATAAAGTTCTGTCTTCTGTCTGTCAAATTATATCTTATATTTTATATAAATATATTCCGACGAAAATTATAAAGTTCTCTCTATAATATTCGACAGACAAATTTATTGATTGTTTACAGTATTTTATTTAATGTATCGAAATATTTTTCAATACAATCAAAGTGTTTTCAGCCAATATATTCCGACATGAATTATTTTATAAAGTTCTCTCTACACTATTAGTAAAAGATCCGACTGTAAAAATCTGGACCTATCTGTTTTTTTTTTTGATGAGATATACCTATCTCAAATGAAAAGTAATTCGGAACGTAATAAACTAAAATTCGGTTGCTTAGCGAAATCCTGCCTCAACTATCCGTAATTACCGTAATTGTAACTAAATTTGTATACCAATTGAATGAATGTAGCTTTTTAATTAATTGGTTAATATGTTTTTTAACTAAATGGAACATAGTTTAAAAGAGAATTATGTAAAGACTAATAAAAAAATTGTTGCCGGCTTTGTGCCTGCCGCAAGCTTGGTTTAACAAAGTTTTTGTTGAGTTTGTGCACTTTGAAAAATTAAACAAATTCAAAATTGATCTAAGGTATAATTATTTTATATTCAGTTATATGTGCTTGCCTGTCAAAGAAAATCCGCAAATAAGAGTTGTCCGCATTCAAATAATTTAATGATATCTAAGTTTCCTTGCTCAGAATGGAAAATAAAAACGTTTTTAGTTGAGGTATATTTTTTTATTAAGTAATTCAAATTTGAATTTGGTATAATTTTTTCAAAGTGCATAAAGGCAACAGAAACTTTGTTAAACCAGGGTTGTGGCAGGCACAAAGCTGGCAACCATTTTATTTATTATTCTTTACATAATTCTCTTTCAAACTATGTTTCATTTAAAGCGCGTTGACATGATCAAACTACGATTTGACAAACTAGCATTTGATGAAAAGTTGAGCACCGTCCAACTACGGTTTGACAGAAGCACAAGACATCAAACCAGTTTGACAAGGGGTTCACACGTTCAAGTAGGTGGTTTGTCAAACCGTAGTTTGATCATGTCAACGCGCTTTTAGCTAAAAAAAAATTTAACCAATTAGTTAAAAAGTTAAATTCTGTCAATTGGAATGAAAATGTATTTACAAGTACGGTAATTAAGAATAGTTGCGGCAGGACTTCGCTAGGCAACCCAATTTTACTTTATTACGTTCTTAATTATCTTTTATTTGAGATACATACATACATCTCATCAAAACAGATAGGTACAGATTTTTACAGTGGGATCTTGTACTAATAGTATAGAGACAACTTTATAATTTTTATTAGTTTTCTCCAATAATTTCCAAATCCAAATAAATGATTAATCAAGGGGCCATATTCTTTCGTCGACACTGTGCAAGAAGAGGAGCTTATCGATTTTTCTCCTGAGAGACAACTCCTTTTTTTGTGACTATGTTCCCGGTAGTCGAAAGAAGTCTCTCGGAGGGCACGGAAGTTGCCATTACAGTTAAGTACTTTATCGCTAGTTTGAGTAAAGGGCAAGTTTTACTGTAACCAGAACTCCAAGCGACGAGGGGTGATTCGCTGAGCCGGATGATTGGCTTTTTAAATATAGCGAAAGTTGCGGAGGTATTGTGTTGTCGCTTCGATCCAACAGCTCATTAATTGCCTTCGCTCGCTTCCTTGACTTTCATGTTTCTTCTACCATTTTGTGATGATCCCACAAGCTAAACGATTCGGAATTTTGTTCCTCATTTAGCTAAGCCAAATCTGAATCGGATAAAGACTCTTCTCTCGAAATATCCTGATTCAATCCTTTTGAAAGCCGACGGATTGCATTAGCCAGCGCAATTGGATCCGTAAAATGCAATTTTTTATCTGGGATCAAGGAGCGTTGCTGACGAGAATGGAATAGAATGTTCCACATTCTTAAATCTTTTGCCCAATTCCATTAATATAACTGTTTTCAGGCGCCTAGCCAAATCTGTAGTAATATCCATTTCAACAATTTTTTTTCGAATTAGTCCAACGACTGGAATCACTATACTGGAGTTTACGAACTTTTCTCCACTAAATTCTTTTGTAGCTGATTCGATTGGTCTCAAAAGCAATACCAATTCTTATAAAAATTCCATATCCGCAGCAGCTACCATTGTTGGAGCGGAGAACTGAATTGAAAATGAAATTGAGCTACCGGACGGGGCCCGATACGATAAATATCGAACGAAAGACATCGATATGTGGAAAATATCGGATCCATGACATCGATGGAAAAAATATCGATATTTAGGAAAAAATATCGATTCTTCGATAACATCGATATCGATGTCACAGCACTAGTTTGGTCAAACTGCTTCCCCCATGGATTAAGGCAGCTCCTGAAGAGTAAATCCATGGTGTGGGGGCAGGAGGAATTGGCTTTAAGCTGATAATTTTTTGTGTGGTAGTGGAGAGCGAGTTTGAGTCATTATTGACTTAGCAATGACCCTCTCCACTTTACTTTTAAAAACTATGAAATGCGCTTATGCGTGAATAAACACAGGGACTTTTTATTATTATGTATTATTATCAGCAAGGCTGGGAGGGAGACCGGTGAAAAGGCTCAGTTGGTGCAGACGCAGAACAACTATTGGACATTCAAAATTGGAAGACGCGGTCATTTTGAAGGACTTTCGAACATCTAGTTGAACTTTTTTTCTCCGAACACCTTTGATTTTCAACCGCTGGCTCAAGGTGTATAAAGGTGAAAGCGTATGATAAAATAAAATACGTCCTATAAAATTTTGACGAAAATTCTGGAAAATAGAAAAAAACCGTACGCAGAACGAGTCATTGGCGAATATCAAAGCGGTTTCAGACCTGGTCGCTCCACAACCGATCAGCTCTTCTCAGTCAAACTGATACTCCAGAGGTGCTGGGAATACAACGTAAACGTATACCAAATCTTTGTCGACTTCAAGCAGTGCGACTGACTAAGATGACGATGACCAACTCCGTCTCACAAGTCAGGATACATAATAGACTTACTGATCTATTTGAAACACGCACTGGTTTGAAACAGGGCGATGAACTGGCACCGACGCTCTTCAATCTAGCACTGGAGTACGTTATTCGGGCCATGAATATGGACAACAGCAAGACGCTACTCATCAAGTCGACACAATTAGCAGCGTACGCCGACGACATCAACATCATGTCCCGAAGATTGGCGGACGCAGAAGAACTTCTGCATACGCTCGATACCGCTGCAAAGGAAGTTGGATTACATATTAACGAGGATAAATCTAAAATAATGATGCAATCGGTGACAAGGACACCTGCACAACCGAGCATCAACGTGGGGGACCTCAACATCGAGTTCGTGAACAACTTCATTTACCTGGGTTGCAACTTGTCAAGGGACGCTAACGAAACTGACGAAATCAAGCGACGGATACAGTTAGCTAATAAGACTTTTTTCTCGGTTCTCCCCATAATGAAATCGAAGCATGTGCACAGAAACACGAAGCTCCGCGTGTACAAAACCATTATACGACCAGTGCTATGCTATGGCTGCGAAGCATGGACCCTAACTCAAGCCTCCGAAAACATGCTAGACACTTTTGAACGTAAGGTTCTACGGCGAATTTTCGGGGCTGTTTGCGATCGAGATGGATGGCGCATCCGGTACAACCATGAGTTGTATGAAATGTACGATGAGCTGCAAGTCTCGAAAATTGTCAAACTACAACGACTTCAATGGGCAGGGCATGTACAAAGAATGGACGATGATCGCATGCCTAAGAGAGTAATGAATGCAGAACGAGTCGACGGAGCGAGACTGCGAGGACGACCTCAGATCTCGTTGGGAGAGCTCAGTAGGTGTGGACGCCGCGCAGCTGCTGGGCTCCCAAAATTGGAGGACGTGGTCACGTGACCGAGATAATTGGAGGACAATGATCCAGGTGGCCAAGGCCCGACGTCGGGCTGTCGCGCCACGATGATGATGATGATGTATGATAAAATGTATAGAAATACGCTATTGTGGATAAATAGTGTCTGATATCTGAACAATTTCTACAATTGCTCCAAAACATTATTATTTGTTCATTATTCAATAACAATCTTTCAGAACTTGATATTGAAAGCGTTTGTGGGTAAAATTTATTGGACAGTCGGTACGGGAGGATGTTGTACATGAACATACTAACGAAGAAAAAATTTTAGGTATACGAGTATGTACCACGGATTGATGTTTAGAAATATCTGCACAGTATTTTAACTACGCGTGTCGTCGGGAGTACTTTAACTGCGCATGTTGTTGGATGTTAACGGGTTTTCACCTTTTCCTTCAAATTTCAACTTCCAACAAACCTTTTTAAGTTGCCCATAATGTTCACCAAAACTTGTCCACCCTTGAGTAGTCAACTTATGGAGGTTCTTCTGTATAAGATCAAAATAAATCTGTAGTTTTGCTTAAAAAAATCATATTTTCTTAGGGAGCCCCTATTTCCTTCGAACACAATATACATATTTGCAGATAGTTACGCCACTGATGATAGCGAAAATTAAGGGAAATCCATGAAACTCTCATACTGCATAAGCAGAAGGTACGAGTGTATGCTCCCCGATATCGTTGGCAGAAATGTCTAAGGACCCATGTAAGTGCTGAGCTTAAGTTCTTGAACTGTGACAAGGACGTCTTGCCGACTGGAATGGAAAGTACTAGTAGTGCTTGTGCTGCAAATCGACAAGACGACAGATTTGTTCAGGATGGCTGTAGCTCAATGGACAATCAGAGTCGTCGTCAATATCAACTTACACATCAAATGCACTGATTTGCACTTTATTGGTGAATTTATGGCATACGTTGTATACTTTGAAAGAAAATTGAATGAAGTTGTGATGGATTATAAACATGCAAATGGGAGTTCTGACTTTTTTGCCTTTCTGTACATTCTTCCATAAAAGAGAAAGTTGCACTGTAGATTAATGGAGAACATTTAGTCGGAAAACTTTGCACTGCATGCTAAGAGGAAGTTTCAGCATTTTGATTACGAAATGCATGTTCCATGTTTTGCATATTGATTCGCATTTCAACGGAATGTTGGAAAGTCGAGCGAATTCATTTTGGTGCATAAAATGTGTAAAGCACCCAAAGGGACGCCTTTCGTTGTGCACCTATTCGACTAGAACGGAACTAGACTTACAGTAGTGACCTCTTCCCATTGAAGTTGTCAGATGCAATGTTCCTTAGGTCTTATAAATGTTATGTCGGTGGACATGTCTTTGTATTTCGAAAGTGCCACTGCCACGAGAAAAGGCAATTTCATCTTCATGACGGTATAACTCACTTTTGTTGTCAGTTAGTTGTGAGACTTAACAGCATTGAGGTGGCAGTAAATTTCTCGATGAGAGATTGTAACAATGTTAGTCATGATTTAGTGGCTGCGTTGAATTGAAACCATATAGTGTCGGTCCTCGTACAATGCATGGTCATATTTGTTTTCGAGATCACTGGGCAGATAGATATGTTTGATATTTTCATTATGACACTGGTCCTTTACATTAGCCGCTACGAGGCCGATGCATTTAACTGATTGCATCTCTTGATTAGTTCCATGTTGAAATGCATTTAAAGTAACATTGTTACTCCCTTTTCAAGAAGCCGTAACTAAATCTATGTACAAAGGACCACTTTAGAAAATTTGTACTGAAAATTATGTAAAAGAAAAACAAGAATAATCAAAGACGGCCATATACGTGGAGGTATACCTGGACAGGTCTACTGTAGCTTGTGTGGTGTCTCGCCGCACAGGTGCCCAGACCTGCACAGGCGTTCAGACCTGCACAGGCGTCCAGACCTGCACAGGCGTCCAGACCTGCAACGGCGTCCAGACCTGCACAGGCGTCCAGACCTGCACAGGCGTCCAGACCTGCACAGGCGTCCAGACCTGCACAGGCGTCTAGACCTGCACAGGCGTCCAGACCTGCACAGGCGTCCAGACCTGCACAGGCGTCCAGACCTGCACAGGCGTCCAGACCTGCACAGGCGTCCAGACCTGCACAGGCGTCCAGACCTGCACAGGCGTCCAGACCTGCACAGGCGTCTAGACCTGCACAGGCGTCCAGACCTGCACAGGCGTCCAGACCTGCACAGGCGTCCAGACCTGCACAGGCGTCCAGACCTGCACAGGCGTCCAGACCTGCACAGGCGTCCAGACCTGCACAGGCGTCCAGACCTGCACAGGCGTCCAGACCTGCACAGGCGTCCAGACCTGCACAGGCGTCCAGACCTGCACAGGCGTCCAGACCTGCACAGGTGTCCAGACCTGCACAGGCGTCCAGACCTGCACAGGCGTCCAGACCTGCACAGGCGTCCAGACCTGCACAGGCGTCCAGACCTGCACAGGCGTCCAGACCTGCACAGGCGTCCAGACCTGCACAGGCGTCCAGACCTGCACAGGCGTCCAGACCTGCACAGGCGTCCAGACCTGCACAGGCGTCCAGACCTGCACAGGCGTCCAGACCTGCACAGGCGTCCAGACCTGCACAGGCGTCCAGACCTGCACAGGCGTCCAGACCTGCACAGGCGTCCAGACCTGCACAGGCGTCCAGACCTGCACAGGCGTCCAGACCTGCACAGGCGTCCAGACCTGCACAGGCGTCCAGACCTGCACAGGCGTCCAGACCTGCACAGGCGTCCAGACCTGCACAGGCGTCCAGACCTGCACAGGCGTCCAGACCTGCACAGGCGTCCAGACCTGCACAGGCGTCCAGACCTGCACAGGCGTCCAGACCTGCACAGGCGTCCAGACCTGTACAGGCGAGCAGAGATGAAGTAAAATTCTGTGATAAATTGGAGAGGAAAGCGGAGTTTATGTGTTCATATTTTATAAATCATCTCAGATTAGCAGAAATTAAGAAGAAACTTTTGTTAAAAAATGTTAAGATCAAATTCTTGCATAAAAATTTGCATATGTGAGGACAATATTTGTAAGAAAAATTAGTTCGAAAATGAGTACCGAAAATGTTTTTACTAAAAATTTTCCACTTCCCGTAGTCCTATCTTAACCGAATTCGGTATGTAGGTGGCTTGGGTGATACTATCGCGTTTCGCGATTATTTATTAATTGCCATAGGTCATGCTGGAATTTGTGCCGTGGATATGTTGAAACTGCGCGTTGACTGAAGTATGCTAGAGCTGACAGTCACCGTGGGCTATGTCAAAACCAAGTGTCATAAAGAGACATGCAGTATGCCTGTATGTCCTCATGAGGAAAGCTAGAGCCTTGTGTCTCCGATTGCGATTGCAATACATGACATTGCTGGAATAGTTGACTTTGGCGCTACGATGCCATAATGATGCAGCATAGAAACTCCATGGGTCATAGTGATATTGCGCACACATTCACCAAGCACGGGCCAAGTTAGCTGTCGCGTGGCGATGAGACTTCACGTTATACTCGTTAATAGTTCTCAGCTAAGGCCAGTTGTCGCGACGACGTTTTTCAAAATTTGAGTTGGTTCGAACGTCGTCCGTCAACTCTTTTAAATGTCACTGCTCCAGGCATTTCCTGTGATCCGATTTCAACTAAATTTTGTACGTAGTTTTTTGAGTTGCTCAACGCTGATATTTTGGTCCAACTGCAGGTGTACGTCAGGGTGACAGGATCTTCTAGGTATTGATGTGATATTTAGGAAAAATGGGTATCAAAAAAACAACAAAACAACAAATGTTGCTCAAACTATTTCATTCTCTTTTTTGCAAAGATTCTTGTAAGTTCATAGAGTGACAGTGATTTATTGGCACAGATAATAATCGATTAAGTGAATCCTGTCAAGAAATCATGCAAATTTTTGAAAGAAGTTCATTCAACTAATTTGGGTGAAAAATAGGAAAAAGCGACTCGTTTACCAGTAACGGCCAAGCGCTGTCAAACCTCTTCCACGCTCGTAGACGCTGCTCCTACAACAACAACAACCTAAAACCTGAGACTAAATGGAGCTTTCTACGATGAGTGGTGACCGTTTCGTTGGTTTTCCATAAAGTAAGTCAGGCGGTCTACTTGCTTTTCGTAATTTTCACATCTTTATTCTTTCCATCGCCTTCAGTTGCCTACACCCTACAAACAAGAATTAGAAGAGAAACGGAGGTGTGTGATTTCAGCGCACTCCACTTCATCCACCTCCTTGTCGAATAAGGCCGTTTCCTCACTTGTTGGTATGGTAGCGGTGCGGGATCGGCGTGTTCGGTATAGCGGTACCGAAAGCTTACCGAGTGCCTTTATTTCAATTTCTGATTATCATCATCGTGGCGCGACAGCCCGACGTCGGGCTTTGGCCGCCTGGATCGTTGTCCACCAATTATCTCGGTCACGTGACCGCGTCCTCCAATTTTGGAAGCCCAGTAGGTGCGCGGCGTCCACACTTACTGAGCTCTCCCAACGAAATCTCGGTCGTCTAGACAGTCTCGCTCCGTCGACTCGTTCTGCATTGATTGATTATTTTTTTTGGCATGCGATCATCGTCCATTCTTTGAACATGCCCTGCCCATTTAAGTCGTTGTAGTTTGCCGATTTTCGAAACTTCCAGCTCATCGTACAGTTCATACAACTCATGGTTGTACCGGATGCGCCATCCATCTCGATCGCAAACCGCCCCGAAAATTCGCCGTAGAACCTTATGCCGGCACTACATTATGCCGAGTTGCAAGTAGTGTGGCTAGGTACAAGATGCTCGTCAATTGGCGAGCATCTTGTACGATCATTTTCTTGGGATTCGCTGAGTTGCAAGTAGTGTGATTGGCCATATTTAGGTACAAGATGCTCGCCAATTGGCGAACTTTTGCTCGTGATTCGGTGAATCCCGCATAATGTGGTGCCGGCATTACGTTCAAATGTGTCTAGCAGGTTTCCGGAGGCTTGAGTTAGGGTCCATGCTTCGCAGCAATAGCATAGCACTGGTCGTATGATGGTTTTGTACACGCGGAGCTTCGTGTTTCTTTGCACATGCTTCGATTTCATTATGGGGAGAACCGAGAAAAAAATCTTATTGGCTAACTGTATCCGTCGCTTGATTTCGTCAGTTTCGTTGGCGTCCCTTGCCTTTGACAAGTTGCAACCCAGGGTGTCCTTGTCGTCGATTGCATCATTATTTTAGTTTTACCCTCGTTGATACGTAGTCCAACTTCTTCTGCAGCGGTATCGAGCGTATGCAGAAGTTCTTCTGCGTCGGCCAATTTTCGGGACATGATGTACGCTGCTAATTGTGTCGACTTGATGAGTATCGTCCTGCTGTTGTCCATATTTTTAGCCCGAATAGTGTATTCTAGTGTTAGGTTGAAGAGCGTCGGTGCCAGTCCATCGCCCTGTTTCAGACCAGTGCGTGTTTCAAACAGATCAGTAAGTCTATTATGGATCCTGACACTGACCTGTGAGACGGAGTTGGTCATCGTCATCTTTGTCATTTGCCGGTATACTATTTTAAATTGCAGCATGATGTTGTACAGTACTCCACGATCGATACTGTCGTATGCCTGTTTACAATCGACAAACATTTGGTATATAATTTCTGATTGGCTCGGCATTCGCGGATGTGGGGGGGCCCGAGCCAATCAGGAAACACTTATTGAAATAAAGGCGCTCTGTAAGCTTTCGGTACTGCGTGTACCGAGCACACCGATCCCACATCGCTACCGTACCGACAAATGAGGAAACGGCCTGACATTAATGTACGATTGTGTTATACGAGATTAACTTGTAAATCTCGTAATTTAAACTAAATTTTCAAATTGGTCTAACTTTTGATCAGTTTAATATACAATACAATACTAATACACCCAATTTAATGGAAATTTTATTATCTACAACTTTTTCCTTGGCAACTCTTTTGGGCAATGAATGGCAAAACAGATAAAAAGGATACAACTTGGAAAAACGTGAGGAAAAATGATTTTTTTTTGAAAATGTGCGAATTTGATGAGGATCTATCTCTTAAACTATAAAAGATGCGAAAAAATGATGCGAGACCGCTACGCTTTTTGCTACGGCGAACGGTTTTCGAGATATATGCGAGAAAAAACACCTTCCTTTGATGTGGTGCAGATCAGCGCATATGGGCCAGCGTCTGTAACTGGATGTTCTTGGTGGATGAGTTAACTGGTTCGGATTCGTTTAGAAGGGCAGGAGATGACGATCAAAAATACATATAAACTAATACAAACACAAAGCCTGACAATACAACTTTTATAAGCGAGGTTAACCAACCGCTAACTCCGATAACAGAAGAGAGAAAAAAGTTGGAAAAAATTGTGACTTAGGTATTCTTACACCCTAAATCATGGGTTGATAAGGATAACGTACGTACGAAACCTTAATATAACTTTTATCAATATGGGAATGGCTCAAGAAGACAAACAAATTTTTCTTCCTCGTTTTATTCCATTACTTTTTATTTCTTTTCTAGAACGTTATTTTATTGTATGTTATTTATTGGAAATTGAAACAATTTCGTTGTCAGAGTAACATGCTTTCTAATCTTTACAGGTTTCATCACATCCAATGTGAATCTCTCATCTGAATTTGATTCGTTGCAAACATGGTGCAGCGCACTCTAATCGTGGCTGCAATTGTTGCTGTTTGTGCAATTTGCTACCATAACAGCATCTACTGTGGCTTTGTTTTCGACGATATAAGCGCCATAAAAGACAACAAGGATCTTCGACCAACAACACCGCTAAAGAATATTTTCCACAACGATTTCTGGGGAACGTCCATACGAAAGGTAAGTACGAGTATGTACACATGATGTAGGGATTTTCTTGTTTGCAATGATAGTCGCATTTCGTTTGGGATGTTGGGTTGCAATCGTCTTTTGTTGTGTCCTTTGATTGTAGGGTAAGGTTAGTGACTTGGGAGATATTACAATATTTACTACCATGACTGTTTCTTATTGGTAGCATGTTATCTTTTACGAGATTTTAGTAAATCTTTTCTGTAAACATAGTTTGATTTTGTTTATGTAAGAATTGGGATTTTAGTAAGTTTTTCTTTTTATTAGGGTTTTGTATTAAAAACAAAACCCTTATGAAATCGGTCAAATGTCTGTCCGTCTGTCTGTCTGTCCGTCTGTCCATGAAATATTTCACGAACGGCTGAAGCTACATACATGAAATTTTGTGGGAGTATGTAGAATTATTATAATTCGCCGGAGAAAGCGATTCGTTGTAATAAGCTGACTTTAAGGGGACTTAGAGGGGAAATGAAGGTCAAAATTTTTTTTTCATCTGGTATAGGCAAGTTGGGGTATCATCAGAAAGGTAACACAGAGTACATTTCATTCCCGGTATTTTCATCAAATTTGAAAAAAGGGGAAAAGAGATAGAGGGGAAAATATGTGATCCGAGTTTGTCCCCCCTCCCCTTGCATTTCGATACCGTTATACTTAGAAATATGAAAATTTGCAGAAAAGCGGCATTTTACTAGTATAGAAAACCAGAAATCGTAGAATTTTGATATCTCATCAAAAAAGGTTAATAATAGTACATTTCTATAGTTGCAGTTAGCATACCCCTGCACGTCTCAAGCACACCCAAGGTCAAAAATATTGATGGCCAATGATAACCAACATCATTGGCAATAATATCTCTAAGTTTCATTACAATCACATAATATTTAATAATAGTACATTCATTTAAAGTTAGGCATTTTGACACTATCCACACAAAAATTACACCTACCGGCCTCATAGGTGTGAGTACTACTTTTATGTTGTTTTTCGTAGTGCGAATTGCAGTAATTAATCATTTTTGAAAGGGTAAAGATTAGTTGGGGCGCTGCGTCGTAATTGGCAAACTTTACCGGGTGGAAGGGGGAGGGGTCCACATAGAGGTGAAATTAAGGTCAAATTTTTTTTTTATCGACTGGTATAGGCAAGTGAGGTGTCGTGAGAAAGGTAATGTTGAGTACATTCCATTTTTTCGCATTTTCTT
This sequence comes from Chloromyia formosa, assembly GCA_964017055.1. Lineage (NCBI taxonomy): Eukaryota > Metazoa > Arthropoda > Insecta > Diptera > Stratiomyidae > Chloromyia > Chloromyia formosa. Next base: position 63,204,102 of record OZ024815.1, on the reverse strand, counting down.
GAAATTTGTAGAAAGGTGAATAGTGGGGGAGGAGAAAATATTAGTTCGTAATCCCCCCCGTGGCATTTCGAGACTGTTAGAATTATGAAAACTTACAGGAAGGTGGTTTCCGAATAGCATATAAAATGGAAAATAATGGAATCTGTATATCTTCTCAGAATAGGTAAATAATAGTTTATTTCTGTAGTTACAGTTAGCACACCCCTGCATGCCTTAAACACTTTCGAGGTCAAAAGTACTGATGGCCAACAATAACCAACACCTTAGGCAATAATATGTTCTAAGTTTCGTTACAATCACGTAATATGAATTGGCATGTAAAATGTAAGTGAGTAAGACATTTTAATTATGTTTTTTTTGTCCATCTGAGTGGTATCAAGAAGAGCAAGGAGCCGATATTTATATACCAAAATAAGCGCTTGCTACAAAACCCTCGGATTGCGGGCGTAGCCCTCTATATTCCGGATTCATTATACTTTTCACAGATGTGATGTGATAGTGTACATTAACTTTGTCATGGAGTTTGCAACGCACAGAAGGAAGCATCTCCGACCATATAAACTATATATATTCTTGATCAGTATGATGAGACGAGTCGATTAAGCTTTGTCCGTCTGTCTGTCTGGTTCTATGTAAACTAGTCCCTCAGGTTTAAAGCTACCGAGCTGAAATTTTTTAAAAAGCCTTTTTTCTATTGTAAGCTGTAAATATGTCGGAACCAACGAAATCTGACCATTACGTCATATAGCTGCCATAGGAACGACCGGTCCAAAAATTAGTCTTTGTGAGAAAAACTTTTTTATTTCTTGAGTTATCTTTTTCAAATTTCACACTAATCGATAGAATCTTCAGTCAAATCATTTCATATTTAATTTGGTTGTAATTGGACTACTCTATCATATACGAGTAGACTTGCGAGCAACAAGCGTCTGTCGATGTCTGGTATTCTGATGCTCGATGGTTACCTGCACATTTTGGGCAAATATCAAGAGTACTCTTGCAATATTTTCCTATATGCCCATATTTTTGGCATTTGTAACACCTCACATCAATAACTTCAGCCCAGAAATGACTGGCATAATTAATGTTAACATACCTATTGACTAGCCGCGAGTAAAGATCTCCAGTAGTTTCAAATATAGCAGTATATTTATGCTCTTGCTTCTTGTAGCTTTTGTATTGCAGAAACCTCAACTCGATATCTCGACTAATTCCATAATTCAGAGTTATGATTTCTTGCTTAAGCTCATCTACCGAATATTTTTTACGGATACCGTATATAGCCAATTTTGGAAGACGTTCTTTGACGATTCGACGGAATAATTATTGTTTAACTTAGCTTTGAGCCCTTCCAGAAGTTCCTTACAGTTCTGTTCGGTGTTAGTTTTCAACAGGACTCCCCCGTCTCTCAGATTTCTAGTATAAGTGATGGGGGTTTGGGCTTCGCGGGGTTTGAAATTTTCCCTCACAGTAGCCATGGTAATTTCACTGCTTTGAACTTCTTTTGGTTTTATAATTACCCCTCCGTTGTAGACTTTGGACATGTCTTCAGCATTGTCATCACATTTTGACACCTTTATATAAGTCATGGATCCAAAGCTTACTTTAGCAGAATTTTATGCCGTAGAATCATCAATCTTCTTATTTATACTCGTAAGTTTATCGTCAATACATTTGAATTGACGATTTATTATTGCGTCCACTTTGCTGTCGCCTTTGGTGGTAATATCAACTACCAAAGAAGCTTGGGACTCATTTTTAGTAAATGTACTTCGTCCACTTATTACGGTCGCTATCTCAAAGCCACATAATCCCACGTTTACAATATAGGGTTTGCATTGCTTTGTACTCTATTCGATATTCGCTGCACTCTCTACATTTAGGTGCTTTTAATTTGTAACCCTTTTGATTGATAAACTCAAATTCATTGAGATATAATCATATTTTGTCGATAAGGAACCAACAATTATGTCAGATCTTTCAGCTGGCTGTAACTATGCGTTCAGAAGCCACAAATTATTGAAAAGCGTTTTCTTCTATTTTACCTACCAATTTTACCGGCTTTTTTCACTTTACCGCCTATTTGGAACATATTGTACATAATGGGTGGTATGCATAATAATGAGGATATACTCAAGAGTGAAGTCTATTGAGGACATTCCTGAGTCTGCTATGTTCGGTGAATCGAGTGAAAAAGTTGTATGCATAAAACTACTCTCCGCTCCATAGTGAAAATTGAGTGGAATTCTGTCAACTCAGCTTTAGTCCACTCGAATCACTTTATGCATACCACCCATTGTGAATACACCTTCTCTTGCCACAGCGCACAATAGCACTGCATGTAAGCCGGTCCAAACAACAGTTCGACGGCAGACCCGTCCATTGATATACAAAAGAAGAGGATGGAGACCAACGGATGTGTGTGCTGTATGTGTAGGGCAAAGAACTAGAAGATAATATGGAACGGGGGTTTTCACACAGAGCCCATACGTGTTTGAAACATAAATGTAATCCCGTCACTCTCCCCCTCTTTAAGTTTGTAGACCGATTGTGTCAGTTTGGACACAAACGTCATTGGACGATTGTGTCACTTTGGACAGAAACGTCATTCCAAAGCCATCTGATCAAAAGTTTTTGTCGTATCGTTAGTTTCGCGACTAAATACCAGTGCTCTCGCCTTGTGTTTAGCCGATTTGACATTAATTACTCGATTCCAAACGAATTTAAAAGTGATTGTGCCGATAATTAGCGCGTGTCATTGCCGTGAACTTTTATAAAACTAATAATGAAGTGCGTTGTACCGGGTCGCGAAAACACCACGTTTTTACCTCCAAATTGCGTATCGTTTCACATGTAAGTACATATTTATATGATTTGTGATGAAGTCTCCTTAAAATCAACTGGTAATTTTCACGGTGTTCATTTACAATTTGCATTTTTTACGAATTCGGTCCAGTGTAAGCAAACAAGAATCGCCGACTTGACTTTTGTCATCCAAGTGACTTTTATCTTTTGTTATGTGCCATTGGCGTAGTCTAAAATATTTTTTTAGGGGGGCTGGTAAATTTGATATTGAAATTAAATTTTTAATGTACATTATATATTTACAGTTTTGAAAATACGCAAAAACAGTAGGTAAATGACGGTAAGTACTAATTCACTCACAATTAAATAAAAGTAATCATGTTTTTTTCTAATTTATTGTATATTCCAGGTTTCTGCCGTTCTAAAATCGAAAACACGTTCGAACGGAAAGTCCTTCGGCAAATTTTCGGAGCAGTTTACGATCGAGATGGCTGGCGCATCCGGTACAACTACGAGTTGTATGAACGCTACGATGAGCTGGAAGTTTCCAAAATCGTGAAACTACAACGTCTTCAATGGGCATTACATGTACAACGAATGAACGATGTTCGCATGCCTAAACAAGTAACGAACGGACGGCGCGTCGACGAAACGAGTCTGCCAGGAAGATAGAGAGCTCATTGGGAGAGTTCAGTATATGCTGACGCCGAGCAACTACTGGGCTTTTAAGATTGGAGGATGCGGTCATGTGACCGAGATAATTGGAGGACAACGATCTAGGCGGCCAGAGCCCGACGTCGAACTGTTGCGCCACGATGATGATGATATGCAAAATGCAGAATCATTGATAACATCGTTCATCAAATCAGCATCGGAGCAAATGGTAGTAGCATGTATGTGCATTTGTACTCATCATCATCGCGGCGCGACAGCCCGACGTCGGGCCTTAGATGCAGGTGGTGGTGCATTTGTACTAAATGCATGGAATTTTCATTGCAATAAAATTTCAGTCAATATCTTCAAAACATTTTGTATGTAAATCATTTGGGTTATATTATTATACGTTCACACTACACCTACATTATTTCATCTGTGCCAGCTGAAATGAATCTGAAACTGTCAAATCCACACGATTTTCAATTCACAACACCCAGATTAAGCCGCTGGTGAAGCAATCTGGCTATGGTGTAGACGTAATATAATTTCTTCTCGTCAGGTGCTTTGGAAACTCAGAATATGATCGAGTTGACGGAAGTTCTAAGTATTCAATTTTTCGCATTAGTCGTCAATCTACCCTTTTTATGACAGCGGGGACCGAACTAAATCTAATACTTAGTTTGAAAGGTCAATCCATATTAAATCAAGCCCAAAACTATCAATTTTGCATTGGTAAGAATGCGGTATTTTGCACGACATAAAGTCGTCTCACCATGCGTCCATTTGGACGCGGACCCGAATGTAATCTGTCATGGAGTTTTGTTAAAATCCATAAAAAAAATACTAGTCAATGTAGCCACGATGAAAATACTCCAAATATACAAGGGGGATTCACACCCCCTGTCGTATATGTCGTATTTGTCGTAAACTTCTGTCATCTCCATAGTAAAATGACGTGAGCATGAATCCTCCTACTATAAATATACCTTTGTCACAGGAATGATTTATGGTTGCTTTCATCATCATCATTGTAGCGCGACAGCCTGACGTCGGACTGCATTTTGGATAAATACATTTTTGCCGGATTTTTTTGTGACACTTGGTTTCATTTTGCCCACCAACTTAGTATGCTACAGCTTAGCTCGGTAACGCACCGGGCATTTTTTTGACCGACGCGAAGTTAGCCCCCCCAATCTTACGGAATACGAATTTTTCAGTTCAGATCGTTTGTCGGTCGTTTGTCGGTGATTGTCGGTCACTTTAAAACGTTTGTCGGTCCGTAGGTGCTGACTTATAGACGTATCAAATATTTGCGTTAAGTTGGCCCCTCCTGAACTTAAAAATCGCCGTTAGCGAAAACAACTTGTTGGATTTCGATGCAAAATCGTTTGTCGGTCACGTTTTTCGTTTGTCGGTTATGAAAAATGAGTATTTATATAAGAAATTAGTAATTAAAGCTTTGCTTACGAGCTGTCATACTTGTCTCCCGTTTGTAGAGCTTCTCTGTAAACGGAGCATGGTTCGGATCTGTGCTATGGAGACTTTCATATGCGTAGATGTGCAGCCAGCTGATTTTGACGATCAGATGGTTTGCACCATAGCCAAATATCTTGTTGGATTTGTTGGAAGCCAATAAAAAAGAAGAAGAAGAATGGTTTCTGAAATGGAAAATATCTTGTTGGATTCCAGTTTGGAATAAACGTTCATCGGATTTGATATGTTTGAGGAGCCAAATCGTTACAATCAGACCTCATCAAATCAACTGTACAACTTAAGCGATGCTATTCCGGAATATGTGAAAGCAGCGGCAGCAACAACAACAGGTAGATCTGTTTTCGCCGCTGTCGCTGCCGCTGTATTCAATCTAGGTAGGTTAAGGGAAATGCATATCTAACTTTGTATTTCGCTGCCGCTGCTGCTGCATTCTGCGTTCAATCTGATTCAGGCATTTTAAACTGTCGAATCGTTTCTGTCCGCAAAATTTTAAACTGAACCCAGGTAATTAAGAAAGCGAGTACGGAAAAGTCATTAGTGGAGCAAATACCCAATAGACGAAAGGATCTTTTTCTAACCATGTGCTCATTAAGGAATGCGGGTACAAAGTAACGCAACAGTCATAAAGTTCAATTAAAAAAACCTATACAAGGAGTAATCAGAAGGATGTTTTGTTGTGAACATTATGTTCGTAAAGCATGTCTGGCCAGACCCATATGCGTTTTGTGTAAAAAACGATGCCATTAAACCTCTTTACCTCGAATTTTTAGTCTCTTCCTATTTTAACCAATATGAACAAACAGACATGCGTTCAAATGAATACATGAGTTTGTATACATTTTTTAAGCCCCAGACCTTCAGAATGTAAAGCATATATTGTTTTTGTCGCTGGGGTCGTAAGCTTCCGCAATCCCCACAGTAAAATGACGAAAGTTCACAACTTTACAACACGACGTTTACGGCGTGATGAATCTGCTTCTTCTTTTTCCTTTTGGTTCAGATTTTAGATATACAAGATATTAGTGACGCAAATCATCTGATCGTCAAATCAGCTGGTCGCAGGTCTACACCGAGCATATAAAATTCTCCATAGCACAGATCCAAACCATGCTGCGTTTACAGAGAAGCTCTACGGAGAACCGCTTGACAGCTCGTAAGCAAAACTTTAATTACTAATTTCTTATATAAATACTCATTTTTCAGAACCGACAAACGAGAAACGTGACCGACAAACGATTTTGCATCGAAATCCAACAAGTTGTTTTCCCTAACGTCGATTTTTATGTTCAGGAGGGGCCAACTTAACGCAAATATTTGATACGTCTATAAGTCAGTAACTACGGACCGACAAACGTTTGAAAGTGACCGACAATCACCGACAAACGACCGACAAACGACCGACAAACGATCTGAACTGAAAAATTCGTATTCCGTAAGATTGGGGGGGCTAACTTCGCGTCGGTATTTTTTTGCGGTCTTCTACGTTTCAAGCCCCACAACTGGACCGAATATTTTTTTATTCTCAAATTCTCTCCCGAGCTAAGCTACAGATGCATACCAAGTTTTTGTGCAGAATGAAACCAAGTGTCACATAAAATTCCAATTAAGAGCGCGTTGACACGATCAAACTACGGTTTGACAAACCACCTACTTGAACGTGTCAACCCCTTGTCAAACTGGTTTGATGTCTTGTGCTTCTGTCACTGCCATCTTTACTCTCAGGCCGGAGTGTCAGCTGATTGTCAAAGCACTAACGACATGACAAGCAGTCAACGAAGTGTGAACGCGTGCGGTCGCCCGGTGAAATATCGCGATAATTGTGTGTAAAAGTGAGTTTAGTGCCGGAATTTTAAGTGTAACTAAAAGAAGTGGCTATCAGTGCCGTGTGAAAGTGAAAAAAACGTGAAGTGCCGGGAAATATCGAGTAAAATAGTGTATTGAAAAGTGCGAGGTTAAGAAAGTGCGAGGTTAGGAAAGTGCGACACGTGAAATTTCGCATTTTTCGTTTATTTTCCGGCAATTCGGTAAGTGTGAATGGTACAGCACTACCCTGCGACGAATCCTCGGGCCGGTGAGTTTAGCGGAAACTCCCGGAAGTGCCCCAAAAAGTGAATTCAAAGTGGTTGTCAAATGACAACATTACAGGTGATTTCCGGCCTTTTCATCGGAATTCATAGGGTAAGTATGCGTTTTTTGTTGTGGTAGAATTTAAGTGGATTGATGCGCCCCAAAGTGTGGATTTTGACCACGATGTTGACGATCCGGACGAAAGTTTCACAGCTAGGCATCTAGTCCTGTCAGCTGCAGTGAAACTTTCGTCTGGCTCGTCAACAACGCGTTTAAGACCCGTATTTTGGGGTGCATCAATTCACTAAAACTTTTGCACAACAAAAAACGTATAATTACCCTATGAATTCCGATGAAAAGGCCGGAAATCACCTGTAATGTTGTCATTTGACAACCACTTTGAATTCACTTTTTGGGGCACTTCCGGGAGTTTCCGCTGAACTCACCGGCCCAAGGATTCGTCCCAGGGTAGTGCTGCACCATTCACACTAGCCAAATTACCGGAAAATTAACGAAAAAAACGAAATTTTTCGTGTCGCACTTTCATAACCACACTCATGTCTCGCGCACTTTCGAGCAGTTCATTTGGGTCGGAAGTTCGCGGCACCTTGCATTTTTTTCACTTCCAAATATCAGTGGCAAGCACTACTTTCAACTGCACTTAAAATCGCGACACTAAAATCACTTTTACGCACGAAAATCGCCAAATTTCAAGAGGTCGACTGCATGCGTTCTTCACTTTGTTTACATATGGTTCACTGCTTGTCATGACGTCATTGCTTTGACACTCCGGCCTGAGAGTTAAGATGGCGGTGCTTCTGTCAAACTGTAGTTGGACGGTGCTCAACTTTTCATCAAATGCTAGTTTGTCAAATCGTAGTTTGATCATGTCAACGCGCTCTAACACTGAAATAATTCGCATTTGCACATTGCAAGAACATTGAATACATAAAAGTAAAATTTCTGCCGATAATTTAATTCAAATTTACGCGCCAAATCAATGCCCCCAATTCAGAAAAGTTGCCTACGCCTTTTAGATCTTTGTTGGTGTGCAGCATCTTTCATAGTGTGTGTGAAAATCACTGAAATTGTATTCAAAAATTTTGTCGAACAGCCGCCCTTTGGTGTAGGGAACCAAACTGTTGTTTTCTTTTTTTGGCTACCATCAGCTGTTTTTACTTTTGATGACAATTCTAGACGTCATTTTCGTGCTGATTGAAATCCAATTGTGTGATATCAGTGAAAATTGATTGATTTTTGAGTGAAAACGCGGTTAGTTTAATTGTAATTGCCACCGGAACTGTAAATTAATGTTTCAGTGTCGATTTAGTGTACTCAGTAAGTTGATTCAATGTGCAAAATCGTGTAAATATCACTGAAATATGGTGTGCAGTTGTAGTTTGCGCGAAACAGATGAAATTCTCGACAAAGTTGAGTGTCGGTTCTCAGGTAAATACCCTGATTGCTTTCAAAATTTAGTGTAGTTTCGCTCTATGTATTTCAAATTCCCATAGTGTAAAGATCTTTTTCGGAAACTAAATGTTTTTGCTCGCGGTCCATCAGCCATCAAATGAAAATAAAAGTTGCCCACGTGGGTTATCAGCTGATTTACTTTTGTTTCAGTGGCGTAGCGTTTAAAGTGTGATGTGTGGGTGAAAGAAAGTGGGAAAGTTTTGTTTTTACTAATGGTCAATTAATTAGAAAGGGCCAAATCTGGTCAGATAATTTTGTATGAAAATGTGAGATCCATACAAATGTGATTTTGCGGTTCACACAAGCTGCCAAATCAAGTGATTTCGCCTGTAGTGTGAAACTACTTTCTCAATTGCGTGTAGTGACGAACGGTTCGGTACGATTGCTGTGGCGAATATATTAATATAAAATAAACTGAGCACCATAGCGACTGCATCTGTCCTAAAAACGTTTATAAAAAGTGGAAGTGATGAAAATTTCATTCAGCACGTCCTATGAAGTTCATGTGGTTCGATGGTGGTCACGAACGGTTTGATCGATCGTCTGTTGCGAACTTTAAACAATTCATACTTGCAACAGTAAGGCCGGCCGCATCTTGGACGTAGGCAGGGCAGCGCAGCGCGCACATGGCATTTTTGTTGTAAATTCAGCTTTTGACAATTGTTACAACAACAATGCAATGTGCGCGCTGCCCTGCCTACGTCCAAGATGCGGCCGGCCTAATAAATTTCGTAACTCGCATCAAATTTTCCCAGTCCCCAAAAATATGATCACCTACGCCATTTGTTAAAATGTAATAGTGGTCGTGTGACAACCACATATAGGCGAATGGTTCCCAAATTTTTCGATATGACTACTTCCTGTGTCTTCTTCTTCATTGGACCCGTCCATCAATTGTTTGTTGTCGATGTCGACAACTTCATTCAGTACGCAACAATAGCCGCCGCCATCGATTCCCGCAACATTTGTGCGAAACACGAGAGTAATTTTTGGCAATTTCATTTGTGTGTGCAGTTTTTGAAGAAATTGACGTTAAAAACGGGCGTGGCATTAAATACATATGTAGATGATAATTTGCTACATTACGCAATAGAATCAACCATAATGGAGGAGATAGAGGGTGGTGTGCTCGTGAAAATCCTTAGCAAGGAAGAACTTCACAAGATTCCCGACAATGTGCAAGGCAAAGTGGAAAAGTACTTTGAGGAAAGATTCGAGGAGTTTATGAGAGCCAAAGCACTCGGTGAGGCATCGAAAAACTGTTTGGGTAAGTGGATTTGACGTTGTATTGTCTAAATACTGGCTATCAGCCGGGAGAATGGCGCGTTCGACGGCCGGGCGCCGCATTTTTAGGGTTTTGTAGTAAAAACAAAACCCTTATGAAATCGGTCAAATGTCTGTCTGTCCGTCTGTCCATGGAATATCTCACGAACGGCTGAAGCTACATACATGAAATTTTGTAGGAATGTGTAGAATTACTATAATTCGCCGGAGAAAGCGAATCGTCGTAATAGGTCAACTTTAAGGGGAGGTCCCCATAGAGGGGAAATGAAGGTCGAATTATTTTTTGTTTGGTACAAGCAAGTGGGGTATCATAAGAAAGGTACCGTCGAGTACATTTTCTGGAATTTTTGTCAAATTTGATGAAACGGGAAAAGAGGGAGAGGGGAAAATATGTCTTCCGAGTTTGTCCCCCCCCCCTTGCATTTCGAGACCGTTATACTTAAAAATATGAAAATTTACAGAAAAGCGCCATTTTACTAGCGTAGAAAACCTAGATTTATAGAATTTTGAAATTTCATCAGAAAAGGTTAATAATAGTACATTTCTATAGTTGCAGTTAGCACACCCCTGCACCCCTTAAGCGCACCCGAGGTCAAAAATATTGATGGCCAATGATAAACCACTTTATAGGCAATAATACCTCCAAGTTTCATTACAATCACGTAATATTTAATAATAGTACATTCATTTAAATTTTGAGATTTTGATACCATCCATACAAAAAATGTACATAACCGGCTACATACTAGTACTGCATACTTGAATATTGTTTATTGTTTTTCGTAAGTGAATTGGAGTTAACCATTTCTGAAAGGGTGGAGATTGGTGGTATAGGAGTGGTAGGGGAGAGAAGTTTAAGGGGGGAGGTAGGTGGGTTGCTGCGCTAAGGGGAGGTTCCCATAGAGGGGAAGTTAAGGTCAACATTTCTTTTCATCTGATATGGGCAAGTGGGGTATCATGAGAAAGGTACTACCGAGTACATTCCATTTTAGGCGTCTTCATCAAATTTGAAGAAAGGGGAAAAGAGGCAGAGGGGAAAATATGAGATCATATTTTGCCCCACCCGCCTTACCATTTCGGGGTATGCTGGTCGCTGACTCTATTCTCTATAATTATTCAAACAATTTATTTTCAATATTTTTTATGCAAACTTACAATTTGCAATATTGTCTTAACATGAATGGTTAAGCATCTCTATTTTCCGGTTTCATTTGTCTAGTTGTCAAACGCGAGGTCGTTTCCCGGCCGGCAAATCAGCGTCAATTTGACGACAAATGAATGGCAAATTTTGACTGGAGAAATCGGATGGTAATTGGCTGCAGTTGGAAAAGAGTTGAATTACATCGTGTTATTAAAGCGAGTCACCCGCAGTAGCTGATTTATGGAATGGAAATGGATCGAAAGTTTTTGTCCGTGTTTCGACTACTTTTTGCTCGAGCCGGTTTTTATCTTATGCCTGCTACAGATAATGGCCCATCGATGGTGACTTTGATAGCCGCCATCGCACACCAAATGTCAATTCGAATATTTTCAAATGTTGTCCGTCCACACAATGGTCTTCGATGGGCCATTGAAATTGAAACCTGTCGCTCTGTGCGTCACGGCAGCTAAAATCAAACGGATCGCGTACGACAGAAGGTCGATGATAGTAGCATTGCGATAATTGAGTAGTGGCCCGTCAACTTAAATCAGCTGTTCAAAGTTGTGTACGCGATGGGCCATCGCATGGAGGAAAATGGCTCTCGAAGCCATTTGTGGCCATCCGATGGCCCATCGCTGTTGACAGAAATGACGGTTCCGCGGCATTGGCCACTGAACGCCATCCGCCCGTCCACACAATGGTGATGGCTTCAAATGGCCGGGGATGGGCCATTGTCTGACAATGGCATTGGCCATTGTCTGACAATGGCCCATCGCGATTGTCACTTTGATGGCCGCCATCACGCACCAAATGTCAATTCAAATGCTTTCAAACATCGTCCGTCCACACAATGGTCTTCGATGGGCCATCAAATTGCGCATAGTGGACCGTTGAAATTGACAGCTGCCGCTCTGTGTGTCACGGCAGTTATAAACAAAACAAGCGGATCAAGATTCACACTTGCGCTCAAAACAGTCTAGTCAAACATTTATTTTGATGCCGATATTTCTACGTATCCGACCGTTTCAGACCAAGTGATGTGGCCAAATAAAAAAATCCATGATATGGTGAATTTTAGTTTGTACTATAAGTACAGTTTCAGGTGAACTGGTTAGACAAACTTCAGATTACTGTTTATACTCGTGACTCAACTCCCCGAGTCACGAGCAAAGTGACTAGCTCGCTGTGCACAACCAAGCACCATTCCGTCCACGGATTCATCGAGCGGACAAATGGCTTGTTTGGTGATTGTTCGTAAAATCCTCAGCGTATGGATACCAGCAGAGCTCGGCTCGGCATTCGTTGCACTCGTCCACTCGATGAATCGCTGAACGGGAAAGACACATGGTGTTTGGCTGTTCACAATGCGCTAGCCACCTGACCACACTGAGATTTTTTCCATTTACCGGACGAAATTGAACATAATGAAAGTCCTAAACAAAGTGAAAGCACAATCATCCGTATGTAGTAGCCTGTCAACTTAAATCAGCTGTGGAAAGTTGTTGTTCAGCTGTGTACGCGATGGGCCATCGCGTGGAGGGAAATGGCTCTCGAAGCCATTTGTGGCCATCCGATGGCCCATCGCTATTGACAGAAATGACGGTTACGCGGCATTGGCCACTGAACGCCATCCGCCCGTCCACACAATGGCGATGGCCCCGAATGGCCGGGGCTAGGCCACTGTCTGTAGCAGGGATTACCTATGTTGTATGTAGAATTCTGGCAGTCATTTCAATGCTATGACAATTTCGTAGAAGAAATCTTCCTTCGAAACGCTTAACCTCACTTTGTCACCAATTCTCGACTTCATCTTTGTGTGTATACACTCCCGGCCATTTGAATAGAGGCAGCCGGGGCGACTTCAATATCTGAGACGTCAAATTTTAATGATGGGTTTCGATCAAATTTGGTCTGAAATGAACGAATCTGTCCTTTTCCGCCAGCTCATAACCGTTTTGGAGATATTTATACCCTTCACGGATGGGATAGGGGGCCAAAACTCCTCTTCCATAGTCCTCCGCGTGGGCGCCCCCTGGAACGGCAGTGGTCACTGACCATTGCCAACCAACGTCAAGCCGCCAGTGATGGCGGTGCGATGATTTGGTTGAGGTACCCCTGTGGTGTGGGGTGTAAAAAAAATACCACGGCCTTTCCCTTTGAGGGCCTGTCGTTAAAACCGACAATCAAAGGACAGGATGTGTATGCCAGCAACTTGCACTATCCGAAATCTTTATATGCTAACGAAACGTCAACTATGCCTCGGATAAGGACTGACTCAACGGTTACTACTTTTAGCTATCGTACAATGACAAAGATTGGATTCTGGAATGTGCGTACTCTCCTGGACAATGGATCAGAAGGTCCCCAGAACGCACGATTTCTTCAATTAGAGAGTGAATTTCTGAGGTACAAATTAAATATCTTAGGAGTTAGTGAGATAAGATGGTGGAACAGCGGAGAATTCATCTCTCCAACGGGCAGCACTGTAATGTTGTACTCCGGTAAAGCTACCGGTAGTCGCCGTGAGTCAGGTGTGGGGCTCCTTTTAACCAGAGCCGCACGAAACTGTCTCTTATTCTGGGAGCCGGTCTCTGACAGAATCTTGACCGCCAGGTTCCGGACCAAAATGAGGAACATCTCAATAATACAATGTTATGCCCCTACTGAACCCGACAATGTCTTGGCAAAAGAGGACTTTGAGATTCGCAGTGGAGTTCGGCAGGGGTGCATCCTCTCACCGATCCTATTCCTCATTGTGATCGGCGATGTGTTGCATGCAGCCCTATCCGAACTCGATAGAGGAATTCAATGGACTTTGACATCTTATCTACAACATCTTGACTACGCTGACGACATATGCCTACTCTCCCACAAAATCATGGATCTGTCCGCAATGGCGTTAGATATCGAGAGGGAGGCAAGCAAGGTTGGGCTAAAGATTAATACCAACAAGACCAAGGTTATTAGCCTGCAGTTGCGAAAAAGAAATCCGACACCTATTGCCATCAATATTAATGGGCAGCCTGTGGAGAAGGTGGACAACTTTGTCTACCTGGGTAGCATTGTTGCCGAAAATGGTGGTACGGAGCAGGACATCGCTCGTCGGATCAACCAGGCTAAACGCGCATACGGCATGCTGTCCAAAATCTGGCAGGGCAGTTATCTCAGCATCAAGACCAAGCTGGGCCTGTTTCGCTCCCTGGTACTATCAGTGCTTTTGTATGGGAGCAGTACATGGAAAGTTTCCGTAGGAGTTACCAGAAAGCTGCAAGTTTTCGTCAACTCATGTCTTCGTCGAATTTTAAGAATTTTCTGGCCCGAAACAATATCAAATGAAGAGCTAAGTCGGCGTACGGGTCAGATGCCAATCGACGAATTGATACGCAGGCGAAAATGGCAGTGGATAGGTCACACATTGCGGAAGAGTGATAACTGCACTGCTTTGCATGCCATGAAATGGAACTCCATTTCCAACCAAGGCCAACCAAGAGGGGGTCCTCGAATCACATGGCGTCGATCTGTGGCAAAGGAGTGTCAGGTACTGGGTAAGTCTTTTGGGGAGTTGCGTCCCATTGCCCAGAACAGAGTACGATGGCGCACAGGAGTAGTTGACGCGCTATGCCCCGCTAGGGGTTAAGGCAAAGTAGTAGTATCCCATCCCATTATCTATCTAAAATCAAAACCTTCATCATTTATCTACCAAAGTAATCCCATCTAAATCCATTCATATTCATCTCTATGCAGTATGCAATGCACGCATTGTGTATACTTCTAAATATATACGCAACAACCCATGCTGACTGCAAATGCAAACATCATTGACTTACGTCGTGTCGCACCGCACAGCCAAGTTTCACCAAATACAGAAAAGAATCCCAACATTCTAAAACAAAAGTATTCGTCTTACGTATCATCATCTCAAGCGCTCAACTTTAGATGAAACCAAACAAAAACCCATAGCTTCCACTTGCACTACAGCTACAGTGTAAAGCAGCGTTCTGACGGGGCAAATACATGACATCGTGGCACGCTTTCCATCTCATGCTTGTACCGAGCGTGGACTGGAAATTGAACTGCCTTGGGTCGTGGACCGTTCACACGACCACGATTCATTTTATCCCATAAATCATTCTGTTTCAAGCAGTTACACCATTACTATACCCTAGTTTTAAATAAACTGTTTTGTGGCCATAACTTCTAAAATACATATAAGGAATTTAGCATTTTTGAAACCATTTTGACCCCCCTTAAGAACCCCCATCCGGGCTGAGGAGCATCCATCCCCACTATTTGGATGCTCCTCAGCCCGCATGGGGGTTCTTAAGGGGGGTCAAAATGGTGTCAAAAATGCGAAATTCCTTATATTTTAGAAGTTATGGCCACATAACATGGAGCATTCATCCCCACTATTTGGATGTTCCTCAGCCCTCTCCCTCCCTATCCCCTTCTCTCTTCTCTATGGAAGATTCGTTCAAAAAGAGCGATACAAAATCGTATCGCACAAAAAGATTCGTTCAAAAAGAGCGATACAAAATCAACTCGCACAAAAAGATTCGTTCAAAAAGAGTGACACGAAATCAACTCGCACAAAAAGATTCGTTCAAAAAGAGCGATACAAAATCGTATCGCACAAAAAGAGCGACACGAAATCAACTCGCACAAAAAGATTCGTTCTAAAAGAGCGATACAAAATCAACTCGCACAAAAAGATTCGTTCAAAAAGAGTGGTGCGTTCCGCTGCACCCCCACTAACTCAAATTGGGAAAAGGACTATTGTATAGTTATGTGCTAGTTATGTGCCGCATTCAAAAGTTTTGTGCTCGACAAATAAAAAAATATTGACACTTCAAAATGGAGGGTGTAGAGGTACGTTCCGCTACACTCCCCCACTAGAAATTCAAACCCGTGTTAGAGTTATGTGCTGGTTATGTGCCGTATTTAAAAGTTTTGTGCTCGTCAATTAAAAATATTATTAGCAAATCAAAATGGGGGGTGTATAAGAACATTCCGTTCTTTAATTTTGTCTCCGAAAGTTTTTTGCTAGAACTAATAGTTACGAAGTTACAAGCAAAGGAAAAAAAAACCAAAAAAAAAGACCTTTTATACCCTCCCCCGCGCGAGCTCGCACCCCACCGGCAGAAAGTTTTTTATATATGTATATTGTATAATATACTATTCAAAACAAAATAAGGGCCACCCGAATATTTTTGCTTCGATAACTAATTTTTATGAATGCCGTTATGTTTTCAAGTGTTTTGTTAACGATAACAGTGAATGGGCATGGAGGAATGGCGTGAGGTGCTTTTCACGGATGAGTGTAAAATGAAGTTTTTTTTTAATGACAATCGACTTATGAGAGTATGGAGAACCACAAAAAACAATCGGAAAATTACTAGTGGCCCTTATTTTGTTTTGAGGAGCAGATATACTGATAAGAAATGACACATTTGTATTTCATATGCATTTTTGGTGTTTCAAAAACTACTTCTTTATTTTTAATCATTGATTCGTTAGCCACAATGGTTTAATTTAATTCATGAGATTGCATGCCAACGGATCGCTATGAAATAAACTTGGGGCATACTGCGTATAGTGAGACACGGTGACGTATGATAAAAAACCAGGCCGAAGCGTATATACTCTAGACTTGTACAGACCTAGTGGTGATACCAATAGTACCAATAGGCAGCGACTACCTATATATGCATTAAAAGTGAGTTTCTTATATGGCCAGCTTATAGGGAAGGTTGGCACTCATTCAGGAGGATCTTGACCATTCTCAAAATCGACTAACTAACCCATTCTACAAATACATATTTGTCGAATTTTTCAAGTCGCTAGCTTCATTCTATCGAAAGTTATTGCTTATTTGAAGTCTCACTTGTATGGGTGGTAGAGGTTTCGTTTGTCGAATGTTACGCATTTTTAATAACAACCAACTACATCCCAGTACAAATCTTTTACCAAAATTTCAAGTCACTGGCTTCATTTTATCGAAAGTTATCGCTTATTTGAAGTTTCACTTGTAGGGGTAGGAGTTCCTTGGGTCGGATCTTGCCCATCATTGGCACCAACCAATTAGATTACCCTACAAACATTTAAAGAAAATTTCAAGTCTCTAGCTTCCCTTTATCGAAAGTTATCGCTTCTTTGAAGCTTCATTTGTAGGGGAAGTAGGGGTTTCGTTGGTAGGATTTTACGTATTTTCAATATTAGCCAACTGGATATTACTACAAACATTTGACCAAAATTTCAAGTCGCTAGCTTTATTTTGTAAGTTATCGCTTATTTTAAGTTTCATTTGTAGGGGAGGTAGGGGTTCCTTAGGTCAGATCTAACCCATCTTTAACTCCAGCTAACCTAATCTCATTTCAAACATTTGACCAAAATTTCAAGCCGCTGGCTTCATTCTTTCAAAAGTTATCGCTTATTTGAAGTTTCATTTGTAGGGGAGATAGGGGTTACTTGTGTCGGATCTTGCCCATTTTCAATACCAACCAACTATATCTTACTAGCAACATTCTAATAAATTTTCAATTTGCTAGTGTCATTCTATCGAAAGTTATCGTAATTAAAGGAATATTTAATTTTTTGAAATTGGTAGGGGAGGTAGGCGTTCCTTTGATCTGATTATGCCCAGCTAGAACTAGAACTGAAGCAGCTTCTCACCTCAGGGTTACATGCCAAAAATCAGGTATCTACGTCAATTGATTCAAAAGTTATAGACAAAAAACCTGAAAAGTAGGGTAGTACGGGGCTCTTTGTAAGAAAAGTACCATTAGTTTTCAGCTGATCAGTTTTATTTTTCCAGGAGAATATGAGATCACCCTCACGAACAATCTACCAAAGCTAGAGCCTGTCATGTTTATTTAATCGGGAGTTATGGATACCTCCCCCACAAATGTAAAATACATTTGTGGGGGAGGTAGGCGTCCTCTTGGCTTGATCATGCCCATTTTCAATACCAACCAACTAGATCACACCACCAGCATTTGACCAAAATTTCAAGGCTCTAGCTTCATTCTATCGAAAGTTATCGTGCGAACGGACAGACAGACAGACAGACGAACAGACAGACATGGCTGAATCGAATCAGGAGGTGACCCTGATCATTTATATATATACATTGCTATACCTCCGGAGCCTCCTTTAAGGTGTTACATACATATTTTCGTCGTGACAAAAACAATATACCCTACTATAAGTCTAGGGTATAACTAGGGTATAAAAATTAAGTACAGGGAGCCAATATTTGGTGATCGTAGGAAAAAGTTCCAGAAATTTTGAAACTTAGCACGATTATTGTTCGTGGAGGATATTATACTAAAAGTTTCTGCCGATGGGGTGCGAGCTAGCGCGGAGGGAGGGGGTTAAAGGGGAGTTTTTTTGTTTTTTTTTCTTTGCTTGTAACTCCGTAACTATTAGTTCTAGCAAAAAACTTTCGAGACAAAATTAAAGAGCGGAGCATTCTTATACACCCCCCCCCCCCCCATTTTGAATTGCTAATAATTTTTATACCCTAAACTTTTAGTAAAGGCTATATTGTTTCTGTCACGATGGAAATATGTAATACCTTAAAGGAGGCTCCGGAGGTATAGCAATGTATATACAGCTGTGTTCATGAAAATAGTAGTGCAGCTCAGTTCTAAATACTGCGCAGAAAATTTAAATGATAAAGCTATTTTAAAGAAAAACTAGACTAACAATTTTAATATATATATGTACATATTTTAATTAATATCCATGTAATTTTGTTTTAAAAACTAAGGTTTATTTGCCTGCACGGCTTAAACAAAACAATATAACAAAATTTTGTTGTTCATGAAAATAGTAGTGGCCACATGAAGGGAAAAACAAAACTGTATAACTTTATTCTAAATTGATTTTACAAGTTCTTAATATTGAAAAAAGTCTAGTATTTAGTTGTATATCCTTTATTTTTAATAACGACTTCGCACCGGCGGGGCATGGAATCGATAAGGTCCTGACGACGCTTCATGGGAATTTGAGACCATGCTTCCTGGACCACTTGCCAAAGCTGTGCTTTGTTTGAAGGATTTGCAGTTGCCACAACCCGTTTTACATCTCCCCATAAGTTTTCTATCGGATTAAGATCTGGGGACTGAGGTGGCCATTGCATCACATCGATCTTCTCGGATATAAACCAATCTTTCGCGAGCTTGCTAGTATGTTTCGGATCGTTGTCCTGTTGAAATGTCCATTTTATAGGCATTTCCCAACTGGCATATGGTAGCATTGTGTTTTTTTAGTATGTCAGTATAAACATTTTTGTCCATAATACCATTTATCATATGGATAGGACCAACGCCATTGTAAGAAAAGCAAGCCCATATCATTATACTTAGGCCACCATGTTTAACTGTCTTCTTGGTATACCTAAGATAATATTTGTGTTTTCTTGTTGCAGTTTTGTGTGCCTCCAGGGCGATTCACGAAAGAAATTCAAGTTGAGTGATTTTGTCTAACCAATATATTTCGGGCATATGCCCATCTTCAGGGTTCTATAAACAGAATACATATCAACTTATTAAATTTATATATTAATAAACAAACTACGGTCAAAAATATACCTTAGTTCTTTTTAAGTTATGAGAACAACGACTTGAACAGAATTTATGTGAAGCAAAAATGTCAATTACACTTAATGTCAAATATATAAAAATGCCGTACAGGTGTCAAATAATTAAAAATACATATTGTGAATAGCAGCTTAGTATACGTGAATATAATACAAAATTACTGTAATCCCATTTTGATCAAATTAAAATAGGTATTTGAATAGTCTTTTTTGTCATTTTTATCGTTGCAAGCAGTATTTTCATATTTAATTATTTGGTTGACTTCATGATTTGAAGCTTAGTTTTGTTTTGTTGACTTATTAAAATTGTTGCATCGTCAAACTTAAAATTGTGTTTTTTCTCAATTGCGTGCTTAGCTAGTGCTGATAAATTTACATTTAAAGTCTTCTTCGTATCATTTTTATGTTGGCTAACACGTGTTCCTAATTTTTGGATGGTTTCACCGATGTAAGTTTTATCGCAATCAGAGCAGTCTATTTTATACACAACTCCGGATCTTTCCTCTTTTGGAATTTTGGTTTTAAGATTAGTAAACATGTTGCTAACTTTGTTGTGCGGTCGCATTGATACGTTAAGTTCAGGGATAAAGTATCTGCATGATTGAGAAATCGACTCACTTATTCCTGGTACATATACCAAAGATGAGTAGTGTTGTGTGGAATCATTGGACTGTGGTATTTTTGTGTTATCGTCAGAAGATAGGTATGCATAGCTTGTTCTATCTGGAACATTCCGATGTTGTCTGACTTCTCCAATGATTTTCTCAATCATTTTGGCAGGATAGTTGTTTTTCCCTAGCACATGTTTTATACGTTGCAAATTCTCGTCCCAAAACTGCTTGTGACTGATTTCGAAACACCTTCCTAATGAATGATTTTGCAACATTCGTCTTCATTTTTATGGGGTGATTCGAATAATAGTTCAGCAGCCTATTTGATGCTATTGGTTTATGAAACCAGTTAGTTATTACACGGTGATTATTCGTTCTGTGTAGACTAAGATCTAAATAATCCAACCTCCATCTTGTTCAATCTCGTATGTAAATTTAATGTGAGGATCATAGTCATGAAGGGCGTCAAGTACTTGTTGAATTTTGTCCTCAGGAATGGCTGTTATGTGGTCATCCACATACGAGTGCCAAAATAGTGGTATGAAGTCTAATTTTAAGAGCGCTTCATCAACGAGGTCATCTAGAACACGTTCAACCAAAATCATTGGAGAAGTCAGACAACATCGGAATGTTCCAGATAGAACAAGCTATGCATACCTATCTTCTGACGATAACACAAAAATACCACAGTCCAATGATTCCACACAACACTACTCATCTTTGGTATATGTACCAGGAATAAGTGAGTCGATTTCTCAATCATGCAGATACTTTATCCCTGAACTTAACGTATCAATGCGACCGCACAACAAAGTTAGCAACATGTTTACTAATCTTAAAACCAAAATTCCAAAAGAGGAAAGATCCGGAGTTGTGTATAAAATAGACTGCTCTGATTGCGATAAAACTTACATCGGTGAAACCATCCAAAAATTAGGAACACGTGTTAGCCAACATAAAAATGATACGAAGAAGACTTTAAATGTAAATTTATCAGCACTAGCTAAGCACGCAATTGAGAAAAAACACAATTTTAAGTTTGACGATGCAACAATTTTAATAAGTCAACAAAACAAAACTAAGCTTCAAATCCATGAAGTCAACCAAATAATTAAATATGAAAATACTGCTTGCAACGATAAAAATGACAAAAAAGACTATTCAAATACCTATTTTAATTTGATCAAAATGGGATTACAGTAATTTTGTATTATATTCACGTATACTAAGCTGCTTTTCACAATATGTATTTTTAATTATTTGACACCTGTACGGCATTTTTATATATTTGACATTAAGTGTAATTGACATTTTTGCTTCACATAAATTCTGTTCAAGTCGTTGTTCTCATAACTTAAAAAGAACTAAGGTATATTTTTGACCGTAGTTTGTTTATTAATATATAAATTTAATAAGTTGATATGTATTCTGTTTATAGAACCCTGAAGATGGGCATATGCCCGAAATATATTGGTTAGACAAAATCACTCAACTTGAATTTCTTTCGTGAATCGCCCTGGAGGCAACACAAAACTGCAACATGTAAATTGCATCGATTCCGGCAAAAACAACAAAAACCATCTAATAATATTTGTGTTTGGTGGACGTCGTACATACTGCCTAGAGCCTGTTCCACCAAATAAAACAATTTTGCTTTCATCTGTCCACAATATGTTGCGCTATTTTTCGGCGGGCCAGACCAGATGAATATTTGCAAATCTAAGCCGTTTTTCCACATGCTTCCGAGTCAAAAGGGGTACCTTTCTAGGACTTCTGGCATTTAACTTGTGCTCAATTAGATGACGAAGGACTGTAACATCACTGACCGACAGATTTAAATCATTTTTGATAACTTTAGAGGATGATGACGGCCGAATCTTGCTAAAGCGCACAATGCGTCTATCTTCGACAGCGGTTGTTTTGCGTTTCCCACCACGATTTTCTGGCCTTTTTAGGGTTTTGTATTAAAAACAAAACCCTTATGAAATCGGTCAAATGTCTGTCCGTCTGTCCATGAAATATCTCACGAACGGCTAAAGCTACATACATGAAATTTTGTGGGAGTATGTAGAATTATTAATTCGCCGGAGAAAGCGATTCGTTGTAATAGGCTGACTTTAAGGGGATGTCCCCATAGAGGGGAAATGATGGTCAAAATTTTTTTTTCATCTGGTATAGGCAAGTGGAGTATCATGAGAAAGGTAACATCGAGTACATTTCATTTCCGGTATTTTCATCAAATTTGAAAAAAGGGGAAAAGAGATAGAGGGGAAAATATGTGATCCGAGTTTGTCCCCCCCCCCCCTTGCATTTCGATACCGTTATACTTAGAAATATGAAAATTTGCAGAAAGGCGGCATTTTACTAGTGTAGAAAACTGAAAATCGTAGAATTTTGATATCTCAACAAAAAAGGTTAATAATAGTACATTTCTATAGTTGCAGTTAGCATACCCCTGCACGCCTCAAGCACACCCAAGGTCAAAAATATTGATGGCCAATGATAACCAACATCATTGGCAATAATATCTTTAAGTTTCATTACAATCACATTATATTTAATAATAGTACATTGATTTAAAGTTAGGCATTTTGACACTATCCACACAAAAATTACACCTACCGGCCTCATATGTAGGTGTGAGTACTACTTTCATGTTGTTTTTCGTAGTGCGAATTGCAGTTATTTAATTAATCATTTTTGAAAGGGTAAAGATTAGTTGGGGGCGCTGCGTCGTAATTGGCAAACTTTATCGAGTGGAAGGGGTCCACATAGAGGCGAAATTAAGCTCAAATTTTTTTTTATCGACTGGTATAGGCAAGTGAGGTGTCGTGAGAAAGGCAATGTTGAGTACATTCCATTTATTTCGCATTTTCTTGAAATTTGTAGAAAGGGGAATAGTGAGGGAGGAAAAAAAAATTAGTTCGTAATTTGTCCATCTGAGTGGTATCAAGAAGAGCAACGAGCCGATATTTATATACCAAAATAAGCGCTTGCTACAAAACCCTCGGATTGCGGGCGTAGCCCTCTGTATTCCGGTTTCATTTTATAATTAATCGCGTTAAATATCATTGTAGGTGTGCAGCCAAGAATATTTTCAATTTCCTTGTACGTTTTGCCTTTTGCTCTAAGGCTAACTATTAAATCTCTTTTCTCAGCCGTGCAATGCTTTCCTCTGCCCACTAGAATAAAAAATAGTTACAAACCCAATGAATATCAATCATCAAAATATTCATTGCTAAATTACACTTACTATTGACGTTTTTTGTTGTACTAATCAATTATTATAATTGTTTTTCAACCACTCACAACGAGCACTACTATTTTAATGAACAGCCAAATTTCGGTGCATCACTCAAAAGTCATCAAAAACTTACCCAAACCAATGCAAAACTAACGGGATCTTATCGCTATTCTCTTCTTTGCATGCTATTCTTAGAAAAATATGAACACGTGATCAATTTGCAATGTCCAGTATGTCGAAACATGATTATTTAATGTTGTGAGGTGCTGCACTACTATTTTCATGAACACAACTGTATATAAATGATCAGGGTCATCTGCTGATTCGATTTAGCCATGTCTGTCTGTCTGTCTGTCCGTCTGTCCGTTCGCACGATAACTTTCGATAGAATGAAGCTAAAGCCTTAAAATTTTGTTCAGATGTTGGAAGTATGATCTAGTTGGTTGGTATTGAAAATGGGCATGATCAGACCAAGAGAACGCCTACCTCCCCTACATATGTAAAATAAATAAATGTATTTATAACTCCCGATTAAATAAACATGAAAGGCTCTAGCTTTGGTAGATTGCTCGTGAGGGTAATCTTATACTCTCCTGCAAAAATCAAATCGATCAGTTGAAAACTACCCTACTTTTCGGGTTTTTTTTGTCTATAACTCTTGAACCAATTGACGTAGACATCTGATTTTTGGCATGTAACCCTGAAGTGAGAAGCTGCTTGCGTTCTAGTAAGTTGAGCATAATCAGATCAAAGGAACGTCTACCTCCCCTACAAAATTAAAAAAAAAAAAATATATATATTACTTTACGATAACTTTTGATAGAATAATACTAGCGAGTTGAAAATTTGGCAGAACGTTTATAGTAAAATCTAGTTAGTTGGCATTGAAAATGGGCAAGATCCTACCCAAGCTACCTCTACCTCCCCTACAAATGAAACTCCAAATAAGCGATAACTTTTGATAGAATGAAGCCAGCGACTTGAAATTTTGGTCAAATATTTGAACTGAAATTGAGTTAGTTGGCATTAAAGATGGGTCAGATCCGACCTAAGGAACCCCTACCTCTCCTAAAAATGAAATTTAAAATAAGGGATTACTTACGACAAAAAAAAAGCTAGCGACTTGAAATTTTGGTCAAATGTTTGTAGTAGGATCCAGTTGGCTAATATTGAAAATACGTAAAATCCGACCAATGAAACCCCTACTTCCCCTACAAATGAAACTTCAAATAAGCGATAACTTTCGATAGAATGAAGCTAGAGACCTGACATTTTTTTAAATGTTTGTAGGGTAATCTAATTGGTTGGTGGCAGTGATGGGCAAGATCCGATCCAAGGAATCTCTACCTCCCCTACAAGTTAAACTTCAAATAAGCAATAACTTTCGATAGAATGAAGCTAGCGACTTGAAAAATTCGACAAATTTTTGTAGAATGGGTGGTTAGTTAATTGATTTTTAGAATAGCCAAGATCCTCCTGAATGTGTGCCAACCTCCCTTAAAAACTGGCCATATAAGAAATTCATTTTTAAAGCATATGGTCGTTGCCAATTGGTACTTTTGGTATCAACACTAGGTCTGTGCAAGTCTAGGGTATATACGCTTCGGCCTGGTTTTAATTGACGAGCACAAAACTTTTAACTGCGGCATATAACTAGCACGCAACTCTAGCATGGGTTTGGATAAGATAAGTTCATTATTTCCAGCGTGCAGCGGAACGTTCTTCTACACCCCCCATTTTGAACCGATAATAATTTTTTTAATTGATGAGCACAAAACTTTTAAATGCGGCACATAACCAGCACATAACTAGCACATGACTCTGACACGGGTTTGAATAAGATTAGTTCATTATTTCTAGTGGGGGGTGTAGCGGAACGTTCCTCTACACCCCCCATTTTGAAGTGTCAATATTTTTTTTTATTTGTCGAGCACAAAACTTTTGAATGCGGCACATAACTATACAATAGTCGTTTTCCCAATTTGCGTTAGTGGGGGGTGCAGTGGAACGCACCTTCTGTTTCGTCCCCTCAAATTGATGAGATCGGTACGGGTTTACGGGCATTTAGCCACTAGAAACCCCAGTCGCTTTCGTAGTAGATAAGGCTCTTGAAATATACGTACGCCCGGAATAGATTAAGATCAGCTTGTAACGGATGGTTTGGTGGGCATCCGAAGATGCCCGTGGGGACGGAGCCTTAGGTAGCATAACGACCGTGAAGGTCGGGCCGTGCCATCTGGCGAAGAAAAAGCCTCCTCAATGAGCTAAGCAGCGGCCTATGCTTGCTGTAGCTCAGTTCGGGAGATGTGGGCGGTGTTTTCGCCGCTCGTTGCCCCTGTCCTTTAAGTATTAACAAAAAATTAAATGCGTGCTAAGATTACCGCGTGTCAAAAGTGTAACTTTTAAAAATCTTGTTAAGGCTGCATACTGGATTTTGTAATTAAAGATTTAGCTTTTTATCCCCTCCCTTTCACTCATTTCGTCAAAAATCCAAAATTCCTTATAGTTTAGAAGTTATGGCCAAAAAATCGAATTTTAAAAAAACTAGGGTATACAAACAAAAAAAAGTAGACCGAGGAGTATAAAAATAGTGGGGATCGATGCTCCTAGGCCCACGGGCATGGGGGTGTCTAAATTCCTTATAGTTTAGAAGTTATGGTCAAAAACCCGAATTTAAAAATTATGTACAATACAAATATGAGCTTGTATCACAGCGACGCGAGCGCTTCTCTGATTTGGGTGGCAGAACAAATAAGTATATTTTCTCGATTCACTACCCATCGATGCGTCGTCGCTATAAAAGTTACACTTTGAAATTCATAGGCCTGGGGGAGATAACACAAACAAGAGAGGTAAAAATGTGGAATAAGAAAAATGAAGCGATAGGGATGGAATGGGTGGCGGATGGCACGATTACCTCCGCGCTCGCATTGGGGTCCATGTGTAATGCGACCCTCGGCCACTGGTTTTGTACTACCGACAGGTCATTACTCATCAGGTACTGCCATAGATCTGCCGGTGGAAGCAGCACTACCAGACCATAATATGTTTCATTACAGGTGGTTCATTACAAGTTCACATTCTACCTTCTTGCGATTTAATGTCATCATGTTGCAAACAAATACCAATTATGTACACATGACCTCAACAAAGTGCAAATATTTCTGAAATTTCTAAACATCACACAACGTCTAGTATGTACTTCGAAGAACACATCATCCTGTTGGAACAAATTAGTGCTGCTCGGCAATTTCGTGCTATCACCCTTCACATTCTTTGAACAAAATATCATCTTAACTAAGTAGGTGGTAAATTTCTGAGTGAAACGAGCAAGCACGATTGTTTAATGTGTGACAACCTGCTTCATGTACTGACATAACAGCCTCGTTCCCCGCTTCCAGTGATTTTATGTCTAATGACCTAGTTATGTGCATTTTAAATCTCCCATTTACACGTAACCGCCTTTCGTTTTATGTTTATACTTCTCACAATTTCTCGTGCCTACAGGAGCTCCACCCTTTGAATATATAGCCATGGAATGAGCTTGTCCTGTATGTCTCCATAGAAACAGTGGCTCCAAAATCTGGGTACTAAGTCGACAGTCAGCTAACTCAGTAGACTTACGAAATTCAAATATTGACAATAATTGACGTTTGTTTATGCACAATTCGACATTGTGGTCAACATTATGTCAATATCGAAACGCCAACTGAGAAGGCTGATTGTCGATAATTTGACAAAAATTGACATTTGTTTATGCACAATTCTACAGAACAGTCAACATTTGTCAGTATTAAACGCCAACTGAGTAGGCTGACTGTCGACTTATTCACCAGATATTGGAGCCGGTGATAAACGGGATATGCTCATTCCATGTACTGTATGTTCTAAGGCTCCACCTTATTGTTTCCTTTCAACGCCTTCTTTGCATGTTTTTCGCCCTAATTGAATAAGTGACTGCCAATTCAGGAAAAAAAATACACGGGAAAGTTGTTTGGTTGGGCGCTTTTTCTCAATATGTTATCTTAATGCACGTGTTTTGTTTACAGCTTGTAATTAAATGTTTTGATATATTTTGTGTAAAAGGCGTCATCATGAAAAAATGTTGGATTTTCAATTGCAGGAGCAGAGCCATAAATCGTATCGTCCACTATGCGTGCTAACTTTCCGCTGGAACTACTGGTTGCACGAACTTCGTCCTGCCGGCTATCATATGGTCAATATGATCTTACATATGATAGTATGCTATTTCTATTACAGGTGAGTTATTTCCTTACAAGAAGGCGACTGCAAATTAACAAGTACCACACGATGTATCGTTATCTGGTGAATAATGACCATTAATTTCAGAGTATGCAATGTGTTTCTACCTCATGCTGCCAGTGCAATAGCAGCAATCCTTTTTGCTGTTCACCCCATCCACACGGAAGCGGTGAGTTCCCATATTAAAAATATAATTGAACATGAAATTTATTTTTAAGGCTGTTATTTTTACATGGCCGGAATAATGGCTGATTGCATTGTTAATTTGCCGACGTGTCCAATTACCGGCATGGTATGACTTTTTCCGTTTTCCGCGAATTTTTGATGGATTCGAAGCGCCGGGACAATAACGTCGCTCGGTGATGAGGAATGGGCACCAAACGCAAATTTAATTATGAATTTCCGGCAATATGACCGTGTTATGATGTTAATGTATTTCAATTTCATTAGGATCCGTTTGTTGATGATATTAACCCTCTGGTGCATTTAATCGATGTTGTAACCAAATGATGATGTAGCCCGTCGTCGTGGACGACGTACGAGTATGTTGTTGACGTGAAATATGCAAATTTCCCAGTAGCCTGGAGATTTGTTGAGGTTGTGCTGTGCTGCAATTACATGGGCTAATCTGCCTAGGTGAAGGATTCAGTACAAGGAACATGACTTTATGGCTGGACTTATCCGAACATTATTGCAGTTAATTGGGGAAATTAAATGTGAGCTGGATGAATTATTTTGTTTGTGAATTTCGAATTAGTGGAGATTATTTATGCTTCTACTTACCATCGAAATGTGACGCAAGATGAATCTTTCTTAATCCTAATCTAATATAATCTTTCTTATTATGTTTACATGGCGCATGTGACCGCCTGAAAGTATTCTATCACAAGGTAAGCCTTTGATCTTTCAATTAATTTGTAAGAGTTATGGCCGTTTCACATGACCAGCCCGTCAGCCGCGGATTAACAGGTTTTCAGTACATTTAACCATGATAGTCAGTCAATCTAACTCACCAACTCGCAACTAAATGTACCGAAAACTGGTTGGTCCGCGGCTGACGGGCTGATCATGTGAAACCGCTGTAAGGGCTGGGTGTACAATCGCCGTTTAAATGGCTTGTTAAACAGCTGTTTAATCAACGGACTCCGGTTAGGCCTGATGTATAATCGATAAACCACCGTTTATGTCTACTGATTAAACTTTTTTTTTATTATAGAGGGGGAAATCTCATTGTTCTGGAGACACTGCCGGCAACTGGTGTCAATTGTACGGCAGCGAAATGGGACTTTCATCGTCAATGTGCGACTACTTACCCAAAAAAAACCTTCAACCCTCTTTTTCTACCATTCTCCCTACCGAACTACCTCTCGGTATTACGTTTTGGCTAATTAACTGTTAATTCGTTTCGTCCTTTCTCGTATTTGCTCCTCTTTCCTCAGTTCCCTATGCATGTCGCATATTGTGCGAGTTACGGCCTCCCAATTGGATTCAGATCTTATTATGTGTTCCACTATGTTATGTTGACTGGGGTCACTGCCAAGTTCGACCTCCAGTGCTTCACGCTTTCCTCTAACTCTTGGACAGTGAAAGAATACATGTTCCGGTTCTTCCGCTATTCCTGGGCACCTCGGACAGTCGAGCGAATCTGTGTAGGTACTTCCTATATCCGCCAGTAAGAAACTGGATTAGATAGTGGTTCACCTCTCCACGTTTGAGGTTCAGCCACAATTCGATTTGCGGGATAAGTATATGTGCCCAGCTTGTCTTCGGAGTTTCATCCCACCTCTGTTGCCATTTCCTCAGAGACTCGCACCCTTCTCGTTTTTGGCGCGAATTGTTGTTGTTGTTGTAGTAGCGACGCGGTGATATCCGATGAATGTGTGCTTCATAAAGCTTGGTTGTCAATGTCCAGGTGTAAAAATGCAGCTGCCTCAATAGGATTATCCCATAGCGCAGTAGGTGTTAGGTGCGTGGGAGCTGCAGGGCAGCTAAAGATGTGCTCAACATCATGTGGAGTGAGGCCATAGGCTGGACAGGAGTTCTGTATTTCGTTATCAATGCGGGATAGGTACGAGTTCAGACGTGAGCACCAGCCAGAACGAAGTTGAGCGAGTGTCACATAAGTTTTCCGACCAGATGGGAGCCGCATAATTGGCCACAGATCTCCGGATAGACTTGTAAGTCGTTAGTAGGGTCTTTCCCCCAGGAACTGCCAGCAAGAGCTTTGAGGACTTTGTTCCTGCTTCTCATCTTGTCACAAATGGTTGACTTATGGGCTGAGAAGGTAGCCATGCTGTCAAGGGTGACATCGAGGATTTTAGGGTGGGTGGTTAACGGTGGGGATAGTTTGACCGTCTACTACAATATCCAGTTCTTCTTTGGTCCATGTGGTAAACAGTGTAGCGGTAGACTTCGGCGCAGACAGTGAGATTTTTGCTGACGAAGAAGGTGTTAAGTTCGTCGAGATACCCATTTATCTGTTCGCACATTTGAGTGATATCGTTGCCGGTTGCTTAAATCGTGCAGTCATCAGCATAACTGACAATTTCGAGTCCGTCAGGTGGCGTAGGGAGTCCTGACATGTAAAGGTTGAACAGGGTGGGAGATAAGACTCCTCCTTGGGGAACACCCTGTTTATCGTGTTAGTTTAGATTTCCCGGATCTAAATTCTGCTGGACTGTCTGCTGGCACGATAGTTGGCGATCCACTTTACAATATGCGACGGAAGCGATGTACCGCATATGTCAGACAGGAGAAACGAGTGGCTGAAAGTGTCAAATGCCTTTGACAAGTCTAATGCCACCAGAATCGTTCGTTGACAAGGACGTGCTTGGTTGAGGCCATAGAGTATTTTCGTTGTTATGACATCCAAAGCCGTCGTGGTGCCGTGCATCCTTCTAAAGCCAGGGTGGAGCAGCGCTTCTAAGGTCTGGGCTACAGGAGACAAAAGTGTTATGGGACGGTATGATTCGCCCAGTGTTGGTTTTTTTTTCCCGGTTTTAGAATAGGGATCACTCTTCCTTTCTTCCAATATTCGGGAATCATAGACGATGAAATGGAGAGATTGATCGTGACCGTTATGTATTCAATTGCTCGTGTGTCAAGATGCTTGAGCATGACCATCGATATACCGTCTGGTCCAAGGGCTTTGGAACTCTTCGCTCTTTTTATTGCTGCTGAAACTTCCTGAGATGTAAATTGAAGTTGTTGGTCAGCTGGACGGTTACGAATGCTCCTAGTAATGATGCGCTTAAGTCTATCAGAAGGTGGATGTTCGATAAACTGTTTGTTAAAGTTGGCATTTTGTTGGGTCGTTAACCGTAATGTTGCCGAATTGGATAGCAACATGCCCTTTGTGTTTGGTTGGGTTTGTAAGGGCCCTAACCGTTGACCAGAGCTTATTGACACCCGTTGTCAAGTTGCAATTGTCGAGGTGGGAGTTCCATTTCCTTCTCCTGTGATCTGCTACCTGTTTAAAGATATCAAGGTTTAACTCCTTGATCTTTGGACCGTCCGGGTTAATGCTGCGTATGCGGTCTCTATCATCTGCCAATCTTGCGCGCATTAGATACGTCCGGTGGCTCCAAACATCGGCCTTTGTGCAATCGGTCTATTTCGTTTGCTAGAATATCTGTGACAAAGCGCGTTGAGCTGGTGACGCATACAGAAGTATAGAGGTGATCACTCTATATAATTAGAGTCTCCTACTCGGTTGTGGTCCTCCCACATTTAGTATCATCCTTACCAAAGCCACAGTAGCATTAGCCGCCTTCTTGCATATGTACTTGCGTTGCGATGCTCCCCAAATGTCAGCTTCGCGTCAATCATCACCCACAGGTACCCAATTTTTTTTTCTTCGGTTACTGATGAGAACGGCCTCTGTCTTTTGCTCAGCTAGCTCCAGTCCTACTTTATCCAACAACAACTTAATAGTTGTGATTGCTTCGGTGGCATAAACTTCGGCGAATGCTGGATCCTTGGCCACCACGACCACAGCTATGTCATCTGCGAACCCGGCTATCGTTACTTCTTTAGGTACTGGTAAATCCAATATGTCGTTGTACATGATGCTCCATAGCAAAGGGTCGAGAACAGATCCTTGCGGTACGCCTGCTGTTACATTGTACTCTCTTGGTCCTTCGCTGGTTTCGTACTGTAGGATTCAAAACGAAAGGCAGCTCTGTATAAGTCGCGTCAAATAGTCAGGCACACCTATCCTCTGCAAATACAAATGAATGCATTTTCAGTTTGCCGAATTGAAAGCATTTTTTACGTCCAGTGTTACAACCGCGCAACATTTGCCATCACGAAGTGTCTGTTTCCTTAAATCTGTCACTGTCAAGATGGCATCGGCTGTGGAGCGCGCCCTTTGGAAACCAAACTGTCGGTCCGACAGTGCTCCCTTTTCCTCTACGACGGCAGCTAGTCTGCTAAAAATTATTCGTTCCAGCACATTCCCCGCGGTGTCTAGCAGGCAAATTGGACGGTATGAATTTGGTTCGCCCACTCCACACGAACAAGGAGACGTGGTGGTGGAATAACGAAACTAAAGAAGCAGTGCAGGCCAAATCGAACGCATTCAAGGCTTGGACAACATGCAACACAGGCAGTGAAGCCGAGAAGGTTCAACTTCGGGAGAAATATGATAAATGCCGGAAGGAAGTAAAGCGAAAGGTCGCTCAAGCAAAGGCGATTGCAGCCGAGAAGTTCTATCAGGAAATAGAAAATCTGATGGCGGATAGGAGATCGTCATTGCAAGAGAAACCTAAAGACAATGCCAGGATTTATAAGGTCGCAGCCCAAAGGAGAAGAAACGCTCGCGAGATTCAGGCGCTAAAGTACGTTGAAGACTCACAAGGAGTGCTACTGGTTGAAGATACTGCAGAGGGCAACCGATGCCTGACGCTTTCAGAAAAAGCTTTCTTCTTCCGTTTTATAAGAACAAGGGTGACTCACGCAAGTTCAACAACTATAGGGCAATCAAGTTAACATCTCACACATTGAAGACTTACGAGCGGGTTGTCTGCAATCGATTGAAAGAGCTTGTACGGTTGGATGACAATCAGTGCGGCTTTGTGGAGGGTCGGTCCAGAGTCGATGCTATTCAGTGCATACGTGTTATGATGGAAAAGCATCGTGATGCACGGACGGACTTGCACTTTGTGTTCATCGATTTGGAAAAAGCCTTCGACAGAGTTCCTCGTGATCTCATATGGGTGGCCCTAAGAGCACTTAAGGTCCCCGAGGCATATGTCAAGATGATACAAGATATGTATGATGGGGCAACTACTAAAGTTAGATGCACAGCTGGTGAGTCTGAAGAATTTCCGGTTAAAGTCGGAGTTCACCAAGGCAGTGTATTGAGTCCTTTGCTCTCCAACATCATCATTATTTATTTATTTATTAACACTCATCTCTGACGGCCTGGAAATATCCCTTCTCTTCGCCGATGACATTGTCCTGGGTAGCAAAGACATCGTTGCTTTGCAGGCTGCACTGAATAAGTGGTTTCAGATACTGGAGGATCATGGACTGAGGATTAGCATATCAAAGACTGAGTATCTTTGCTGTCCTTTCTCATATCCAGAGAGACCGATACCAGATATCTACATTACAGGAGAGTAGCTGAAGTCCTGTACAAGGTTCAAGTACCTGGGCTCGGTGGTCAACAAGGAAGCTACCTGCGATGATGACACCAAACATCGCATCAGTGTCGGTTGGATGAAGTGGCGAGAAAACTCTGGAGTTTTCTGCGACAAGACAATGCCACGAAAGCTTAATGGCAAGTTGTACAAAACGGTCGTTCGTCCCGCACTCATGTATGCGTCTGAATGCTGGACTATGTACAAGACATATGAAAGCAAAATGACTGCGACCGAGATGAAAATGCTACGGATGTAAGCCGGTGTGACCAAAAAGGATCATATCAAAAGTACCTATATCCGAGGCAGCTTGTTCGTTGAGCAACCGATCACTGAAAAGCTCGAAGATCGTCGTATGGATTGGTATTGCCACGTTATAAACCCTGTGATGAAAGCAATATCAATGAATGTTCCATTTGCTGGACCCAAACGCCGAAAAAGCAACAACAACGCGTTAATCTTGGCGATGATACGATCCTAGACCGTGCTGCCTGCAGAAGGAAGCTGAGATGATACCGCCAGAATGGGCGAAGTGCCAACAATACAGGCAGAGCAACGCGAAGCCGCAGAGTGGTATGAAAGGGCAAGGAACAAGAAGAAGAATTTGGTTCGCCCGGCGGTTTGTTGGGTTTTAGTAGCAGCACCGGGAAAACTGCCTCCTGCAAAAAGGATTCAAAAACACTGGCGAACTTCCCGGGAACCGTGTCAACTCCTACTTTCAACACTCCGTTGCGAATGCCATCACGGCCTGGTGCTTCATTGTCACCTATTCTGGAAACGATCTCCAAAATCTCTCTGACAGTTAATGCCGGTAGCTGCCCTTTATAAGATCAGCATTTGATTCATCCTGGTCTTATATATGAAAACGAACGTCACATTGCGCAGGGTAAATAAGATTCATTCCTACTTTGTACGTACTGCCGAAAACTATTGCCTTCCATTTCCAAGAACGGAGCGCCTTATCACGGATTCTATAATGCAGTCTATCAAATTATTGAATGGTCTGCCCAATAACATCAAAACAGCGGTGAACTTCTAAGTTTTTAAATCAATGCTGAAAACTCATTTTCAAGCATCGTTAACGTCTTAACATTTAAATCCTTAAATTGATGCGTCTAACTGATAATGATTATGGAATTATATAAACGAAAAAGGATTTGATGCTGTATCATCCCTTATACCAACTACACTGGATACCGTTTATAACGATATCGGTTATAACGACGTTTCGGCTATTACGACGGAAATGCCGTTTGGTGATTTATGAAGCTCTTGTAATGTATTTTTGAAGGGGTGTAGCGACCACCGTTATAGCGACTGATCGGTTTTAATGACTCCATTTCCTGGACCCAAATGAATGATCAAAATGATCGGCTACAGCGACAGTTGTCTCCCAAACTGTTACAACCCCTATCTAAAAGGTCCATCACTGGCAGTTGGAAGCCATTGTCATCGTGTATTTGAACAGATAATGTATAGTGGCGATGATGGCTGCCTAAAAATGGCCTGCAATTGCTTTTAAAGCCAACATCGCCACTAACCTCGGTGGCAATGGCTTTCAGCTGCCAGTGATGAGTCATTGTGAGTAACAGTGTAATGGACGGTCTGGTGGGTATCCGAAGATGCCCGTGGGGACGGACCCTAAGGTGGCATGTTGACCGTGTAGGTCGGGCCTTGTCATTTGACGAAGAAATTGGCCCCTCAACGAGCTAAGCAACGGCCTATGCTTGCTGTAGCTCAGTTCGGGAGATGTGGGCGGGGTTTTCGCCGCTCGTTGCCCCTGTCCTTTACGTATTAACAAAAATTCATAGGCCTGGGGAAGACAACACAAACAGGGGAGGTAAAAATGGGGTATACAAAAAAATAGTCGAAAAGGATGGAATGGTTGACGGACGGATCAGACGCCCACACGGTCGCACCTGGGTCCGGGTGTAATGGGACCCTCGGCCTCTGGTTTCGTACCACCAACAGATCACTACTCATCAGGTGCTGCTTTGATCTGCTGGTGGGAGCAGCACTACCAGACCATAATATTGTTCGTTACAGGTGGTTCATTACAACAGCCATTAAAAACTCAATTTCATTCCCCGCGCTCTACTTAACAGCTGAAATCATAATTTTGTGGCCGACAAGCCCACATTGAAGAAGTTTCAAATCGAAGAGATAATAATCGTTGGAGGTGATGGAGAGTCTCATATTAGTCTGGCTGAATAAGAAAACGAAAAGGTGTTATGTATTAGTGTCGCCAAACATTGTCGAACTCGAACACGGACACGGCCAGGGAGATGATGCCTCCCTGAGGTGTCCCTCTGCATACATATCTGGTTAGGTGGCTGTTTCCTAAGTCCGCATGATAATTCAGAGTTGTATCCTAAAGGCCTGCCTCGAGTTGGTCTATGTTCCTCGAATCTGGATGGAAATTCGGGTTGTTTTTATCCCGAAAGCGGGTAGAAGTTCGCATTCGCGCCCGAATGACTTCAGACCCATTACTCTTTCTTCGACACTGCTGAAACTTCTAGAAAGACTAATTGATCTCTATCTGCGGAGCACTCTCTGGTTGGTTTTATTGAGAAATCCCTTGATCACAAGGATTACGCCATGGTTGTTTTCCTGGATATCGGAGGGCGCTTTCAATAACATTAAACCTAGCGAGATCATTGGAGCACTTCTGAGCCTGCAGGTTGATGAGTCGCTCTGTATGCTCATTAACACACTGCTAAGATCAAGGTTGATTCATACTACCCTAGGCACATCGTCTATGTTCAGGCGTGTCTGCAGGAGAACCCCCCAAGGGGGCGTACTGTCTCCCCTTCTCTGGAATCTAGCGGTCAATGGACTGCTGTTAGATCTGGAGAAGATTGGGTGTAAAGTCATTGCGCATGCAGACGAAATCGTGATTGCCGTCACGGGTAAGTTTCCTGATACCCTTAGCGGTGTGCTGCAGAATGCCCTATCCATCCTAACGGAGTGGGCTAATCGGTGCGGTGTTAGAGCTAACCCGGAGAAAATGGAGCTTGTGCTCTTCACTAGAAGGCACACAATCCCTCTAATCGAACCCCCCACCCTGGAGGGCACAAGACTGGCTTTCATTGATACCGCAAAATTTCTAGGTCTCATCTTTGACAGGAAGTTAAAGTGGAAACTTATTGTTGAAGAACGGGTGAAAAATGTTACTACTGCACTATACTCCTGCAGGAAGGCTATAGGCAAGAACTGGGACCTGCAGTCGAAAGCGGTACATTAGTTATATGCAGCTGTGGACGCCTTATGTTATTGTATGGTATTAGTGTGTGGTGGACTGCACTCAGAGTAGCGACCTACTGTAATACGCTAGGAAAGGTACAAAGGCTGGCTGCACTGGTGGAGCGGTTCTAAAACCCCCCGTCGTCTTTTAGAACCGCTCCATCAGCCGGATTAGATATGATACTCGGCTTACTCCCGTTGGATATCTTTGGCGAACAACTGGCGGCAAACACGGCTCTACGCCTTCGTGACGCGGGCCAGTGGGGCGCGCTGAGTGTGGGTTACTCCACTGTACTGGACAATCTGAATCTCCCAAGGGAGACGGACTAATTTCTTCAAAATACCAATTTGGGAAAGATTACACTAGTCTCATTCCGTCATGGAGTCTATGGATGGGAGACGCTACCTCAACCATCGAATCCATGGCTATCTATATCATCGGGGTAGTACTCGGAGGGACTGGGGATTAACCTATCAGTCCGTCTCCCGGACTTTGCGGTATCCTACAGGTGGAGGTTTCGGCTATTTCGGAAGCTCTGTCCTGGCTAGGCAGTCACGTCATTACTGTGAAGGATGTTACTATTTATATGGATAGTTAGGCGGTGATTCGATCACTCGAATTCGTCTTGACGACATCTAAAACTATCGAGAACTATCGCTTAGCGCTCGCAGAGATGGTTGGTTTTTTCAATATCAATAATTTATCAATATCTGTTAGATTCCGACGAGGAATTTATTATGGATCTTATTTATTTATACACACATGCAGTAGCTTTGTGGGTAACTGCAAGGCAGATGCGTTGGCCCGAGAGGGGACAACTGGTGCGGTTGATGAAAGCCGAAAAGACATAAGGGTGCCATTTAACCTGTGCAAATTGGCGGTTAAGACCGCTGCTATGGATAAGGCTAATGTTAGATGGCTCTGCGGCAATACATGCCAAACAACAAGGATGATTTGGCCGAAAATTGATTCCCACCATTCTGTCACATTGCTGTCGCTGAACAGGAACCACATTGGCAGGGTAGTAGGAGTTACCACAGGGCACTGCCGAATAAGAGAGCATGCCAGGAGACTACATCTTCTTCACCACGACTTCTGTAGGAGTTGTGGCGATGTGGAGAAGGAGAGCGTTCAACATTTTCTCTGTCATTGCCGGCCTTGGCTGGTAAGAGAAGAAATTTTCTCACGGCTCACGGGTCTTTTACGATCTGGATGACCTAAGGATATGACCGCCACACGGCTCAATCGTTACATCGCCAGTACAGGCTGGTTTGATATGTATAGGTTTTTTCATTAAGAGCGAAGCATTCTGTTTTTTTTTTTTTCAATTAAAAAACTTGTGGGTTAATTTTGCAAATTATTTTTATTTCAAATGATAGTATTGTACAATCGATGCCATTAATTATGGAATACGATATCGTTCAAATGTCCGCCGCGGAAGCGCTGGCACGAGTGAATACGCTGGACCCAATTTTCTATGACTCGAGCACACAAATCGGCCGAAATACCAGGAATTTCGCGTTCGATGTTGGCCTGCAGCTCTTGTAACGTTGTTGGCTTATTGGCATAGACCAGCGTTTAATGTAACCCCAAAGAAAAAAGTGTCACGAATTCACTCTTCGACTCTTTTCTGCTGCACGCTTCAATCGGCCAGCCACATCTTCCCGTAGCTGCTTAAGGACCTCAGCCCTCTCGAGTGGGTCTAGTTCAGCTGTTTCCCCCTCTGGGCGTATTGTGCCTTCTCGGAAGGTCACCATGTCTCTCCCAAATTGGACAAAATAGGGTGTTACCTTCATCGCCTCATGGGTGTATGTTCGCAGTGCGCATCCTACCTTGGGCAATTGGTGATCCCAGTGTCGGTGGTTCTCAGATGCATACGTCCGCAGCATCCGCCTGATGTTTTGATTGGTACGCTCTACCGGATTCGCTTGAGGGTGGTAGAGGGCTGTATACGACACTTTTGTTCCGTACGTTTTAGCCAACTCATCGAATTTCCGGCTCCTGAATTGCACTCCATTATCGCACACTATAATTCGTGGTGCTCCGAACAACAGGAAACTCGTTCCTCTAATATTCTCACAACTTCGGGTCCAGTAGCTTTTCGCAGCGGGAATACCAAAGCGAATTTTGAAAATTAATTCAGTACTGAGAGTATGAATGTGTAACCCTTAGTAGAGCGTGGAAGCGGTCCCACAAGGCCAACGCATATGACCTCCCATGGCTTCCCCTGCCCTCGTTGTCATTCGCCCAATAGGAGGTCGGCGTTCCACTTTATTCGCCTGGCAGGCCTTACATTTCTCCACGTAGGTTCGAATGTCCGCAGCCATCTTCGGCCAGTAGTATTCCTGCTGTACTCGGTCTTGAGTGCGTCGGATCCCCATATGTCCCGCTTTTGGGTCATCGTGACATCGGCACAGTACTTGCACGCGGTCTGACTTGGGCAGCACTCGTTTCCACTCACCCCCATTGTTCAGCTCGGAATAAACCCCTTTTATTCTCTTCCACAGCACTTCCTCCCTAATTCGGAACTCCGGAAACTTGGCTGGCCTCCACCTTCATTTTCTAGTTCTGGTACCAATCCCCCTTATCCTCTAGGGCTACTACAGGGAACTCCGGTACTGATCGGGAGAGTGCGTCTGGTACGAGGTGTTCCTTTCCCTTCCGATGGGATATATCGAAATCGAATTGTTGGAGGCGCACTGCCCAGCGTGCGAGTTTGCCTCTTGGGTCCTTTAAATTATTCAGCCACAGCAGGGAGTGATGGTCCGTGACGACGCTGACTTGGTTCCCTCGATATACGGCCTAACTTTGTCGACTGCCCATACCACCGCCAAACATTCCTTCTCTGTGACCGAATACTTCCTTTCAGTTCGGGCATCTACTCAGGTAGCACACCACTCAGGTGTTAAATCGCACGAACGAGGCGACCATTCGCGAGGACCGTTGCGTGAGATAAGTCGCTCGCCGAACGTGGTCTTCAATAATTCGATTGTGTTGTACGCTGTATGGCACGTTGCACCGTCCTGTTTGAACCACATATCGTCCAAGTCCATAGCGTCGAGCTGGTCCCAAAAATATTTCGATACCATGGCCCTGTAGCGATCGCCGTTGACGGTTGTTGGTGCGCCGATTTCACCAAAAAAGAAAAATCGGCCGATGACGCCGCCAGCACGAAAACCGAACCAAATAATTAATTTTTTTTGGATAAAGTTGTGTCTCGTGCATCACTTCAGGCTGCTCACTCGACCAAATGCGGCAATTTTGCTTGTTGACAAAACCATCGAGTCAGAAGTGAGCTTCATCCGAAAAGATGATTTTCTTGTGAAAGTCGTCGTCAGCTTGTATCTGGTCCAGAGCCCATTTAGCGAATGTGCGACGCTTAAAATGGTCGGTTGGCTTCAGTTCTTGAGTCAACGCAATCTTATACGAGCGGAGAGCCAAATCCTTCTGCAAAATTCGCCACAAACTGGTCACACTGATGTTCAACGCCTGCGATCGACGTGGAATCGCCATCCTTGACTGCTTACGCACAATCTCTCGAACGGCCACGATATTTTCTTCACTTCGAGCACTAAGCCGAACATACATCTTCCGGAATTCCTGTCCGGAAAAACTGATCGGGCCCGGCCTTGAGGAAGTCCAGATCGTGTATGGTCGTTTCAGGCCGCCTTCAGGCGGCCACAAGGAAAATCTTTTCTGCCAGGCCTCCACCACACATGTTCCGGAATTTTTCTCCGGAAAAACAGATCAGGCCTGGCCTTGAGGAATTCCGAATCGTCAATGGCATGTGCAGGCCGCCTTGAGTCGAATGGATAATTGGAAATCGATCTTATCACCATAGAATGAAAGTATCTATCTATTGGATTGAATTGTAGGGCATTTTACTTTCCATAGCCAAGCTTCAGATACATTCGTCTATTGAAATAAACTCCAGTGGAAATTCATTCTACTCATGCGGCCGGAATTCCTCAAAGCCGGACAGTTCGCCTCAAGGCGGCCTGTCCGGCCGCGTGACTACCTAGTCTAGCTATAAATACTGTTACAAACTTTTTGAAGCACTGTTCAATAAAAGAGGTGTTATATGTTAAGAAATCATTGTTTATTTATTAAATGCATTGTCAACAACGGAAATTGCAACAAGTTATTCGAAGTGATTGCCTTTTGCCTTTACACAAGCCTTTAATCGAGCTGGCCACTTATCTATGGAAGCACGCACGACTTCAATCGGAAAGTTGGCGACTGCATGTGTAAGAGACTTCTTTAAGGATTCGATATTAGAATGTCTTTTAGAGCACGTCATTTGCTCTAAGACAGACCATAATTCGTAATCCAGCGGATTCAGGTCTGGGCTAGAGGAAGGCCAATCTTCAGCTTTAATAAAATCTGGAACATTTTCTTCAAGCCATTTTTGGGTTGACTTCGCCTTATGACCTGGTGCAGAATCTTGCTGGAAACTCCAAGGCTGATTTTTGAATAATGACGTGTTGCAAGGTTTCACTACACTTTCAAGGACACTTTCTTGATAAATTTTGGCAGACGTTTTGACGCCCTTCTCACAAAAATGCAACTTTGTCACCCCGTTGTAGCTAACACCCCACCAAACCATTACTGAGGCTGGATGATGACCTCTTTGAACCTTTTGGGCAACTTGAGAAGCTTCTCTGACACTGCGAGCATAAACCCTATCGTTTTGTTTATTAAATTTTTCTTCGACAGTAAAAATTTGTTCGTCCGTAAACAAAATTTTACGGTGTTCTTGGTTTGCGTACCGGCAAAGTAATCGTTTTGATTTTTCCACTCTATTTTTTTTTAACGAATCTGTTAGTAAATGCCCGGTAGATCTACGATAAGCACCCAACCCCAAGTCACTTTTGATGATACGTGAAATTGTTCTTTGGGGTATTTTCATCTCACGCGATAAAATTTTTTGTTTCCGATTACGACGAATTCTCTCGCGCACGGCTTTAACCGCTTGATGTGTTCGAGTAGTTCGCGGACGGCCACTTCTTTCACGGTCACTTACTCCAGACGTATCATTAAATCTTTCAATAGCCCGATATACAAACATTCGGCTTATACCAAGGGTATGCAGAGTCTTAAAAATATCACTTGGTTGCATTCCTACTTTATGAAGTGCAATCACAGCAATTCTATTTTCTTTGTCACCCCAATCCATGTTCACTACACTAAAAATTAAACTCAAATGATGACAAATGCATCAAGCACAAGCGTCCTATAGCGATTAGCTCAATTTTTAAGAAATGCAATATAACGGTTCCTTTCTGCAGGGTTGCCAAACTTTGTAACAATATTTATGGCTAGACTAGGTAGAATGAATTTTCACTGGGGGCCTGTTCGGCGGCCATACACGATCCGGAATTCGTCAAGGCCGGGCCTGATCAGTTTTTCCGGACAGGAATTCCGGATGGCGTATGTTCGGCTTCGTTGTCGCACAGACACTGGGACATTATGCGATGCATAAGTTGTTTCGAATTTTTGCACCAAACGTTCAATAGCCCGTCTTGTTGGACGATTTTGTCGACCTAAAATTGGCGTAAGCGTGCGCAACGTAGTCGCGATAGAACGTGAACTTTGATAAAAAAGTTGAATAATTTGCAAACGCTGTTGAAGCCTGTATCTCTCCATGATTAAATGGCATAGACTGACGTTTCAAAATGTGAAAGAATTGCTGAGCCTACTTCACTCCTATTCGAGAAATGTCAAAAACAAAATGCGTCGTCCCTATTGAAAAGCCCTATAGGTTCCAGTGAAGGTGATAGCGGTGGTAGCACAATGGACCCAATGTTGGTCTGAGTATGCTGTGATACATCAAGGCAGCCCCCGTACCTAACCTAACCTAACTTAGTAGAGTTGCTATCCAGCTGCCGATCTCTGCTTCGACTCCCTATTAATACGATGGCAGGCGAATATTCGATCGTCGATGTTCAGTAGTTGACTCCCGCAGACTTATTTGATGTAGTTGTTGCGACTGCAATGGAACTGCATTTGATGGTCTCACGCAGATTTGAAACTCGGTAGTAAGAGCTCACATACACAACTTTAACGTTGGCATACAAACACTTTCTTTCTTCTTTTCAAAAAATGCTGGTGCTTGGATTAAACGCACTTGTCACCGGCATAAGTAAAAGATTTTTGTTTACCAACGCGTTTAAATATACTTTTTCTATTCATCTAGATAACTGGCGTCGTTGGAAGAGCTGAATTACTCTCATCTGTATTCTTCCTTCTTGCATTCTTAACATACATAAAAGCAACGAAATCATCCCGACGAACAAGTGGGTCGCCTATTAAGAACAATTAATGTGTTCATAATTAATTAATCACAAACATATAAACAACTTTGCTTTTAGATTACTTGTACTTGTTTTACTTCGCGCTGTGTGTCACGATTGCTATGTTCAGCAAGGAGCAGGGCATAACGATAACCGGAATATGTGTGGTATACGAATTAGTAGTTGTACAAAACGTGAGTTTTCGTTTTGATATTAATTGAAGCTCGTGGAATTAAACTAATTCCTTATTTGCTTTCAGATCTTACCTCTGGATTTCCTCAAAATCGTTCAGTCTTACATCAGCAAGGAGGCGTGCTCATTAAGTTCCCTTGGATTTTGTTGGCGAACATTTCGTCGAGTATTGTTTCTAATAGTTCTCACAATTTTATTGTTACTCCTTCGTTTGAATATCATGGGCACTCAATTGCCAGTTTTTACGAGGTAAGTTATTTTACAACATATACTTCTGAAATATCAGAGCCATAAGATGTTTCCTTGGCAGATTTGATAATCCGGCATCTGTAGCTGACACACCAGCCCGACAGCTAACATACAACTATTTGTTAGCCGTTAATTCGTGGCTTTTATTATTTCCGTGCGATTTATGTTGTGATTGGACAATGGGGACGATACCGTTGGTAGAAAGTTTCTCTGATGCGCGAAATTTGTTGACAGTTTTCACATATTTCGTTCTATTTACGGTTGTACATAAAATTCTGACCTCAACAAATAAGCAATATGTAACAATTATGAGTATGGTGAGTAAACAGTACAATTTTTTATAATGTATGCGAGCCTGGTTGTCATCTCCCAGATTTGGCTAATGTAATAAATTTCATTTTTTCCCCAGGCATTCTCATTGATGGCCCTACCATTCTTACCTGCATCAAATCTCTTTTTCCCGGTTGGTTTTGTGATAGCCGAACGAGTATTATATATGCCGTCGATGGGTTTTTGTATGTTTGTCGCCTATGGATGTTATTTGATTCATAGACGTATGGAAACGAGAAAAGTAGTGGTTATAATCTTAACTGTGATATTGATCCCGCATGCAATTCGTACGTATCGTCGAAATTGGGATTGGGAAACTGAGTATTCGATTTTTATGTCTGGCTTGAATGTAAATCAGAAGAATGCAAAATTATTTAATAATGTTGGTCATGCGTTAGAGAATAGTGGCGACTATACGCAAGCGTT
Source organism: Chloromyia formosa (assembly GCA_964017055.1). Classification (NCBI taxonomy): domain Eukaryota; kingdom Metazoa; phylum Arthropoda; class Insecta; order Diptera; family Stratiomyidae; genus Chloromyia; species Chloromyia formosa. The sequence goes on along the minus strand of OZ024815.1, from coordinate 63,160,088 downwards.
AGTTTTCTTTAAAAAGGCTGTGGAAGTACAAAATGACGATGTTGGAGCGTATATAAATGTTGGTCGAACGTATAATCACTTGAAGATGTTCGATGAAGCAGAAGCGGCCTATTTGAAGGCGAAATCATTACTGCCCAAGGCCAAACCTGGAGAATCCTATCAAGCACGAATCGCACCGAATCATTTGAATGTCTTTCTTAATCTGGCCAATTTGATATCGAGAAATCAGACTCGTTTGGAAGAGGCGGATCTCTTGTATCGTCAAGCAATCAGCATGAGATCGGACTACACTCAGGCGTATATTAATCGTGGAGATGTGCTGATGAAAATGAATCGTACGGAAGAAGCACGCGAAGTTTACGAACGAGCATTGATGTATGACAACGATAATGCTGACATATATTATAATGTATGTACTGTTGATGTTTCGGAGATGAATTAAAATTTAATGTATTGATTGTTTCGTTAGTTGGGTGTAGTATTTCTGGAGCAAGGAAAAACGTCACAAGCATTGGCCTATCTGAACAGAGCATTAGAATTGAACCCAACTCATGAACAGGCTTTGCTGAACTCCGCTATTGTTTTGCAAGAACTAGGTAGCGCTGAAAACCGCAAGGAGGCGAAAATCCGTCTGTACAAGCTACTTGAAATCAATGGTAAGTTAATTCCTTTTTCTTTATAACAACAAAACAAAACAAGAGCAAAAGTAGCAGAAATAATTGAAAGAAGTGTACTGAATTCGGGCATATTTAGTGCTAATTTCGCACAGTCGAGAAAATTTATTACACTTTACTTTTAAAAGTTACGGTAGTGTCTGACAGCTTAAAACTTAAGCTGGCAGACTTTCAAAAACACAATTTATTTTGTCACTAATTGTTCGTTATATTTAGTGTTAATTTGGTACAGTCGGAAAAATATAATTACTACTTGGGCTGAATAGTCCCGGGATTTTCAATGAAAGCAAGCTTATTTTGGGCAGACTTATATTTATTCCTTAAAATAGTTGCCTTCGAGGGCGATACACTTGGTATAGCGATTTTCCAACATTTTGATGCCATTTATGTAGTACGAAACGTCCAAGCCTTCGAAATACGCCTCGGTTTCCGCGATGACTTCCTCATTCGATCTGAATCTCTTTCCTGGAGCCACCGGTTGACGTTAGGGAACAGATAATAGTCGCTGGGGCCAAGTCTGGAGAATACGGCGGGTGAGCAACCAATTCGAATCGTAATTGGTATAATTTGGTCATCGCTTTCAAACACGTTTGTGACGGTGCGTTATCGTGATGGTACAGAACTTTTTTCTTCGCCATATGGGACCGTTTTTTTTATTTCGTCGTTCAGTTTATCCAATAACGCTGTATAATACTCTCCTCTGGCTGTTCTTCTCTTCTGCAGGTAATCGATGAAGATTATGCCATGCGCATCCCAAAAAACGGAGGCCATAACCTTCCCGGCCGAGCGTTGGTCTTTTGGTCGCTTTGGTCGGCTTTCGTGCTTTTACAGCCACTCTGCAGACTGTCTATTGGACTCAGGCGTATGGTAATCGACCCATGTTTCATCCATCGTCACAAAACGTCGAAGAAAGTCCACTCGATTACGCTGCAACAACGCCAAACCGGCCGTTGAATCATCAACGCGCTGTTGTTTTTGGTGGACGGTCAGCAAACGCGGCACCCATTGCGCCGATAGCTTTTTCATCTCCAAAAGATGCAAAATGTATCCCGCCCATTCTTTTGAGATGCTCACGGCCTCAGCTAATTCGCGCAACTTCACTTTATGATCATCAAAAACGATTCGATGCACTTGCTTTACGATTTCCGCATTCGTAGCCGCTTTTGGCCTTCCAGAGCGAGGTGCGTCTTTCGTGCTTGTACGACCCATTTTAAAGTCACTAAACCACCGATAAACTGTTGTTCTCGAAGAAGCAGATGTGGGATAATATTTTTGCAACCATTGCAATGATTGTTCAGAAGTTTTTCCCATCAAAACACACACAACATATTTGATCAAGATGCGATATTCCTGTTTTTCCATTTTTTACGAAGGCGAAAGTAGCGTCACTTACACGACTGTACTACTTTGCCTTAACCCCTAGCGGGGCATAGCGCGTCAACTACTCCTGTGCGCCATCGTACTCTGTTCTGGGCAATGGGACGCAACTCCCCAAAAGACTTACCCAGTACCTGACACTCCTTTGCCACAGATCGACGCCATGTGATTCGAGGACCCCCTCTTAGTCGGCCTTGGTTGGAAATGGGGTTCCATTTCATGGCATGCAAAGCAATGCAGTTAGCACTCTTCCGCAATGTGTGACCTATCCACTGCCATTTTCGCCTGCGTATCAATTCGTCGATTGGCATCTGACCCGTACGCCGACTTAGCTCTTCATTTGATATTGTTTCGGGCCAGAAAATTCTTAAAATTCGACGAAGACATGAGTTGACGAAAACTTGCAGCTTTCTGGTAACTCCTACGGAAGCTTTCCATGTACTGCTCCCATACAAAAGCACTGATAGTACCAGGGAGCAAAACAGGCCCAGCTTGGTCTTGATGCTGAGATAACTGCCCTGCCAGATTTTGGACAGCATGCCGTATGCGCGTTTAGCCTGGTTGATACGACGAGCGATGTCCTGCTCCGTACCACCATTTTCGGCAACAATGCTACCCAGGTAGACGAAGTTGTCCACCTTCTCCACAGGCTGCCCATTAATATTGATGGCAATAGGTGTCGGATTTCTTTTTCGCAACGGCGGGCTAAGCACCTTGGTCTTGTTGGTATTAATCTTTAGCCCAACCTTGCTTGCCTCCCTCTCGAGATCTAACGCCATTGCGGACAGATCCATGATTTTGTGGGAGAGTAGGCATATGTCGTGAGCGTAGTGAAGATGTTGTAGATAAGATGTCAAAGTCCATTGAATTCCTCTGTCGAGTCCGGATAGGGCTGCATGCAACACATCGCCGATCACAATGAGGAATAGGATCGGTGAGAGGATGCACCCCTGCCGAAATCGACTGCGAATCTCAGAGTCCTCCGACACCTTACCTTTATGCAGAACGCGACATTTCGCGCCGTCATAGGTTGCCTTAATAATAGCCACAAGCTTCTCAGGGATGCCTCTCCTGCGCAAGGCCGCCCATATAGAATCCCGGTTCACACTATCGAAAGCCTTTTCGAAATCGATGAAAAGCAAGTGAAGCGGAGAATCGTATTCAGCGCATTGCTCGATGATGATTCGCAAGGTGTTAATGTGATCGACACAGGAGAATCCGGATCGAAAGCCAGCCTGCTCTTCATCAATTGTGCTTTCTAAGTGGGCCTTTAGTCTTTCCAGGACGATTTTAGCTATTATCTTGGCAACGGCAGGAAGCACACAAATGCCTCTCCAATTATTACAGTCTGTGAGGCTACCCTTCTTTGGAAGTTTGATGATCAAACCTTCCTTCCACTCAGTGGGAAAGGTCTCTGTATTCCACGCTTTATCAACAAGTGGGTGCAGCAAATCGGCAGTTACGCTTGGCGCTGCTTGATAAAGTTCGGCAGGGATGCCGTCAAGTCCGGCGGCCTTTCCTCGTTTTAGTGCAATAATTGCAGTGACTATTTCCTCTTTAGTCGGAGCAGTGGACCGTATACGCACATTTTGATGGTTAGCTAAATTATCTAAAATATATGAGGGGGAACTTCACCACACGACTGTAGCTTGTAAACGAATGGACGAAATGTCATGAAACTTCATACATAAACTAGTGATAGATAAGCATCTCGAAAAGAGTCATGTTCATTTTCTAGTGGTGCCACTTATTGAAAAATCCTGCATCCAATAGCTTCAACCCACACAACTGTTTGATTTGGATAATGTCTCGTGGATAACTTTGAATTGCGCAAAACACGGCTTCCGGGGTGTTTTTCGAAATCAAAGTTGTGCACGTGACTATCCATTACATTGTGAGTCGACGCTCGCTCCGCGGGATCACAACCCTCAGTATCGCACAAACACGAACGTTCGCTTCACTCGCTCTGCATCCAATAGCGTCAACCCACACAACTGTTTAATTTGGATAATGTCACGTGGATAACTTTGAATTGCGAAAAACACGGCTTTCGGGGTGTTTTTCGGAGTGGGAAGGCTGTACTAAATTAGCACTAAATACAACAACGTGATTTCGATTGAAAACAAGGAAAAATTTTCGGTTGTCTGCCAGCTTAAGACTTAAGCTAGCAGACACTACCGTAACTTTTGGAAAACAAGGGTAATATTTTTTTTTCGCCTGTACTATATTAGCACCAAATACAACAGGTAATTTTTGACGAAAAAAAAATAAACTTTTCTTTCGATTCTCGTAACTATCGTAACATTTTAGACAAACATGTAATCATATTTTTTCGACTGTACTAAATTAGCACTAAATAGGCCCGAATATAGTACACTTCTTTCATCTATTTCTGCTATTTTTGCTCTACCAGTTTAAATGAGCTCAATTGTTCGCATTTGACAGATTCTTGTCTCTTTTACTATGTTCAATTATTTATGTCGTATTTCATTCTCCCGAGTAATACTCTCATCGAAAGAGCCATGAAAACTTAGCAAAAAAATTATCTATCACAGATTATAAACAGAAGTCAATTGATTTCATATATATTTTTTATTTTATTTTACACAGACACTAATGAACGAGTTCACTTCAATTTGGGCATGCTGGCGATGGACGAGCACAATATCGATGATGCTGAGCAATGGTTCAAACGGGCCATTCATTTGAAACATGATTTTCGAAGCGCATTGTTCAATTTGGCTCTTTTGATCGCTGATGATAAACGTCCACTAGAAGCAGCACCATTTCTCAACCAGCTGGTGAAACACCACCCGAATCATGTGAAAGGGTTAATTTTGCTTGGAGACATTTACATAAACAATATCAAGGATTTGGATGCTGCAGAGAATGTAAGTACATACACAGATGTATTTATTTGATTTTATATGCTACGTAGCCTGATAACTAAAAGGAAATAGGATTATAGAGGGCTACGCCCGCAATTCGAGGGTTTTGTAGCAAGCGCTTATTTTTATGTATGTAAATATCGGTTCTTGGCTCGTCTTGATACCACTCAGATGGATAAAAACACCCTAATTAAAATGTCTCACCCATGATATAGTATCTTACATGCCAATTCCCTTGTTCCGCTTTCTTCAATTTAAAGAATATACCAAAAATGGAATATACTCAACATTACCTTTCTCACGACACCCCGCTTCCTGCCGATACCAGTCGATAAAAAAATTGACGTTAATTTCGCCTCTAAGTGGACACCCCCCCACACACACACACTCCAAAATTGGCTAATTACGGCCAATTACGGCACATCGCGCTCTCCAGCGAACTATTTACCGGACCCCCCCCCCCCCCACACACACACACACACGCACACTCCAAAATTGGCCAATTACGGCACATCGCGCTCTCCAGCGAATTATTTACCGGATTTCATGTATGTATTTTAGCTTCAGCCGTTCGTCAGATATTCAAAGTGGACAGGCGGACAGACATTTGGTTGATTTTATAATAGTTTTATTTTTACTACAAAACCCTAAAAAGATAAATTTTATGAATAATTATTATTAGAATCACCGCCCCCAATCAATCTTTACCCTTTCAAAAATAAATAAATAAATAAATAACTGGCGCAACAGTGCAATTTGAACCACGGCCTCGAGATGAGTTAGCATCATCTCATTTTCTAGATCGTGACGGTTTTTTTTTTTTGTGCAGAGGTATGTGATCAGCAACACGCTCAACCGAGTTATTTACTCCATAATGGGTACTCATTTAACAGCTGAGTGGGCTCATAGTCCGACACGTAAATCCCCGGAATCGAACCGGGGCCCAGTGCGTTGAAGGCGAACGTGCTAACCGTTGCGCTATCCGGACTACACTACTTTCAAAAATAGTTAATCAAATAACTGAAATTCGCACTACGAAAAACAACATGCAAGTAGCACTCGCATATGCATGAGGCCGGTATGTGTATTTTTTGTATGGATAGTGTCAAAATGCTTAGCTTTAAATGAATGTACTATTATTAAATATTACGTGATTGTGACAAAGCTTAGAGATATTATTGCCTATGGTGTATATTATCGTTGGCCATCAATATTTTTGACTTCGGATGTGTTTGTGGGATGCAGGGGTGTCCTAACTGCAAATTTAGAAATGTACTATTATTAACCTATTTTGAAAAGATATCGAAATTCCGTTATTTTAAGTTTTCTATGCTAGTGAAATGCCACCTTTCTGTAAGTTTTCATATTTCTAAGTGTAACGGTCTGGAAATGCAAGGGGGTGGGACAAATTATGATCCCATATTTTCCCCTCTCCCTCTTTTCTCCTTCAAATTTGATGAAAATACCAAAAATGGAATGTACTCGGTGGTACCTTTCTTATGATACCCCACTTGTCTACACCAGATGAAAAATTTTTTTTTACCTTCATTTACCCTCTATGGGGACCTCCCCTTAAAGTTAGTATATTACGACGTATCGCTTACTCCGGCGAATTATAATAATTCTACATATTCCTACAAAATTTCATGTATGTAGCTTGAGCCGTTCGTGAGATATCCTATGGACAGACGGACGGACAGACATTTGACCGATTTTATAAGGGTTTTGTTTTTACTACAAAACCCTAACAAGGAAATTTTTCAAATTGATACTCTAAAAGCACGGCCAATTGCCGCCACTTTTTGTTTATTTGTCTGTTAGTACACTTGTCTCTAACGTATTTGGACATTGGCAATTGAAAGGGCAACAAACATGTTATTGGTACCCAAAGTGAATTATGATTTGTTGAAAAATGGAAGTTCAGCTCCCGATTCATATGACACCCATATTGCCCATATTTCGCTTCACTGCCAAAAGTATCCTTTTTCGAATGTCCTTATCGGCACCGAAGGACTCGAAATGCTATCTACAGCACATTCGCCGCACGTACATATAAAAATCCTTGAATGCATAGCCACGACCTGCGCAACACACGAGTATGTACTATTTTAAATAAAAATCATTCATTTCGCATCCACACAAATCGCAAAGGCGTTGCCAGAAAAAGATATTCTCCCAAGGCGAAAAACTTTTCAACAAAAGATAGTTTGCCACAAAGACATATTTTCAACACCATTGGGTACCGCGCTCAATCATCCTCGTGCAAATACAGACCATCCCACAGCCACAGAGCCACAATCACCATCGCGGCAATATAGTATACCACATTGCCTAGGGACGAATCTCATAGCTTTCGTTCGTTCAATGCAAGATCGCAATCGCAGAGCAGCTTCTAGGAACACACCTCCATATAAAATACACACAACTAGTGCTGTAGCAGTCGCGAATCGCAAATCGCCCAGTCGCTGCCTTGGAACACACACCTTTAGTAAAACTTGTTCGCATTTTTAATAAGATTCAAAATGTCTGTTTTCGAGCCAAGTTCTCGTTATTTGCGGGAAGTTTTGATCTTCTGCTTCCATTTGAAAATAACTGCAGCTGAGGCTCATCGAATGCTCTCAAATACTTACGGTGAGGTTGCTCTGAGTGACAGAACATGTCGTGAGTGGTTTCAACGTTTTAAAAGTGGAGATTTCAATGTCGAGGACAAGCATGGTGGTGGGAGAGAAAACATTTTCAAAGACGACGAATTGGAAGCAGTGCTCGATGAAGATTCGTGCCGAACGCAAGGAGAATTAGCTGAATCACTGGGAGTGACTCAGTAAGCAATCTCGAAACGCCTCATTGCCATGGGTATGATTCAGAAACAAGGAAATTGGGTTCCGTACGAGTTAAAACCGACAGATATTGAAAGGCGATTATTTGCATGCGAAAAACTGCTTCAAAGGCAGAATCGGATGGGATTTCTACATCGCATCGTAATCGGCGACGCAAAATGGGTCCGTTACGATAATCCCAAGCGCAGAAAGTCATGGGGAATGTCCGTACATGCCTCAACGTCGACGGCAAAACCGAATATTCACGGCGCCAAGGTTATGCTCTGCATTTGGTATGACCCGCTCGGTGTGATATACTACGAGCTACTGAAACCGAATGAAACTATCACAGGAGATCGGTACCGAACGCAATTGATGCGTTTAAGTCGAGCATTAAAGGAAAAACGACCACAGTACCAAGAGAGACACTACAATGCGTGGCCACACGTCGCAAAAGTGGTCAAGACATACTCGGAAACCCTGATATGGGAAATCTTTCCCCACCCGCCGTACTCCATAGACATCACTCCTTCCGACGACCATCTGTTTCGTTCCATGGCGCGCGGCCTGGCTGATCAGAATTTTCGTTCGAACGAGAAAGTCGAAAAGTCGCGTCGAAAGACTCCTTCTTTTTCGGAGATGGAATCCGAAAATTGCCGGAGAGATGGGCGAAAGTTGTCGCTAGCGATAGACAGTACTTTGAATAATACATCTTTACTTGTAAGTACTTTTTCACAATTAAGCTTTTCATTCCAGGGAAAAACGGCGGAAGCGAAGTTATACACCCAATAGTTATTGAAATGGAAAACAGTGCATCGACCTTATCAACTCGTTTCAAAAGATCTTTCATATTGCCTAGACAAGAAGCAAATGCCCAAGAAAGTCCTTTTGTCTTGTCCATACGGCTCATAATGCCTTCAACAGTGTTCCAAGACATCGGAATCATCATCACCATTCAGAAAATACCGATATTGGCTGGGTTTCACTTGAGGCCCAAGGTCCTTTTGACCAGACCAAAGGACTCAAAATGCCTTCAACAGTACTCCAGTGCATTGGTCTCATTACTCCCTAATCAGTCGGTTGGCTAGGTTTGGTGTCCGTTTAACTGCATGCCCAAGAATATCCTGTTGTCCTCACACCCAACAGGAGCACCACCAAAACGTCATCGAGTTATGCTTAGAATCACGCAAGTAAGCTACATACTAAATTTGGTTGAAATCGGACCACGGCAAATGCCTGGAGGAGAGGAAAAAACTTTCTTAGAAAAGACTTAGGCGAGAAACTTTCCAATTTTATGAAACTGGAAACCGCTTTTTTAGCGATGACAGATTCCGTTTCTATTTGTTCTATTGGCAATCGGGAATTTGACAGTAATGCACAGTGTATTGAAGAGTTGGTTTAGAAGTGGCATAGCGTAGTCCAGTGAAATGTCACTTTTACACACCTGTTTTGTGTGCCACTCTTTGCGAAATTTCGTGTGTACGTCAACACTCCACAAAATACCGCTGCCGCGTTTATTAGATTTTCAATTGGCGTTCTATTGTATAACGCAAGATCTCAGCGTAAAATCATGAAGCCGTCATTGAAATTTCAGCTTTATAGTCGCATCAATTGGTCCCCATCTATTGGTGTTCCTCTTGATGAGCAGTGTCCTGGCTTTTTGTGAATTTATACGTGTAAGTTAGTTAGAAACCGTTAGTAAGCCAGTTAGAAACATTAAATTGGAGTTTCTTCATTTCCAAAGTTATTTTAGTGCCCGCTGAGGAGAGGTAAATTTTTTTTTTGGTGGCGAAATTATACGAGTATCTGTGCGCGTCCGGATTGATTCCTATACTTTACCTCCTGGTCTTTTCAAAACTGTCCGTAATGAGGAATGTCCGCCAGAGAGAGGTGTCCGTTAGCTGAGGTTTCACTGAACCTGTATTATTTTATGGTCTAAAATATAATATACCATTTTATAGTCAAGAGTATGATATATCATTTTATACGAAATTCTAAAATATGTACTTTGATTTGGCCTTGGGACATTTTTTGTGCAATCCTTAATTTTCAAAATAATCAAGGGAAACTGGAAAAGAAGGACTTTCGATCCCCTCTCCCCTACACTTCCGGACTTTCTATCATCGGGAACTTTTGACCACATATTCAGGGGATTGTCTCCAACAATTGTGCCACATTTCAAAACTGCACGATCTTTTTCCTAATCAAGCTTTGTCGGACTTCCTAGCCTGGACTAATTTCTCACACGGTAAATAGTGGATTGAAACCGATGCAATTATCGGTGGCCGCCGGCCGGCATTTTCCTTCGAATAGAATTAACGTATATTTTTGGTAACATATACAGGCGTTCCCCGATATACGACAGGGTTACGTTCCACAAAAAAGCGACTTAACTTGAAACGACTTATATCGAAACCAAGTAACATTATGCAAATGCATCAGGCTAAATTAAATTGCAAAATTCTATTACTAATATTATTTATTAGAAACAATTTACCAGTAAATAGAAATATTGTGATAATATTCAATATAAACATATGCACATTAGGCCAGTCAAATTAAGCCAATTTTGGGGCTTTTTAATAATAATGAGGGAAAGATCTGGAAATAATTTGAATCCCTTCTATACATACTGAATACATGGAAACTGAGTTTCACGGTCGTAGAAGGTGAGCTTAACTTTTGGAGGACGAAAATCCGAGAAATTTGATTCCTTTTTTTTAATATTATCATTATAACTCCTAAACGGTGCCTCAGATCGAAAAAACTTGCAGGAGTAAATTAAAGACCGTTGAATTCTGCGTTCAATGCACTGCTCAAAGTTGAAATTCGGTTCAGTAGCGTAGTCAAAGTCGATAGTCAAAAAATGACAATTTTCGAGGCTCCGGAGAAAAATCACACTTTATCACTTTTGAAGCTTACAGATCTTTGCAACGAAAGCTCCAAATGGAAAAGCTTGTCTGTAAAAGTTGGGGATAATTTGATTGTTAGCCTAACGTGGCCAATATTTTTCAATTTGGACTATTTTTAGAGTAGCTATGAGCAAACATTCAAAAACTAATGCTCATCGATTTATGCCTTAAAAGCTCTATCTCGGTAAGTATAACAGCTAGACGTTTTATTTTAGTCTCAATAGTAGATAAATTACTCTAGTTAAATAAAATTTTACAAGATTTCTTGTAAGACCAATTTAGGAGATACTAGAAAGAAACAGGACAAGCCAAACAATTAGGCACATTCTCAACATGGTGGCGGGGTCCGTGGTGTTAGAAGGGAAATAGAAAACTCGAATTTTTAAACAATGCACCAATTCAAACAACATATAAGAAATTGAAACTACCCTAATTAAAGTAACCAGTGTTATAACATTTTGACTGACCAAAGTAATTTAACCTTTGCAGAATCACCAACTTTTTTTTAATAAAAAAGCAATTAAATTAAAAACAGAAAATAGCCTGTCGAAATCAGATAAACTGTTAATTAGATATGGCTCGAAAAAATAAGAAAGATATGTAGCCCACAATCAATATTTTGCTGTTTTATCTTATTTTTCTCGAGTTTTCACCTACATATTATACTAAATTTACCAAAAATAAGAACTTCCTGCTTTGTTGTAAATAATTTGCTTTAATGTTATATAATAATAATTTTTGAATTTCGAGTCATTTACAGCCCTTTAATTTAAAAAAATATTTTGTTTACACTTTTTATACCCTAGACTTATAGTATAGGGTATATTGTTTTTGTCACGACGAAAATATGTAACACCTTAAAAGATGCTCCGGAGGTATAGCAATGTATATATATAAATGATCAGGGTCACCTCCTGATTCGATTTAGCCATGTCTGTCTGTCCGTCTGTCTGTCTGTCTGTCTGTCTGTCTGTCTGTCTGTCTGTCCGTTCGCACGATAACTTTCGATAGAATGAAGCTAGACCCTTGAAATTTTGGTCAAATGTTGGTAGTATGATCTAGTTGGATGGTATTGAAATTGGGCATGATCAGGCCAAGAGAACGCCTACCTCCCCTACATATGTAAAATAATTAAATGTATCTATAACTTCCGATTAAAAAATCATGAAAAGCTCTAGCTTTGGTATATTGCTAGTAAGGGTAATCTTATACTCTCCTGGGAAAATAAAATCGATCAGTTGAAAACTAACGGTAATTTTCTTACAAAAAGCCCCGTACCACCCTACTTTTCAGGTTTTTTGTCTATAACTCTTGAACCAATTGACGTAGACATCTGATTTTTGGCAAGTAACCCTGAGGGAAGAAGCTGCTTAAGGTTCTGTAAGTTGGGCAGAATCAAATCAAAGGAACACCTACCTCTCCTACAAATTTCAAACAATTAAATATTCCTTTATTACGATAACGTTCGATAGAATGATACTACCGAGTTCAAAATTTGGTGGAATGTTGCTAGTAAGACCTACTTAGTTGGTATTGAATATGGGCAAGATCCGACCCAAGGAACCCCCACCTTCCCCTACAAATGAAACTTCAAATAAGCGATAACTTTTGATAGAATGAAGCCAGTGACTTGAAATTTTGGTCAAATGTTTGAAGTGAGATTGAGTTAGTTGGCATTAAAGATGGGTAACATCCGACCTAAGGAACCCCTACTTCCCCTAGAAATGAAACTTAAAATAAGCGATAACTTACGACAAAATAAAGCTAGCGACTTGAAATTTTGATCAAATGTTTGTAGTAGGATCCAATTAGCTAATATTGAAAATACGTAAAATCCGACCAACGAAACCCCTACTTCCCCTACAAATGAAACTTCAAATAGGCGATAACATTCGATAGAGTGAAGCTAGAGACTTGTAATTTTGTTTAAATGTTTGTAGGGTGATCTTACTGGTTGGTGCCAATGATGAGCAAGATCCGATCCAAGGAGCCCCTACCTCCCCTACAAGTGAAACTTCAAATAAGCAATAACTTTCGATAGAATGAAGCTAGCGCCTTGAAAAATTCGACAAATATTTGTAGAATGGGTTAGTTAGTTAATTGATTTTGAGAATGGTCAAGATCTCCCTGAATGAGCGCCAACCTCTTCTATGAACTGACCATATAGCAGACCCATTCTTAATGCATATGGTCGTTGCCAATTGGTACTTTTGCTATCTCCACTAGGTTTGTACAAGTCTAGGGTATATACGCTTCGGACTCTGGTTTTATTTTATTTTCCAAGGTCATATCTATTAACGGTTTGTCTGATTTTTACAGGCTATTTTCTGTTTTAGGGTAATATATTACCTGCGATTCACTCTTTACTAGAATATGCTAGCGGGTATAGTTTTTGAGTAATTGCGTTTTTATTTAAAAAAAAGTCGGTGATTTTGCAAAGGTTAAATTACTTTGGTCAGTCAAATTGTTATAACACTGGTTGCTTTAATTAGGGTAGTTTCGATTTTTGATACATTGTTTGAGTTAGTACATTGTTTAAAAATTCGAGTTTTTTATTTTCCCCCTAACACCACGGACCTCGCCACCATTTTAAAAATGTGCCTAATTGTTTGGCTTGTCCTGTTTCTTTTTAGTATCTCCTAAATTGGCCTTACAAGAAATCTTGTAAAATTTTATTTAACTAGAGTAATTTATCTACTATTGAGACTAAACTAAAACGTCTAGCTGTTATACTTACCGAGATAGAGCTTTTAAGGCATAAGTCGATGAGCATTCATTTTTGAATTTTTGCTCATAGCTACTCTAAAAATAGTCCAAATTGAAAAATATTGGCCACGTTAGGCTAACAATCAAATTATCCCCAACTTTTACAGACAAGCTTTTCCATTTGGAGCTTTCGTTGCAAAGATCTGTAAACTTGAAAAGTGATAAAGTGTGATTTTTCTCCGGAGCCTCGAAAACTGTCATTTTTTGACTATCGACTTTGACTACGCTACAGAACCGAATTTCAACTTTGAGCAATTCATTGAACGCAGAATTCAACGGTCTTTAATTTACTCCGGCAAGTTTTTTCGACTCGAGGCACCGTTTAAGAGTTATAATGATAATATTAAAAAAGGGCTCAAATTTCTCGGATTTTCGCCCTCCAAAAGTTAAGCTCAACTTCTACGACCGTGCAAACTCAGTTTTCATGTACTCAGTATCTATAGAAGGGATTAAAATTATTTCCAGATCTTTACCTAATTATTATTAATAATATAAAATATAATTTGACTGGCCTACATGTACAATGTACAATAGTACATCTGTATTTCTTCATACAAAAAATTAAAATATATAAAATTTAGTCTATATTCCATTTGAAATGCCAATGGTAGCAAGTAACGAAATGTTGGTTTGCGTGACAATCCTGAAAAGTATGGATCTAAAATATCTTTCGCTGCATTGGTCTGAATTCCGCTTCAGCTTCAATTTCCTGAAGATTTTGAAGAAGATATATTAGTTCTACTGTGGAAATTTCCCTCCTACGGATTTTATTTGCCTATTTATGCATTCAGCAAACAAATTTTTCTAGCCTCCATTCATACTGAACATTTTTACTTCCTTTCCAAGGCTCATGAATTTTTTCGACTGCTTTCAGTACATAAGCATCGAATTGTCTTTAACCTTGTCTCCCATATCAATTCCCGTTATAACTTGTCTAAACGTCCTATGTAACGGTTAACATTAACTACCGAGCCGAACTATTTTTTGATCGTATTTTTTCCGCACTTTCTTTTGAAAGTGAGATGATTCGATCCGACTCAAAAAATGGTTCTGTACACTATTGAATAGCTTTGAGTTGTAAGCCTCGTAAGAAACAAATACTTCCTGATCTAAGTAGCAGCAAGGAGGTGGTGTTCGGAGGCAAAAATATGAATTCGGTGTTCTGCTCTTAGTTTACTAGATGCGAAGGTTCATTGTCCACAATGGGCAGTACCTTTTGAGACAAGTTACTTTAACTCTAGTTTACCACAACCAATTTCTTACAAATTTCTTGTCATGGGGTGCAAATGATCCCTACCACATCTATGTCCTTGTTTTTGTATCCGATCCTCAACAAAAACAAGACAGGATCCATGAACATAATCGAATTAAAGGTGATTTTTAAGTTTTCGAACATTTTTGTAAGCCCAAAACCCACACATGGTCCCATTTGTCCAAGGAAAGATGATAAAAGATCTGTAACCATATAAGATGTTTATGAGATAATGTACGTTATGATCATCACAACATGATCTCCGTCTAATGCCTTAATGCCCTAAAAGAATTAGCTATTCATAGTTATTTTTATATTATCTTATAAATGCTATTATTAAATATTATTATATAAATATTATCTTTAGTAAATAAAGTAGCATACTATAATTTTTTTGGGAATAGTGCATTTTCTCCATCTGTATTTGGCGGATTTAATTGCCCCCCAAGGCAAATTTAATGCCTATTGTAGAAAAAAATAAAAACCTTCTACAGTCTGTATAGAGGAATTAAATAGTATTAATTAAAGCTATTGAATAGTCCAGCTAAAAAAAATCAAAACCATAAAAGTTACGTTCTTTTAAAGTAGCTTCGGGGTGCATTTGCGCCCCAGGTGGTAAACTAGGGTTAAAGACAATAGTCTTTCACCTCTAAACAAAATAATTTTTTAGCAACTCTATTAAGGAATTCATCCACGTCTTTTTGTTTTAACATCAAATTATTGGTAATCTTCGTTTGGAGTAATGGACAGATCCTTGGATGTAATCCTTCTTAGAAGCAATGCAATGATGATTTAAATCCAGGCGCCAGTAGTCATCACTACAGATAAGAATGTTCTGGGCGGCGTTCTTTTTCAGAAAAGGCCTGTTTGCATGTTAAAGAGCTTGTTCGATCGGGACACCCTGTACACTAATTATAAGTGGATTGTTATTATAGGTAGACTATAATAACAATACAGTACGATTTGAACAATTCACTTCTCCATAATTATTAGCAAACAGGGTGTCCCAGTTTGCCTGGAGAAGCTTTTTACCACATTGTTCATTATGCAGTTTTCTGCAAAAATATTCAAGACATTTTTTTTGCGATTCTTCAAACCTTTAACTGCTACAGTATTTTATGTTTTAAAAAGTCACCGACCACACATACTGTAACTCATCTTACGGCACGTAGAATGATGCAATAAGACCGCATGGCAGCTATACTACTTCATCCTAAAATAAGAAATTCTGCCCATGAAAATAGGATAAACTGTTTACTAGACATAGCTCTTAAAAGTAAAAATTGTTGCTTTAACCTCCTAAAAATTCGGAAACTATATGATTTTTTTTTCTCGAATTTTCACCTACATGCTCTACTGCGTTCAAATTGTGCTAACATTTATTCGCCAAAATTCCTTCATCTCGGCTAATTATGCTCTATTATAGTAAATGTAAAGTTAATGCATGAAAAATAGACTTTTTTCATGGAAAATTTCGCAATTTATGAAAGTGTTCGAATTTTCAACGTAAAAAAAGAACTGTTTCTCCCCATTTAAAAGACTTTAAGAGCCACGAATCCTATAATGTATAACATACGAATTTTGTCGACATCCTTTATGTCCAATTGTACACCAATTCAAAAAAATATGGTGCAATCTTAGATACAATATAATTTTTCGAATTTCGTTAGTCGTTAATCGGGAAGGGGTGGAAATTTTTTTGCGACTCAAGTGCGAAATGACTTTAAGGCTGCGCGCACGTTGGGACATGTTCGCGTGTCGCGTTCACGTATTTATGTCAAACGGTTTGCAATCAAAGATGCGAATCTGTCGAATTGACAAATGCTCGGCTGTTGTCGTATCACCAAATTAAGTTCATTATTGTGTGTTACAGTCAATAATTTAGTATGAAATATGTGTTTATGCACATGTTACTACTACCCAGTCGTTTGTTTCGCCACTCAATTCTTATCTAATTATCCATTTTAAAGCACAATAATGAACCCAATTTGTTGATACGACAATTGTCGAGCATTTGTCATATTGACAGATCCGCATCTTTGGTTGCAAACCATAGACTCAAACCGTTTGACATGAAATACGTGAACGCGATACGCGAACGTGTGCCAACGTGCGCGCAGCCTAAGCGGAACGACTTATATCGGGGTATGCCTGTAAAAGACATTGCGAGTTTGTGTGTTATTTTAATAATCTGTATGTAAATGTTCTAAACATTTTAATTAAAAGACATTTTTTCTAATTTTCGTTTTTTTCTTCCCATCAGTGTTATAAACGTATACTGGAATTGGATCCGACAAACGTCCAAGGTCTACACAATCTCTGTGTTGTTCACGTGGAGCGTGGAAAGCTTGCCAAGGCTCTAGACTGCTTAAGATTAGCCCATAGTTTAGCACAAACAGAGGATTATATTTTACGACATTTGAAAATTGTTGAAACACGTTTACAAAAAATCAAACAAACACCCGGTATGACTCGGGAAAAAGAGCTCGCCCTAGCCGACTATGATCCGAATGAATTTCGTAATTTGCGCAATGTAATCGATGGCGGTATCAACAGCATCGTGTCGGGCGAGAACTCGGAAGATGCCGTCTTACAACGCCCCAAACCAATAACTCAACACTATTCTTCCTCTACAGATAATTCATAACATGAGCGACCTCTACGTCTTCGAAATGGAAATTTTTAAAGAGATTTAAAAGAGAAAACAAAAACAAAAGGTATTTGTTAAATATATTTTTTACTGTTATTTTTAAGACATGTAGCATAAATGTAGGTAATAAGATATCTAGCTGAATATTTTAGATAATAAGTTGACAAGTCGAATATCGATCAGTATAATAATATTAAATGAATATGATGAGATTAGCTAAGGAACAGACATATACATACCCGTTAAGGATTAATATTTAAGCAGTTGAGTACTTAATATGGTATTTTATATGATGAAGCAAACAGTTTCATTTGTTGGGTTGTACTTGAAGATGTTTTCTATTATCATTTTAGTCCAAATATTTAGAGAAAGAATACTCCATAGCAAAATTAACAAGAACCTTATCTTTGAAACTTGATGAAATTTGAACAGACTTTTACACTTACAATATCGAAGATACCCCTTTTTGATAATTCATATTAAGAAAAATGAGAACAAGTGAAACGTAAATCGCGTTTAGAAAGTGGCACGAAAACCAAAAGCAATGCTTATGAACGATTGAAATTAGATGCAAGTTTTTGTTGTTGCCGGGATCAATGTTTGTTAATAGAATAGGTTTTGTCTTTCCTCCAAGTGATCCACGATAATAAAAAGTCTGAGTCTAACGAAGACTCAGACTTTTAATTATCGTCGATCACTTGAAGAAAGGACAAAATCTATTCGATTAAAATTAGTTTGATCCGTGCCGGCATTCATAAATGGTAGTGTTACCGGAGCACTCCCGGTTTTGTAGTTGCGGTAGTAGTTGGTAGCGCTACCAATTTATGAATGCGGCCCGTGTTTCTAGTCAAAATTAAAATAATGAAATTATGCGAAATTGAGATGAATGTTATTTGAAACGAAAGTACGAGTATGAAGAAGTTGAGTAAGTGTTGGAAATATTTAAAAATAGTTTCTTAGGATATCAATTTGTAAGTGTGTGTTTTGGAATGGAGCAATTAGGATGCTTGAATTGAAGATAATAATAGTCTGTTCAGTTGATTTTGAGTAATGGTGACCTAATTTGTGACGAAATACCTAGTTGTGTCATAAGCTAATCCATGATTGATGTCTTATTCGGATATTCTTCAGAGTTTTTTTGTTTTCCATCCTACCCTACTTGGCATATCGGTGGCGAAATATAATCATAAATTAATTTAAGATCACTAATTTGTGTACTATCATTGCATTAGGAAGAGGACTTTTTATGAGACAAGTCACTTTCTCTATAGCTTCCCTTTTAATTTCTAAATCAGTTGTACAATCAAACTTCGCTAATCCGAATCTATCGGGACCACAGGGTAGGGTGAATGTTCGGACATTTAAGAAATATACGTTTTTCGCAATGACAGAAAACACTTTATTTGCGTACATACACTGTTCTACAATGAAGTGTATTCTTTTTGCGGAAGAGGACAAGAAAGGCAAGATTACAGTTTTCGTTACTAGTGAAGGAAGAGTGAAAAGGATTAACATTTTGAAAAGTAAAATTACAATACATATAACGTTAAATTTGAGTCAATTTTATTACACACGGCCAAAAAGCGAAGACTCATCTTTTTACTGTTGATCAAAAAACCGTCTTAATGGTGTTGCCTGTTTTTTTAAGGTTTGCTATTATTTGGTTACGGAAGGACTTCTCGCATGGCATTAGCCTACGTTTTTCCGACTTCAATCAATGTAGAGTTGTAAACTGAATAGAGGGAGTGCCGTGCAGTACTTCTGGACAATTTTTTTTTAATCAGGCATGTATAGGATATGTACCAGCAGATAGGCCGATCCACGAAATGAAGTTTTTCAACGGCCAAGAGCTGCCAAACCCCCCCCCCCTCGATGCGAGAAGAATTGCAGTATTTGAAGCATCACTACCACAACAACAACATTCACGAAATGACCAGTGTTGCCATAAACATCAGGTGGGGCTCGATTTACGCGACTACTAGCCCTTAAGCAACCGTGGTTTTCGCTCAAACTGTTCATAAATAGCTTAGGTATGGTGGATTACTTTCCAGATATCCGGTAAAATTACTATTATTCGCCACAAGGCACCAAATTGCCAGAGAATTTTGTTTTTTTTTTCAGAGAGCACAACAATTGTCATATGAGAAACTGTACGAGGTTCTTCTTCTCCAATGAATCCAAATTAGCAATGTCAACTAATGATGGTCTGTTTGGAGTGTGTAGAAGAGAAAAGAAACGTTTTCTACCTTGTGCACATCTGTATTTGGTGGTAGATCAATTATTGGGAACATTCCTGTTTCGCGAATATTAGGAGAATTCTCTCTATTGCATTTAGTGAGAATTTTTAAAATTGCTGGCAACTGCATTCTCCGAAACCAGTTTATGCCGACGAAACGTCAACTGGGCCACATGGAACGGTTGACGCGCTATGCCCCACAAGCGGTTAGGGCAATTGAGAGAAGATGGCTTCTGATCGACAGTAACAAGTCGAATCTTCGTTTTTTGGCCGTGTGTAATAAAATTGGCTCAAATTTGCGATTATATTGGAAATAACTTTTCAAAATGTTTACTCCTTTTCACTCTTGCTTTACTTATAACAAAAACTGCAATCTTGTCTTTCTTGTTCTCTGCAGGAAGAGTACTGGGTGCGTCCCTTTTTTGTGCAGCAGTGTATATGAATTGCAATAATCAAAATTAATTTTGGGAGAAATCTGTTATTTTTTTTTACGTAATCCCGACTCCATATGGCGGCTATATCGCTATTTCTTAAGCATAAGAATATGACCAGGGGTCGAATTATGAGTTCCGTGAACGGACTACTCGTCACGTAAAAATGTGTATTTCGTATTATGCAATCCGTGAACGTAGAAAACGTATCGTAATTGGCTATTATGGTTTCCGTTAACGTATACGATATCGTATCAATCGTTCAATCCCCCATTACATGGAACCGTTCGTACGGCACAAATTTCGATAGAAAAATGGAAGTAAATAATTAAAATAAAAAATATGAAATGCACGTTTATTGGTTATTCTTCAATAAATGTAATTTAAATTGTTTCTTAAGAATCACTAAGCTTAATAATGGGCAAAAAACATTTTGGGCGCGTTCAACTCTGTAAAGGTGCGTTTAGATTAAGCGAAACCACTCGCACAACTGGCGTGCAGTGTGAACATGTTCCTCGCCCGAAACTAATCTCCTCCTCCTTCCTCTCGAGAGGAACTCGCGGTGTGATGCACCCGGTTGCTCGCATGCAAATACTCAGTTTCCGATTTTGCTTAGTGTGAACGCTGCGCGTGTATGTTTCGGGTGAAGATGAAAGCATTCATTTATGATTTAGGCTTCTAAGTAAGTAAGCTTGGTCATAGTGTTCTCGGTCTCGGTTACATAGCATTTGTCTTACACCGCATTCGGCCACCGCAAAGCGGATTTGGTTCACAATTCGTACTTGTGTTACTGTCGAGGCACATACCGCTGTCGAAGAGTTCCAACTCTTCAGTCTACCATAAAGGCGGGGGTATGAGTCTAAAGACCTAGATCTATGCCATCTGCACTCATTATAACACGTTTCTCATTGCAAACACTTCCGAATAGCGAACTGATTGGTTTCTTCAATTCCAAATATTGGACGATTGAAGAGTCTCCCCTCAGCCATTTACGTAAAAGTGCTATGTAAAATCGAGTTCATGTGTATTGAATGCATGAGAATCCACTGTAACTACCGCGCCACACGGAACAATATTATCATTCCATGCCCGGTAAAGACTTACAATCATAGTCCAGCCGAATTAAAAAAAAACACCAGGACGCCATGGTTAACTCACTTAAACTGCCGTCTTGCCTTCTCTAGTGTCTGTTGTGTTCAACTTACTTTAATGCGTTCTCAAAGGCTTTCTTTGCAGAAATGTGAATTTAAAGGATCGCTACTTTCATCATCTTTTTCCTCGGAAGTCTTACAAGTGACAGATGATCCAAGTACACTTGGATTAAACGTATTTCGAAAAAGCTTGAGCGCTACATGACGAATGACGTTTGTTTGTTTATTGGATCCAAGTGTCAGTTGCATGTGCAAACATGTATTCAAAATATGATATTCAGCCAAGTTCGCAACTTTTTGCCGTTTGTCTGGATGTCAGTCGATTTCGAAATTTGTTTGGTTTCTACTTAGAAATCAGCCCACTTACAATTAGTCCACGTACTAGAGATTTTGCTCAATCTTCTTCCCTTGGACATCATAGATGAACAAGTTGCCGCAAACTCGGCGATCCGCATACGGGAGACAGGTCGCTGGGCAACTCATACACCGGTCACGCATCAATCCTGAGCAACATGGACATCCCATCATCAACGGACTATTGTATACCAAAAATCACGTTTGACAGAAAATTTACATGCTCAATTCCCTCCCGTAGCCATTGGGAAGTGATGAACCCGATATGCACTGAATCCTTGTGCATCTATACTGATGGTTCCAAGACCGATAAGGGGGTGGGGGCTGGAATCTTCTCCGATGGGCCTAGCCTCCACCTGTCGATTCGTCTCCCAGACTACTGTAGTGTCCTCCAGGCGGAAATCCACGCTATTAAAGAGACAGTGAAGTGGATTGCCCGTAATACTATAGCAGCAACAGATATCATAATTTATACTGACAGCCAACCTGCAATAAAGTCCCTTGAATCTTGTGTAGTCTCGTTAAAAACCGTTGCGGACTGTCGCTTTTGCCTTGCGGAGATGGGAGGTATCTATAACATTACACTATGCTGGATACCAGGTCACAGTGCTTTCGCTGGTAATTGTAGGGCTGACGAGCTCGCTCGGAACGGTGCAAACGATATAACTCTTCAGATGGGTCGGGGTTTCGCCATGCCCATCTCCAGGTGTAAACATAAGCTAATTATGACAGCGATAGACAGGACTAACTCGAGATGGTTAAGTGGTAGTACCTGCCAAAATGCGAAGTTATTATGGCCCTTATTGAACAAAAACCGTACTTCTAAACTGCTGTCGATGAGTAAGCAACACATCAGGATAGTGGTGGGAATTATTACTGGTCATTGTGTTATCGGTGAATACGCGAGGAGGCTCCGACTTCCATACTTCCAAGATGAGGAGGAGAGCATCTTTCATCTACTCTGCACCTGCCCGGCATTAGCCTACAGGAGAACGTCGACTCTAGGTGGATTTGCGTATGTGGATCTAGCTAATGCAGATGTGGGTCGACTCCTGCGACTCGCTGTTAGCTCCGGATGGTTCAGCAATGGATGACGGTTGGAATTACACAATTCCAGGGCAACACAAGGGACTTTCTTTTGGTCTAAATGTGCTGTAAAGAGATTACGGCAGCCCCTCTTACCATACCATAGTCTACGTACTAATCGTGAACCAAGTGGACTTGAAAAATCCTATTTGGCCAAAGTAGTAATCCAAGTGGACTTGGATCGGGGCAACTGGCCTTTACTAATTTGTAGACCCATTTGTCTCGTTTATTGCCTAACGCCTAGTATGCACTGCGATTTTTTGAATACATATATTATTTTGCATCTCGCCAAAATCCCATGTGCCTCGACTGTGTCGCAGTTAATTTTTTATGTATTCTCTGCATCTTGCAATAAGTCGAGGAAGACTAAATTCTGGCGAGACGCAAAAAAAAAATGTATTTAAGAGTCGGAATGCGTACTAGGCGTAATACTATACTAGAATTTTCACCTAAAGTATAAAATGTCTGCGAGTCATTTTGTGGAAGTCTAGTCTGGATTCGGACTCTCGCTCCACAGAATTCCTGTGGTCTCGCGCCCACATCGGATCTTCCTCACTACGACCAACCGCCATCCAACCAATAAAAAAAATGGAACATTCCTAGGTGACCCGGCCACGCATAGTGGTTTGCATCTTTGACCAATAGTAGGTTTTTAATTGAGAATATATCGGACTCTCCTTGCGCGTTGCCCTTAGTTTCACCGTTGTTCATAATCGGCCATATTTGCGCGCGGACTTTTTCAAAGTTTCGGGAGAAATTGTAATGGACGGTTTGGTGGGCATCCGAAGATGCCCGTGGGGACGGAGCCTTAGGCGGCATAATGACCGTAAAGGTCGGGCCGTGCCATCTGGCGAAGAAAAAGGCCCCTCAACATGCTAAGCAGCGGCCTATGCTTGTTGTAGCGCAGTTCGGAAGACGTGGGCGGGGTTTTCGCCGCTCTTTGCCCCTGTCCTTTACGTATTAATTAAAATTCATAGGCCTGGGGAAGACAACACAAACAGGGGAGGTAAAAATGGGGAATGATAAAAAAAATGAGGCGATAAGGCTGGAATGGTTGGCGGACGACGCACAATCCCTCGCGTTCGCATGAAGGTTCAGGCGTAATGGGACCCTCGGCCTCTGGTTTCGTACCACCGACAGCTTCTTACTCATCAAGTGCTGCCATAGATCTGCTAATGGAAGCAGCACTACCAGATCAGAATATGGTTCACTACAAAATTTCGTTCCACGATAAGCTTTTTTTATAGCTGGTAAAAGAGCACTGTTCCCCTGTTCCACAATGGATCCAACGAATTTTTTACGGTATCTTTTTTTTTCAGGGATTCAGTTACCCTTTGATCCATGTGTTGAATACAGTGGGCAACATTATTGTAGAGCCACCGCAAAATTTGACACTTTCAAATTTCCTTTCAGAGCTGATGTTGGTCTGTTCACAAATTACAATTACCCGATGAAGAGAGAGAGAATAGTATACATAAATCTACCAGTCTAAATTAGTAAATAATTCAACAAAGTTTTCCTACATTCTGTATCAAAATTATAGAGCCACTTCAAAATAACTAAATTTATTCATACTTAAAACTTATATTATGAGAGAAACTTAAACTTCAGTAAGCAATTGGTCCTCCATTTCTATGTATGACCTGGAAAATGCGGTTTGGCATACTGTCTACCAAGTTTTGTAAGACAATGGACTCCAGTGCTTCACAGACTTCGTATATTGCCACTTTCAAAGAATTTACGTCTTCGTAAGTTTTATTAGGCGCGTTTTTTTCAAGATCCATATAGAGCAGAGCAGGTTAATACCACACAATTACACTAACAATTTGATCTGAGTTGCTCTCGATAGAACGTTAGTGCAGGATTTCTACTCCGTTAAATAGTTCCACATTTGAAATGCAGGCAGAGCAGGCGTCGAAATTTTAGAACAGTTTACAGTTTGGGAAGCACATAAAGTTCATTTCTTCTCAATAAATTGCCCGTTTTGTGTAATTATTTGGAATAGTAAACATACAAAATAATTTTGCTGCCTATAGGAAATTTGTCCAATTGTATATGTACTAAGGATTTAAGTTTTCTCTTGAAATTCTAGTTGACATTTGAATTCCAACTAAACCAAGACACACTCCCTTAGCAAAGACAAAACCCTACTCCGTTAAATTGTCCTGGATCGTTTTTTTCGTCGCTTAACTTGCTCTGCTCTGCTCTGTACGAAAAAACGCACCTATTATTGTTAATATACGGATTGCAAATTGTAAAAGACGATGATGAAAATGGAAAAACGACGTGTGTTCAAGTGAAGCTTTATTCGAAGAAGAAAGAAAAAAACGGATAAAGCAGAACAAAAAAGATGTTTCTTTTTACAGTGAAGTTAGCAACAGTCAATAGTTATAAAGGTGACATCTATTGGCTGAATGTGAGTAAAGCGGGAGATTCAAAAGATTACAAATCAATTCTAAGTTTTTCTTTTACCACTTTAACACTCCCACTAAAAGAAAACACTGACGTATAAAAATGAGATTACGATTTATATCTTCTTGGTGTGAGGTCTGCGATACTTCTGATATTCAGCATATTTTTCTGGTTCTCAAAGGCTGTCTTTGGTAATGGCTTTGTAAGCAAATCGGCCTGCTGCTCCTTTGACGCTACGTGTTCCAGAATGAAATGTACTTGTCGCGAATGAAGTGATAGCGTATATCAATATGCTTACTTCTTTGAAGGAACTCGGGATTTTTGACTAATTTCATAGCGCTTAAATTGTCAATCCTGAGAGTTGTCTTCGCGATGTTGAGTAGGCCCAATTCGTTGATGAGATTTTTCATCCAGATGATTTCCTTGACGGTTTGACTCTCTCTCTGGATCCTGTCAACTCCTTGTGGGGCATAGGGCATTAACCACGCCGACTTTCCACCTCGTCCTGTTCGCCGCCATCGCCTTCAACTGTCTCCACGATTTGCCTAATGACGTACCCTCGACCTCAACTGATCTTCTCCAGGTGTTTCTAGGTCGGCGACTTGCATCGGTTCCCTGTGGGTTCCAATCGAGGGCCTGTTTAGCAATGTTTTCCGGCCCCTTTCGGAGTGTGTGACCTATCCATTGCCACTTTCGCCTTTTTATAGAGGTGCCTATCCTGTCCTGACCAGTAATGTACAGGAGGTCGTCGTTAGAAATGACATCCGGCCAGCGTATGTGCAGGATGCGCCGTAGACACTGGTTCACGAAAGTTTGCAATCTAGTTGTTATCTCCCTGGTCACCTTCTAACTTGAACAGCCATAAAGAAGCACAGATTTTATATTGGTTTCGAAGATCCTGAGTTTGGTACGTCTGGAGATGTTGTTGTTTTGCCAGAAAGGAGTTAAACTGAAAAAAGCTGCTCGAGCCTTATTGATGCGAGACTGAACATCAGCATCCGCTCCACCATCTGCTGTAACTACGCTTCCGAGGTAGCAAAAATTGTCCACTTTTTCCACCGTCTGCCCTGAAACACAAATTTCGCTCTGTCTTCCTGGATCCAAGCTCAAGTACTTAGTTTTGGCAGCATTGATTTTAAGCCCCGCATTGCCACTTTCGCGGTGCAGGGCATCTGTCATTTGAACTAGATGATCCGATATATTTGAGAGAAAACAAATATCGTCTGCGTAATCCAGGTGTTGAAGGTATTCAAACAGGTTTCATCTGATACCTTTGCTCTGGTGTTCACGAAGCGCGCTGCAGAGTACGTCGTTAATGGCAATCAAAAACAATATAGGTGACAAAATGCAGCCTTGTCTCACTCCGCTATGTACCTTGAAGGGATCTGAAAGCTTACCCTTGTGTACGACGTGACATTGGGCTCCGCTATAGGACTCCTTGATGATGGATATGATTTTATCTGGTATACCTCTCCTATGTAAAGCCTTCCAGATGTATTCCCGGTCAACGCTGTCAAACGCCTTCTCGAAATCGATAAACATGAGATGTAATGGGGATCTCCACTCTGAGGATTGTTCAATAATAATTGGGAGGGTGTTGATGTGGTCGCTACATGAAAAGCCCTCGCGAAAACCAGCCTGTTCATCGTTCAGTGTGCGGTCAACTGTTTGCTTGATCCGGTTTAAGACTATTTTGCCATCAGTTTCGAGACTGCGGGGAGGAGGCAAATTCCACGCCAATTATTACAATCCTTCAGGTTACCTTTCTTCGGGATCTTAATAATGACGCCCTTCTTCCATTCTTTAGAGAGAGTTTCGGTTTCCCAACACTCTTGGATAAGGGGAAGAAGAATATCCGCAGTAGCGTTGATATCCGCCTTAAAGAATTCCACCGGAATTCCATCTATCCCCGGGGCTTTACCCGCTTCCATCGATTTAATAGCCACAGTTAATTCCTATTTAGATGGTGGATTGGTATCAACTCTGGCTATTTGCGGAATATTTTCTACTTCTAGTGAAGATGAGTTCGAATGTCCAAAGGTGTTGTTGAGGACCTCAATGAAGTGCTCTCTCCACCGTCGCAGTTGGTCTTCATCAGTGACCAGTAGAGACGGGATGTTCAGCTGTAAAAGATTTGCCAGTTAATGGCTTGATAAGTTTGTAAAGGGTTCCACTGTCACCACGGTAAGCCGCTTTCTCTGCCTTCTCCGCTAATGCATTGATGTTGTTTCGTTTGTCCCGTCTTACGCTTCTTTGCACGCCTTTCTGAAGAGAACGGTATTCAGCTCTAAGTTGGTTTTTGACTGCGTCGTCAGTGGCTGAGTTGATTTGATCTGTAATTCTCTTGCGTGCCGTGATTAAAGACCATGTAAAGTCACTAATGAATGGCCTTCTACCGCGCTCCAATCTGCCCGCAAAAGTTTCACCGCACGAAATAAATAAGTCCTTAGCGACGTTCCATCTATCGTCAATTGTAGGAGTCTCGTAAGAT
Organism: Chloromyia formosa; assembly: GCA_964017055.1. NCBI lineage: Eukaryota > Metazoa > Arthropoda > Insecta > Diptera > Stratiomyidae > Chloromyia > Chloromyia formosa. Next base: position 63,132,592 of record OZ024815.1, on the reverse strand, counting down.
GGTGGTGCATTAGCTCTTTCGTGCAAGGCGGTGGAATAAGCACGTCTTATAGATGGATCCTTAAGCTTTTGCACATTAAAACGTGGCAAGATTCTTGGATTTTGAGGGCGATGGATCGCTGCCGTTCGTAAGCCTACTTTTGCGACAACAAGTTGGTGATCGCTGCCAATATCAGCACCCCGCTTCGACCTGACGTCTAAAAGACAGTTCCTCCATGTCTTGGAAATGGCTATATGGTCAATCTGGTTCTCTGTTCTGCCATCCGGAGAAACCCAGGTTGTTAAATGGCATCGTTTGTGCTTGAACAAAGTACCGCCGATGACGAGCTGACGAGAGTTGCAAAACTCCACGAACAACATCTCGCCATTTTGGTTCCTGTTGCCTAGACCATGATTGCCCATTAGGTGTTCCAAACCAAGATTGTCAGACCCGACTTTGGCATTGAGATCCCCCATAATAATCTTTATGTCACCTTTGGGAGCCTTGTCGAAGGTGTCGCCGAGTCGGTGATAGAATGCGTCTTTAGCTGATTGATCCGCTGGTTCAGTCGGGGCGTAGGACTGAACTATTGTGAGGTTTCTTACCCTGGATTTAAATCTGGCTGTAATGATACGGTCGGAGATTGGCTTCCAGTCAATTAGAGATAGGCGTGCCTCCCTAGTCAACAGGATTCCGACACCTGCCATTCGTGGTGACGTATCGTCTTCATTTCCGGAGTAGAGCAGTACTGTTTGGGAACTTGGTGATAAAGTCGATCCCGATCCAGGCCATCTTGTTTCGCTTAGTCCTAGTATTTCGATGTTATGCGGTCATTTCCCGTTCGACTTCAGTGAGCCTCGCACTATTGCACTCGCTCCACATCGTTCGAACGTTCCAAAAACCGATCGTGGTCCGTTGTTTGTAGCCAAAAGTCGTTGCCGGTGAATCAGTCCGTGGTATCCGAGGCTCGTTTAATGTTTCGAGTGTAAATTTATCTCAGGTACGCAAGTTACAAGCCCACATACCCAGACGGTTTGACTAGCCACCACATATTCGGCCTCGGTCGTAGACAAGGTTACGATCCTCTGCTTTGATGAATTCCAGGCGATTGTCGATTCACTGAGTTTTATAACGAGATCTGTCGCAGATTTTCTTGTTTCGATATCTCCAGCAAAATCTGCATCGGTGAAAGCTTGGAGATAATCAGTTGCCTGCGTTGGAAAGTAGAGTCCATGATCTGCTGTGCCCTTCAGGTACTTGAGAATCCTCTTGGCTGCATTCCAATGGACTTTCTTCGGATTCTCTAGATGCTGGCTTGCACTGTTGACGGCAAAAGTTATGTCTGGTCGTGTACCGATTGAAAGATACATGAGCTGACGATACGGAGTATTTGGTGCCTCTTTGTTTCCATTTCTGTGCATATCTGCACACACCTGATGATGCTGGTCCACCGGAATTGCAACTGAATTTGCTTCTTCCATTTTAAAGCGGCGTAGGAGAGACCTAGCATAAGCTTCTTGATGAAGAATAATGGAACCATCTGCTAATCGTTTCACTTGCAGACCTAAGTACGTGTTGACTTCGCTCGAAGTGACGTTGAATTCTCTTCGCAATTCGGCTAATAGGGTTTCTATGGAAGTTTGCTTTGCGGCTGCTATTAAACCATCATCTATGTGGATTACCAGGACGAGTAGATCGTCTTTATCTCCATTCGTAAATGCACAGAGATCTGCGTTTGTTGGGTGAAGTCCCAGTTTGCTTAGCACTGATGTGGAACAATGATTCCAGCACCGCGATGCCTGTTTCAGACCGTACAGACTGCGATTTAATTTACATACTCGTCCAGTCCCATCCTCATAGCCCTTCGGTTGCTTCATATAAATCGTTTCGTCAATATTTCCATACAGAAAAGCGGTTTTGATATCGAACTGTTGGAGGAGCAAATTTTTAGAGGCTGCAACCGATAAAATTGTACGGATTGTGTCGAATCTTGTTACGGGACTGAAGGTTTCATGATAATCGACTCCGGCTATCTGCTTGAATCCCCGTGCTACGAGTCTTGCCTTGAAACGTTGGATGCTACCATCTTCGAGACGTTTCAATTTATAAGTCCAGCGATTGTCAATGACTTATTGATCTGAGGGCGGCTTTATAAGAGTCCAAGTTTGATTTTCCTCCAAGGACTAGATCTCTTCATCCATTGCCCTTTTCCAGTAGTCCGCTTCACTACTCGTTATTGCTTCTTCGTATGAGTCGGACTCGCTATAATCTGCAACGGAGACGTTTGCATGAGCATACTTGGCAGGTACCTGTATAGTTCGATCCCTTAAATTATATGAGGAGTTTTGAGGTTCTGATGCTTCTGTTGAACCGATTGTTTCAGAATTTACTGTTTCCGATGGATGGGATTCTGCGGAGTTAGCTGCTTCTGATGGATTCGATTCTACGGAGTTAGCTGCTTCTGATGGATTCGATTGTACGGAGTTCGCTGCTTCTGATGGATGCTTATCGAGTTTCCCTGAGTTATTTGTACGAAGATCGAAATGTACTGCCGCTTCGTAGCCTGATTCACTTTTTGCCGCCGAACAACCTTTCCATCGACCGCCGGTGAAAACAACATCTCTGAATATTTTAACTTGCTTTCTTTCTGAAAGCCAGACTCAATAACCCTTCGTGAACTCGTCGTATCCCACAAAATATCCTCTTTCTGCCTTTACATCCCATTTCTGCCTCCTTTCCTTCGGAATGTGGACGTAAATTTCTTCTCCGAAAATTCTGAGGTTTTCTACAGCTAACGTCTTTCCGAGCCATAATTCGCTTGGTGATTTTCCTTTTTCACTGCTGGTGCCAGTTTGATTCAGAGTATGCACTACATAATTGACTGCCTCGGCCCACAGATTCATTGGTAATCCACTTGCATGTAGTGATGTCCGAGCTAGCGCTTCTCCCTTGTCTTTGTTGGTTGCTTTCCGCTTTCTGCAGTCACGGATCCAATGTCCAGGCTCGTGACAGTAGTGACAGGTCCCTGTTACCTTGGATTTTTTTGCTGGCGTCTTACTGGCAGTAGCTGCGAGTGCTTTGTTTTCCGCAACGTCCTCGTTCAATTCCATTCGAGACTCTTCTGTGGTGAGTCTGGATATCAAATTTGTCAGCGTCCTATCGTTGGCTTGTGTCGATTCCCACGCACTTATGAAATGTTTGTATGACGGCGGGGGAGAGTCATCAACAATTTTGTGATAACCATTTGCGTTGGGATTTTCTTCCCCAGGTTTTCCAGGTGATGAGTCAGATCTTCCAACCGGGCTACATGAGTGGCGATGTCATCAGTTTGACTTTTCTGTAGGCTGTACCACAGTTGTAGCAGCATGTGGACACTGGTTTCCGATTTTTGCTCGTCCACTGACAGCAGCTTGTCCCACATCTCCTTGGACGTCTGGCAATTTATTATATGCAGCAGCGGCTTTTCATCTACGGATGTGGCTATGATTCGTTGCGCTGTGCAATCATTTTTCTCCCATGATGCGAGCGGTGGCTGATTTGCGCCGTCCTCTTTAATGTCCCATCTACCACTTGCCACAAATTGCTCGATTTAAGCGTAATACGCACTTGAAATTTCCACGATGCCCAATTTTCGATGCCTTTGAGCTTGGTCACTTTAATGATATCGACGGATTCCATCACGTTTACCGAGATTTTTTTTTCCTTGTTGCACGCGGGCCGAGGAAAAAAAATTCAGATTTACAATTTAACCGAGATCCACCAAAATAATTATTATTAGGCGCAGTGATGGGGTTCTGGGCCCATAACCTGTTAATATACGGATGGCAAATTGTAAAAGACGATGATGAAAATGGAAAAACGACGTGTGTTCAAGTGAAGCTTTATTCGAAGAAGAAAGAAAAAACGGATAAAGCAGAACAAAAGAGATGTTTCTTTTTACAGTGAAGTTAGCAACAGTCAATAGTTACAAAGGTGACATCTATTGGCTGAATGTGAGTATAGCGGGAGATTCAAAAAATTACAAATCAATTCTAAGGTTTTCTTTTACTACTTTAACAATTATTAGCGTAAATCTGGCGTTGAATTATTCCCCGCTCGAACCTTTTCTTAGTATCGATGCTGGTGTGTATAGCGGCGTTATCTTGCTGATATATTAGTTTTAAACATCGATGCTTCCGCAAAAATGGCAACAGACTACTTTCTAGGACATTCTGGTAATCCTTACTGTTCATTTCTGAGGAAGTGAATACCAGATTCAGCTTCCCGTGAGCAGGACATTCTGGTAATCCTTACTGTTCATTTTTGAGGAAGTGAATACCAGATTCAGCTTCCCGTGAGCGCAAAATGCCGCCCACAACATACAATTTCCGCCGCCGAAATTCCTTTTTGGAAAATATGTAAGTCACGCCAATAATTGTTGTAGCCATCAGGTCCGTCTAAACAACATTTTTTTCCATCGTTGAATATTACCTAAATAAAACTTTGTTATACGAGTAATCGTTTGCAAGTCTCACATTATGTATGAACAAATTAAAACACTCGCACCAGTCGATGCTTAGCTCGCCAGATTCCATTGCCGGTATATGTTCAATCTCGCAAATTCTAACCTCTTTTGCTAATGAAGAGGCGTTAGAAGCGGTGCTGTCAACATTTTAGACGGTACAATGTTCGGATTATTTTTTGCAACCCGCCGAATTGTTTTCCTCGGCACAAATTAGCTGACATTCGTTTCGAATCTGTGCGAGAGATTTCGTAGAATTCCAAGCTGTAGTAATGAATTTTCTTTTATCTCGTTGAGAGAGTTTGGATGGACGGTCTGGACGTTTTCTCGTTCGATACTTTCCCGGATTTGCTAGAAAATTCTGTGCAACATGGCGCAATCGCTTTATTTTGCGAGTCATTTCCTGCATACTGTCACCAGGCTTCCAGTACGCTTCTATCATTCATTTTTCCTTAGGTGAGATAGTTTTCCCACGTGGCATATTCGAAAAAATAAATTCTAGGCTGTTTAAGAAAAAAAAAAAAAATTAAAACAAACACAAACTGATACAAACTATACAATGGCTCTGTACTTTTATGACACCAAGAAAAGAAACTTTTAATGTTATTTCTATTTATAATACCGTATCACCACTGAAACTGCTTGCATGTGCACTGATGGCGAATGCCAAACATATACTGCACGTTTTATAACTTTAAAGCAGTAAGAAATTAAGAAATGCAGAAATTAGCAATTGGCTCTTTAATTATGTGACGCACTGTATACCCAGAAAAAAATCGCCGTAAATATATTTATGTTTTGCCTATTTTCGCTGAAAAATTTGGTCCTTGAATCATTTTTGTTAAAATGAAAAGGTGTTCATTGTAAAAGTGAACGCTGATAACAGCAACTTGGGTTTTTTTGCTATAACTTTGAAGTAGTAATAAACAACAAATACTAACAATCAATTTTACAAACTTACTGCTCGGACTCACTTCTAATGCCTGCTACTGATATTGGGCCATAACTGGCAATTGGAAGCCATTCGCGTCGTGTATCTACGCGTATAGCGGTGAGTGGCGATAGCATTTAGCAGAAAATTGCTGTAAAAGCCATTATGAGCCAATTGCTGGCAGCCATCATCGCCATAAACCGCTATCTCCCCAGATTCACGATAGCTACTGACATTGTCTGTAGCAGTGATAATACACACAGAAAAACGATGAAAGGGCCACTCTAACAAACTCCGAATTCTTCTGGTTAATACGAAAAAGGAACAGCGAAACATAAAACACATTTTAACATGTTAGATTCCAACATAACAGTTAATTTAACTACATAGAGTTAAACGTGAAAGAGTCACTTGTTTATTCGTCATTATTTCCCATGCCTTTGTCAGTGTTTACTGGTCCGTGGTGTGTTCTTTAAAGTTCGCTATTGTTTGGCAAGTGATGGAACCTCCATGAGAGGTTAGAAGACATCTGAATCAATTTGAAGTCTGTAGGGCTGTGGCATTACTAGAGGAAACCTATGAATTCTGGGGAAATGAGCCGTCGGCTTTCAGTGAAATATTCTGTTCTGTCATTCAAAGAGTTTGGGAACTGTTCCAGGAGACAGTACAATTCACAAGAAGCCATGGGCAGGGCCGACCAAGAACAACATTTTACAGCGAGTACCGATTTATACGCTTAAACGCCCTCAGAAATTGTCGAAACAGGGCACCTTCCATGCTAAGTGACCTCAGACATGCCACAGGAGCCGTTATTAAAAAAAAACCGTACGTAATCGTGTGCGAAAAATGACCAAGCAAAAGTGGTCATTTTTCGCACACGATTACGTACGGTTTTTTTTTAATAACGGCTTTTGCCTTCCAGATATCCGCGTACCGCGATTATCAAGATATCACAAAAACGCCCGACATCGGTTTGCCAGGAACCAGCGCAATTGAAGGCATTGTGTTTCCTTTTCGGATGAATCAAGATTTTGTCTTTGTCTGTGTCATGGTCGAACCAGAGTCTGAAGAAGAGGAAATGAACGTTTCCTACCATGTGCCCCTCAATCTACTTAACCTTTTGCCGGTTGGATCCATTATGGTGTGAGGCGTTATTACCCCAAATGGCAAAAACGATTTGAAAGATCCGCGATACATCAACGAAGTGCTAAGCCTTTTGTTACTGGAAGAGTACGTGCTGGCGGTCAGAATTTCATTTTGATGCATGATGGATCTCGCTCTCATACTGCGAACATAGTGCATAAATTCTCCACTGCCCAAAATATCGACCTTCATTGGGCAGCGTGCAGCCCAGATTTGAATCCCATAGAACATTTATGGGACTAGCTGGGGCGATGCATCAGGATCCATTCCAACACTTCTCAGACCTTAAAGTCGAGGTACATGCAGACGGCTGGACGCGACAGACGGACGAACGCATTTTTTTTTTGGTATTTTTACGAGGTCAGAAGCAGGCGTGCATGATTTCAATTGAACTCATTTGTTTTCAATTTCATTCAACGGCAATCAATTATTTCCCGTTTGATCGCTCACCAAACAAAGAAAAGTGTGCTATCTCCCCACGAGGCGAACATTTAAGTGTTTTGTGCTTTCGTTACCCACACAAGATGATGACTGATGAGAAACTCACTGTCGTTCATGGGGAAATAGATCTTCGGAGATCGTCGTTGAAAACTCAAATATCGTGTGTGTCAAATTGACTGTGAATGAGAATAATTGATCAAAGAGTTGATCAGCAGAAATTTGCCGTCCGCCTAGCCGTCTACATGTACCCGGCCTTTACGAGAGCTGGAACAAGCTCTGAAGGACAAATTAGTGAAAATTTCTCAGAAGAATATCAGATGTCTCATAATAAGCATGGCTAAGCGTTATTCGAGCTCATGGTGGAAATTCACGCTACTAATCCGCTGATGAAGCTGAATAAAACACAACAAAACATTAAAAGTAGAAGTAAAAAACCATAAAATATTGATGGATATTCGTTTTTTTTTAAGAGTTTGTAAAATTTGTACGAAATATACCGTTATGTTAAAAATTAATATTTGAAAATGTTTTATACTTTTTGCCCTCCCACCCGTATATTAAAAACGGCCGCTATGGCTTCCTTTGGCCGGTTTCACATGGAACGCACGATACACGAGATTCTAGTAGAAAGCTCCAGTGGCGAGCGAGCTTTCATACGAGTGCAATTTAAAATTAATCATCGCACATACAAAGCTCGCTCGCCACTGGTGTTTTCTGCCAGAATCTCGTGTATCGTGCGTTCCGTGTGAAACCGGCCTTATTCTTTTCAGCAGGAAGAATTTTTAACTTTCTTAAGTGGCCCTGTGTGTACATTGAACTTTACACAAAAGTAAATGTTGTACGTATTAACGATTCAATTTAGTTAAATCAATTGGTTAAAATTGTAACTTTGAAACCTAATTTTGGTTTTTTGATAGCAAAAATAATATTTTGCCTATACGTTTATTGGATTTAGGCGATATGTTTACGCGACACAACAAGTACGTAAGTAAGCATGTAAGCTATTGTGTTTGCTTGTATCCGGGTGAGTTTCTATGACATTAGCCTTTTTCAGTGCAATTTTTCGTTGAACGCTTAGATGGGGATTTTTTTTGGTTCTTCTAGCGATGATGAAAAGCGGGTGTTGCTTTTAACCCTTTCCGACCCAATCGGAAAAAACCCTTTAATTTCGCGAAATTGTCTAATTCTAATAAAATTTTTATAAATATCGAAAAGATAAGGAATCCTTGCGGAAATTTAGATTGAAAAAGGACCTAGCACATTTGCGCTAGCTGTGCTTTTAATCACTGATTGAAGAGGTGTTTCAATTGTTATATTAAAACTACATTATGTATTTGGAATTATTTTTTTATTTTTTTTTTTGTGAGGCACACACATTATGCTTATAATTACGTACATATTAAAGTATGAAAAATCAGCCTTTTTGTTATTTTTGGTGATACAGTTTAAAGCAGTTCTTGTCTTTGTTCAAGCACAAATAAACATTGCACTTTTGGCACCTCGTACAACATCGACTCAGGCAGTTTTGCAATCGGCATCTTTTAACTGGGCCATCCATAGGTACAGGCCAATGGTCGTATCTGTCGAATCGAACATCATCTGGCGCTTGATGTGGTCGATATTTGTTCCCATGAAAGTCATCTAATAACTCGAAGGGTTCCACTTGTGCAGGTGCATTTTGGTATGCGCAAATAACTTTTGCAATCTCGGTTTTGAACTCCACAAACGTTTTAATTTGCGATTTTGGAAGCTCCATGGCTACTGCATCTTTTTTGTATTCCATCCAACTGTTGTATGTAGCTAAGTCCAAAAAGTGTGCAAGTACTTTCACAGGCCATTTGCTAATGATAAACGTTGCGATGACGATAGCACCAATGATCCAGTACATTTGTTGCATTCCGATCTGTTCCGCCATTTGATCAATTTTCTCTAAGTTTTGTATGTGAACCTGTTGGAGATAGGGAAGAGAAAGTAAAGTTGAATGTTGGGTTACCTTCAGTTTGAAGACGTTCGGCGTTTGTGGTTCCATAGTCGGTTTCTTCTTTGATGCTGGGAACAGAGTACGGTTGATGTATACGTCACTCGCGTGGATTACCAGGAAGGTTCCGTCTACATTTATATCCTGGCCGTTCTCGTTGACTACTGCCTTTTGATCGTTGATGAGCAGGGTGTTTTCGTCGATCTGCATTACTGGTTGTACATGGTGTGCGGTTGTTGTTCCACATGTGGCGGTATCGTTATTGAAGATGTGTTTCAGGCAAAGATCACGCGGGTCCTGTCGGCATAATAAAACTCCTATTGTTTCCTTGCAATAGTGCAGTGGTGAATTCCCCGATGTACACATAGAAATATGGTCGTTGCTTAGGTTTAACATTATTTTGTTGTGGACTACCGGAATAACTTTGATGAGTGGGCAAATTTCTTTTATAATTGGTACTTTAATTAGATATTTAATTATATTGTTATCTGAGTAAAATTTTACATTAGAAGCTAACATTAGTTCATTTAGGCTAACGTTAAAATTATTATTAATTGTTTAATATCATAGTCTGAGAGAATAATCGGGTTTACAATGTTGGATTTGGCGAAAATAACCGAATAGACGATATTATCTAATACACTAATTGCTCTTTGATTTCTTACTGAAATTAATTGAAATAAATTTGGACTAACAGAATCTTCATCTTTGTAATAATAGTTACGGCGTAGCGCATTTTGAATTGTAAGCTCGTTAATTTCTTTTGTAAGTTCAGTGTTGATTTCTATTTGCTGATTCTCGGCCGCAATGAGCCTAGATTATTTTTCATTTATAATAAGAAGATCGCTATGATCAGGGGTTCCTGCGATAAACTTTAATGCGGATCCTATAAAGTCAATTGAGCTTCTTTTTCTATGGAATCTAAGAGAGTTTAGTAATCTATTGATTTCATTGTAATCGGCTTCGAGGGATGCCTTTTTGGGTGTCTAACATACTTCGCTTGTGTGCATACTTTACATTTTGTTGCAAAAACCTGTATTTGTTTTCTTAATTTTGGGAAAAAGTAGTTATCGATTATTTGTTGGTAGTTTTCGTTGTATGATCGATGGGCTCTCTCATGTTCGTTAGCTATGATTTCCGCTTGATCATCAGGATTGAGGATATCCATTACGAATTTGGAAGTATGCTTGAAGCGCACCGCAGGAAAACGTTTTATCAATTCATCCTGAATTTTGCCTAATTCTTCAAGCGGACAAAATATACCGTTCACAATTTCGTAATTGATGGCTTTTTTCAAAACAGAAAATAGTGATTGCGAGTCCTTATACTGGATGTCGTGTCGAAGATAACCTGGGAATGGTGTAGTTGTTTTAATCCCAGTCGCCTTTGTCAAGGACAAAAATATTTGATTTTTAAAGCTATTTATTGATTCTGATACCGTTCGAATGTACTCCGTGAGTGATACCTCGCTGTTTGTACAGTTTTCGTTTATAATATCATTCTGACTAAGGTGCTGAACGTACTGACGGGATAAGGCATCAGCTACCACATTGCTATTTCCTGGCTTGTAATGAAATTTAGGGGCAAATTCTTCGATAAAACTTCTCCATCGCTTAAGTTTAGTGTTTGGGTTACGATCAGAAATTGAAAATGTAAGTGGTTGATGGTCTGTGAATATATTCAGGTTGCTTACACCATATAGGTAGTTTCGCAATGCTTGTAACGCCCACACTATGGCTAACATTTCTCTCTCATTTGTTGCATAATTTTCTTCTGTAGACGTCAGTGTGCGTGATACAAAGGTAATAGGTTTCCCATTTTGTGAGAGCACAGCCCCTATAGCGACAGAGGAGGCGTCGATTGTGAGATCAAATGGCTTAGAGAAGTCTGGGAATAGAAGAGTAACATCTCCAGAAGCGAGAATTTTCTTTAGTTTATTAAATGCATCTTTTGCTTCTGCAGATAAAGATATCTTCTTATTCTTGGATTGTTTAGTGCTAGTATTACCATTTTCACCCCTCAGTATCTGGGTTAACGGTTTGCCGATTAATGCATAGTTTTTTATAAATCGTCTATAGTATCCTGATAGACCAAGAAATAATCGCAAAGATCGAAGGGTATTAGGTTCTTCGTATTGGAGAATTGTTCGAACTTTATCCTCGGATGTTCTTAGCCCATTCTGGGAAACTGTGAATCCAAGGAATTCAGTGCTTGTTTTAAAAAACATCATTTTTCTAAAGCAACACGCATGTTTGCTTGTAATAATTTGTTCAAGATTATGCCTACATCTTTCGTGTGTGTCTTTGCATCTTTAGAAAAAATTATGACGTCGTCCATATAAACATGACAACGTGTACCTATGTCGTCTCGCAAAATATCATCGATCGCCCTCTGGAAAATTGCAGGCGCATTTTTTAGTCCAAATGGCATTAACTGAAAATGCTGTCTTCTCACGATCGTTTTCTGCTAGGAGAATTTGATGAAACCCTGATCGCAAATCTATGGTAGAAAAGAATTTCGAACCTGAGAGATTAGCGAGAATTACTGATACATCTGGTATCGGGTAGCGATCAGAAATCGTTTTGCTGTTTAGCTTGCGAAAATCGATTACCAATCGTTTCTTTTGATTACCTAGTTCATCATTGCCTTTTTTATTGACAATCCAGATAGGGTTATTGTATGCAGACCTACCTATACTTTTACGAATGATACCGTCTTGCAGCATTGAACTTATCTCCTTCTCGACAGAATCTTTTGCAGACATTTGATAAGGGTAACTACGACCGTATATTGGTTCATTTGTTGTAGTTCTGATTGTGGCCAACACGGTTGTATTGTATGGCAAAGCTTTGTTTGTGTCGGAAAAGACTTTAGAGTTATCATATATAACCGATTTAAATTCTGATCGAACTTCTTCAGGAATTTCTTTATAGTTGATCTGAAGATTGTTTACTTGAGCACATTCCATAAATAGAAGGGGTTCAACGCCATTTTTTTATTTTAATTTATTTGACCTGGTTTCTACCGTAGCATCTATCTTTTGTAAGAAATCATATCCTATAATGCCATCAAAATTTGTAAGAGTGGGTAAAATAAAAAAGGTTGTCTCTTGTCCTAGGATACGTATTACACATTTTTTTGAAATACGTGTATTTCCATTCATAGATGACACATTAAATGGTGTTTTGACGGGTGTAATAGTTGTTAGAAAGGGAAATTCTTTTATATAATTTTTAGCTGCCCCAGTATCGATTAATAATTTCAGCTTTTGCTCATTGTTTGCTGTTTTTTCGATAAAAGGTAAGCGAGAACTGCCGCTTAAACAGTTTAACTGATCTCCTATATATGCATCATTTTCATCTTCCTGGTTATTTTCATAGTCATATATGTCAGCTTCCCCGGAAACATAATCGGAATTATCATCTCCTATATTAATGTTATTAATGCGCTGAATCTTATTATTCCCTCTACTTCGGTCGGAACCCTGACGACGAAAATTATTTGGTCGAGGAAATGAGAACTCTTCACTCTGATGAAAAGCACGATTTTGTTGACTAGGACCAGGATTCATTCGTTGTCTATTTTGCGAATTCATGTGACTAGGACCTGGATTTATTTGTTGTCTACTCTGCGAATTAGTATTCATGACATTTCGAGAATTTATATTGTACTGCAACCGTGAATCAGTTGTACCTACTTCCATAGGTTCAGGAGGGGATACAACGTCTTGCCTCATCACAGGTACTATTTTGTACTGCGGATAATTCTTTCGGGGAATTGGGTTATATTGTACATTCTACCTTCCGCAAATGTATTAGCAAAGGCTGATCTTCTTTGGTTCACTTCCAGTTCCTGAGCTAGAGCTAAGGCACTTGGAAGATCAGCAGGCCTACTTGAAAATAGTATGTCACTTATTGGACGATTCAACCCAGATATGAATACACGGAGTGCATCGCTCCTATACTTAGCATTGAGCAATCGCAATGCATCCTTGTCGTCTGCATATTGCATTATTGCTTTGTTTGTTATTAAGGTTAACTGTTTTCGACAGCATCGTAATATTGGGTAGTAGACATTCGGCCTTGCCTGAGCGTAGAAAGTTCCTGCTCCAGAAGGTGAAGGGGTCGTTTGTCCGAATACGTGTGATCTAACCTAACAAGGATCGCATCAAAATTTAACGGAGTACTGAAAGATGACAGAACCATATCTACGGATCCAGTAATTTTGTTCCGGATAATTGCTACGGCTTGGTAGTGCCTATTTGACCCGAGAAACTTTTCGTAAGGTTTAATTGCTGCCTTAGCGGATTGTCGCCAGGACGGATACTTTTCAGTGACTCCAGAAAATTCTGGTACTGTCTTCACGACGTCAAGAGAAATATCGCATTGAACCGCGTCATTTATTTCTAAGTCCTCGTACTTTTCTACAGACGTAGGAGAAGACATCAAATTAAATTGAGCAGTCAAATTCCTTATTTGTGTTTCGTAATCTGTTTTTGCCTCGGTCCTGATTTGAGACTTAGCTCTATCAATTTGGACTTGCATTTGAGCGGATAGCTTGTGAGCCATTTCCGTGGTGACTCGAGCCACCAAATCCTCAATTGCTTCTGCACTCAGAGACATTTTTCGAGAAAGTGAACGAGAAAGAGGGAGAAAAGACGAAGCAAAAAAAAAATTAGACTTTTTGTGTCAAAATGTGATAGCAATATCGTCTATAAGGCTTTACAGATGGGTTGTACTTACAGTATTACTAGTAACATTTCGGCACTTATTTTTAATGTCCACTATACCACTATTTTATTTGCCCACTTTGTCCTGTCCACTTATAATATTCACTCTGCACTATGTCTTTAAAATACTTTATTTTTTCCGCAATTTTCTTTCTTTATTTTTTTTTTTTTTAAAAGACGCGTTTTTGATCGCGAGTGTGATAACTAGTGTATTACGATTGAAAATTCATGACCAAGGCGACAATCCGGGAAAGTCCCAGCGCCTTGAGAAAGTTCAAAGTCAACGATGAGACCATTTGATGTTGCACAAACGAGATTTTTAATGCCGACTGGCCGAGGCTTTAATCGCAAAACCTGACGAGAAGGGCATCTTCCCGAAAAGGGCACCACTTGTTCATCAATTGAATACGATGTTACATTAGATGCCAACTCGTTGCAATGATTCCGCACCATATCGATAATTGGCTGAACACGCCAAAATTTGTTTGAGGTACTTGGAGTGGATGTATCCGTAAAATGGATGGTATTCCTTATTTTTATAAATTTATTACGTGACATTGTGCTGGCAATTGTTTGGTTTCGAAAATCAGCAGACCAATACATTCGAAGTTGCGGATAACCAATGCACCCTATCAGAAGTGAACAACCATAAAAGTGCTTTATATCCTCCACAGAGATAGCAGCTTCTTCACCTAATGTTAATAACGTATAAATTTTTGTATATTTGATGGCATCATCGAAATGCTTTTCGGGGAAATACTTGGAAAAGTATTCCATTTGCGTACCCAGCTGGATGAAATTTTCGCAGGTGTGGACAGTTGGTAATTCGTTATATGGGAAGTCCTGACTTTTCCATAGATACTCTCTACATTCTCTCGCTCGCTTCCGAGGTGCCACAAAAACGTCAGCGATTTCTTGTGCAACAACAACGTCAGCTATTTCTTCCTCGTCGGAATCACTGTCACTGTCTGTGCTTGTGTTTAGTATCCTATTAAGGGGAAGATAGCTTTCGTCATCCTCATCGCCTGACAAATCAATGTCTGAGTTTTCCAGAAGCTCCAATACTGCCTGAACACCAGCCTCGGTGTTTAAATTGTAACGAAATCCTAGAAAGATACGTCCTTCTTACAAACTAAGTACCAAAAAAGGAGATGCTACAATTGTGTTAGCAATGTTATAAATTGAGTCGTGGCCCAAATGACTCAATTGTGCTATCTTATATTTCCACTCACAAAATCGCCCCTTCCTTACGAACATCATACAATTACAAGCTACAAAACATTAAACCAGATGATAATATACACAAATTGTAAAAACTACACAAGAAACAGGAAAACAGCAGATCTGACACTCAACTCACCGGAAGCCATGTTTTGCAATGGAGACCTCGCAACAGGAGACTTTCTCCGCAAACGACGTGGCCAGCGACTCGTTGTTCCGCCACGCAATAGGATCGTGGCCTCGTTGGAGGTTAGAGCCACCTCTTTAAAACGCGATCGGAGAACTTTCTCCGCAAACGACGCGGCCAGGGGCTCGTTGTTCCGCCACGCAATAGGATCGTGGCCTCGTTGGAGGTTAGAGCCGCCTCTTAAAACGCAACAGGAGACTTTCTCCGCAAACGACGTGGCCAGCGACTCGTTGTTCCGCCACGCAATAGGATCGTGGCCTCGTTGGAGGTTAGAGCCACCTCTTTAAAACGCGATCGGAGAACTTTCTCCGCAAACGACGCGGCCAGGGGCTCGTTGTTCCGCCACGCAATAGGATCGTGGCCTCGTTGGAGGTTAGAGCCGCCTCTTAAAACGCAACAGGAGACTTTCTCCGCAAACGACGTGGCCAGCGACTCGTTGTTCCGCCACGCAATAGGATCGTGGCCTCGTTGGAGGTTAGAGCCACCTCTTTAAAACGCGATCGGAGAACTTTCTCCGCAAACGACGCGGCCAGGGGCTCGTTGTTCCGCCACGCAATAGGATCGTGGCCTCGTTGGAGGTTAGAGCCACCTCTTTAAAACGTCGTCCAGCGGAGCCCTAAAACGAGTGGGCCCGATTTTAGGGTTAGCACTCTTTTGATTATTTTTTTCCTTTTCGTTACGTGGCACTTTTGGGCAGGGTTTCCCCTCCTACTTACCCGTAGACTTTGAGTCGCTCTTTGTTTTTCGGCTGCCTTCGATTCTTTTGTTTTCCTCTGCACTAATTTCCCAACCGCATACTTCGGGGGCTCGCACTGGACTAAATTCCATGCCTCCGGTCCGTTTCCACTTCGTCCCTGTGCTCAGTTTCCATATTACCAATTAGCGCCAAAAGAAGGTGCCGAATTGAACGCATTTTCGACGATTAGTATTAGGTACTGACAATTAGATGGCGGGGCCATGCCAACAGCTGATGATCAAAGCAGCTGACCTGACAGTTGTGGTGACAAGTCTCAATGACATTTGTCTATTTACATCGTGCTCAGTCCGCAATCGGTGATCCTTGTCGACCGTGAATTGGTGTTGTTTCCAGCCATAGGAAGTTATTTCCGGGTGGTTGATATCCGTGCCTGCGTCTTTGTGCCATTCTCCAATAGCTTGCTAATCTGGATTTTTATTCGGTATCATTGTAGATAGCCGAGGAGGATTGTTTATGGAGAATGCCAATCTTAGACTTACTTTGTCCATTTCTATAACCGCCACCGCCACTCATCTGCACTGACAGTCGGGATTGTTATCTTCATCTCAGCTGTTTTGCTGCTTTCGACTTCCCTTCCATTTCCCGGGCCGAGTACATGTCAACTTGACAGATGAGAAAAGTACTGCAGCTTGTGGCAGATACTTTTCTCCTCTGCCAAATATACATGCGTCTGACCAACCAAAACAATAAAGCCCCGTACCCACGATTCACCGGGTAATTGTCGAAGTGAAAGCAATAAACTGTGTTGGTGCGCAGTCGGACTTGGGATTGGAAAGATGCTCACTACTTTTACTGGCTCCGACTATTATTTTTGGTGTTGGCGAAATGTCGCGTCGTTGGATTGGAAAGATGGGCGCGTCGTCGCTTCCATCTTGTGTTGTGTCCGATTCTTTTGAGGTTGGAGAAATGTCGGTCTTGGGGTTCGGGAAGATGGGCAAGTCTTCGCTTCCATCCTTGGCACTATACTAACCCATGTCATCAGTGTCAAAGATGGAAGTGGGAACGCAAATCATCATTCGTTTCCCTCTTTTTTATTTCAAACGATCTCATTCAACTATTGGAATGGGGTTCTGTATAGAACGACTTGTTGGTGTGGGGCGTGCGTTTTTTGTTCTGTTCTCTGTGAACGGGCGAAGCACAGCTATTGTTCTTTTTTACAATATTATGCTGAGCGCAGACTGCACTTTTATTTGGCGTTCATGTTTCTAACACTTTTTTGCAGATACTATAAATCCGTGTTTATATCGAACACGTCTTACCTATATACTCAATTGCCCTAACCCCTTGTGGGGCATAGCGCGCCAACTGTTCCATGTGGCCCAGGCCCAGTTGACGTTTCGTTGGCATAAACTGGTTTCGGAGAATGCAGTTGCCAGCATGCACCTCCTGCACATCCATGGCCACGAATGTTGTCGTGGACGGGATTCGAACCCGAAACGTCGGTAGTCAAACATGAGACTACTGATGCCTCAACACACTGCGCTACCGAACGCATGATTATTCAGCACTGCAACCACTTCGAGAATGTAAAATACAGTCAAATTACTTTCACTGCAAGAAAATAATGCAATACTTCATAGAACGCTAAGGGGTCCAATGGACCCCTTTGGTAGTTTGTGTTACAATTTCCGAAAATTCCAAATTTCAGATATCGTACAAAAATTTTCTCTAATAGCACTTTTATTTCGTATTTAGAGAAGCATAATAGTAAAATGCATAGGGGCATTGGAAATGAATTGTGGACAAGGACCTAGATATTTTAAAAACAAACAGTCCCAAGGGTCCAGTGGACCCCAACGGTGGTTTGAGGGTTAAATTGGTATAAGGGATTATTAAAAACAAAAGATTCAAAATAGCGTTTTTTAATCCAACAACGTTCACAATTCAAATGATTTAAACTTATAATAAAATAGCAAGACACTGCGTACTTCCGGTAGAGCGTTTAACCGTCTGTAATTTCAAAAAAGGGAAATGTGAGTTACAGAAACTCAGTGGGGCATTTAAAATCACACACACTCTCGCTCACACATGTGAATTCACACTTATCGTCCAGCGAATCCCTTTACCCTTCACGCAACGGATGCGGAAATCCAGTGTCGAGACAAACTCGCACACACAAGACCACGACAAACATGGGGTCTCCGGGATCGCACTCAAGACGAACACACAACTTAGATCTAAACACTACCCACCTTATCTCGACAGAGTCCAACTTACGAATGGCACTCAACCGACAAGAAATTGGGGTTGTTCATTTTTGGTGGCATTACACTTAGTATTGCCAAGCTTACCTATTTCTTTGTAGCTAACAGGATGGTACATACAGTATCGGCCAAAACCTAAGCACCCCCTCAGTACATTTTTTTTAAATGATAATTTTTTTAAGAAAACAAAGTTATTAAAATTTTTTTTTTATTTTTTTTTATTTATTTATATCTTTATTATTGAAAAACACAAACTTAAGGAATTCGGAATTTAATAAAAAAAGTTAAAATTCAAAAAACATTTTAAGTCGCAAATATAAGCGGACTAAACTAAAGCACCCCCAATTTAAGGTACAAAAAAAACTATTGAAATTAATATTTCGTTGCGAATCCTTTATTCTGGATGACACACGCACATCTTTTAGGCATAGAGGATATTAGATTATTAATTATTTCAGGTGATATTGCTTCCCAGGCCATTTTTACGGCTTCAAATAAATCTTCTTTGGTTTTGCAATTTTCTCGGTTGATTTTTAAGTTAACGATCTCCCACAAGTTCTCGATTGGGTTAAGATCGGGGGATTGGCAGGCCAAGGGAGAACTTCTATCAAATTGTTCAGGAACCACTCCTTAACCAGTTTTGACGTATGTTTTGGGTCGGTATCTTGCTGGAATGTCCATTTAAGTGGCATCTCTTCTTCAGCATAAGGCAACATCACGTCTTTTAATATGTCACGATACATGAAACGATCCATAATTCCATCAATCTTGTGAATTGGCCCAATCCCTTGCCCAGAGAAATAACCCCAGACCATTATGTTGCCGCCTCCATGCTTTACAGTGCCTTTGCAATATTTAGGATTCAACCGTTGCCCATTTGGTCTGCGTACACGCCTTATGCCATCTGAATCCTTTAAATTAAACTTAGATTCGTCAGAAAACAGCACAGTCCTCCATTTTTGGATACTCCAGTTGAGATGGGCCTTGGCGAATTCAAGTCTGGCTTTTTTATTTTTTGACGGTTTGAAAGGTTTTTTTTGCTGGTCGTCGACTGAATAATCCGGCCTCTACCGCCCTTCTGCGAATCGTTCTTTCGCTAATTTTTTAAATCTAAGCGGTTTCGTATGCGACTAGAAGATGCTGTAGGATCATTTTGGATTGTCCTTTTAATTAAGGAGTCTTCATGTCGCGAAGTTTCACGTGGCCTTCCTCCAGAATGAGTAGGAGATGTGCGACCAGTCTGCAAAAACTTTTTAATTAGCCTAGAAATAATTGATCTGTTGATCGAATATTTTGCACTCAACTGATGTCTTGATAAGCCGGCTCTCCAATCATCAAGAATCCTAATTTTAAATTCACTTGAGTACTTATTGCGTGCCATTACTCTTACCTCAACGAAAACTTTAAAACAATGACAATTTTCGCATAAATTCTAACAAGTTCTTCTTCTTAACACTGCAGCTTAATAGCTGCTGCATTTTTGGAGTGTACCGTTAACTAATACAGTAAAGTCGCAGTAGCGTAGTAAAATTTCCAAACACAATATTAGGGGGTGCTTTAGTTTAGTCCGCTTATATTTGCGACTTAAAATGTTTTTTGAATTTTAACTTTTTTTTTATTAAATTCTGAATTCCTTAAGTTTGTGTTTGTCAATAATAAAGATATAAATAAATAAAAAAAAATAAAAAAAATTTTAATAACTTTGTTTTCTTAAAAAAATTATCATTTAAAAAAATTGTACTGAGGGGGTGCTTAGGTTTTGGCCGATACTGTACTTATAATGTCCGTTATTTTTGTATCTCCATGCAATGTTTAGATGTAGTTTGTTGTTTTCTCAGTTTTTACTTTTGCATTGTTGGAATTATGCGATATTCATAATGTGCTCTTTAAGCGCTGCTTTGAATGTCGGTAGGATATTTGCCCGGTTAATGGCGTTCGGCAATTTATTAAAGTAGAGAGCAGCTTGTGCTATGGGGTCAGTCTTCAAACGTTCGTTTCTTGGCGTCGGTAATGCAAAACTTTGGGCATTTCGAACCGGGTATGAGTGAGTTTCATGCACTTTTTAAAAGATAACATTTGATTTCATTGTCCTGTCATTAATTTTGAATAATGTTTTGCCTCTTTCCATTTCGATCATTTGTTGCAGATTTAGTGTCAGTGCATTTTTAAAGACTGCTTCAGTAAGTGCTAATATTGGAAGGCTGTAAATAAGTTTAAGTGCCGCAAACTTACAAGAGAATTTAACAGCAGTTTTTTTAGTTTAACTGGCAGGAAGTTGCTTCTCTTTATCTTTATTCATGTTCCTGGTTTTCGCATGATTTTTGTTGTGCGAGTAATCATGTTTATTCTGAGAGAACTTATTATTGTAGTTCAAGGGTTTATTCGATCTACATTCACGGGGATGTGGCCCATTTTGCCGCAATTGTAACATTTTATAGATTTAACATGGGTTATTTTCGGAAGCTCATTCCGTAAGTGCTTCTTCGTTTAGGTATTTAGTTTCTCCCGCTAGAAACTCTTTGTTCACGTTACAACTGTTTCGTTGTGTCCCTGTCTAATAGTTAAAAGTTCCCGATCTAACTGTAAAGTGCTATGTAGCTAATGTAGTGATACACACTTTTCAACTCTTCTTTGAAATCTGACCAAATATTGAACTCCTTATTCATAAGAATAACCTGCGTATCTCCTTTGATTTGTGCCTGAATATACCGAATATGTAATAGGTTTTTGGTCTTTGGAGGCTAATTCCATAGCCTGCGAACAATTGGATACATCATCCGACTTTACGGAGAAAGGTTGGATGAACTTGAAGAGATCATCAAGTGAACAAGCCATAGTTGCGGAAGTCACCATTGGGCGCATCCCATTAATGAAGAAGGGACCAGTGTTGATGAATTGCATCATCTTTTCCGCGATCCCAGACAAGACGAAGAACGATTTTGGAGTTACTTTCGTATGAGCGCAACCACGTTCGATTACATAGTATTGCCAGTTTCAAGCAGCCTGTCGCACCAGATTTCGGTTGTGGTATTGCTTATTTTTTGATTCCACAACACGTGACGATCACGGACGCTATGAATTAGCAACTCGATATCCATTTGCCGAATATACTATACTCCTACTCTCACCAAATTACTGTACAACATACAACTCGTACTCTTCTTTCGGTTGTGAATTAATGATCTCGCTAAATGTGTGCGAGTATGTCACTCCTTTCACACGAACCGTAAAGGGTCCGCTCAGTGGCGTAGCTAAAGTATTTAGCGCCCGGGGCAAAACTTCAGTCTGACGCCCCCCCCCCCCCTTCCCCCCTCCCTCCCCGCGGTTTTTCTAGATAATTCCCCTCACTAGTTACACATTTTTCCCACCTCTCCGGAAGTTTTTTGATGGCGGTATCGAAGAATTCCTTGGGCAACTTGGACAGCCGTGTGCGCACCAACTCCTCTACCTCGTCGTCGGTGTTGAATCTTTGACCACCGAGGGCTTCTTTCAGTGGTCCAAACATGTCGTAGTTGCAGGGTGATAAATCCGCACTGTAGGGGGGTGTTCTAGTACCTCCCACCCCAATTCTGATATTGTATCGAGCGTGAGACGCGCGGTATGAGGGCGCGCGTTATCCTGGAGAAGAATAGCACTTCGCACTGGAATGCTCCTCCGTTTCGAGCGATAAGCGGGTTTCACGTGTGTTTTCAGAAGGTTAGAGTAGTATGCAGCATTGATGGAACGTTGTGTGCGCAGGAAGTCAACGTACAGCACTCCCCGCCGGTCCCAGAATACAGTACACATAACCTTACCCGCGGACCTGGTTGTCTTCGCTTTGACTGGTGCCCCTACCTCCTTCTTCCTCCACTCTTTAGACGACACCTTGCTTTCGGGAGTGTAATAGTGTACCCATGTCTCGTCTGTAGTGAAGATTCGCGTCAAAAAACCGTCCCCCTCCGCCTCGTATCGCGTCAGCAAGCGGCGACAAACTTCCAACTGCTTGAATTTTTGCTCGAAGTTCAACAGTTTGGGAGCCCATTGCGCCGTTATTTTGCGATTTTGAAGGTGTTCGTGGATGATAGACTCTACACTACCAATACTAATGCCGACATCAGCCGAAATGTTTCGAACATTAATCCTACGGTCCTCCAAAATGAGTTGTTCTACGCGGCGAATGTTGTCTGGTGTGATGCTGGTTCGCGGTATACGATCATGCGGCTCATTCTCGACGGTTTCGCGGCCATCTTTGAACCCTTTGGCCCATTTAAACACAGCAGACCTAATCAGGCACTCACTACCGAACTGATTTCGCAAACGCCGAAGAATTTCCGTGTTTTTAACGCCTTCCCACGCCAAAAAACGAATGACAATACGTTGCGCAACGGCGGTCGTCACTTGATGTTCACTCATGGTCGTAGGACGCGCGTGAAAGAGCGTTCGCGACGAAAACTATGCCACACTATTCGTAAGAGCTACCACATACTCAAGCCGCGACCTTCAAAACATACAGACGCGCCATCTACAGCGTTTGTCGCGATCATATTTGAACCGCGCTCGTACTACTAATCTATTAGATATTACTTTTCTTACGGAAAAGTAAAAAAGAATGTCAAATGAAGTCCTTTAGTATAGAATAGTTTTCAAATCATGCTTAAGGAAGCATTTAGTTACACTAACAACCACTCAAGTTGTTAGTGTAACTCTGTGGATTTATCCTGCTTTGTCAAAAAAAAGAAAATCTTTTT
The DNA here is from genome assembly GCA_964017055.1 of Chloromyia formosa. Taxonomy (NCBI): domain Eukaryota; kingdom Metazoa; phylum Arthropoda; class Insecta; order Diptera; family Stratiomyidae; genus Chloromyia; species Chloromyia formosa. Next base: position 63,109,794 of record OZ024815.1, on the reverse strand, counting down.
AATATTCAAACAGAGGGAAGAAAAAATTTAGTCCAAAGATAGCGTTTTGGCGCCCCCACAGCCGTTGCGCCCAAAGCAACGGCCCCCTTCGCCCCCCCCCCCCCCCCCCCCCCCCCCCCCAGCTACGCCATTGGGTCCGCTCATTTAACATTTACGAGTAGCAACGCAATTTTGAAGTTACTAAAAATAAAAACAATGATATATTTTTTCGTGCCTATAAACACGATGAGCCAGATTTGATAATTAGAATACACTAATCGGAAACATGGTCTAAACTCGCCCCCTTTTTTGAAACACAACATCGAATTCAATTTAGCACAAAACTTTTTTCACTTTCACCCTGGATAACCAACGATATTTTTTATACATTGTAACCAATATTAGTCCATTCGACACTACGATCTTAACACTAGTTTTTGGAGCTGGTGGTGCAGCAAATATATTAAAACTGGTTCAAAATGGAAAGACTATCATTATTTTTACTAAAATTTTAAACGCAAAAACTTGTGTGTTTGGTTTTTATTTTATTTATTTTAATAATGTTTACAATCTACTTATTTAATGCGATGGAGTTGCATTCCATGGAGTATTACATACAAATAAAAGATCCTAAAATTCAAAAACATAGAATGAATTTCCACCCTATCAGCCAAGATTCCGGGATTCTCCGAGGAAAACCCACCGAACCCTATTAATACTTTGTGTGGAAAACATATTGGCAGTCGGGACAGAATTCTTCGCTTCTCCTTATTTACCTCGTATATGTACACACAGAAAAGAGCTCTCGTTACGATGAATCGGTCCTGAGCATTCTTCAATCTTTTTCATAGATGAGTAGAGGGTAATTATTACCGAATGGGATGCAATAATTCCTATGGAGAATTATAGGCGAAATACAGACGAATGGGATACGTTTTTACATCGCGCGGATGGTAGTTCAATGTTGTATGTGGTGATGATGATTTTAAAGATTGTTGCGTTATTCCGGATATATCCTCATCCCTACATTCGTCATTCATCGCTGCTTGACAGGATCGCTGCATCAATTTCGTCAACGTTCAAATATTTTGTAGCGGTCATTTTGTCTAATATCGCTGTAACAAAAAAAAGCACAGTACACAATGTTAGTTGTCTCACGTACATTACTTTTATGTATCCATACACACCATGCCACTAAATCTTCAAATAGATCCATTCTTGCCGATGTCGATACTCAGCTGATACGGTATGCAAAGACAAATCTATTAAGTGAGAGAAAAAGAAGTAGCAACCAAAAATAAAACAATGGTTGTCCAAACGACTAACATTGGTTATGCAGGGTTAGATTATTACGTGCTTTTGCTTCCGGTCTCGGCGGACGTCCGAATAGCTTCGGGCGGTGGGCGCCACGCGCTTGGTATTTTCCGACCGCCAAACTTAAAAAAAATCACGATAAGCGCGAATTCGTAGTTACTCGAAGTCAACAACCGGGAATGAACAGTAGAATAAAAACCGCGTCGCTTTGATTTCGTTACAAATTTAATGCTACTTAACATTATTCACTAATTTCTTTACTTTACTCACGGTCGAACGGCAAAATCTAAACTCAATTTATATTAACTCTTAAAATTATTATCTTAGTCTAGTTATAATAACTACACCTACCTAGGTGGCGGCAGCTACTCTCAAACCGAAGAAATTAATCGATGCCGACGACAATTGTATGACCGTTGTTCGCTTATTCTCCGTTTCAGCGATTCCCACGCCGACAGTTCGCAATCACTCTATGCACTTTCCTCGTCTTCCCAACATACTTTTTCTCCGCGCTGACGTCTCGATCTTCCAATTTCCAATCGCTCTATCAAATTTCCCACAATCTTCTCTTCTCGATTCCACTCCGTCGCCTTGCGTCGCTTCCTTTGATACGTCGATCACCTTGCGTGTCGAAGAAAAAAAAATCGGACAAAGAGCGATGTTGTTTGATATGGAAATTTCTACTCTTCGAGAAAATTACTAACCTTTCGTGTCGAGGAAAAAAAATCGGACAAAGAGATGTCCCGTTTCTCTGCAAGGGCTTATATAATTTTCCAAACAACGGTCCCTTCCATCAGAGAATCGGTTGAGCCGATATACACGAGAATCCTCCAATTGAGCATTATGACTAGTACGTTAAAGCTCAGTTGACGCTTATCGACATGACAGTCATGTCACTCGCTTCGTTTGTTTACCTGTCAGTACGATGTTTCGTGTTGGATGGCACAAGATTCGATAAAATGGTGTACACTTATTAATATAATTAGAAACATTCTCGATCTCTCCTTCAATATAAGTATGATTCTCCCACGACGAATCGTAAGTCCGTTTTCCATAAAGATTGATCGATTGTTTTTTTTTTCAGGAAAATTAATCGTTGATTAATTTTTGGCGGTCTCTAGAAAGGTCGCTGGATGATCGCTGTTAACTGGTTGTTTCCGTTGAAAGCTATCGCTGAATGATCGCTGATAATTGACTGTTTTCCGTAGAAGTTATAGTCAATTGTTAATCACTGATTGTTCGTCCTTTTTTGGTCTCCCACGTTGATTTCGTAGAATTGCTGGAAATCCCACCGCTGCCACCATTAATTCGCGTCATTTGGATGGAGATACGCTGCGGATGAATCATGAATGTTCGACTGAAAGTGAGTGTGCATTCGCCGTTGCCACTCTGCCTTCGCTTTGCGCCTATCGCCCGATCTCGTTCGCTGTTTACACACCGAGTTCGCCGTTCCTTCGGTATATCGTTGTGGGGTTACCGCTTGTGTTGCTAATCGGTTGAATTATTACTTTGTTATGGGACAAGAGGATCCCTTCGATTCAACTAGTGACAATATCACAAGTCTACAATCTCTCTCTTGTTGCAGGACAAGAGAATCCCTTAAGTTCATCAAGTGATCGCACTGAATTAAACAATTTCAATTTCATTTTTTACAGTTTATTGAACACACACTATAATATTACAACTTGAATTAACACTACTGGACTGACTCAAACTGAACTTTACTGTCTTGCCGACTTAATCTTAAACTGACTCTGAACTTGATTTTAAACTGACTCTGAACTGACGCTGAACTGGCTAACTGAACTTGAATTTCTCGCTAACTTGAATTGATTGTTAACTTGAATTGATTGCTAACTCGAATTGAATTATACCTCTACCTAAGACTTGCTTTTATACCCTGATTCTTGTTTACAAAAATGTTTCATGAAATTTCTCCTAGTTGTGAAAAACAAAGTTCCATACAATCCCTTGTTGTGAAATTCATATTTGTTTATAAAATAGTTCCATACAATTCTTTAGTTTTGAAATACAATCTTTGTTTATCATACGTGCCTTTAAAGTCCGAAATGTATTGAAATGATATTTGGAATCTGACTGTTTACTTTATTCTACCAAAAGTACGTCTATTGTTTACATTAAGTTCATCTTGAAGTCCGGCAGTTGTTTATGTTTTTATCGACTTGAAGCCCAGCTGTTGTTTAGCTTTAGTTTGGTGACTTGAAGCCCAGCTGTTGTTTATCTTGAGTTTGGCGACTTGAAGCCTAGCTGTTGTTTATCATGAGTTAGGGTTGTGTAAATAATTTCAAAGTATCGATTCATAAGTTATTATCGATACTTTGCAATTTTGTTATGATATGGTACATAACACTTATCCCCTTAGAAAAGATAAAGGTAATTTTATGATTTTTAATATAATAAAATTTTATTTATCGTAATTAAAATTATGTTATGGTATGAAACATAACACTTATCCCCTTGGAAAAGATGAAGGTAATTTAATGATTTTTAATATATTTTAGTAAAATTTTATTCATCGTAATTCAGTCTTCCCAACGAAATTCGTGCTCTAGGATTTGGTCTCCTTTTTTGTTTGAGGACTATTGAACCTTCAGTAATTCTTGGATTTGAAGTAATTTCTTCCAATGCTAAGTCATTTGAACTTGGAATTTTTGTCGTCTAGGAGTATTGTATTGATTTACGACAATGGGTTTGCAACAACAATGACGATCAATTTGTAAGGAATTTGGAAGGATTGGTTTTAGGCATTTATATAATTTTAGGAGGATGAAGATGAGTACAGTTGCACTTGTTAATATTATTACGTATTTGTATAGTTTGCCGTATTTGGAAAAATGTGGTTCAGTATAGAATTTATTGATTTGATCAGATAGATCATCAAGTTTGTGTGATGCTATATTTAAGTCATCAAGTTTAATATTTGATAAATGTATTTGATTTAAACGGAAATTGAATTCCGACTTGTTGTTTTTGTCTTGTAGACAACAGTCATCCTCAATTATATTGAGCTTGGGAATGATATGTGAATATTCTATTAAAATTTCATTGTTTGCTATTAATTGAGTTTGAGAAGAATAAGCTTTACAATTGAATGGCTGAGTGGAATAAGGTAACAGTTGCCCTAAAGTCAAATGTTGGGAAAACGCAAAAAACTTGTTTATTCCTTTTAAAGCAAATCTAAATGACCAAGTTAATTTTTGTTTCATAGCTTATGTTAAAACACATTATGTGAATTAAATTGTAGCCAAAAATATTCATGCATAAACGAGTGAGAGGAGGGGGAAGTTCAAAAAAGTGTTTCCTTTTTCCACTAAGTGGATATCGACACAAATATTTTTCATAAAAACTTCTTTATTTTATCATTAAACATTACAGTACTAATAAACAATAATTAGTGAATATCCAAGTGAACAAATTATGAATTATTGATAACAAAAACGTTTTCTTTAAATGTTTGTAAACAGTTTGCAAGTTTGAAAAACAGCAGAAGTGGACAAATTTTTACATAACAAAATCACAAAAGGTTAATCATCATCGTTCAAGTCTGTAGTGGCTGTCGGCCAGGCTAATATATTGTTGTAAAATGGCTTTTCGTCGTCGGGAATATAAGGAAGCAGCTAACGGAGGTCATCAAGTTTCTTCACGTTGATGGGAACTACCGTGGTGTATGCTTTGGTAGTCGGTAGCGGTATGCTTCCGTTAATTTTAAGCATTTTGAAAGAATCTTTCTCAATTCCATCAGTGAACTCACTTGCTTCGATGTATCCTTTGGATTCAGCTGTGTAGGTGAAGTGTCTGTATTTACTGATAGAAAATTTATTGAAGCTATTTACTCCCTTTGGTGTTTTCTTAAAAAATCTAGGCCACCACTGCTTGAAATCCAGGATTTCATCATTCCCTACCTGATGAACCATGAATGGAGATCCAGTTTTGCGAGCAGTTCTAATAAGTTCGTCGTAGTTATTGGTAGAATACATTCTATCATGTGATCGCATGTTCCTTTTGATGGCGGCAAAATTGCGGTCGCAGGGTAAGAAGTTATGACCTCGCATAGGGAAATATTGATGGATTATTTTGAAACGACCATTCATTGTTAAGGCGAGGAGCAGCCGAGTGAGGGTGTGATTGCGGTTTTGGCCTCCGCAAGCATCGCTGAATACATACAGTCCGTTGACTTCATCTGGAATAAATGTCTCAATGTAGTGAGCAATAAACGTGCATACTTCGTTTGGGCCTTTATTTGCAATCCCTTCGTGGTATGTATAGAACATGGAAATGTCTTGTGAAATGTCATTAATGCAAAATACATTGTACCATAGCTTTCTGAAATAAAACATTTCTTGCACTGGGGTTTTTGGAAGAGGAAGATTTTGCATGTAGTCGAAGACGATGGCAGCTTTGTTATTTGACTTCTTGCAGAGCTCCTTCACTTCACTCATTTTGTTATAAAATTTTTTGGCTCGCCTCTTGTGTATTACAATTTCAGCAACAGCCACCTTTTTGGCCCTATTATTCAAGGTTGTAGATTTTATTTTTGTTCCAAGCTCTTCGCATTGACCACACACGTCAACCTGAGGCCGTCCAAATCTGAAGTTGTAATTATCTTTAAAGTACTTTAGGTAAAATTCATACTTCACCGTTGATGAAAGCTGAGGATATTTTTTAACGAAAAAATCGTACATACGTCGAACGGTTAAGGTGCTCTCCAAGTACGTGATAGGTTGATTACCGTAATGTGTAATTTTCTTTTCAAAGGTATTAATATGCTCGTCAATATGGACTAGAATCTCCTGGCTCTTACGGTTGCCCCTGTTAAGATGTTTCCCTCTATTATCACATGGAGAAACACCACTAGCTATCAAATTCGTCAGTCTATATACAGCTTTAGAGCTTATGGCATGCAGTGAACAAAATGCTTTTCGACAAACCCTGACTCTGCAGTTACCGTTCATTGCATAAAATTCAAAAGAGCCACTGTAGATTTTGGAATTTGGCCGGTGTTTAGCGATTTCTTTCCTCGTAATTAACCCACAGAGAAACGTATCCATTTCATTTTTTGGTCTACCGTTGTAAAGGTTGCGGATTATTTCCTGTTGTTCGTGTTCATCAATTTTCTCCATGCACTTCCTCTTGCACTTGCAGTCAGGGCCTGTCGACTTTGCAGCAACATTTTTACCTGCAAAATTCACGTACGCTTCTCCTTTACATCGGGTAATTTTCATTTTCTCCTTCTTCCAAAGATGTGGTTTCGGCACTGCCTTTTTTCTTCCTCGTGATGGGCTGGATTCCTCTCCAGATGTCTGGAAAGTAATATAATAGAAAATATAGACAGGTGTCTGTAAGATAACGGGGAAAACCAACAGCAATCTGTCTCTGACCTCATTATCAACCATCATCCTGCAATAATATACGAAACTCACAATCTCCGGGATTCAGATAAAACGAAACTGACTTGTATCCAAAAGAAACTCGTAAATAAACGAAATAGCACCCGCGGAATCGTAATATCTTTGATGTCGTGATAATAGTAAAGGTTGCCTGGGACATTAGCGCTGGAAACGCCGCGCCGAGTGAGCGGAACAAAGAAACAATTCACGAAATTGTTACCGTTTTCCGCTCATCGAAAATATCTCTTGGCATTTTGAAGCCTTAAGGGTGGCTAACCTGTTCTGTTCTTCCGCTCATTACATGCAGTTTGTAATAAAGAATATTTTCCCGCTTCAAACTCAATTTCGATAAAATAGTCAATTGTTTCCTTTTTCTTCTCAGCCATTCAATTAGAGTTTAGGGATAATATTCCTGTATTTGAAATTTCTGTGTCAATGAGCGAATTATTACAGGATACTGTTAATATTTGAGGTTCGCTAAGAACGAAGATCCATTTGTTATCGAGTAGATTTTGCCAAATTTCTAACTTTCCATTAAGAAATCTTGTGTCACAATCTTTAGGTATTATTTTATTAACATTTGTTAATAAGGAAATTTCGCAAATGGGTTTATTTAATGAGGTATATATTACGAAATTTTCACAAATGTATTTAGAAGTTTCGATTAAATTGCAAGATTTTAAGTCGTTAAATTGAGTATATTGCATTTTATTTTCTGAAAGAGCCAAGTATTTAAATTTCGGTTCGATGTATGAATAAGCCTTTTTGTTTGTATGTGATATTGGCAAAGGTATTAAGTGATATAAGTTATATTTTTGGTCGCCTATTAATGGGATTGATATTACAAATATAGTTTTCTGATTTACATATGCAGTTTGAATGATAAAAGTGTCCAAGAGTCGATTTATATTTTCAAGTTTTAATTCGAGAGGAAATGTTTTTCCATTTTTAATATTTCGTTTGGTAATTTGGAGTTCTTCTAGTAATTTCCTTGGTGTTATTAAATTAGGGTGTAAAATATTTTTCTTAGATGATAGAATGATATCAATTATTTCTTCAAATTTTAAATCTACTTCATTTAGAAAATATGACAATAGATTCAAATGTTCAATAATTTCTTCATGAATTTCATTTTCAGTATTTATTTTGTTTTGGACATCAAGAAATTGGTTAAAACGTTCAATATTTTGATTTAATTGTTGTTCAGAAATAGTCAGTTGGGATATAGTATTATTGAAATTGGAAATAGTTGTTCTTATAACATGAATTTAGTCTTTTAATAAGATTTGAATTTTTGAATCATCTTCTTCTACTTTATGTATTTTATCGTAGTAATTTGCATCATTTGAATCCATGGTTCCAAATAGATATTTAATAGACCACGTTTTGTTAGTCTAATTCCCAATAAATCATTTACTGCATTTTCTTTGTCTAAAATGATTGGTAATTGTGTATTGTAAATATGTGATACTTGATTACAGTATAACTTTACATGAGGTGTTTGAATTTTATCGCATAATTGAAATGAGAGTTTAGCTATTCTTTTAATGAGATTTAATCTACTTGAATACGATTTTATGTTAATGTATGTAACTAACTTTAGATGATCGGAATAGAAATGTGTTGTACCCACATGTTCATAGAAAATACCGCTTCCGGAGTCTATTTGTTGAATTTTAAAGTTGTTGTTGGCTTGTGCGTAGCCTGTGGTTGGAAAATGTGGAAGAAATCTTCCAAGGATGCAAATAAGTAAAATTAATCTGGAAAAGAAGCAGGTTTTAGAAGATTTGTGTGCACCTTTTTATGTTTATTTTTGATTTGAATTATTATATTTTTATTGTTATCACATAATTTAACTATTTTATATGGACCTTTCCAATTTGGGGATAGTTTTCTAGATGTACCTTGTTGGATAACATTATTTCTCATGAGTACTAAGTCTCCTACTTGGTATTCTGGATTATGGATTTTTCTGTCATAGTAAGTTTTACTTGTTTGTTTAGATTTAAGTATATTTTGTCTTGCAATTTCGAAAGATTTATTCAATTTTAATTTTAATTGGTCGACATAGGAGTCGTAGGTGTATTTAAATTCAGGGGTATTTATTATTGAAGTTGGTAAGGTTGGTTTTGTACCGAAAATAAGTTCGTATGGGGTGTATTGTGTAGTTGTATGAACTGATGTGTTATATGCAAACATGGCTAAAGGAACATATTCATTCCAATCATTTTGTTGACTATTTATATAATGTTTTAGATAGTCTTTGAGTGTAGAATGTGACCTTTCTAAGGCACCATTTGATTGTGGATGATATACAGTAGTTACTATATGTTTAATATGTAAAAGTTTAGAGATATCTTTCATCAATTGGGAAGTGAAATCAGATCCTTGTTCTGTGAGAATACTTTTAGGAATTCCAAATCGTGTTATGAAATTAAGCAAGGAATTAGCGATGGTTTTCGCTTCATGATTTTGAATTGGGTATGCATCAGAATATTTCGTTAGGTCATCCTGAAGTGTTAAAATGAATCTATTCCCATGTTCGGTGATTGGTAGTGGACCAACAATATCTAAACTTATTTTGTCGAATGGTTTCTCTGCAGTAGAAGTAATTTCCATGGGAGCTTTTGTTAATTTCCGGGAAGTCTTATTTAATTGGCATGATTTACAGTTTTTTATGTATTTTAATGTTTGATGTCATTCTTCATGTTATGCCATTTATAGTACTGTTTTAATTTATTGTATGTCTTGTGGTAACCACTATGACCTGAGGTTGGTAAATCATGGAATTGTTTTAGAATTTCTGGAATTTGTTCAGGATCTGAATTTAGGATTCTATTATGAAAGATATTTATTTCTATTTTTTCATTCCTAAATATGAATTGGATTATATCCCGTAGTTTATTATATTGAAATTGATTTATAGGATCTACAGGATTAGGAATGTTAATTTCGTTAATTTTGTCTTGTTTAAGTTTTCGTTTGAGACTTAGTATGCAATAAAAGAAATCCTTATACTGAGGTTTTTCAAAGAAGGAATGTTTAAGGAAACAGTGGTAAATATTTTGAGAATCATTGATTATTGATTTTTCGATCTCGTAAAGTTCGTGATTTTTATTTAGAATAATTTCCTTATTTGGGCATTTGTCGAGGAAATTTGATATGTACGGATTTTGTTCATCCATGTCGATTGCAGTTAAATATGCAATATGTGATTTAATATTTATGATGTTATCATCAATATCGTTGTAACTGAATATATTTGGAGTTAATGAATTGTAGTAAAATTTTATGTAATCTTGATATGTGTCTTCTGATTGACTTACGAAGACTTCATGTGTTTGAGGGGTAAGATTAGAATCTGATCCCAAATTTGATTGATTTATTTCTGATTCTGGATATATTCTGGATAATGCGTCAGCGTTAGAATTTACTCGTCCTGGTTTATATACTATTTCATAATTAAATTCTTCAAGTTTCAAACGCCATCTTGTAAGTTTGCTTCCAGGATCTTTGGAATTAAATAACCATATTAGTGGTCGATGATCCGTAACGATTTTAAATTTTCTTCCATAAAGGTAAGGTCTGAATGTTTGAATGGCCCAAACAATGGCTAATAATTCACGTTCTGTGGTATTATAGTTTGATTCAGCTCTATTTAATGGGGGGCAAAAACTCCTCTTCCATAGTCCTCCGCGTGGGCGCCCCCTGGAACGGCAGTGGTCACTGACCATTGCCAACCAACGTCAAGCCGCCAGTGATGGCGGTGCGATGATTTGGTTGAGGTACCCCTGTGGTGTGGGGTGTGAAAAAAAAAAAATACCACGGTCTTTCCCTTTGAGGGCCTGTCGTTAAAACCGACAATCAAAGGACAGGATGTGTATGCCAGCAACTTGCACTATCCGAAATCTTTATATGCTAACGAAACGTCAACTATGCCTCGGATAAGGACTGACTCAACGGTTACGACTTTTAGCTATCGTACAATGACAAAGATTGGATTCTGGAATGTGCGTACTCTCCTGGACAATGGATCAGAAGGTCCCCAGAACGCACGATTTCTTCAATTAGAGAGTGAATTTCTGAGGTACAAATTAAATATCTTAGGAGTTAGTGAGATAAGATGGTGGAACAGCGGAGAATTCATCTCTCCAACGGGCAGCACTGTAATGTTGTACTCCGGTAAAGCTACCGGTAGTCGCCGTGAGTCAGGTGTGGGGCTCCTTTTAACCAGAGCCGCGCGAAACTGTCTCTTATCCTGGGAACCGGTCTCTGACAGGGTCTTGACCGCCAGGTTCCGGACCAAAATGAGGAACATCTCAATAATACAATGTTATGCCCCTACTGAACCCGACAATGTCTTGGCAAAAGACTCCTTCTACGAAGAACTAAACGCCGTTCAGAGCAGAACACCTAAAGGTGACATTATATTGGTTATGGGTGATTTGAATGCGAAAGTTGGCGCTGATAACTATGGGCTCAGGCATGTGATGGGGAGACACGGTCTTGGTGATCGTAATGACAACGGTGAAAGATTTGTGGAGTTCTGCAACTTTCACAGTCTCTTCATCGGTGGTACTATGTTTGAGCATAAGGACCACCACAAAATCAGTTGGTCCTCTGTTGATCGGCGCAGAACACAAAATCAGATCGACCATTTTGCCATTAGTAAAAGATTCAAGAGTTGCCTCCTGGACGTGCGAAACAAGAAGGGTGCCGATATTGGGATGGGAAGAGACCATTATCTTATGATCGCTAATGTTCGATTGCGTATTGCAGCCGTGCGCCGCCCCAGCGACGAAAGATCCAGGCCCCGCAAATTCCACACCGCTCGACTAAAAAATCCAGCTGTCTTACAACAATATAATGACCATCTTGCGCAAAAAGCGGCTGAGATAACTAGTCACCCAGATAGTGACATAAACGAAAACTGGGATGCCATAAAAAATGCGTACATTGATAGCGCAAATACCATCCTTGGCCCAAACCCGGATTGCCGGAATAAGCCCTGGATGTCCGACGCTTCATGGCAGCGGATTGTTGAAAGAAAGGAGCTGAAAGTTCGTTTGGCTGCAGCCTCAGACGACAATCGAAGCAGCATCGAACTCCTTTACCGTCAGAAAGCTCGAGAAGTTCAGCGTAGTGTGCGACGCGATAAAAGAGTTTATGCCAATTCTCTTTTAGCGTCAGCAGAAGAAGCCGCTAGAAGTAACAACTTAAACGCCGTATACGGTGTCATCAAGGAGTTTACAGGTGGTCGTAACTCCTGCCAACATCCGGTGAAAGATAGTGATGGAAAGCTACTTATCTTGGAAGAAGATCAAATGAGGCGGTGGAAAGAACACTTCGCCGCGGTCTTGAACCGTGTAACCTCTGGTGAAGTTCCCCCTCATATAGATAATTTAGCTAACCATCAAAATGTGCGTATACGGTCCACTGCCCCGACTAAAGAGGAAATAGTCACTGCAATTATTGCACTAAAACGAGGAAAGGCCGCCGGACTTGACGGCATCGCTGCCGAACTTTATCAAGCAGCCCCAAGCGTAACTGCCGATTTGCTGCACCCACTTGTTGATAAAGCGTGGAATACAGAGACCTTTCCCACTGAGTGGAAGGAAGGTTTGATCATCAAACTTCCAAAGAAGGGTAGCCTCACAGACTGTAATAATTGGAGAGGCATTTGTGTGCTTCCTGCCGTTGCCAAGGTAATAGCTAAAATCGTCCTGGAAAGACTAAAGGCCCACTTAGAAAGCACAATTGATGAAGAGCAGGCTGGCTTTCGATCCGGATTCTCCTGTGTCGATCACATTAACACCTTGCGAATCATCATCGAGCAATGCGCTGAATACGATTCTCCGCTTCACTTGCTTTTCATCGATTTCGAAAAGGCTTTCGATAGTGTGAACCGGGATTCTATATGGGCGGCCTTGCGCAGGAGAGGCATCCCTGAGAAGCTTGTGGCTATTATTAAGGCAACCTATGACGGCGCGAAATGTCGCGTTCTGCATAAAGGTAAGGTGTCGGGGGACTTTGAGATTCGCAGTGGAGTTCGGCAGGGGTGCATCCTCTCACCGATCCTATTCCTCATTGTGATCGGCGATGTGTTGCATGCAGCCCTATCCGGACTCGACAGAGGAATTCAATGGACTTTGACATCTTATCTACAACATCTTGACTACGCTGACGACATATGCCTACTCTCCCACAAAATCATGGATCTGTCCGCAATGGCGTTAGATCTCGAGAGGGAGGCAAGCAAGGTTGGGCTAAAGATTAATACCAACAAGACGAAGGTTCTTAGCCCGCCGTTGCGAAAAAGAAATCCGACACCTATTGCCATCAATATTAATGGGCAGCCTGTGGAGAAGGTGGACAACTTCGTCTACCTGGGTAGCATTGTTGCCGAAAATGGGGGTACGGAGCAGGACATCGCTCGTCGTATCAACCAGGCTAAACGCGCATACGGCATGCTGTCCAAAATCTGGCAGGGCAGTTATCTCAGCATCAAGACCAAGCTGGGCCTGTTTCGCTCCCTGGTACTATCAGTGCTTTTGTATGGGAGCAGTACATGGAAAGTTTCCGTAGGAGTTACCAGAAAGCTGCAAGTTTTCGTCAACTCATGTCTTCGTCGAATTTTAAGAATTTTCTGGCCCGAAACAATATCAAATGAAGAGCTAAGTCGGCGTACGGGTCAGATGCCAATCGACGAATTGATACGCAGGCGAAAATGGCAGTGGATAGGTCACACATTGCGGAAGAGTGATAACTGCATTGCTTTGCATGCCATGAAATGGAACCCCATTTCCAACCAAGGCCGACCAAGAGGGGGTCCTCGAATCACATGGCGTCGATCTGTGGCAAAGGAGTGTCAGGTACTGGGTAAGTCTTTTGGGGAGTTGCGCCCCATTGCCCAGAACAGAGTACGATGGCGCGCAGGAGTAGTTGACGCGCTATGCCCCGCTAGGGGTTAAGGCAAAGTAGTAGTAGGATTGGAGCTGATATGAGTTTTGATTTTAATGTTTCGAATGCTGTATTTTGTTCAGTACCCCATTCAAATTTTGTGTCTTTACGTAATAAGCTTGTGAGGGGTTTAGTAATTTTTGAAAAGTTTTCTATAAATCTACGGTAATATCCGCAGAGACCCAAAAATTAATTTAATTTCTTAGGATTTTGAGGAATTGGAAATTCTTGGATTGCTTTTGTTTTGTCGGGATTTGGTAATACTCCCTTTTCAGAAATAGTATGGCCAAGGTATATTACTTCTTTTCGCATAAATTCACATTTGAAAGGTTCTAGTTTTAATCCACTTTGTTTGAGTCTACTAAAGACATTTCTTAATTTTTCTTCATGGTCTTGAATTGAATTGTAATGACGATGTCATCTAAATAGACGAAACACTGTATGCCTTGAAGTCCGGATAATACTGTATTCATCAGCCTTTGGAATGTGGCTGGTGAATTTTTAAGACCAAACGGCATTCTCAGATATTCATAGTGTCCGAGAGGTGTCGTGAAAGCGGTCTTTTCACGATCTTCAGGCTTCATGTCTATTTGGTGAAAACCACTGGCTAAATCCAGTGTTGTGAAATATTTTGAACTACTCAGCTGGTCTAGGATTTCTGTTATGTTTGGAAGTGGAAAGACATCGGTTACAGTAACATTATTTAATTTTCTGTAATCGACTACTACACGCCATTTGATTTCACCAGAGGCATCCGTCTTCTTTGGGACTACCCATATTGGTGCGGACCACGGAGAATTTGAAGGTTGAATAATTCCTTTGTCTAACATTTTATTGATTTGTTTGTTTACTTCCGCCTTATGAATTTCCGGGTATCTATAAGTTTTGGCGGCAATAGGTTTTGGATCTTATAGTTTGATTTCGTGATTTATGATTTGGGTACTTGTTAAAGTATCTCCCTCTAGATAGAAGATATCAGAATATTGTTCTAATAATTGAAACATAGATTTATGTTCTTCTGTATTTAAATGTTCGAGTCTTACTGACTTCTTTAAAGTTTGAATCCGATCTTTGGATTTATTTGGATTTGATTTAGTAGTTGATTGATCGGACTGATTTAGAAATAGAATTTGATTTGATTTGTTTTGAGATGATTTATTTTGATTATGCAATTGATACGTTGCATTTGATGATTCTTCTTGAAGAAGAAGTGGTTCAAGGTATATCCTTGCATTTGTGAGAATTTTATTATTCTCTGTAATGTTTAAAATTGTTGCATAAGCTTGATTATTTTCGTCGACTTTTGTAAAGGCTTTACCTAAGTATAAGCCTGGACATATTTCTCTATGTGGAACTATGCCTTCTTTAATTTCAGGGTTTAGTATGTCGACTTTAACCATTGTAATGGTTCTGGCTTTAAGCAATGTATTAAATTTATTTTCAATAGATTCAGTGATTTTATTTGATTCGCTGATTTGTTTAGATTCAGTGGATTCAGTGATTTGATTTAATTCAGCGAATTGATTTGATTCAGTGTTTAATGGAATGATTTCATGATTTAGTAGAATTTCTCTTTTAGAGATATTTATTATGACATTATGTTTTTGAAAGAAATCATTTCCAAGAATTCCATCGAATGGAATATTGAGTTCTTTAGAAAGAACATAGAATTTATGTTTTATATTTCCCTTAGGAAATTGTAAGTTCAGATGTATTGTTCCCACTGCTAAAGTGGAAGAACAAATACCTTGTAAGTTTACTTGTTCAGTTGTGTTCACAATTAAAGTGCCAATTAAGGTCCTACCTTTAATAAGTGAAACTGTTGCACCAGTATCTATCAGAAGATTCAGAGTTTGAGTTTTAGATTCAGAGGATTTTATAGATATATACAAGGAATTAGTATTATACATATTTACATTAAGGATTTGATCAGGGATTCGAGTATGATTATTTATTATTGATCGACCGTTCGAATTATTTCCGAGATCATCTTCCCATCCACAGTCGCGATAGGAAGGGTTTGTTCGTTTTTTGAGTTGGTATCCCCTTGTTTATTAAAATGTGGTTTGTTGTTAGAATCACGTTTCTTATTTTTGTTGTACTGTAGTTTCCTACATTCGTTAATTGTATGTCCCATGCTTTTGCAATATTTGCAAAATTTCTCTGTAATACAATTTACACTGACATTTTTAGAATTCTGAAATTTGTTACGGCGATAACAATCAGACGTATTATGATTTTTGAGTTTGCAAATTTTGCAGAATTTTGAAGAAGATTGGCTTGAACTCGGGTTATGAACAGAATTCATTAAATTGAAAATTTTCTCTTCTTCGATGGCTACCTGCATAGCCTCGGATAGAGTTTTTACGTTCCTAGCACGAAGTATGTTACTAATTCGAGGTTCGACATTTAATACAAAAGTATGCAAAACAAGATCGTTCATTGCAGCTATACGACCTTTAAGTTCACTTTCGTCCTCTACGGTTTGTTGTACGCAGATAAGAAGACGTCGAGCAGCGGTCTCAATACGAACGATGTATTGAGATATAGTTTCCTTTGGCAATTGTTTGCACCTTTGTAATTCTAGTAATAGATGATTATAATGTTTTTTATTTCCATAAAGGAGTTTTAAAAATTCACTCAATTCATCCCAATTTTCGAAAGTATTATTTGCAACAGCAGCCTCAGCCTTTCCTTCAAGTTGTGTTATCGCGTAATCTAAAATAATAAAACCTGTTCTTTTTCGGAATGCGCGAGTTTAAAAGCACGTTTACAACCAGTAATATAGGAATTTAATTTATCACGTTCTCCATCGAATGGTTTAATAAATTTTAACAAAATTCCTAAACTAATTTTTTCACTTCCTACAATTGAATCTGCACTAGAAATATTTTCACGGGACATGTTTATAAAGATTTATATTCTAATAATATGTGACGAAATGAATATAATTTTACAATATATATACTCGTCAAAACAAAATAAGGGCCACGTGCATATTTTGACTTCAAGAACATTTCTTGACGATTTTAGTATCGAGAACTAATACCTATATTTATTAATGCCGTTATATTCTCACGTGTTCTATTAACGATAACAGTGAAGTATTAGGAGATGTTAGTCATTGCAGTGTGTTCAAACATTGTTTATTGCTCGCAGACCATTAAGTGGGTGATTTTTGTTATTTTTTTATTTCGATTTCGGATTAGTTTGTGATAAGTTGCTTGACTCTTACGGAGATTTTTGGAATAATAACGTGTATTTAAATCATTTATGATGATGTTGGAAGGCGGCCAATCTCAACGTACCGTGGGTTTACAGTTCGGATGCTCGCGAAGGGCTATCCAAAACCTTTGGAACCGGTATCAGGAGACAGGAAGTGTGTCCCGCCGTAGTGGATCGGGCAGAGTTCGAGCTACCACCGCCGTGGATGACCGTTACATACGACTATCTGCGCGACGTGATCGGAATGTGACTGCGGCCGCATTGCAAAACAGCTTCCTCCGGGCAACTGGTACCCTTGTCAGCGATCAGACCATCAGGAATCGTTTACACGAACACCAGCAACGATCACGGAGGCCTGTAGCTACCATAAGGCTGACTAGAACTCATCGTGCAAACCGTTTAAGATTTGCACGTCAACATCTTGAATGGGGCTTGGAAGAATGGCGTAAAGTGCTTTTCACGGATGAGTGTAAAGTGAAGTTTAACAGTGATGATCGACGTATGAGAGTGTGGAGAAGAAACGGGGAAAGATTCTGTGATCCTTGCTTACACGAACGTGACAGATTCGGTGGTCCCAGTGTGATGATCTGGGGTGGCATCAGCTTGCAAGGTAAAACTGACCTTGTTTTTCTTAATGAGGGTACTGTAACATCTCAGAGTTACATTGAACGGATTGTCAGACCTCATGTCATCCCATTTGCACAATGAGTACTGCACGGTTTCAGACTCATGCAGGATAATGCACGGCCGCACACAGCCCGGGCGACCATCTCTGTTTTGGAGGAGGCTAACATTGAGGTCATAGCGTGGCCTGCCAACAGCCCAGACCTAAATCCCATTGAACACCTTTGGGACCAATTAAAACGTCGTGTCCGAGCAGCTGAAGAAGATGTCCACAACCAGCAACAGCTGATTCAGCTGCTTAAAAGATGCTGGGAGGAGATTCCAGAGGAAACCATCCGCCATCTTATTGGGAGCATGCCATCCAGGCTCCGAGAATGCATTTCGAAAACAGGAGGACATACCAGATATTAAGCAAAAAAAAAAGAAGCAGCTCATCTGGCGTCTTAAGCATATAATTAACTGCTATTCTTGAGTCTTAACTGTTTTAAAAATGTATAAAAAAAAGAAAAAAACCGAAAAATTGAGATTTTTTTGTTGAATTGGATTAAATTTGATTAAATTTATTGAGAAACATATTCTTTTATTAAATTTGAATAACGGGATCCCGATTCTCCTCTTCCACAGAAAAATAATCAGAAAAGTGTTGGTGGCCCTTATTTTGTTTTGACTAGTATATATACGTGAAATAATTAAGGCTATTTTATATATTTTAGGCTTACTTGAACATAATATTGTTTCTGGATATTTGAGCTGGATACTTGTACTTTACTCGAGCTGGAATTTGAACTCAGCACTTGCGCTGGACACTGGAACTGCACTTGAACTGGACTTTCGAACTGGAACTTGATACTTGAACGAGACTGGAAATTGAACTGTACTCGAACTGGATACTGGTTTCAAAATCACGTCATGCGATGTAGTTTCAAATTTTAGAATACTCCTCCTCTGATCTGATGTTTTTTAAACTGATTTTAGTTCTGGTTCAGAATTGTTTGAGTTTTTATCACTGTTGAGTTTTGTGAGTTGTTTTAAGTTTATCACTGGTTTTAGTTTTACGAATTATGTGAGTTCGATCACTGGATGCGCTGTTAACATACGTTAGCACATCCCACTTCTGACACCAATTTTTATGTTATGTACCAACCAGATGATATCAAACGTTATTTCTCATTTTTGCCAAGTGATATCAAACAGTACTTTTTCTTTTCACCAAATAAACACCAATTTTATTTTATATTTGGATATTTACAATTATTAAGTTCTTAATTAAAATGATTAATACTGAACTTATCACTAACTTTAATTTGTAACTGAACTATGTCTCTCTCTGATGTACAAATCTGAACTCTTCCTGAACTAACTCAATTTAACTCTGATGCACAAACTGGACTGTCTTACTTATGACTGACTTAATCTTAGTCCTTCTAGGGCCTGCTTATGTACTATGATGTCAACAACTTTTGTTTACAAAAATCAATTTATTCGATGCAATTAATATTTGATATTTGAGCCGTGCTTTTAAATTCGGTCCGATTTGAACTGTTTATAATATGTTCATCTAGAACTTAGCTATTGTTTATCTCATATTCGACCGTCTATTGTTTATATAAAGTACGACCGGCTTTGTTTCTTTTAAGTACGACTTGGCTGTTGCTTATTTTATCTCGCTTTCGTATATGTATGTAGTATGTTGGGTGTGTAAAAATGTTTGGTATCGATCATCGATACTTTCCGACTATTTTTTAATATGTTGTGACACGGTACATAACAAATGACAGAACCTCCACTCTATCAAATGCCCGCGATAATGCATCAGGAACTATATTGGTGGTACTTCTGATGTGTTTAATCTCAAAATTAAAACTCTGGAGTTTGAAACTCCAACGTGCCAATCTCCCAGACAAATCCGACTGATTCATTAACCATTTTAAACTGGCATGATCAGTGATGGTCGTAAATGGAAGTCCTTCAATGTAGGCCCGAAATCTTTTGACACTCTGCACAGCAGCGAGGCATTCAAGTTCCGTAATTGTATATTTTCACTGAGCAGAGTTCAATTTGGCCAACATAAAAGCGATCGGGTGTTCATGACCTCCATCATCCTTTTGAAATAACACACCACCAATATCAGTGATACTGGCATCACATTGAATGTAAAAGTGTTTTGAAAAGTCTGGGTTAGTGAGCACAGGCGCTGAAATCAAGGCGTTTTTGAGCTGTAAAAAGGCGTTTGCAGCGACATCTGTCCATTTGAAAGATTTTTTTCCTTTTAAAAAATCCGTTAAGGGAGCGGAAATATCAGCAAATCGAGAAATAAATCGACGATACCACCCCGCCATGCCCATGAATCGTCTTATGTCCTTAGCACAGGTGGGAACAGGATAGTCAACCGCACTTGCAATTTTCTTTGGGTCAGGCTTAAGCACCCCATCGCTCACGATGTATCCCAGGTAGTTAATCTCCTGTTGGAGGAACTTGCTCTTCTCAACATTAATAGTGAAACCAGCGCCCTGAATTAACAAAGTAACCTTGTCAAGCAACTCAATGTGCTCGTCAAGGGTTGCGCTAGTAATAAGCAAGTCGTCCAGATACACGAAAACCTTATCCTGCAGCTCATGCGGTATGACCTTGTGCATAAGACGGCACATGGTTTGGGGGGCGTTTCACAGTCCAAAAGGCATCACATTAAAGTGATATAACGGACGACCCGAAACTGTGAAAGCAGTTTTTTCCTTAGATTGTTCATCTAGAGGGATTTGCCAGAAGGCATCTTTAAGATCTGTACTAGAAACGAACTTCGTTGCGGTAAGGCGTGAGAGAAGCTCGTCTATTAAGGGAACAGGATACGCGTCTTTAATCGTCACTTCGTTAAGACGACTTGCATCCAAACACAATCGCACTTTCCCTGGTTTGCGGGCCAATGTTACGGGGGCACTCCAAGAGCTGTGGCTCTCTTCAATAACTTTCAGCTCAAGCATTCGGTCGAGTTCTTTGTATAGCAGGTGTTGCACAACCGGTAAGATGGCGTAATGCCTCTGTTTAATTGGTTTAGCTGTCCGAGTATCGATATGGTGGGATACAAGAGAAGTTTTACCTAAGCCTCTTTTGTTACAAGAAGGCAGTTTTTTAATGACTTGATTGAGTCGAACATTATCTTCGGGTGACAGATTTGGAAATACCAGGTCCTCACTTGGTGGAGTAACGGAAATTTCATCCACACTAGGAATTTGCGTAGGCTGGATGTTAAATGCCCTCCAAAAGTCGATTCCCAGATAAATTGATCCAGAGAAAGAGGGTATTACCAAAAATTTTATAGATTTTACGGACTCATTAAATTTGAAGTCCATAATAACGTATCCCAGTATAGAAACCTTTTGTCCCGATGCGGTTGAAACGTGAGCATTAATATCACGAAGATGAGTCAACAAGTTAAGTTCGTTCAACAGTTTAAAGCACCGCTACCGAAGACACTGACACTTGCACCACTATCCATAAGACCAACCAGTTTGCGATCCTTAATAAAAAATTCACACATGGGCCGAGAATCATTTACAATACCAGCTGTTAGAATCGAACCTACGATGGCTTTACGAAAAGCACGAATTTCCGAAAAATATACAGAAGAACGAATACGACGACTTACAGCGCACTTACCGAAAAATGTATAATATGATGACATCTTACCACTAGAACCATCACAACTAGATGACCCACAGGCAATTGAAACAGAAGACTCTCGGGGGGAGACATCAACCTCGTCAACAACATCAGTCTGTGTTTGGATACTTGAGTACTCAATTGTTTGAGTGGAGGCGTTACGTGGAGTGGAAGTCACTTCCGAAAATAAACAGGTTAACGACGATGACGAATTTCTGGGTCCACGTTGCTGGCTACGTCCGCGAACTCCGGTCGGTGTGTTGCGGTTGAATTCACTGAGGGAATGTACCGAGTCCCCGAATTCGGCACATTCCTCTGTGCGTTTCCCGAAATAGAACATTTTCCATATCTAGTCTTGTAGCAAAAAGGAAAAGAAAAAAAAGAAAAGACTGGCTTAATTCACAGGAGTTTTGCTATATTACGAGTATGTGAAGTCGATACAAAGGCTAATATTCAACTGAAGTACAAAAGAGCTTTTACATTAAATGTATGTATTCGTATTTGAAAGAGAGAATTTATACAAAAGAGAATTTGAACATAGAAAGCGCTAATTCAACACGCGAATTTGCTTATTAATTTGTAAAATACCCAAGTTATGTTTATTTAATTCAAATTTATTTTTTGTGAGTGGCTTTGTGAAAATATCGGCAAGCTGTTCTGCAGTTGAAATATGTTTAACGTCGATTATACCTAGTCTAGCCATAAATACTGTTACAAACTTTTTGAAGCACTGTTCAATAAAAGAGGTGTTATATGTTAAGAAATCATTGTTTATTTATTAAATGCATTGTCAACAACGGAAATTGCAACAAGTTATTCGAAGTGATTGCCTTTTGCCTTTACACAAGCCTTTAATCGAGCTGGCCACTTATCTATGGAAGCACGCACGACTTCAATCGGAAAGTTGGCGACTGCATGTGTAAGAGACTTCTTTAAGGATTCGATATTAGAATGTCTTTTAGAGCACGTCATTTGCTCTAAGACAGACCATAATTCGTAATCCAGCGGATTCAGGTCTGGGCTAGAGGAAAGCCAATCTTCAGCTTTAATAAAATCTGGAACATTTTCTTCAAGCCATTTTTGGGTTGACTTCGCCTTATGACCTGGTGCAGAATCTTGCTGGAAACTCCAAGGCTGATTTTTGAATAATGGCGTGTTGTCCTTTCAAGGACACTTTCTTGATAAATTTTGGCAGACGTTTTGACGCCCTTCTCACAAAAATGCAACTTTGTCACCCCGTTGTAGCTAACACCCCACCAAACCATTACTGAGGCTGGATGATGACCTCTTTGAACCTTTTGGGCAACTTGAGAAGCTTCTCTGGCACTGCGAGCATAAACCCTATCGTTTTGTTTATTAAATGTTTCTTCGACAGTAAAAATTTTTTCGTCCGTAAACAAAATTTTACGGTGTTCTTGGTTTGCGTACCGGCAAAGTAATCGTTTTGATTTTTCCACTCTATTTTTTTTTACGAATCTGTTAGTAAATGCCCGGTAGATCTACGATAAGCACCCAACCCCAAGTCACTTTTGATGATACGTGAAATTGTTCTTTGGGGTATTTTCATCTCACGCGATAAAATTTTTTGTTTCCGAAGAGGATTACGGCGAATTCTCTCGCGCACGGCTTTAACCGCTTGAGGTGTTCGAGTAGTTGGCGGACGGCCACTTCTTTCACGATCACTTACTCCAGACGTATCATTAAATCTTTCAATAGCCCGATATACAAACATTCGGCTTATACCAAGGGTATGCAGAGTCTTAAAAATATCACTTGGCTGCATTCCTACTTTATGAAGTGCAATCACAGCAATTCTATTTTCTTTGTCACCCCAATCCATGTTCACTACACTAAAAATTAAACTCAAATGATGACAAATGCATCAAGCACAAGCGTACTATAGCGATTAGCTCAATTTTTAAGAAATGCAATATAACGGTTCCTTTCTGCAGGGTTGCCAAACCTTGTAACAATATTTATGGCTAGACTAGGTATTGTTGAGAACCTGCTCACGCACATAGTGATATTTGACATCAATGTGCTTAGTTCTACGATGAAAAGTCGCATTGTTGATTAGATTCTCTGCTGCCGCGTTGTCGCAATACAATTTGGTTGGCGCCAATTGATAACATCCGATTTGCTCCAAAAGACGTCGCATTCAAACCACTTCTTTAGCATCATCGTGAGCAGCAATATACTCTGCATCTGTTGTAGATGTCGATACCACCCCTTGTTTCCGCGATGACCACAAAACTGGTCCACCGTTGAGAGTGAGGACAACGCCGCTTATACTTTTTTCGATCCTCAGCACAAGTTGCCCAGTCTGCATCTGCATATGCTGTCAGAGTATTCAAATTGTCACGTCCATAAATAATACCCATCTTTACTGTATCAGTAAGGTACTTCAAAACACGTTTTCCTGCACTCCAGTGTTCTTCCGTAGGAGCATCCAAGAATTTCGAAAGTTGGGCCACTATGAAAGTTATGGAAACACTTGGAAACTAGTTTTTACAAGTTTATTGTTTGAATTGCAATTTACAACTGAATCTTAAGTCTAACATTTACCTCGATTTGAGAATTTAATTTTGATTACATTTGAAAAAAGTGCAACTTAACACCATCGCTCATTGCCACAAGTTGCCGGTCGCGGTAGCGTAATATGAAGCGTGTGATTATTGTGGGAACTTGCGTGTGCAAGGTAAGGTAATTCAATCGGGGTTATAAAGGAAATGCAATTAAGGAGGATGTGTGAACTTACAATTAAAGGAAATGCAGGTAAGGGGGATCTGTTAACTGGTATATGCAATAATTAGTGCCAGTAAGAGGAATGTGTTAACTCCTCCCTGTTTAAAAATCTGTGTCCCACAGATTCCTTAAAATCGTAAGGAAATAGGGTTTGGGTAAGTATAAGGCATTACAGGTTCTTTTGTGACTTTATAGGTCCTTAGTCGGAGGGCAAAGGATCACAATTAAGACAATAATTGCAGTGTCAGATGCGATTGAGGTAATCCCAGTAAGTGAGAAATATTGCAACTTCTCCACATTCTCCAAGTGAAGCTTATGGAGATATTCCAGGTCGAGGACCATATCCTTTTCCGTTAAATTCCCTTGAAGGATTGGGGGTAAGGGTCTGAATGTCCGTACCTCAGTGTTAATGTACTCAGTGTTGTTAATTTGTACTGTGTCGTTTTGGAAATTGACAATAAATGTATCGTTCAGGATCCGTGTTCGGTTTTGGTGGCAGACTATCCCATGAAAATTACTGAGGTAAATAATACCTTCACTGATAACTTCAATGATTGGTTTATTATGGTACTGGTACCTGCACGAAGCATTGGTACCATCGAGGAGTTGGGAGATGCAATCGTTTGGGTCTAGCTTCTGAATTTCCTTCCTCCTACAGATTGTTACGTTCTGCATCGTTATACAGTTCCCCAACAATCCGTACTTTATTTGATGAGAAACAAATAAGTTGGTGTAATCTAAACGAATCATTTTGTTGTTAGTGATAGTGGGTCGGACAAGGATGTGGTTGTAGGATGTGTTTTCAGTTTTGGGAAGGCATATGACGTATAGGAGCAATGAGTCCTTCACGAGCATCATAGGCTCGGCATACTCGATCGCTTGGATGTCATTCTCATATGGTAGTGTTTCTATCTGAGAGAGGACCCTGTTGATCTCTGCCCTGTCTAGCAAGTTAGAGTTAACGATACCTCGCTTCGCGAGTTGACTTGCGCGAACTATTTCTTGAACCTCATCCTTAAGTATTTCTAATTTGTTGAAAAGCATTTGCTCCAATTTATCATCATTGAGGCCCTCTGCAACCGAAGTGATCTGGTTATAGCTGTCGATGAGTTGAGTTGTTACATTGGTAAGATAACGATTGATTTTATATTGTTGATTATTATTTCGCACAATGTCATTTTGACTTTTGAGCACATCATTCCAATCGGTAGCGTCGGGACTCCCAGCTATCCACTTCCATGCCGATCCTATCCAATTTATGGAACGCCTGTGCCTGATTGGTTGGATCTGCTCTAACTGACCTCTTATTAGGCCCACTTGATGGTGAAGCTGTGGGGTTAGTATACTGGATCTGTTGAACTTGTGTTGTATTGCTTCGTCGATACTTGCCAGTATCTCCTCGTATTTCCCAAGATCGATTGTGTGTATTAAC
The DNA here is from genome assembly GCA_964017055.1 of Chloromyia formosa. Classification (NCBI taxonomy): domain Eukaryota; kingdom Metazoa; phylum Arthropoda; class Insecta; order Diptera; family Stratiomyidae; genus Chloromyia; species Chloromyia formosa. The sequence goes on along the minus strand of OZ024815.1, from coordinate 63,084,450 downwards.
TTGAAATTTCCGCTGATGACTTTACCAAGACCCTGTCGTATGGTGACCAGTGGATTGACATTATATTCGTAGATGTCCATTAGGGCGTTCACACTCCATAGGGATATACTGGAACGGAAGGGTAATGGGGTGATTAGTGCTTTGATGGTGCTGGGGGGAATATTTCTAGGATGGTAAGCGTGGAAGGGTTAGGTATTTCATGGGGAAGGGATATTTTTTAAGTGGGATTTGTGAATTCTTTTCCCGGTAGTCGTGCTGATGGTGACACGATTGTCTTTTGCAACTGTTTCCTTTTCGAATAACGGCTTGTCCTTCGTTTTAATCTGCTTGTTCTTCTTGTAGACGACTTCTCCAGCCTCGTAGCGCTTGGGTGGCTCCCGCTTGGAGTTATGGCCTTTTAATTGGTTCCTCTGTTTCCTTAGGATTTCGTGCTTCAGGTTCTCATTAAGCTTGGTTTTGAAATCGGTAAGATTTTGGTAGTTAATCCTCTGTGATCTTCCAAAAAAAATGTCGGTAGGTTTGACTCCTGTCACGGAATGGTAAGTGTTGTTGTACCTATCTACGGCTATATTGATTTTCTCTTTCAGCGTAAGGTCGGGATGTTCTTTCTGTAGGCATCTGAATATCTCTAGTATGGTTGAGTGAACACGCTCGATTTGTCCATTGACTTCACTTTTTTGGGGCGGAGCTAGGTATACCTTTATGCCGAGGGATTCGAGGTAGTTCATAACAATGGGGCAAATAAATGCTCCTTCATTGTCTGTGACTAAGGTTTTTGGAACAGAATAGTAGTGCAAAACCTTTATAATTTTCTCTCGGAGGTGTAAGCTGGACTTGTTGTTTATGTGGAAATATTTGCAAAACTTACTGAACTTATCCACACAAGTTAAGAATTTTTGACCATTTAGCGTCACTATATCTAGATGCAAGATTTCCGCTGGGTAGTTTGGGATCGGTGTTTCTTGTAATGAAGGCTTAGGCGGATGGCGATCATATTTGCTAGTATGGCAAATATCACAACCGGCCGTGTATTTCTTAATAAGACCACTCATGCCCGGGAAGTAAAATTTCTCCAGGATTTGCAATTTATTTTCTTTACTATTCCTATGGGCACGTTTGTGCTCATCCTGTATAATTTTGAATTTGTTTTCCTCATTTGCGATATCCTCAACGACTCGCTGTGTTAAACGTATTCTGAATTTTGAAAAATGTGCTTTATACACATCTTGAAGAAGTTGTATAGAGCCTTCCGGGATTTTTACACCGTTTACAACGCTCGGATTCAAATACTTCTTTAGGATTTGCACTAGTGTTTGATAGTCTATTTCTTTGAGGCTGATGTAATACCTGTGATAGGTTGGATGTGGTTCCTCGTGTACGAGAATTTCTTTACCCCGTGAAATAATAATTTGCCTTTTAAAAGCGTTTATTGGCGCCTCGCAAGAAGGAATAAGGTCGCTGCTGTCCTCGTCAGCACTATGTGCCGTTTCGGAACTGGTAGATAGTATGTTTACCTCGAGTGGAAGTCTAGAAAGGGCGTCGGCCACGATATTGGTCTTCCCTGGCTTATAAACGAGTTCATAATTATACTCTTCAATGCGAGCTTTCCACCTCTTAAGTTTGGCGTTATTATTTCTATTGCTGAGAGTAAAGGTAAGGGGTTGGTGGTCTGTTAGAATCCTTACTTTCTTTGCGCCATAAAGATACGACCGAAACTTATCGAGGGCCCAGACAATGGCCAGCATTTCTTTTTCGCCAGTGGCGTAGTTCTCCTCTGTCTGGTTTAATGATCTCGATATATAAGTAATTGGCCTGTCTTTACCGATTTCGCCCTGCGACAAGACGGCGCCAATTGCGTGGTACGACGCATCCGTTGTCAAAACAAAGGGCTTGTTGAAGTCCGGAAATGCTAAAATTTCCGAGGATGTAAGAAGTTCCTTCAGGTTATTGAAGGCTTTTATTTGCGCTTCTCCGAGGATAATGTCCTTTTTTTGGACTGGTTGGCCCTTATTTGCGCATTTTCACCTCTTGTCATCGAAGTAAGGGGCTTTGCGATACTTGCGAAATCCCGTACAAATCTGCGGTAGTAAGATGCCAGCCCAAGGAAGGCCTTTAAATCCTTCAAGTTTGTGGGAGGTTTAATTTTCCTAATCGAAGCTATTTTCTTTGGATCAGGCAGTATTCCCTCTCGGCAGATGATATATCCCAGAAACTCGACTTCGGTTTTCAAAAAGGATGATTTTTCCAAATTGATTTTGAGGTTTGCGGCTTCTAGTGCAGAGAGTATAGTCCTGATATTTTCCAGGTGCTCGTCTTGCGTTCTACCGAGGACGATTATATCGTCGATGTAGACGAAGCAAATCTTTCCAATGAATGGTCTTAAGACATCATCTATCATTCGCTGGAAGATTGCTGGCGCATTTTTCAAACCGAAGGGAAGTCGAGTAAACTCGTACTTTCCGTTTTGTGTTGAAAAGGCTGTTTTGGGTATATCTCTCTCGTCCATCCGTATCTGATGGAATCCGGATGTTAGGTCAATTGTAGTAAAGAATTTGGAACTGCCAAGGCTTGCTAGGGTGTTGGTAATGTCTGGAATAGGATACGTGTCGGGAATGGTCACGGCGTTTAATCTTTTGAAATCGATAACAAGTCTATATTGCCTTTCGCCAGCTGAATTGGGCTTCTTAGGCACAATCCAAACCGGTGAATTATACGGGCTTTTCGACGGTCGTATAATTCCATTTTGCAACATCTTTTCTATTTGAGTATCGACTTCCGTTCTTAAATTGACTGGATAGGGGTATGATTTTGTGTATATGGGTTCGGACGTGGATGTTTTGATTTCGGCTCTGATATTTGTCTCAACGACCTCGTTATCGCTGATTGGGCCCCATAGTTTTGGATATTCCGTCAACAGACCTTGTAGTTGGTCTTTAACATCTTGGTTCAAGTGATCGCATTTTATTTCTACGATGTTCACCTGTTTGGATAACTTGGACTTCAAGGGGATCACAATATTTGGTGATATTTTCAGTGTATTGTTTTTTCGATCAATTATTGCTTCAAGGTCTTTTAGAGTATCGTCCCCGATGATACCGTCAAAACTCATGAGTCCAGGTAAGACATAGAAATTTAGGATCGAGTTGTTACCCATTTTCTTAAAAAATTGGCCACTTATCATTGAGGTGATAGGAATATCGCCTGCCGCAGAGTGTATAGTAAAGGGTTTTTTAACTGGTTTTGCACCTTGTGAAATTTTTACGGATATGAAATTTTTATTAGCCCCGGTGTCTACCAGAAACTTGAGGATCCTCCCATCATTAGCAACGTACTCTAAGTATGGAACGCTGGAGAGGTGTCCATCATAAAATTTAGTTCATCCTCATCCTGTGAGCCTTCACATTGCTCGTTGTCGCAAGCATATGAGGTTTCAGAAATTTCCTCGGTCTGGACTGAGGAGTCCTCGTCTCCGGTTTGGAGGTTATAAAGACGTTGCACCTTTTTGGGGATCTGGGACGATTCATTTGAATTCCCATTAACGTCGGGATTACGAGGTCTGTTTGCGTAATCCACCTGACGCGTTTGGATTGACCTGTCCACGTCCATTGGGGTAGATGGTTTGGGGTAATTGGGCCTGGGTGGGATATTACCATTTGCGGCTTGATGTCGTGGCGCATCGCGCTGCATGTTGTAGATTTTATTTCTTTCGGACGTTGTTAGCTGGTTGTTATTCGGCTGAGGCCTCGCTGGGACAGATTTTGGAGAAAATATTTGATTGATTGGAGCAGTAATCACGTTATTAGAGGTTCGCAAGTGTATGGAGGTGTTTCGAAAACTAAGATTCTGAAACTCGAGGCAAGACGCGTATGCCTCCGGCAAGGTTTGTGGTTTTTGGATGATCAACATTTTAGAGAGGTCCCCATTCAGACCTCTAATGAAGACATCGTGAGCTCTGTTCCTATAGTTTTCAGTTAGAGCTGATATGGTTTCCATTGAATAATCCTCAGATTTAATTTTATTAATAATTAAGGATAATTGGTGATTGACTGTAGCGTAGAACTGGTCTATGCTCATGTTTCTTTGGGCCATAGAGTGCAGCTGGTGCTCCAAGGTTCTTATGTCACGCTTATCGGCATAGTGTAACGACAGGCATTTCTTTATAGAAGGCCAGTTGTCGTCGAAGATACTATACGACACAAGAGCAGCATCAGCTGGTCCTCTTATTTTTTGTCGGACATGCCGCATAATTGCCCGAAATATCGGTTTATCACTCACGACTTTATAATCGTTAAGGATTGTCTCAACACTGTGGATCCAGGACAGGTACTGCACTGGATTTCCCTCAAAGACCTGGAGGTCCCGTACGGAATCGGGAAGCTTCTTGATGGTTTCGAGATCTTGCTCGGTAAGGGTGGGAATTAAAGGTTGTTCAGTAAGGGAAGAAACTGAAAGTTGTTCCCGTTGGGGGTTGACACTAATATTACTTGTCTCGAATTGAGATAATCTTTGCTCTATCTTCTTTATTTGCTCGATCTGAGCATTAACCGCACCGATCAGATGTGTAATAGCTTCCTGCATTGCCTCCATTTTAAGTTTTGGGACGGGAAATGTTCAGCTCAAAATAGCAAAGAAGTAGAGTCACGTAATCACACAATTCAAATCGCAAAAAAATTACACTAAACGTACGCGAGGGCAATGAGTAATTGTTTACACCAATTTAACAATATCCACTAGCACTTCACAATTTTTTAGAGTTATTCACGCGATTGATTTTAAATTTAAATTTTATCAAGAAATGTTAAAAAGGCGAGGTAAACTTACAGTAGGTAAATAAGCTGCATTCTGCTCCTGGACTTCCGTAGCGATCCTTTTTAGCACCGGGCGTTGATTGGTAGTTGGTTGTCCGGTACCTACTGGGGTACGGGTTTGGTCACTCAGAATCCGGTTGTTTTCCGTTTCCCGATGGATTAGTGCGGCTTGTAGTACTATAGTTTCCTTTCTTCCTTCAGAGTAGCTGAATCGCAACCAGAATCATTGAACGTGGTATTCCTGATGAATCTCAATCAGAATCCTCGAACGTGGTATTCCTGATGGATCAGTCTCCTTAAATTGGGGGGGTTACAACTCTGGAACAGATATTCCGCCGATGGTCTGTGGAAATGAGAAGGAACTTTTGATTATTTCGTCCCTTTTTATTGTTGCTCCTTGTTCGGCCAACTGTTCCACCGAGTAAATGTTGGGCGCCAGTTATGGAAACACTTGGAAGCTAGTTTTTACAAGTTTATTGTTTGAATTGCAATTTACAACTGAATCTTAAGTCTAACATTTACCTCGATTTGAGAATTTAATTTTGATTACATTTGAAAAAAGTGCAACTTAACACCATCGCTCATTGCCACAAGTTGCCGGTCGCGGTAGCGTAATATGAAGCGTGTGATTATTGTGGGAACTTGCGTGTGCAAGGTAAGGTAATTCAATCGGGGTTATAAAGGAAATGCAATTAAGGAGGATGTGTGAACTTACAATTAAAGGAAATGCAGGTAAGGGGGATCTGTTAACTGGTATATGCAATAATTAGTGCCAGTGTTAACTTGAATGCTAAATAGGGGCGAGTTGCAATTGCTAAATACATTAAACTCCCCACAAGTTCTCGGTATGGGACATTCGCAATTTCACTGCCCGTATTTGTTTTGAGTGTAACGTTCGGTTGTATCGGAGTTGAAATCGGGTTACATGCCATCATGTTAAATTTATTAAGTACAGCCTTCGCATACGATTCCTGTGTTAAACGAATAATCTTATCCTTACGAGAACGCTCGATTTCAATCCCCAAATAGCAATTTGCTTCGGCACTTTTGGTGTCAAAATGCTCTCGCATTGCATCAAGTAGACTGCCAATTTTCTGCTTCGATTTACCAACTAGGCCGTCATCGACATAGAGTGCGACTGAAAGTTCACCGTTGTCCGAATGGTAAACACATGGATCTGCATTTGTTGGTTTTAGTTCGAATCGTTTCATGAATCCATCAAATTTAACGTGCTACTGCCGCGGTGCCTGCTTCAGGCCATAAAGGCTTCTCTTAAGTTTGCATCTGCGGCCACTGCCGTCATCAAAACTATCGGGTTGTTCAATATAAATGGTTTCATGAAGATCGCCGTACAAAAATGCAGTTTTTATGTCGAACTGATGAATTTCAAAATCGTTTGCCGTTGCTACTGCTAATAACGTTCGAACTGACTCATATCTAGCAACTGGCGAAAACGTTTCCTTGTAGTCTATGCTAGGCTTTTGCGCGCATTCTTTCACCACCAACCGCGCCTTGTGTCGTTCTGGTTTTGCTTTCAACCGAAAAACCCACTTGTTTTTAATTGGTTTCCTATCTACTAGTCTGTCCACCAAAATCCAAGTTTCACTGCGCTGCAAGGAATCCAATTCCTCCTCCATTGCTGCCTTCCACCGTTCCGCATCTTTCGAAGATTTCGTTTCTTCAACAGTCGTCGGTAGCACCACATTTGCAATATAAGCGTTGCCACATACCTGGATATCATTCGCTGAATTCGATTTTATCTGACCAGTAATAGTTGAATTGCTTATTACAGCGTTCTGAGCTCTGCTGCGAGTGCGTTTTGCTATTGCTTCCGAATCACTGTTATAGTGTTTCAAGCTATGCTGCCGATCTTCACTGCAAACGTCAGTAACATCATTCGCGTTTCCTAACTGAACTATAGTGCTGCGATTCCTGCCTATCTTCCAACGCTGCAAACGTACAGTCCCCAGCACGCAGTGGAAGCGTGCTGGGCCCATAACCTGTGGCAAAAAGGAAACTAAATCAAAGAAAACGCAGCTTTCCCAAACTACAAATTTTATTTATATGTATATATATTTCGGGAGCGACTTACCCCCTTCTTCAGTACAAAAGCTACTAAATATAATGGCAAGATACAGGTCATAATATACGTTACAAATTACTTACTTTTAAGGACAGGTAGATCAGACCAGAAACTCATTTTATTGCATCACCTATCGGTTTATGGAGCTTCTCTACCTGCTCTTTTACGATTCTTCGCAACTAATCTAACTAATTTTGAAGGGCAGTTTCCTTGATCCGTATTCAATATTCGCGTCGTGTCTTCTCGAATGATCTCCAAGCTCTCCCAGGGATCTAACGTATTCGTCCGGTTCGTATATCGCAATAGTTCTAGGTTCTCGCGCTGAACAGTGTGTCCTTCTTCGATGATATGGGCCGCTACTGATGAATTCGCTTTCCGGATGCTGTTAACGGCTTCTCTGATGTGTTCGTTGAATCGCGTCGTTACTAACCGCTTCGTCTGTCCTATATAAACTTTGTCGCAATCGCTACACGTTATCCGAAATATGCCGCTTTTCTCCTCGAGTTTTAGTGGGTCCTTCACGCTGCCTAGTATATTCCTCAGGGTGGTGTTTCTGCTCGATCCGACTACCTGTAAATTAAAAAGCTTTAATAAGTTTTTAGTTTTAGGAAACAAGTGGGAGTTAGGGATACTTATACGCCTTGGAATGTTTTCCATGGGCTGCGTAAATAGTGTTGTATACTTTAACCTGTCATGTTGTCAGGTTTTCCTCCTGATCAGTTTCTCGATGTCATAAGAATCGTATCCATTTTTGATAGCGGTGTCAACAATGAATTCGCGTTCCTTGTTGAATCCGTCTACCGTCAAAGGGTACGTGATCAATCGGTGTACCATACAATTATAGGCCGCCATTTTCTGTGCAAACGTGTGATTCGAGGTGGATGGTATCGTCCGTTGCGTTGCGGTTGGCTTACGGTAGATCTCGAACTCCAATTCGCCGTTGTTATTCATGATGATAAGGTCCAAGAATGGGATGGCCCCATCTTTTTCCATCTCGATGGTAAACTCGATTCTGTGATGAATCTTATTTATCACGGAGAGGACTCGGTCGATATCATCCCTTCTAACAACCGCGAATATGTCGTCCACATACCTAAACCAAACTTTAGGCATTACTCCCTTAGCCTCAATCTCCTCCTCAATCGACGCCATGAGCCGCTCCGTGAGCAGCGGTGAGAGAGGGTTTCCCATCGCTACCCAGAAGTAGTTTTGTAGAACTTACCCCGGGATGTGAAATAGTTTTCGTTCATACAAAGGCTCGCAAGATTTGTATAAATTCGAACTTTCTTCCTCCATTCCGGGGTAGTTCCAAACTGGTTCAGCCATCGCTCGTACTCGAAAATTGCTTGCTTAACCGGGGTGTTAGGGAATAACGCCTTGACATCAAACGACACCATTACCTCGTCTTCGTTAATCTTCCCAATAGTCTGCAACTTCTCGATCAACTCGTGCGTTGTTTATGGATTGGCTGGAATGTATTTTCCAATGGCATGTTGACAATTATTGTTACTTTCTTTTTTTTATGGAGATTGCTTAAATCTATAGTTAAGTACTTAGTCTAAATTAAACATGAAAAATGTGTAAACTGAAGATACAAAACATTTCAAATACATATGTAGTTATAAATCTGCAAATTCAAATACAATACAAATACAAGAAATAATAATCGTGTAGTGACGGAGAAAGAACTCAAGCGAGACGACACAGATGGATGGTCAAAAACAACATTGACCGGACGGACAACGACAAGTTAATATTTTGAGTGAGCACAAAAATATTCCAGTAAGGTTCAGAATCAAATCGGAATTTGACAAAGAAATCAAAACATAACAATGTCGAAAACAACCCAACGAAACCTAAACCGACTATTAACATCACAATCAAAACTTATTCAAGTCGAAAAGCTGAATGTTGAATATAGGACTACTCGCAATAAAAACAAAGTGAGATATTATTACAAAAAAAAAAGTTGCATTTTTCTAGAAAAAAGTGTGGGCGCCAGCTGCGGCACCACAAAATCAAAACTGTAATAGCCGTACAGGCCAAGATCCCAACCACTATATACCCTTATTCGCACCAAAACATACATAATTCGAAGAAGAATAACGCGGAAAAACTCAAGTCACGCAAATTAAACACACACCAGATTTGGGCGCCATTTGTTGCATAATGTTGTTCATACACAAACAAAAAAAAATATGAAAAGAGAGAATTAAATCATCTAAAAGTTCTGCCGCAGCAATAGAGGCAAAATTAAGCCTCGATGCAACAATGATAGCATGATGGCCATCGAATTAATACTGGATTTATTAGTCCCGGCTAGGACAGCTGCTGAAGGGGCAGTTCGAACAGAAAAAAAAACAAACTACATCCCCGAACCATCACGGACACATCCTGCAACCCATGTCGTCTTCACCCTCGTCCCCTCCCTTGTCACACACAAACAAAACTTTACTCAATTGACATATTGATTATTTATTATTGGCTAAGTTCATATCACACAACAGTTGGCATACTTATTGAAACGCGGGTGAATAGTGACTGACTGAGTTTATTCCAGTATTGTGTATTTGTATGTAACAACAGTATTTGTATGTAACAACACCCTCTCTTAATGAAATATTAATTCAATTCAATTAGTATATAATTAATTTTGATTACTAAAGCAAATGTACAGTATTTTGTGGAATTCAAAAAAATCTAATTTAAAGATTCTATGTTATGTTATGTTCAACTAATATTTAAACAAATGAAGACGAAGTGAAACAATATTGGTTTCCTTTTTACTGTGGATTGTTTATTTTAGTAGCAGACACGTGTTTCGGACACAACTTATGTCCTTCTTCAGTGCTTTACAATAACTTAAACTCTACGCGTGAACCCTTATATACTAACAATATTTGACAGGAGTATTTCCCTCAGTAATAAAAATCTGGGAATTGACAACAACAATTATTTCCCCAGTAATCAAAATCTGGGAATTTTGCACAGTGAATTATGAACATCGATGTTGTGTGATCTTAATAGCTATGTCTTACCTAACATCCTTAATTACCTTAAATACTGACATTATTTTGCAGAAGTATTGTATTTCCCCAGTAATAAAATCTGGGAATTTTACAGTGAATTATAAACATCGATGTTATGTGATCTTAATAGCTATGTCTTACCTAAAATCCTTAATTACCTTAAATAAATTCGACGTACAGTTACCTTCATCCGTGTTAAGTAACTTTTCCTTTACCTGCTTAGAGATTTCGAGGCTCTCCGCGGCATCCAGTTTATGTCATTTGCTCACTCTTCTGATAGTCTTAACGTTGTCCCAGGTGATCTCATTGCCGGATTCGATCATGTGTTTGGCCACCGCTGATTTGTTATGTCTTGCTGGATTTTTTGACGTTAGCTCCATTTCCTTCATGTGTTCGTCGAACCTCACCTTGGTGAGCCTTTTTGTTTGGCCTGTGTATATGCTGGTGCTCTCGGGACATTCTATCTGGTAAATTCCGCTTTCTTCCTGTTTCGTTTTAGGGTCCTTTTCACTTTTTAGTCGTCTTTTCAATTGTGCATACCTACTTGTTGGCACTATATCGATCTTAAATTTCTTTAATTTGTTGCGTATCTCCCGCCACATGGAGTTATATACAATATTACGCTTGATCTGAACTTGATTTCCTTATCTTGGTCGAGTAGGGAAGTCAGCTTCTTCCGTTCTATTTTGGCCTTTTTCCTCTTGACTATGGAGTTGATGATGTTGCTGTTGTATCCATTCTTACTTGCTGTATCTTTTATATACGCCAATTCCTTATTGTATCTAGCTTTGTTTAAGGGGGTGGATAACATCCTGTGGAGGGCTGCATGAGCAGAGCTTCTCGGGATCATACGTTGGGTCGTTGTAGGTTTTCTGTAGATGTCGAACTCTATGTTTTCCCCGTTTCGAATAATTTTTATGTCTAGGAATGTTATTTCGCCTTGTTGTTCAGTTTCCATTGTGAAGTTTATGCTTTTGTGCAGTTGATTGATGTCGTCCAAGGTTTTTTGCAGCTCTGATGCTTCTACGATAGCTAGTACGTCATCGACATACCTTATCCACTTCGCAGATGAGTGGTGAAAGAGGGTTACCCATTGCCGTGCCTGTAGTGGTTTTGTAGAATCCGCCTCTGAACGTACAGAAGCTTTCGTTCATGCACATGGCTGCCAGCTTCATATATTGCTGGTTTTCCTTTCGTTCAGCTGCCGTAGGTCGCTGATTATTGAGCCACGTTCCAAAGTTATGTAGAGCCTGTCTTATCGGGATGCTTGGAAATAGTGCCTTTACGTCAAAAGACACAAGAACTTCGTTCGGCTTTATTTGCACTCCTTGTAGCTTTTCAACTGCCTCCAGACTGTTTTTTACTGCATATTTACTATGGTAATCGCCGATACTGTGTATTTCCTTCAATAGCCATTTCGCTACGTTGTAGGTCGGGGAGTTGGTGTCGGCGATTATTTCGCGTGTTTCATTCCCTTGTTTATGCACCTTCGGTTGTATACGTAGCCTTGGCAACGATGGGTTGGGCATACGTAGTGTAGCGATGTTTTTTACCACTCCCGAGCATTCTTTCAAGGTTTTTTCCACTCTTTTGATTGATTCGGCCAGAGGGTCGACTCTTAGTCTATAAAAATTGCCGTTGTCTAGTTTTTTGAAAGCTAGTTCGTCGTATTTTGTTTCATCTAGTATCACAAGCTTGTTACCTTTATCTGCTTTCAAATAAAAGACTGGTTTTTTGTTTAACCAATGGATGATTTCTTGTTCGTTGCCCTGCCTCCTATTCCTTCTTTCGTTGTGCTGCTGGATTGTGTCTTTGATCTCGCAATCTCTCGTTCGTCTTTTCCAAGATGTTTTATGGCTGCTTCTACATCGATGATGGTATCTTCAATCTTGATCTTTCCGTCGGGTATAGCGTAATTGAGTCGTTGGTTCAATAGCGATATTTCCTTTTCTGTGAACACCTCAGACGACTTGTTCACTACAAAGTTGGGTATAATTTCGATTGGTGTGACGTCTACTTTGTTCGTTGGGTTCGTTTGGCTTCTTTGACAGTAATTTTTTCTTTCGGTCTTCCTCGCATTCATATGCTCGATGGATTTTGCATATGATGGGCTCTATTTGGGTGTTACGTGGTTGTTTCATGTGCCAATTTTAGGTGGTTGTTGTATGCCTTTAATGTAATGCTGTCTAATTTTGAATATGCCGATTTAATGCTTTCCTTGATCAGGAAGAAAGCGGAATTTACCAGATAGAATGTCCCGAGTGCACCAGCATATACATAGGCCAAACACAAAGGCTCACCAAGGTGAGGTTCGACGAACACATGAAGGAAATGGAGCTAACGTCAAAAAATCCAGCAAGACATAACAAATCAGCGGTGGCCAAACACATGATCGAATCCGGCCATGAGATCACCTGGGACAACGTTAAGACTATCAGAAGAGTGAGCAAACGACATAAACTGGACGCCGCGGAGAGCTTCGAAATCTCTAAGCAGGTAAAGGAAAAGTTACTTAACACGGATGAAGGTAACTGTGCGTCGAATTTATTTAAGGTAATTAAGGATTTTAGGTAAGACATAGCTATTAAGATCACATAACATCGATGTTTATAATTCACTGTAAAATTCCCAGATTTTATTACTGGGGAAATAATTGTTGTTGTCAATTCCCAGATTTTTATTACTGGGGGAAATACTCCTGTAAAATATTGTTAGTATATAAGGGTTCACGCGTAGAGTTTAAGTTATTGTAAAGCACTGAAGAAGGACATAAGTTGTGTCCGAAACACGTGTCTGCTACTAAAATAAACAATCCACAGTAAAAAGGAAACCAATATTGTTTCACTTCGTCTTCATACAACGAACTGTGGACAATAAAGAAACTAGCCACAACAACATTCGATTTAAACAAAGTTTGTTTTTATACATCGGAAAAAAAAAATTAAAAACATAATATTGTAATTATTTCAAGTTGTTTTAAGTCCCATAGATAATATACACATTTCATGTTGTAATTTTGTCACCGGCTTCGTCAAGGTATCGGCTGCCATTTTAGTTGATGGAACAAATTGAATTTTGATAATGCCTTTGTTATCATATGTATCATTTGTTGAAAAGCATCGTTCTGAGATAATTTGATTGTCACAAAAAATAGTTATGTTTTTGTTGATACTCGTGATTTCATCTGATAACTGCTTAATCCAAGTAATCTCACAAACAGTCGAAGACAAAGCGATGTACTCGGCTTCGGTACTTGAAAGCGCAACTTCAGGTTGTCGTTTGCTATTCCAGCTAATGATGTCATTGCTCATATTTACGATGTATCCTGTACAAGAACGTCTTTTATCGATGTCCGATGCCCAATCAGCATCACTGTAAGCATAAATATCTCCACAACCATCATTAGTATAAGTAAGTTTCAAATTAATTGTCCCTTTCAAGTATCGAAAGATACGTTTGACCGGCCTCCAGTGATCTTCGCTGTGGTTATTATTGAAACGGCTGACATCATTTACAGCAAAAGCGATATCAGGCCGTGTAGTTTGAGCTAAATACAATAAGCTCCCAACTGCTTCTTGATATGGTACTTTTCCAACCAAAGAGTTCTTCTCATTTACCATCGTCAGAGAAAGTTTAATTGCAGTGTTGCATGGGGTTCCGATTGGCTTAGAATTGGTCATACCAAATCGCTCTAGAATCTCTTCAATATAACTCGATTGATCTAATTCTATGGGATTATTGCTCTGATGTATTCGAATGCCAATGCATTCTTTAGCCAGTCCAAGGTCTCTCATCTTGAATGTCTTGTTCAGAAATCGTTTCATTTCCTCTAACTGTTCCTCATTTTTATAGAATAAAAGAATATCATCAACATAAATAGCAATGATCAGATGTAAAATAAGTTCTTAGCATAATAAATGCAAGGATCTAATTTACTCTTAATTAATCCAAAATTTGGAAATTCGCTATCAACCTTCAAATTCCACTGACGTCCAGCTTGCTTCAACCCATATATTGCCTTATGCAATTTGCATACTCGATCCGTTCCGTCGTTGAATCCTTCTGGCTGCTCCATATATACTTCTTTATCGAGACTGCCTTGAAGAAATGCTGTTATTGCGTCCATATGATGAATTTTCATACCATTTTGAACAGCTAGTGCAATCAGAAATCTCAATGAAGTAAAGCGAATAACCGGAGAATATGTTTCGTTGTAATTAATTCCGAATTTCTGGCTACATCCTTTAGCGACAAGCCGAGCTTTGAATCGCACAGTCTGTTGAGTTTCATCCACTTTCCTTTTGAAAATCTACTTTGATTTAATTGGCTTATGGCCCCTTGGAAGATCAACCAGCGACCATGTTTTGTTGAAGTCATGCGATTTAAGCTCTTCCTTCATGGCTTCTTTCCATTTCTCAGCATCGACATCTTTTTTCGCTTCCAACACAGTGAAAGGTTCTACAAGAAACAAAACATTATTAGACTTTTTTTCAATTTAAATTGGAATTTTTTGTGACACTTGGTTTCATTCTGCACACCAACTTAGTATGCGTCTGTAGCTTAGCTCGGTAACGCACCGGGCATTTTTTGCTACTCGAAACACGGTCTCTGCGGTTCGCGCCCCGCAACGGGACCAACTATTTTTTATTCTCAAATTCCCTCTGAATTAATTTCTCCGAGCTTAGTGGTTTCGTATGGATAGTAGCACTCATCAGGTCTTGCATCTTTGCAGCTATCCATGTGCAAGACGACCACGAAAGTGTGAGAATACTGTTTGTATAAGCCGTGAAGGCGTGATTTTTACTTGAAAACTGGATAGCTGCAAAGATGCAAGACCTGATGAGTGCTACTATCCATACGAAACCACTAAGCTCGGAGAAATTAATTCAGAGAGAATTTGAGAATAAAAAATAGTTGGTCCCGTTGCGGGGCGCGAACCGCAGAGACCGTGTTTCGAGTAGCAAAAAATGCCCGGTGCGTTACCGAGCTAAGCTACAGACGCATACTAAGTTGGTGTGCAGAATGAAACCAAGTGTCACAAAAAATTCCAATTTAAATTGAAAATGATTCGCACTTGTACATTTGCAAGAACATTAATACATTATTAGACTTGTTAAAACAAGTTTTACCTTGAGTCTGGCTTCTAGTTATGACTCTTCTTGCAGGTTGTTCGCTTTCGTTCCTTAAATTGTCGTCTCTAATCGTATCATTAGCCTCTTCTTCGTCGCCTGTTTCATACTGAGATGAATCGAGATACTCTTCTGCATCTACTGGGTTTGAATTCGTTACTGATGATCTCTCAACAAATATGGCTTCATTGTTGTTCGGCGAATTTTCAGCTTTAATGTCGGAAATAACTGCACCAATTGAATTTTCAATGTTCGAACACCGCGCTGAGACAGAATTGTCCGTAATTTGCGCTTCATTTTCACTTATAATTTCATCGTTTATATTCACTGTGGAGTTCATAATATTCTCGTAAAAAATTACATCACGGCTTATTGTCAGCTTATGGTTCTTTAGATTTATACAACGAAATCCCTTTGTATTGGGATCATAACCGATGAACATCATTTCCTCCGAATTTTTGTCCCATTTTTTCCGTTTTTCTTTCGGAATATGAACCATCACTCGCGACCCGAATATTTTCAAATTCGAAATGTCAACTTTCTTCCCGAAAAATAGTTCATCCGGTGTTTTTTTATGCGACGCGCAAGCACTATGATTAATTAGATACGCTGCCATATTTGTAGCTTCTGCCCAGTAACATTTAGGCAGATCTGCATCGAACAGTAAACATTTCGCCTTCTCAACTAGAGTACGGTTCATGCGTTCTGCTACACTATTTTGTTGGAGTGTATAAACGTTAGCTGATGTTGAATACCATTTATTTTGCAGAATCGCTTAAACTCGTTGGAACAGTATTCATTTCCGTTATCAGTGCGAAAAATTTTAATTTGTCTGCCCGTTTGATTTTCAATAAAGACTTTAAAATCAATAAATGTGCTCATTACTTCCGATTTTGCTTTTAAGAAGTATACGAAAACTTTCTTGGAAAAATCGTCGATGAACGTTACTACGTATCTTGCATGTCCTATTGATTTCGTCTCCATCGACCCCATTACATCTGAATGTATCAATTCCAAAATCTGAGTTGAATGAGTTTCACTCGATTTAAATGGCTGCCGACTCTGCTTGCCTTTAGCACATATCTTACAATTTTGGATTTCACTATCACCGTCAGTGAAATCTATGCCATCGACAACACCATCGCGCATTTTTTTCAAACTTTGGAAATTTATGTGGCCCAAGCGTCTATGCCAAGTTAATGCAGTGCCCTTGTCTTTCGCTAACATGCACGATCCTCCATTTCCTCGAATTCTTTACACTCCGCCCTCAGGCTTATATTTTGCAACAAGTTCATTATTTGAGTTCTTGATGGTACATCCGTTTTTGTCGAAAAAACCGTATTACCTTTTTTTAACAATTTGGCATACCGATAACAAATTTCCCGTTAACTCTGGTACATGTAAAATGTCATTGACTTCAATTTCACTTTCAGGTAACTGTAAGCTCAAATTTCCCGCACAATTAACAGTCAACTTAGCTCCACGGGCACTTGTTATTTGATTAATATGTGAATGTTTTTCAGAATTAAATAACTCTTTACGCGCAGTCATATGATTCGAGGCGCCGGAGTCGATATACCAATCATCTTCGATATTGCCACTGTTAAATGCACCGAAAGCTGATCTTGCTTTACCATTTTTACTTTTTTCGTTATCTTTCTTCTGTTTGCAATTATTGCTCAGATGGTCAACCGAACCACAAGTATAACACTTCTTTTTTTTCTGCATTCCTCGTTGCTGATTTTTCTTTTTTGATAAAAATGCTTCACCATTTGCCTTTTTGTGGTCACTGTCTAACAATTTTGACACAATCGTATCTGACGTAATTTAATTCCCCTCAGCTTCAATTCCCATGATGAACGGTAGGTAAGTATCCGTTAATCCCGCTAGCAGAATTGCTCCGATCCATTCATCCGTTATATTAAATCCAATACCGGTTAATTTTTGTGCACATGTGATTATTTTATCAACATATGATTGCATACCATCGCAATCTTCAAGCTTCGTTTGAATAAGATTTTTCAGCAAACTAATTTTCCTACCAAGACCCCTATCCTCATACAGCTTCTTCAAAGCGTTCCACACATCTAATTCCGTTTCACAACATTTTATATGCACATATATGGAGGGATCCACACTTAGCGCTAAAATAGCTTTTGCATTATTAATTTTATTCTCATCCGTTTCACGATTTACTGAATTCAAGCATTTGCCCAAGCCCTTCAGCGTTAGGACATTTTGAACCGCGAAACACCACACATGGTAATTGTCACTACCCCGCAATTTGTCAATATCGAATTCTTTTGCCATTTCGGATTAATAATAGTTTTATTTCACAAACACTAAGTTTTAAAAAAAAAATAATATTTTTATTGATTCACAAGTTTTATTTCACAATTGCACTGCTGAATGTAAGAATTGCTAATTTCTAAGTGTAAGCAGATTTAGCTGACATGTTCCAATAATTAGTTCACGCTAATTGTTGGAACAGCAAAATTCTTTTTCATGGAAATTTGTGAGAAATGCGGTTAAAGTAAAAGTTGAATGCGCGTGCCGGAAATATCATGAAATACGAGAATCAGAATAAGAATTACCGAAGTTCAAAGGTGTGTGGCGGGTGAATGCCCATCAGTGTAGCAGGCGGGTGAATGGCCAAATGTAACAAATAATCACTAGTCAAATCTATTCGAATATTCACAACACTTCCAAATTTGCAAAATAACAGTCCTATCGCCTAAGCAGCAAAAAATCGGATTCGTTATTCAACTTGCAAACCACGCTCTGCTACCATATTGAAACGCGGGTGAGTAGTGACTGACTGAGTTTATTCCAGTATTGTGTATTTGTATGTAACAACAATACTGTTGCCAATTTGTTTAATGAACTCTCTCCACTGAGTTTTTGATGGACGCAACATGCTGTGAAAAATGTCATTTTCCCCATCACAAAAATTTCTCCGCTGGCTAGGACCAGCATATGATGACAATTCTGAAATGACACTCGCGCTGTCATATTCATACGAATTTTCGACAGTAGTAAGTTGCATTAAATGCAGCTTATTTGCACCGACTGTAATATGTTCCATTTTGAAGAAAAACAATTTTCCTTATAGTCGATGTTATATTTATTTTCCTATATACGTATTTCGGCAGCTACTTGCTGCCTTCTTCAGTAGAATGAATATAATTTGTTGTAATGCCCTCATTCCAAACGGAACGGAGGCAGGAAGTGCCATCTCTAAAAAAAAGACAAACTTCCTTCATTCCGCTAAAGGTGGCACCTGCTGGAGGGCAGCTCAGTCTGGAGAGGAAATTGTGGAGTGGGTCGAATTTAGCGGAATGCTCACGGTGCCAAAAGCCATATTGGGATAAGGGAATTCAATTACTACCGGTCGTCAGGGTCGAGCTCGCGGAAAGGAACGCGTCAGGCCAGCATCCCCATTCTAAATGTCTACTCCCTAGACATGGTAATAGCTATACTCAGCACAAAAAAAACGCGGTCTCTACAAACGGTTTTATACATGTAAGTGCATGTATACGCGACGAAAACTTTGATTCCCTGCTGACAAGTGAATGCTTCTGGGGCTAGTGAAAGAAAACCACGCGAATCTTTGCTTTGTCGGCCTTCTTATTATTTAATTTAAATATTAGAGCGTTCACGAGATTGATTGACGTCATACAGAGGTACCGAATTGTTCGGTATACAATACACAAATTGGTGACGCGGCACAAATATATATCCGCAATATTACTTTAGGAATAAGTTTTGATAGGACATCACATTACATTAATTTTTCTTACTCACAGTTGGTTTTTAATTTGTTTTTTTTTTTCTGGTTCGTTCCCAACTCCGATCCGGTGGCGGCCGCTACTGGATGTTCTTGACGTTGTGATGTCTTATAGCTAGCTTACAACTATTTTACTTAACATACTATAACAGATATATACATAATTAAATAAATATATAACATTGTTTTCTTCGCGGTCGTTTTTTTTTTCTTTTTCTAAGTCCCACCAGTGTTGCCAGACAATGTTGGGGGTCGGTCGCAATTTTGTAAAAGTGAAGTCGCCCAAATTTCGCCGCACATACATGATACACAAAACATGATTCCGATTCCGTTGTCTGTCCAGAGTGTACATAATATTGTTAATACAGTACATTTTTAATTTGTTTCATAAAAATTATGGATATAATACTCTTGAGTGCAATACTGTGGTAGAGAGATATAATAGTCTGTTTTATAAAATTTGAAAGTTAGCGTATGTCTCCTAAGGTCTCGAAAAGTATTATCGTTATACCGATGATAAAAAGTAACCGAAAATCTAGATAACGACAGCGAAAATTATAGAAAAACATGCCTCTAGCTCTAATATGAAATATGAAGATATAGAGATTCAGTATGACAAAATCAATCTAACGAATATCGATTTCGTCATCTAGAAGCTCTATAGCTTCTGTCAAGTCACATATTTCTCCGCTGTCACTTAATTCTTGTGGCTTTTCTTCGTAATACATTTTGGATGTGAACAGCTCAATCATTTTCTCCGTGGGCACGAATGACTTACAGCAGATACCTTTCACTTGCAGGTGCAATCGAATTCTCAGTATCGCTATTAGCATTGGCAATGACATCCTATTTCTTAGTTTTGTTTTGACAATAGTCATAAAACTAAATACTCTCTCTACCACAGCATTGCTAGTTGGTAAACAAAGTGCTCGAAATACGAAGTCTGTCAATTCCTTAAAGATTTTTTTTCCTCCAGCGTTTCTTAATTTTGATACTTCCACCCAGAATACCGATATTGAAACATTTAATGGATCTTCAGTTGGACATATTTCTTCAAATTGCATGGTTCCTAGCAAGCGCTACTGCGCTTCAACTGCATCGCGGTTTAGGCTCTTACCTGAAAAAAAAATCTTTTCATTCATTCAAATTACAGTAATTTCAGTGGTATACGAACTAACCTGCTAATTTCCAGGGCAGCTCCCGAAATGGCGAGCGAAAATCTGATAAACAGGCTGATGGTGAAAAATGACGGATGCCTTGAACCACAGAAGCATTGTTTGGTAGCCTGATAACAAGCTGCTTACAAAGCGTAACAATGAAAGCAAGAATTCTCTGTCTGACTTCAGAAAGGTCTTGGCGATTGATAGCACTTCGGGCTGCACAATCTTCAAAAGTCGTTCCAAAATCCACATTGTCGATAGAAAGCAGTGAGTTTTCAAAGCTGTCATTGACTTTCTCTAAAGCGCATTGAACAGCAATAATATCAGCATCTTCTAACATTGCAGAAAGTTCATTGCGATCACTTCGGCGTCGAAGAAAAGTTGGCTTGAAAATTCGGGAAGCAAAAGAGAAAAGAAGGCCACGGAGATCACTATATACTTTTGTTGGGTCTGCGTTTGATTCTTGGAATGAAATATTTACGTCTGTAACTTCCTTCAAGGCTTGGCGCAAGAATATAATGTAAAGAAAGTTTTTGTCATCATCGAACATATTAGCAAACGTTTTTGCAGTGTAACATTTCTCTTGTGCAACAATTTTAAAATGTGTCTTTAACTCAAGCCATTGGTCTGCTGTAGTTTTCACTGCAGCGTAGTGTGAAAGCCAGCGAGTAGCAGCCAATTGGGTTGATTTTAGTGGAGTTTTTCCTTCGTTGATATATATTTTTATACGTTTTGATACGAAGAGCGCTGTGTGCAAACCAGTTGCGCGACTCTCTTAACAAATATTCAAGAGCTGAAGGCAATTCTTCGCACGCTTTAGCTGCACATAAATTATTAACTCCACATAGATTACTTGCTCCGTCAGTACCCAGTGCTACCATATTTTCAATGTTAACTCCAACTGAGTTAAAGTATTCTAAGAAAGATTGGAATAAATCATCAGCTGTGGCTCGATAAATTTCTTGAAAGCCTAGGGAGTCACTGAAAAGCTTGCCTTGTGATTGACTGAAGTATCATATTATGTATGCCATATATTTCTCAGACACCACGTCTGTGGATTCATCCAGCACAACTGAAAATGGCTGATCGCCAGTATCACTCACAAGCTCTTCCAAAAATGCAGGTGCGATTATGTTTTTGATTAATTTTGAACACTTAGTTCGATGTAATCGTACATTTTCCAATGTGCTTCCTTTTCCGTGTTTTTTCAGCAGCTTACCCAAGTGATCAATCGATTTAATTGAACTATGCGTTGCAATGTGAACCGCTAAAGACAGATCCAGCTCTTTTTCAGCTAGTTTCACACTTGATATACCTACCAAATACATAAAAATCTACTGCTATTTTCAATCTTATATAAATTGGAGCCTAACTCACCGAATGCAGATAATGTTGGTTGCTCCTTTTTCACTAATTGTGTTCTAGCGGAAGCTTTCGAGCGGTGCGCCTGAGAACCACCGTGCTTGGCAATATCCGACTTGTGAGCTCGCATAGCCGTTTTGCACACTTCACAGTAGGCCTCACCTTTGCCAGCATCTATGACAGACTCTGGAGCTCGACATAGCCAACCTACAGAATTTCAAAATAAATTTTTACTAGGGACAGTGGTAATTTTTCGGAAATTGAGCACACCACTGAAGAATGACATGTGAAGACATAAGGTTTTTACAAAAATCTGGTATTCTTACCTTTGAATGATTCCTCCTTCTCTCATTTCACTTGATACTTCTTTTGGTATTTAGCCCATTTACCCATTGTGCCCCTGGTGACCGCTGACTGCCGCCGCAAAATGCTCCAAATTAGAAATTTGATAGAATGGCTTGTAGAAATTTTTTTTTCACTCTGTATACACCGCGAAGTGACTTGCAAAGTGCACCGAATGGGGAAAAGTGGTGAGCGCGGCGGCTGGCTGTTGCATGGATTGCGTTTCATTGTCTCCATTCATCATTGAACTTCAATTCAAAATGGATTGTGCATAGTGTCACTTAGGCGGCAAATTTGAATCGTCACAAAAGTGAACTATGAATGATAATGAATTGAATGCATTTTAATTGAGTTGCAGACAAAGTCCACTCAATATGTGAGGTAGCCCAATTCGCGTATATTTGAAAATTGAAGTAGCCCAATTTGCGACAGGTCGCAAAATGGAATTTTGTGTCGCCAATATGCGACCAGAAGTAGCCCAAATTGCGATATTTCGCCCAATCTGACAGCACAGGGTCCCACCATTCATTTCCCATGAGCAGCAATCCAAGTGTTTCTTTTTTCGTGATGTTTTCTCGTGCCAGCTGGAATTAATTCACCATATGCTCATATGGTGATAATTTCAGATATCGTGGCGATACTGTAATAAGGATACAGTAAGAGAAGTTAGGATTATACATGGAATTTTACCGCGTGCTATTAAAAAAAAACGATTACCATACCTTTTATTTTACTGGCGTAAAATCTATTTATTTTTTTTTTGTTTATGTTTCGTGGCGGTGTCTGTCACCGGAGTCAGCACTAGTTTTTCTATTCGTCGAATTGGGTGGTGAACCTAACCTCTCCCCAGAGTGGAATCCTAGAGGATGATTCCCCAGATTTTAACCTCTCTTCGGTTCTCGGCAACTAATCACAAATACACTGGTTATGAAATTGGCGGGCAAAAATCACAGGAAAACCCTCACCCTAGAGTGGAGTCCTAGAGGATGATTCCCCAGATTTTAACCTCTCTTCGGTTCTCGGCAACTAATCACAAATACACTGGTTATGAAATTGGCGGGAAAAATGGAACAGTAGTAAGTCTTGAACTGGAAATTTGACAATTGATGGATGACTAGATGCGAGTGCAGTTCAGAACACAATAACGTGTTGCAATGCTACTTCGATACTGTTGCTACAGCATGTTGCGATTCCGCTGTGTGTTAAGAACTTAGCCATTTTTAATTATTTTGATAAAAGAAACTGATACACACAATATAGGCAACTAAGTTGTAAAAAAAAACTATTTCCTTAATGCGCATTTTTTTACTTATTACACAAACAAAATTATTTTTTTTTTGTGAATAATAAAGGCCTGGGCGTAACACCTTGTTACAAATTGGATTGCTGCGCGAGTTATTTATTTTATTCATCATAGATACAGTCAAAATGTGGCAGAACTAAAAGAAATTTCAATGCATTCTCACTACTATCTGACGTCTCATGATATCGGTTAGCCACGCGTTCGAATCCCGTCGTGGCCATGGATGTTTGTGTTGTCTTAGGTCGTAACTAAGTCACAACCTTTCCCGACTTGTCGCAGATATGCGGCTAAATGGGCAGGAGGTGCATGCTAGAAGCATGCATCGTCTTTAACCAGTTTATGCAAATGAAACGTGAACTAAGGCAAATAGTAGCAGTCACTACTATCCGATAACAAAAGCTCGTTTGATGTCTTTATGAGCACATCTAGATACAGAATAAGGGTTGCAGGACTCAAATAACCGGATACAGAATCTCTGAAAGGAAATTTTAAGTTTCGAGTATATCCTATCCGAGAATTAAAGGTCGTTTGTTATATAAAGATATGTAACTAGATACAGTGAAACCTCTTTGTTTCGAAATAACTTGATTTGAATTTGGTTTTATCATGGCATCCTGTGTCGATCACATTAACACAATAATAATCGAGTAATGCGTTGAGTACGACTCTCCGCTTCATTTACTTCTCATTGATTACGAGAAGGCTAGACAGTGTGAATCGGGATTATATATATAGCGACTCTTGGATGGAGGGGCTGGAGGTAAAGTATCAGGGGATTTTAAGACTCGAAGTAGAGTTTGGCAGGGGTGCATCCTCTCACCAATTCTATTCCTCCTAGTGATTGGCGATGTGCTGCATGCAGCCCTGTCCGGACCATATTCAAGGATTCGATGAACCCTAATGTCTTATCTGTAACATCTTGACTACGCTGGCGGCGTATTCATCAGATTTTCCAATTCTTTCATTGCTTCCACTTTGCGATTGTTGTAATTTTGTTTAGTACGTTAATGATCACATTCGACATTAAGGAAAAAAGTCAAGATACGTCGGTGAGTGCAATATTTGTAGACGACAAGGCAAAGGAGGTGTTCCTGTACTGAAATCATTTCAAATTCGGATTTGTACAGGCCGAAACATGAAACTAAAGAAGCTGAAAGGACTAAACCAAAAGACACTTAAAGACAACACTCAAACAATGTATACTGGATACTCAGATTATAAAAAAAATGTTTCCTGCGTATAAATTGACATTTTTTTAGAGTCCATATACATATTTTTTCCTATGTGGGCGGCTTTGCGCAGGAGAGACTTCCCTGAGAAGTTTATGTTACGCAACATACGATGGTGCGAAATGTCGCACTCTCCCACAAAATTACGGATCTGTGGGGAATGGCATTAGATCTCGCAAGGGGTTTACTTTAACTTATCCTAACACCACGCGCAAGCCTCAACAATTGTCGCGAAGTCACTTTATTGCATAAAAAAATTTCAAATTTATTAACATTATTTGTTCTGCACAAATATTTCGCTATCACTTACCCTTCAGGATCCCGCGGAAACTTATGCAGCCGATGTGAAAGGACTTTACCGCACAAAATACCAGGCATCTTCGCGCTCTATTAAAATTATATTCACTTGGAAAACTTTTCAATGTAGCAGTCACCAATTTTCAGTTGACAACAGATATTTACCGTTTTAATTCGACATCCCGCCAAAGCTTCTGACGAATTTACTAAGAATGAACGAAAAAAAAAAACTCAATCGGGCAATACGAAAACTGGATCAGTTCAGGATTTTTGGTTGTTGGCAACCTGAAATGCATGAAAAATAGTACACACACCATTACAATTGCGGGTAAAAGTGATACCAATACAAATAAAATATAAACGAGGGCTGTTTTCTCTCAGGCTACCAATCCATTTAAAAACGTGGGAAGCTTGTCATTTGAACAGCTGATTATGAAGTGATGCTGTCCTTATCTGCCCAATGCATTTTCCCGTTTAGGTTCCTGTCAAAAATGGGTAAACATATGTGGGGCTGACTATTTGCATCCCGCTTCACAAAACTTAATGTACTGAGTGCGTGTGTTCCATGTTCGTTGGTGCTGGAGACGGATTATTTAACTTTATTCCGTTTGTGCGGGGCAATACAATCGTTCATAGCAAGAACAGATGAGGTCGGTGTTTCGGGCAAACGTTGTAATTCATTATGACGATTCGGTCTCACCGTTAATTGGTGACATATCGAACGTAAGATTCGACAAAGAAATGGTGTTATTTGCTGAATCGCCTTTGGTCATAAATTGCATTTCCGCCCAATATGGCCAGTGTTTATGAATAGTTATAGCGGCTTGACTTGATTTGGTGGCTAGCATCTTGACTTTCACTTTTTGATATGCGGTTTTCACACTTCTCCATTTCGCTTTATGTTCAGGAACGCCGTATCGGTTGTCAAAAACACTGTCGACTTCATTCCAGGCTGCTTCACGTTTTATGAATTTTTTGTGATCGGCGCAAACAAAATCCCATATGCTCGCATGCAATTCGACTCAGGTCGCCATGAAATTGTGACTTTGGGCTTTGCTTTATCCACTTTTTGTTGTGTTGTTTGTTGAACAAAAACATTCTTTTCCTGCATCGTCATACCAGAGTATGTATTTTAATACTTCTTCAAGAACAGAAGGCCTCTCGAAACTTTTTTTGAAAACCTCCTGTGCAGGTATTATGTAAGATTTTGCAGGTACCGATTGTAACATAAAATTATTATTTTTCTGGCGCGTCGAAAAAAATATATAATGTAATGTTTTTTGTCATACGTTTTTACTGTAGATTTTTGTTATTAATGACATATTTGCAGCATCTAGTTCGGACTTAAGTGGGGATATTGCTGATTGGTAATTTAAGTTTTCTGGTTTTGGCAAAATGTCATTAAAATGAGTATGTTTAGAGATAGTTAATGTTTCTGGCGTACAATTCTTTATGTCAGGATCCAATGCAACCTGTATTTTTGATCAGTTTAGACTTGGGAGCGCAGCTTGCCGACGCAGACGACCGAATTGAAAGACGGATAGTGGTTAAGTGACTTTATTTCTTACCTTACTAACTCTCCAATTTGGTACATTTTACTAACGTTTCATTTTGTAATGTTTAACCCTCCAACCCCCGATTCTTAAAACGAAGAAATTTTTGTATTTAGCTTAAATTTGGTATGATAAATTCGAATACGACCTCAGTTTCATGATTATTTTTGAATTATTTTTATCCTAAGAGATAAAAAAAAGAAAGTCCGCCTCGAGGCGGGTATACGGGTTTACCTTAGAAAAAAGGTTTGTTCTAACAAAATGTTTTTTTTTTTTATTTTTAAATATTTTATTAAACATTTTTGGAAAAAAGGCAAGCTTGACCAAAACCTAAGCGTCTCAGGTTTAGTAGGATGGAATGACTTGCGTAGTTGCATCTGCAACATAGTTGTGTGAACTCCTGCATGTTTTTAAAACCATCTGAAGCAGCTATCTTCCGGGGTCATCCCCTGAATGGGGTTAAGCGATGTGCTGACAACTCGTCCTTGTAGAAAACACTCCACGTCAAGAAACCTGGAACAAAAGCCTCGGATTGGACGGATCAACAAAGACGACCACGCAAACGACTAAACGATTATTCTTTCGGATCCTGGAATGTACGCTCCCTGAACAAACTGGGGGCCGAGAAGGTCCTCCTTCAACAGGTCCGAAAGTACAAACAAATTGGCTTGGCAGCCAGATCAATGACAAGAAATCGCACACAATTTTTAGAAGTGGCAAACCATCCGGCCGCAAGAAGTTTGAAGTAGCATTTACAGTGAACAATCACCTCAAACCGCATATTACTGACTTCAAACCCATAAATGAACGGCTGTGTGCGATTCGCATTAAGACTCGATTCTTCAATCTCTGGCTCATCAATGTGCATGCCCCCACTGAAGTTAAAGAAGACGCAGTAAAAGACGAGTTCTAGGCCCGCCTTGAAACTTTCTTCGACTCACTTCCAACAAACGACCTCAAACTGCTGCTGGGAGACTTTTACGCAAAAGTCGGAAATGAAAGTTGGCACCGGGGGATCACTGGAGGCCACAGTCTCCATGAAGAATGTAACGACAATGGCCAGCGACTTATCGACTTCGCCTGCAGTAGGAATCTAGTCGAAACCAGTTTATGCCAACGAAACGTCAACTGGGTCACATGGAATAGTTGACGCGCTATGTATGGTTACCGATAAGTGGAAAGAAAGGATGCAAATTCTGCTGCAAAAAGTCAAACCGAATACTTTAGTAAAAAATGTAATGTGGATTTGGGTTGCTCAAATCAAATTGTTTTTATGAACACCATACACGAACAAATATAAATAACTAAGTATTTTCCTAGTTATTTATATTTTTTCGGGTATGGTATTCATGAAAACAATTTTTTTATGTTGAGCAGCACAAATGCACATTGCATGTCTCACAAAAGTATTGGGTTCCAGACTTTTTGCAGTACTTGCGTACTTTCTTTCCACCTATTTTAGGTAACCATATACGCCAGGGTGGTACACGCCATCCAATCGCAAGTACCCTGGGAGGAGAGGGGGTCAGTTTGTTGACCTCTTGGTAAGCTGCGGTTGGTTTTGAAGTTAGTTGGCTCTCGTTTTGAACCAGAAGAGCAACCCACTGATCGTTTGCGTCTGTAAACGCTTAAAGTTGCCGCAATTTCTTCACAAAACTGTGGTAGTCCCAACTAACAATTTTTCTGGTATTACGGGTAGTAAAGAATCATTTGATCATATAGTTCTCCCTTACACATACAAATAAAAATTAATGTGTGAAATTCCCTTATTGAAGCATTTTATTCAATAAGTTATCCTTAAAATATTCTTTTGAGCTAATTTTAGGAGCTTTATTCCATGAATTAGGCTGTTCAACAATAATAATACTAAATTCATACTATAAAATTGTTATACGGGTAAATATGCAGATAATACACTAAGGGCCCGATAGCAAGACGGTGAAGAGCAAATATACAAAAATTCACCCTATAATTTGTTTTTATGATATTTATATCATCGCTTGTATTGTTCCTCCTAAGATGTATCCAGGCAAATGTTATATGAGGTTTTTCGAATAAATTGCTTTGGGTTTCTGTAATCGTTCGTTAATTTTTTGAATGCCAGTCTTATTGAAGGTAATTTACGCTACTATATTAATTCAATTGATAGTATTTTAGGAAATGTGTACATTTTCTATAATACTATCAAATTCTGTTTTATGGAAGACATAATATACAAAAATAATAACCATTGCTGGTGATTTGTGATTTGATTTATCAGAAATCACTGACAGCGCGAGGAAGTTGATTAATATTTTAAGTTACTAAAAGTGATAATAGTTCGTGAAATAAACTAAAAAATAAGTGGAGGTTATGGGAAGCAAGAGTGTAGCAATCAAAAAGTCGGGAGCATATTATCGAAGCATAAAGAAAAAGAAGGAAGAAATGCTTCAAAGGATGTTGCTCATACGCGACCAGTTGAGGAAAAATAGTGTCGTGCGAAATATAATACCGTTGACGGAAGGGAATGGTAGTTTATCTCCAGTAACAATTAGGACCGGTGCGCTTCTGTGTATTTTCATAAATAGCTTTTGTCATTTTGTTTCTAATTGTTGCACAGATGTCTCCTGCATTCAATCAATGAAATCAGATTTTTTGATTAGTGTCGATGGTGACTCAGATGGGGATGACCCAAGTCGCAAGAATATAATATTTCGAGAGAACCTAAGAAAATGGACCTTGGATCACAATATAACACACACAGCATTAAAGGATGTTATGAAAATCATAAACCAACGTTTCAGTAAACAAGATGCTTTATTGATTTTACCGGATGATCCAAGAACATTGCTCCAGACACCACTAAATATAAATATTATGGCACTCAGTGATGGAGAGTACTGGCATTTTGGCCTCAAGAACTGCCTTGGAAAAGTGTTTAGATCACTTAGTAAACCGATAACTATTTCACTAACAATAAATATTGATGGGTTGCCGCTTTTCAAAAGCTCGAAAGTTGAGTTTTGGCCAATTCTATTTAATATTGCGGAGATGCCCAAACTTTCAGCAATGGTAATCGGCATTTTTTGCGGAAAAACAAAACCGTCGGATATAAACTCATTCCTCACACCTTTCGTTGATGAATTGAGTGAGCTAATGGAAAATGGTCTGCTCATTAATTCCAATATCATAACTGTACGATTACGTTGCATTTTATGCGATTCGCCAGCTCGTGCATACGTAAAAGGTAGGCAAATGTCAGTAAATTTCAAGTAATTTATATACATATTTAATTTATGTATTTTTTTATCGTTTGTTTATGTAGGTGTTGCAAATTTCAACGGCCAGCATGGGTGTCTAAAATGCACAACAATTGGAGAATATAGTTACTACTAGTAATACAAACGTATTCCCGAGAACGCATTGTGTAAAATGAACGGATGAAGGCTTTCGAAAAAAAATGTACGGTTCGCATCACAAAACCGATTCACCGCTACTGAAATTAAAAATCGATATGGTGAAACAGATTCCAGTTGGAGACTCCCTACATTTGCTCCATCTTGGTGTAATGAAACGCCTTTTGCTGGGCTGGCGTGACGGGACATTTCGCCGCACTGATACCAAATGGAGAGCAGACACAACAACAAAAGTTAGCGAGTATCTGACGACTCAATGTAAGATGCCAGCAGAATTTCATCGGGTTGTAAGAGGTCTTGATTGTTTGGTACATTGGAAGGGCACGGAATACCGGACGTTTTTACACTATGTAGGAATAGTTCCTTTAAAAAAACACCTTACTAATGAAGCATATGAACATTTTCTACTCCTGTTCTGCGCTATTACGATATGTTCTTCTAAGCGGCATTTCCATTTATTGTCATTAGCTGATGCACTACTGAATCAATTTATAGAAATTTTCATTGAAATTTATGGCGAAGGATACGTCACTAGCAATGTGCACAACTTGGCACATTTAGTTGACGAAGTAAAACTTTTCGGAGAATTAGAATCATTTAGCGCATATCCTTTTGAAAATATGCTTGGAAAAATTAAAAAGCTCCTACGCAATGGAAACCGTCCTTTGGCACAAGTTGCCAAGAGAATTTCTGAAGAAGTTGGCTGCATTTTGCCCGAAAATGAGCGAATGGCAATGGCAAAACCAGAATCAAAGTCCCAGAAAGTACGTCTGAGCAAGAGAAACGACGGAGAAAACGTACCCGACGAACTGAAATGGGTCACCCAAAAAGTAGAATTTTATTCAAAAATTGAATTGGTCGAATACTTGCTCTCGACAGATCCGTCGAATTCTTGGTTTTTATCAAAAAGTAATGAAATTGCATGCATAAAAAACATCATGTTTCTTGATCGAACTTATGTGAAGTTGTGTTGCGTTTTAACGGATGAAAAAAAATAATTATTTCACTATTCCAATTGAGTCGAAATTTTTGGACATTTACAGTTCAAATCAGAATGTCCATGCAACTAACTTGAACGTAAAAATATTTGATTTCTCAGATATAAAATGCAAATTAGTCCGTTTGAAGGATAGCCATATAAATGTGTTCATACCGCTTATACACACTAACCAAACACCAGAAGTGGGTTCGGATGACGAAGAATAGTAACAAAACCCCAATATGTCTTTTAGCCATTTCGATACACTAGTTTTTTTTTTAATAAAATTTTCTAACAATATATTTTATTGCATTTATTATTAATTGTGAATTCAGAACAAAAGTGAAAATACTATTTCATAGATTACATGACCAAGAACGAGTTAGACAGAGAAAGTTTGTTTTATAGGTAAAGTCAAATGTTATGTTTGGCATCGACGGCAGAATTCTGTAATTGAAAATGTATATAATAATATTATTTTAAAATAATATTGCTATGAATAACTCACATTATTCGGTGCTCCCATAATATATAGCAGCGCGTTTTCATCATCTTCGTCAGTATCATCGGGTTCATCAGGGCTGGTTTCAAAAACGTCAGGCGATAAATTTAATTCAGGTTGCTTGATTTGACAATCCGCTTCATTTGCAATACCGATATTCGACACTATATTGGTGGGAGACCATGACGGCGTCTGCAAGCACATGGAGAATTTTTATTGTTTAGTTGGGACTCAAGTAACATTCGTTGGCGTTCTTACCAATTCATATCCACCAGACACAGATAAAGCTTGGTCTTGAATGCTTAAGTTTCCCATTTGATCGAAGGTAGATGTCGCCACACGTTTCGCACGACATTTACTTCGTGATACTCGCAACCGTGGAGCAATACTGCGACGTTCACTATTGGGGAGCCATTTATTTTTTACAAAATTCTCCATATCTACTTCGGTGTAGGTCGAGTCCGCTTTTTTCACTAACTCATACATAAATTTGTAAACGTTTTCAAATTTTTTGAAAGCTGATTTCTGGGGGTATCCTTTCTTTGTTTGGCCGGTCCATGAATATTTGGTTATGAGTTTGCGGTCGAAGAAAACGTCAATTAACTCATAGGCAGCGTCATCACCCCTCATAGAGTTCTCGCCGCAATGTCGTTTCAATTTTGTATGCTGAGACATACAAATAAACAAGATGATTATTAACTTGGTTTAACAATGGCTAAGTTTATAACACACAGCGCGGTTGGCCTACTGTTGCCGATTTTATGAATTTTATCCACTGAGTTTCTGATGGACACAACATGCTGTGCCAAATATCATTTTCTCCATCTCAAAAATTAAAACAGAAAAAATTTACTCACTAAATTTGCAGCATATTCAACATCTGTTCTCAGGATTTCATCCAACGCGATAAGTCCTTCTTCGGTGTCAATTCGCTTAAATGTAATGTTCGGTATTGAATGTATTCCTGTCGATTGATTCTTGACCAGTTTTTCGACGGCCTTATCAATTTTGTCCATTTTGGCATGCAAACCAGCAATTTCTTCAGTTATTGTTTTTGATAGAGCATATAATGTGTTTAAGTCAATATTTTCAATATTGTCGACGTATGCTATCTGTGTCGGTAGTGATGCGTCCCACGAATTAAAATCTGAACTCAGAAAACTATAACCAGTGTTTCTTGTTTTTTTAGTCGCCGGCTCTTGAGGCAAATATATAATTGGTTGTTGTTTATGTTCCAACAATGGTTGCGATGGTTTCGAAGGTTGTTGCTTATTAATATTGAATTGTGGCAATACGTCTTCACTCAAATTTTCGACCTACATAAAGGAGACGTTTTCCAAATTACATAAAGGAAGTGATCCAAAGACTGAAATTGTATGTTTTAAATTTGGTTGAGAGAAACTTACCATACAATTAAAATCATTTCGTGTTAAATCGGCATTTATATTTGGAACAGCTACAAATTTTCTTTTATTTAAGCGATTAGCAGTGTTGTTAGGCGGTGGCATTCGTGTCACATCCTCTTCAGCACTACTTGTATCACTTTCCCGCATCATTGTTTCTAATTCTCGTTCAGCAGTTTCATAACTGGAAAGATTTTTGCGCTTGAGAGTACATCTATAATTGGTCCAGTCCTGGCTGGGTACGCTCGTTAAATCTCGGACGAGTTTCCCAAGCATGAGACTCGATGATCTCCTCCTCTTAGGATCAATTTTCGGCCATTTTAATAAGCCGTCCTGTTCCCAAGCAGACGGAACAACTGATAGCTCAACATGGCCATTTTCGACCGTTTGAACTATCTTGAAACAGGACGACATCCTATTTTGCAAATTTTGTCTCGCAGTAAGTGACAAATCGTATCGCCAATAAATAGCGCACCAAGCTCTTAACCTGCAAAAATGAACAAGTTAGAATATACAGAGCTTTGCTTACAACCCAAAATCGACAAAGTTGATCTCTGGAAAGAACAGCCTGAATGGAAAGGAAAACTGGGATGCCATAAAAAATGCGAACATTGATAGCGCAGATATCATCACTGACACAAACTTGGATTGCCGGAATAAGTCCTGGATGTTCGACGCTTCATGGCAGAGGATTGTTGAAAGAAAATAGGTGAAAGTTCGTTTGGCTGCAGCATCAGACGACAATCGAAGCAGCATCGAACTTCTTTACCGTCAGAAAGCTCGAGAAGTTCAGCGTAGTGTTGTCCTTACTTGCCTCGACTCCTCCAGGGGCACGGACGCGTCAACATCTCTAGCATTTCTACGTCTTGTTGACGTTTTGATAGCATACACATCTATTTTTGGAAGTGCAGTTGCTAGCATGCACCTCCTCAGGATACAAAGCCAATATCAACCATTTCCCCACTGTTCAACTTCGTCTTTTGCTTGTTGTTGCTGTTCAGCACCCCAAAAAACATAAGAAATGAAAGAGAAAAATTCTCCACCAGAATTTGTTTCCCAAATCACCAAATGGCTGAACTGCAACTACAGTTATCACAAACTTACTTGTTTTCTAAGAATATAGGAATCAAATCAAATCCACGGGGAAACACCACAAACAATAGAAACACGAAACACATCACAAACTAAACTGCAAAAAATGACACTAACTAACTATTTCTATGGCCGTGGCAGCAGTACACGAAGAACTAGAAGGCAGTACAGTATTATGCCGCAACGTTTGTAACTTGCAAAGTGCGGTTATGGTGTGACTTGAAGCGTGTTGGTATGCGTGTATGGTTGCGTGTATTAAAATGTTGGAGATTATTAAGGGGGATCGACACATTCAAAGGCGGGTTGACACTTACAAAACATTTTGTCACTGCATACATCGATGTATTATTTTGTAAAATTTGGGTGGTACTAAACATTTTATCAAATCAGATGCTTATGTTAGTACTTTTTACTTGTTTGT
The DNA here is from genome assembly GCA_964017055.1 of Chloromyia formosa. NCBI lineage: Eukaryota > Metazoa > Arthropoda > Insecta > Diptera > Stratiomyidae > Chloromyia > Chloromyia formosa. The sequence goes on along the minus strand of OZ024815.1, from coordinate 63,050,576 downwards.
TTGTATGAAACTCACCGAGTTCTATGTTCAAAATTAGGTGTTGAACAATAATTGCACCAGAAATGTCAAAGCCGTTTTTTGATGAGCAATTATTGGGATTATACGAATGTACAACTCAGTGAGTGAGTTTCATACAAATTAGTGGCTCTACATCGTAGTTAGCTGCACTTGTACGACAATCAGAATGCGAGTGACACGTTGTACAAATTAAAATGGTTTGTGTATGATGTAGTTGGACAACTAATGGTCAACAAATTTTACACTAATCGCTGTTCAACCGTTGGCCTATGCGTATAAGCCGCTTTCCAACTTCACGTTCTTATAAATTGTCAAGTAAAACTTTTCCAATACTTTGAACGTGTAAACCCGTCTTTAATCATGATTATTCAATTCATGAAACTTATTCATTTGGGAATGTTTAACGGAGACTTATTGAAAATAGAATTGTTGTAGAAGCAGGTGATTTACAATACGGAAATGAACAAGTAACAGGCTGGCTTAGTGGTTAAAGGTGCATGGCTGACGACGACGCTTTGGTACGAGGTTCGATTCCAGTTTGGAGCAAGTAAGTAAAATATCTTTGTGAGGCAGTTTTTAATAAATGAAGAATATGTGAGTACATAAGGTTTCTTCGACAGAAAGTTTGAGAAGTCGCCTGGTAGATTGTGTGGATAAAAAAGAAAAGAAAATAGGAATTCTTTTTTTTTTGTTCGCTTTAGACTTATTCTATAGACCACCTATAATGTATTGCAGTATGCATTCTCTTAATGCCCGTTATAGGAACAATTCCGTTTTGATACGATAATTTAGTCATTATCAGTGCTAAAGATTCATTTGAATCGAAGCTTTATAGGAGGAAATGAAGCTTCGGTACATCTTCTTTTCGATATTTGTTAGTTGTCCAATAAGTATTCTAAGCAATGTATTATATCATTATATTAATGGCCATCCAATAATAACAAAATAAGACATGGCATGTACTTCTGTTCCGTAGCAATTTCTACTGCTACCATAAGGTATAATAGGACCAAAAAACGGCGCCAAATCGCCTTATAGAGCTACTATGTACAGTCTATTTCATGAATTTAACTCCTATAATTACTGAAGAGAAAATTCTATTAATTATTATAGAAGCTAAATTGTTAGTTGGGAGTGTATATCTTATTGGCTCTTCATCAGCTGATTCAGCATTAGTTGCATGCGAGATTTTTCTTTTGTATAGAATGTACGCATTTAGTCTGAGCGCACGTTGATCGCGTTCGAGTGTCGTGTTTATTATCAAACGGATTGAATCTTTGCTAGAATGATACTCCGTCAGTTTAAAAAATGCTCGGGCATCATCGTTTCAGAAAAGTGGGTTAGTTTTTGTCCTTTACAACAGATAATTAAGGAAGAAATGAGCAACGAAATAAACGACTGAACAGTATAAGACATATATCAGCACACATTTCTTACCTAATTGCTCGTTTAAATACACAAAATTAACACAATTGGTGAAACAAAAACCGCCAAATCTTTGTCAAACTGACGGATTGTCATTCTAGCAAAGATTCAGCCCGTTTGACAGAAAACACGCGAACGCAACAACGTGCGCTCAGCCTTAGAGTTCCCATATCTATTGGTGATAAAAAGGCCTTGTAGCGGCAACTCTTGTCTTCAGCTGGATGTGGTATCGAACCTCGAGTCCGTCCATAAGGTCCACACCTCCCATATAATCGGTGGACAGTCACTGTGGACACTCAATTTCGTCATATTTTTGTCCTTTCCTTTCTTTCCGACATATATTTAGGTCATCATCATCATCACTATAGTGGAAATAACTTACTTACCTATGCTCTCCGAAATCCCAACCGAAATCCAATTAATGGAAATAATTGTTTTTCACTTTTTACTTTTGTACTTTTCAAAAATATTTTATACGACTTTTCACTCGGCAAGCTCTCGCAAAAATGACACGCTATTAGACTTGTCTAACCGAAGTTTATAAGAAAACAAGTTTGTTGTTCGCATATTTTCATGGTCTCTCGACGACACTAGATGGTGGTAAACCGAAAACGCGACGCGCGACTTACGTGAATTGTGGGACTCCGGATGTTCTATTGGAACTCACAACACAACCTTTTCAGTTTGATATTCATGAAAATGTTTGGATACATGCTTACTACTCGTATACGAATTTTTAGTTCTAAAATATTACGTTTCGGTACATTGCTTACAAATGAATATATTTTCAAGCTTATGATAAATAGCTAAATGCTTCATAAAACATTTATGATTTGTTATTAACATTTCGCACTTGAAACAATTCATTTGAAAATTTAAGTACGAGTACTTTGTACGTCAGCGATTAGCTGGCTTACTGCAATGAATTTTTTATCGAATTTGGTCGTTGTACACCGCCTTTTGGAGAAACAACCAAATTGCTTCGCACGGCTCCGAGTATTTTGCGTGCAGACTATGGAACACTTTAAAACATATGTCGATAGCTACCAGTGGTGTGGTTCAGTTTCGATTGCAGAAGAGCTAACATCATCATCATGTGAATGTTTGGAAGGTGAGGCAGCTTTTAAGCTTCTTTTTAACCTAATAAACACTTCCCCATAAGTTTCCACAGCAATGTAATTTCGTCTCCGAATTATAGGGTACAAAGTAAATTGACTTGCTCTCATTGTCAGTGGGAAACTCACGAACTATATGTTCAGTAAGCGCTATGAAACGGTCTTTACTTATTTTTAGAGGCTGTAATGAACAGTCGAGGTCGATAATTATATTGAACAACGGGAGGATCGGAGCGCAAAGCTCCTCAGCAAATCAGAGGGCGGCATGTGCTGGAGCGGTGCTCAGTCTCGGTGAAGGTTGGGGTGGGTCCTTCTGATTGCTGCTTCCTTGTCCTATTACATTTATAAAACATCACATGCCTGAAAAACAACGAAAACAAGAGAACAAGAAAATAATCCACCAATACGTAGAAAGGTAAGGCAGAGACCCGCGACGACTACATGCACTTGAGTGGGCTCAGATGTTATGAACCTCGGTCAACTGTCCCCTCCATCATCCAACAAGTCCAATGACCAATACAATTCGGGACTTCCCTAATTTGCGGTGACTCAGTGGATACCAAGCCATTATTGTAACGAAGTCAAAATTATTCCGGATGGGAAAGCACCTGCTTGACGGCAGCTCTGTTCGGGAGGGAAGAAAATGGTCGCGGGTCACAAAAAAAAAAAACAATCTCCGGCTTTGACTCCATCACTCGAAATTCAGGTGCTATTACAATAACAAAAACCAGGAGAATGAATCGCGAGCATAAGACAAAGTGGGCGCCATGCCGACCAATTCAGGTCCTCTCTGAGCTCTAGCTAAAAGGACTTCACATGAGGGCGAAGCGCGACCCCGGACACCCCATACCGATCAAAGGAAAGGAGCGAAGACACCTTTAAACTACTAATTTAACGACACATTTTTTTACACGTTATAAAACATTTATTATAAATTTTTTTTCATTTTTTTTTTCTGGAATTTAAGTACACGTTACACACGTAAGACTAAATAAACTTTTTTTTTTCTTAAATCAACCGAGTTTTGGATTGGTTGGTGCGCGCACGACTTACAAAAATTATGTAAATTGACTTATTCATTCTCCTTTTTTTCAGATAAATTTAACTTTAACTATTATAAACTAATTCCCGGTGGCGGCCGCTACAGGACGGTACACAGTTTATTTCTAATATCACGAAGAGTAAAGTGGCGATTTACGCAGCGCAACAAGAATAGAGAAAAAAACAATTTTTTTTTTCTTTTTTACGAACAAAGGCATGCAAATTTTACACAATTTTTAACACACGAACAAATCTGGTCAAAAGATCGAAGTAAGAGAACAATGTAAACAGAAGTATCAAATGAACAGTTGAGATGCTCAATTGAATTTGCTCTTTCGTCGATGTTGCGAAAAGCTTTGATTGAGCGAATGATTCACTTCTTAGATGCTCGCTCACAAGAAATACAATATTTTGAAAACTAAAAAAAGTGTTATTTCAAAATATTGATCGCTCGTTTTGGAATTGGCAGAGCCCATGAGATAAGTGAAACATTACAAGGCTCATTTAAACTGCGACACTTTTCATATTCTTTGTGAATTATAACATTCGCAAGTAGTCCTCTTTCCCTATTTCCTAGCTTTTTTTTTGTTAGTATTTAAAATTATTTCACCATTGGCGTATTTCAAATATTCTTTGAAATCGTTTTCAGGGAAGGTGAAGCTGATAGGAGAGCTGGATAAAAATATTGTGTCACTGGATGACAATGGATCACTAAGAGTCGACGCTGTCGCGATATTCTGAATTTAGACTGTATAATTAATGATTGTCGATACTTAAGTGTTTGCAACTTACTTTATTGTACAATTTTTGGTATGCATTTCAAAATGTTACTCGCGGTCCTATTTTCGGTGTTATTTCTTTCAAGGTTGTCGAAGGATGTTTCGTTGAATTCTTTCTCTAAAATTATTAATCTGTGTTAAAACCACATACAGTTGAGAGACATTGTAACGGATCGTTGCGCTGGGCTATGCTCAAAAATGAGGACGGAGGTCGAGGCATGGTCGTTCAGACCAGCCGTGACACCTATGCAAGTGTCAAAACCTTCTCAGAAATGACCCGAGATGACGCGAGTTATGTTGTGCCTTGTGGCCGAGACTAAAAAAAAACACAACACTCAATTTATTGTTGCGAAATGCACTTTATTGTCGTACTAGACGGACTGACGACATAGATCTTACTGCACTAATCTCCGTGAACTGAATGAATGAATTGACGAAAATCGTGTGGGAAATTACGTTTCCCATCTTTTATAAGTTTAAATGGCTGACTTAGTGTCTGCATCTGAGTACACCGGTTGTTGGTGTCCGGTGACATTTGTTGAACTATGGAATTTACTTGATTAAGCAAATTCGCATAGCGATCGGATCCGATGGGATACGTAACTTGCCGCTTTTCAAAATTAGGATTCTCCTGAATCCTGGAATTAACATCAATTTTTACATTGTTTTTGTTTTTCAGATATAGTATTACTAACAAATTAAGAGATATTATTAAAATTATGGCAAAACAATTTATTCCATATGATAGTTTTTTGTGAACTTGAAGCTCATTGATATGGTTTGTATTTTCAGTATTGATGATTGTAATTTCATCTAGAGTCAATTTATCGTTGAAATTTGTCGAATTTTCTTTTGGAGGATAACTAAAACGTTGTTTGAAATTGTGTTTAACATTTAAAAATATATGGTCTAAAATTTTCACGGTACAATTGTTCACATGAAGTAATACGTTTTTATTTAATATCAATTCTTTTCCGTCACAATTTTGACTTACAATTAATTTATTTGGATTTTTCACAACAATTGTTTCTTCATCTAATTGAATAATTTCGGTATTAAAGTTTTTAATCAATTTACAATTCTTACGGTATATACAATGTTTACTAACAGATAATTCGTTAAAAGATTTTGAATTTTCAAATCGGTAAATAATTCCGTTATGATCGAATACAATTTCATTTTGTGAATCGATTTGTTTTTTCATCTCATTAGGCATCGGGATGATCATTTTAAGTTGTACATTTACAAAGGATTTTGGTACTTTAATCGCAAATAAGAGTTTATTTTTGTTATAGGTGGTTACCCCTAGTTTTATATTTTCCATTATATTTATATTGATTTCATACTTTTTGATTTCTTCATCCGTGAAAAAATTAGGATGGAAAATGTTAGATTTAGCAGAGGCTATATTATCCAAAATATGTTCGATTTTCGACTTGAATATTTAAAATTTAAACATTTGATCATAGTACAAATTATTATTATGTTTTGTAGATAATAAATCATTAACTTTCGCTAAAATTACATTTCTGTCATTTTCTATAATATTTTTGAGCTGAAATAGGGTCTTATTAAAGTTGCTGTTTATTGTTACTTGTCTGTTTAAGTTCGTAATGGCGTTATGTGTGTTAAGGTCTAATGTCTTTAGGTGGTCGTCGATGTCCTGTCGGTCCTGACTGTCCATTGTTCCAAAAAGCCATTTTTGCGTATTACCAATTAGATTTATCAGTCCTCGTCTTTTGCGTGTATTTGTCATATTTCGTACTGGTGTAATCGAATGTACTTTTATTTCCAAGTGTTTTAATTCGTCTAGTAACAAGTCTTTATGTTCGTTGTCCAGTGAAAGAAGATTTGTCTTAAAACTTTTGATTAAATTTAAAATTTCATCTATGTCAATGATGTGTAGAATAATGTCCGTTGAGTTGACTATTTGCACTGTATCAAGTTGTATTTCAGAGTATCCCGTCTGGTCTGTGATTTCGTTAATGTTCAGTAGTCCGTGAGTTGGTATAACCAGTAATAGCGACATCAGTATAGTTACCAAGGCCTATAAGAATAAACATGCTCTCAGAAATATGTGAAATTAAATTTGGAAAAGGATTCTAATTTCGGTTGTGGTAATTCTTATGAAAGTAATCTTCCTTCTGCTATCTCAAATATCATCTTTTCTCTCAAAAGTGGAATGTGTTTTTGGGAAAATAGTAAGTCCTGATTTCGACTGATGTATTCTGCAACAATACAACTAATCAAAGTTTTGAGTTTTTCGAATGCATTTATATAATTGGGATCATTAATGTTAATTTTTGCGTTTTTCTGCAAATACTTAGTCATTGCTTGAGCTACTTTAGCGTAGTCTTTGATGAACTTCCGGTAATAACCGGTAAGTCCCAGAAAACTTTTCAGTTGTTTCTCTGTTTTTGGCAAACTCAGATTTTGTATGACACTTATTTTTTCCGGATTAGGTTTCAATCCTTCTTTAGTTATAATATGTCCTAGAAATTGTGTCTCCTTTCTCAGGAAACTACATTTATTAACTTGAATTTTCAGTTGATTTTGCTCGAGAGCTGTGAATATGTCCTTGATTGCTTGAATATGCTCTTGGAGCGAAGTGCTAAATATTAAAATATTATTTAGATAGACGACGCAATTTTTATTTATGAAGTCTCGTAAAATACTGTTCATGAGTCGTTGGAATGTCGCCGGAGCGCTTTTCAGTCCATACGGCATACTAACGAACTCATAAAGTCCTTGCGGCGTTACAAACGCAGTTTTTTCTCTATCCTCCTCTTTGACGAGGATTTGATGATAGCCTTTGGCCAAATCAATGGTAGAGAAATATTGGGCTCGGCCCAGTTTGTCTAGAATAGACTCGATATTAGGCAAGGGAAACTTGTCATCAATCGTAATATCGTTAAGTTTACGATAGTCGATGACAATACGAAACTTTTGCTCGCCCGAGTTGTCCCGTTTTTTGGAACAACGATGAGTGGACTGGAGTATCGAGAATTACTTTTCCTGATAATCCCTTGTTCTTCCATTTCCCTCACTTGTCTTCGGACTTCCTCCTCGTGCTTTGGAGGGTACCTATATAACTTTGCGTTAATTTGATTATCCGTAGTGGTTTTTATTTCGTGTATAATGCTGGGAGTGCTTGTAAGTCTATCCCCTTCGCGGTAGAATAGCTTATCAAAGCGATTTACTAACTTTACTATGGCGTTTTTCTCCTCTGTATTTAGGTGTTCCAGCTTCAAGTGTTGTAAGAAATTATGTCCAACTGCTTCCAAGGTACATATCTGAGCTGAATAAGGATTATTTAAAAAAGTAATCGTTTGTCCATTTAGTGTGATTGCGTTATTTTCGAGATCAATCACTGTGTCCAAATTATTTAAAAGATCAATACCTAAAATAAATTTGTATTTGCGATTGAGAAGAGATTTGACTTTCCATCTAACTTTCGCTCTTGATGGAAGTTTGAACTCTTCTGGTGCTGGAGTATGAACCTCATGTTTTATGGTGTCTTTTCCAGTTACGGTGCTAAAGACAAGTGGTGGAATTTCGATTGTTTCAAAACATTGAATACTGTCATCAATGATGCTAAATGAAGAACCAGTATCAATTAGAGCGATGTATTTTGTATTATTTAATGTTATATTTATTAGGGGAAGGTCTTCCGAGGCTAATTGCAAAAAAAAACTTCTTTGCTATTTTTGCAATCAGATTCCGGGTTGTTGCAGTTAATTTCCTTAGACTGTTTTTGAGATTTAGATGACTTTCGAGATTCGATATTAGAGATATCCATTGGTTCTCCTTGTTTATAAAAACCAGAATTTTGTCTGTTTTGAGAACTATTATTCCAGTTCTGATTACTGTAGTTATTATTAAAATTGAAGTTTTGATTTTGACTGCCTCTATGCTGGTTAAATGGATTTGGGTTTTTATACTGGTTGGAGTTATTAGGAGTTCTGAATTGGTTGGAATGGTTGAAATTTCTGGATTAGTATTTTCAAAATGATTTGGGTTATTGAAGTTATTGTATTGATTGGGATGAAAAGAATGTCTGTTCTGATTATTATTTGTCTGTGGATGTCTATTTTGATTATGATTTGTCTGTGAATGTCTATTTTGATTAGGATTTGTCTGCCTATAGTTATTATTTGAATTTGTAAATTTTTGTGCCCTTTAATTTCTGAATTCTTTTTTAATACACTCATCCTCGTAAGGACGTTTATTGAGGATGGCGATTATTATTTCAATATCTCTCTCATAGTATATTTTTTCTAACAGTACTCCCTGGGTAATTTCTTTAACTTTATTCACTAATATGGAATTGACATTACTTAAGTCTATATAGCACTCTCCACCATAATACGTTAATAATTCTTCAGATTTGATTTTAATTTTTTGGATGATAATGCTAAGTTCACTCACCCTGTTAACTCGAATGTTGTTAATTTGCCGGTATATGTCTGCTGGTTCCATATCGGGCCTATATCGCCTTTTGAGTGCTTCCTTAATCTTGATCCAATTGTCGGTTTTTAAGAAGCGAAATAATGGAGTCTTTCGCCTCGCCGACAATTTATTCAAAATAAATCGCCCTCGTAGCCGCTTTTTGCGTCTCGTACTCTCCAATCCCGTTGAGGAAATATTCGACACTACTGATGAATGCGTTAAGAGATATTTCTCCTCTTCCGGAAAAACTAACAAGGTGACGAACTTCCCGCAGTTTTTTATCGATGGTGGTTGAAGTTGCTTGTTGTAACTGCAGTTGTTGAAGTGCTGCAGCCAGTTGATCGGCTTGATGTTCTTGTTGTTCTCTTTGTCGTAGCAAAGCTGAAAGTCGTTCAACCTCCGACTGTAGCGCTTGAATTTGCTCAGCCATTTCGTCTTCGGAAAAACACAATTTTCTATTCAGACTGAAAAATTTCTCACGTTGCAACTTTCGATTTCTCTCTGTCATTCATTTGCTCCTGTTCGCCAATACTTTAGATTCTTTTTCACTTCACTTTTTTTTTTTAATTTACAATTCTGTATGGGTTGTACCCAGCCTCAGGTATCAGTTTGAAGATCTTAAAGGCTTGTTTCAGATCTCCCACACAAGAAATTGTAATAAATAAATTTTTATAAGATAGTCTTTTCGACTTCTTATTGTATCGATTTCATTCGCTGAATATCGAAATAATTTATATTAACCTTTGCGGTTTTTATATTATTTTATTTTGTTATTAGTGTATTTTACAGTTTTAAATCTTCGCGACTTTTCAACCGTTGTATTTCACTAAATTGGTTTCACCGACTGCGCCAGTTATGTTGTGCCTTGTGGCCGAGACTAAAAAAAAACACAACACTCAATTTATTGTTGCGAAATGCACTTTATTGTCGTACTAGACGGACTGACTACATAGATCTTACTGCACTAATCTCCGTGAACTGAATGAATGAATTGATGAAAATCGTGTGGGAAATTACGTTTCCCATCTTTTATAAGTTTAAATGTGCTGACTTAGTGTCTGCACCTGAGTACACCGGTTGTTGGTGTCCGGTGACATTTGTTGAACTATGGAATTTATTTGATTAAGCGAATTCGCATAGCGATCGGATCCGATGGGATACGTAACTCGCGTGCTTGATAGCTAGCTCAACTATCGGTAGTGTGGGCAGGGTTTTGGTGGGTCATTCTGCCTTTACTTCGCTACAAAAAAAAACTCATGCGTCGGCCCGAATGGCGAAACTAAACGGGAGTCCCACAACGGAAATAAAAACAAAAATCTGGCCGCGAAAAATTCCTAAGTCCCTGCCTCTAGCACCGGAGCCCCCGGAGGTTAGAGCCGCCTCTTAAAACGCAACCGGAGACTTTCTCCGCAAACGACGCGGCCAGGGGCTCGTTGTTCCGCCACACAATAGGGTCGTGGCCTCGTTGGAGGTTAGAGCCACCTCTTTAAAACGCGATCGGAGAATTTCTCCGCAAACGACGCGGCCAGGGGCTCGTTGTTCCGCCACACAATAGGGTCGTGGCCTCGTTGGAGGTTAGAGCCGCCTCTTAAAACGCAACCGGAGACTTTCTCCGCAAACGACGCGGCCAGGGGCTCGTTGTTCCGCCACACAATAGGGTCGTGGCCTCGTTGGAGGTTAGAGCCACCTCTTTAAAACGCGATCGGAGAATTTCTCCGCAAACGACGCGGCCAGGGGCTCGTTGTTCCGCCACACAATAGGGTCGTGGCCTCGTTGGAGGTTAGAGCCGCCTCTTAAAACGCAACCGGAGACTTTCTCCGCAAACGACGCGGCCAGGGGCTCGTTGTTCCGCCACACAATAGGGTCGTGGCCTCGTTGGAGGTTAGAGCCACCTCTTTAAAACGCGATCGGAGAATTTCTCCGCAAACGACGCGGCCAGGGGCTCGTTGTCCCGCCACGCAATAGGATCGTGGCCTCGTTGGAGGTTAGAGCCGCCTCTTAAAACGCAACCGGAGACTTTCTCCGCAAACGACGCGGCCAGGGGCTCGTTGTTCCGCCACACAATAGGGTCGTGGCCTCGTTGGAGGTTAGAGCCACCTCTTTAAAACGCGATCGGAGAATTTCTCCGCAAACGACGCGGCCAGGGGCTCGTTGTTCCGCCACACAATAGGGTCGTGGCCTCGTTGGAGGTTAGAGCCGCCTCTTAAAACGCAACCGGAGACTTTCTCCGCAAACGACGCGGCCAGGGGCTCGTTGTTCCGCCACACAATAGGGTCGTGGCCTCGTTGGAGGTTAGAGCCACCTCTTTAAAACGCGATCGGAGAATTTCTCCGCAAACGACGCGGCCAGGGGCTCGTTGTTCCGCCACACAATAGGGTCGTGGCCTCGTTGGAGGTTAGAGCCGCCTCTTAAAAAACGTCGTCCAGCGGAGCCCCGTAGACTTTGAGTCGCTCTTTGTTTTTCGGCTGCCTTCGATTCTTTTGTTTTCCTCTGCACTAATTTCCCAACCGCATACTTCGGGGGCTCGCCCCTTGGGTTGGGCTGCGCCTATTGCCCAACCCCCTTAGCGAATACCGATGAAACTTTAACCGACGGGAGCAGAAAAGCGGAGGGCCGTCGGAGATTCAAGAAGCAAAATTTCCCTGTCTTGTCTCCCTTATCTAGCTTAATTGTACTTAATTACTATTGTTCTTTTCTCTCAGTAGCTTTTTGGTACTTAATTATTAAACATTCTATAATAAAATATAAGCTTACCGAGGGTTATCGTTTACTTCGAATTGTTTTCCGGTTTGTTTATTTACAAGAATTTTTCCTTTCACGGATAAAATATAATCAAGCTAACCGAGCTTTGACGTTTACATACAACCCTTTTTTTCTTTTCATGTATTACATACGAAAAAAAAATGCACCGTGTCGCAATATCCATTAGAATTCTTTATGTAATAATAATTATCATAGTCGTACAAACTCACAAAAAAATCCAGAGGCCAAAACTATTATCCAATCTGTAGCTGGCAATATCATTTTCGCCCAATTCATACGCGATTTTATTGATCACTTTCTGCGTAAGCTTTATCAGCCAATCCATATGCGGGCAGGCCTTGACGATAGATAATTGTTCGTTTATACACATTGTTTACTTCGCTTTGGTCGAACTAGGTAAATATCTTCTTGTCGGTTGTGAAGGTTTGAGAAATAAAAATTATAAACTGAAGTTGGCTGCACTAGCATATTCGCCATATCACATTGATTTTACAATACATTGTTGCTTTAATTTCGTATCCTAGACATAAGTTTACATCTTATATGTCTTCCACAGTAAGCTTTCGAACCGCGACTACCCCGTGCATACTCTCCACGACATTTATTTACTGCCGAATTCCACGCACATGACACAGCTAGCATGCGTGCAGTTCCTCTTCAGATCCCTGTTGCGCAGGAAATTTACGAAGCCACCGAACTCTTCTGTGTCAGGTGCTGGAGACAATGTCCTGCACAGATCCCAATGCTCGCGGCGTTTCCCACCCACTTCGTGCAATCAGCTTTTTCGAATCTCTGGTGAACCTGTATTGTTTCGCTGGCCGAGAAACGACAAAAATCCCGTGGCGCCCTTTTGTCGAAATGCTGACGCCCGCTCTTGTAGCGCTCTGCTGGTCGAAGCTGTCACCCCAATTGTTACGCCTGCTGACCGAGATGCGGACCACTTGTCGTGTCAGCTCGCTGTCCAACTTGCGGCTGGGCCACTTATGCTGCAGCTTGATGCCGATGTGCGGGCCACATTGTGGTGGCCAATTGCGGGGGGCACTTTTGTGGCGTGCTGCCGTTTCCCTTTCAAACTGTCGGGACCACTTGTTGGTGCCGGCTCGCAAGTTGTGTCGCTGCTGCTGGTGTTGTGGCGGCGGCTGCTTGTGGGGACCGCGCGCTGTCGAGAGCGGGCGGTGTTCCTCCCGGCCGAATTGCTATTGGTGACCTGTAGGGTATTTCATCAGGAACGGGGTTTTCAATTTCTCTTTAGTTGTGCCTACCTGAGAGTTGTAATGGAGCACGGAAGACGAGGGGTGGTTTCGGCCGTAAAGGCCGGAGGTCACCAAGGGTGAAGTAGCACGTCCGCTCGAATACTTATCAGAAATGAACTAAGCTGGGGCATCCCCAAATATACCCAAAGAGAAAGAGATACTAGGGGTGATGTCTGTACATCAAACTCCCAAAAAAGAAAAGAAACAAAATACCAAAAGTCCCGTGAAGGGACACAGGGCTGCACCAGCCAATCTACAAGTCAATATAAAAAAAAAACAGGGGGATACCGTCCAATCAGGACAGATCCTTCCCCCTTCCAGTCTACTAGGACCTAGATGTTAGTTGGTCCTTTCTATGGGTCCCGGGTGTCATGGGCCCTCGCCTCTAAACCCTCCCCTACAATGGGACTCCAGGCATAATATTAAAATCCCCCAAGTAATCCAAAATTCAGGCGAGAGAGAGAGAGAGAGGAAAGAAAATTTGGGTCTAGTCCCTCATTTTACCTAGGCAATCATTTTTATAAAATCCATCAAAATTCATGGTATCGTAAATTATTTGTATAATATAGGTATATAGATATTTGAATAGTTTATTCCACGGGTTCCCTAAATGGGTAACATTAATTTTATTATCAACAAAAAAAAATTTAGACTATTCCAATATTTTCAGTCTATTGTTTTTCAAAAGAAAATAATAATAAATTCCCTTTTTTCCGATCCCGGTATTGCTGCAGCGATAAGGGCAATGGTCTTGATGGGCCGGGTTGTAGTCCCTCCTGGGGGCTGCTCATACCGCCACGAAAAAAAAGAAGAGCAGACGAAAAAGGTACACCCTTGTGTGCTCCGCTACGTGAACAAAATAAAAAAAATAAACAGAAGTTAAGGCAAAAATAAAAAAAAATAGCCGGCAAACTTAATTGCCCAAGGCTCGAGTCTACGATTCTTCAGGCAGAGTTACTTGCCTTGTCCTATGTATCGCCGTTTCAGGCGATCATGCATCTCCCCTGTCTTGACTTTGAACACGGCCTTTTATAGCAAGAAGGATAACCGTATTCAAAGCTCAAGATCGTTGCACGCATGCGCATGCGTTCATCCGTCTCCAGTGCAGCATCAAAGACACGAAATATCAGAATCCCCCAACCACTCACTTCCCACTGGTGGGTGTCTGTAATACCGTGGTGGGTGTCCTGGATAACTGGGTTGTGTCTTTGGTGCTGCACTGCGATTTTGGGGAGAGATCCCGCAAATCGGCGCAGCGCCGAAAAGACACAAAAATAGCACATTACAGAATTTGTCGCTCCTCGTTTGGTTTTCTTCTGCACTTCCTCCGCCACGTTGAATTTAGGACTGACAGCAGCTGGCACTTCGATTCTCATGAACCCGCTGCGCTGAGTGAGCGCTGAGTTTATTATGGCCGCCGAAGATTGATCGGGTCGCGCTGGCACACTCAGTTGCAAGTGTGTCGCTAGTATTTTCGCCAGGTACACTTAATAAAAGTATATTACTTATGTATATGAGAAACATCCAAGAAATAAATATGTACACATAGATAAATAAAAAAAAAAATAAGAGCTCATTTGAAAAAAATGTGTTATATTTTTCTGGACTTTTCTTCCTTTCGATATTTCTTTCATTCAAGTTCATTTGTACTTTTGAGAGGGTGGTGACAGTGTCACCATCGTCTTTCTTCATAAAATAACTCTTCAGTTTGCTCAAAAATATGAGAGCTTCTTTGCTGGTAACTGGTGGGTCTTCCTCGGCTGTAATTTGTTTTTACCATGGAATTAATTTTAAATTATTTAGCGTTTTAATTAGAATGAAGAAATCAGAAACATACCCAAGTTTTTTTCGTGTTCAACTTCATTTTCTGAAATATCTGGAGACCTTGATACTTCGGCAGTTTATCGTCGATACCAACATCATCTTAATTCGTACTGGTTCCGGACAAATATTTCGTATTAGAGATTCCATTTCATTTCCGGCATTTTCAGCATTCTAGTCATTGTTATTGGAAGTAGACTCCAAGGAAAAATTGGATTTCCGCAAGCAGTTCAACACAGTTTCTTTTGTTACATTTTTTATAGCAAAAGTAATCCACTGTATTGCATCTAAGACATTGATACTCTTCACGAGTTCGGCTGAAGACGTGCATGAATAGATGCGTGCCAAAAGATGACGCAAAATACACTTTCGATAGTTCACTTTAAAGTTTTTAATGATGCCTTGATCTAGAGGCTAACACAAAGCTGTTATATTCGGCGGTAGGAAAATAATTTTAACATTAGACATCTCAAGTTTGGGGTGAGACGCAGCGTTATCTATAAATAAAAGGACTTGCCTCCCTTGCCGCGAAATTTTATTATTAAATTGATTTAGCCAATCAGTCATAATTTCCCGGGTCATCCAGGCTCTCCTATTTGCACGCCAATCGATGCCAAAATTGTTTAAATTGATACCCTTGAAACATCTAGGGTTTAACGCCTTTCCTATAATCAGCGGTGGCTCAAAGTCGCCCTCCATATTCGTGCATAGCATAATCGTTCCTTCGCTATTTTTCCTCCTTTGCACGTCTCGTTTTTCAACGCCAGTGTTTTGTCGGACAGAGCTCTAAAAAATAGCGCCGTTTCATCGCAGTTAAAGATATCGCATTTGACAAAACCCTGACAAAGTTCTCCTAACTTAGAAGTCCAGTATGTTACGACATCATAATCAGCAGCCGCCGCTTCACCACTTAATGTCTTGTATTTAATGCCATGTCTTGTTTTAAATTTATCGAGCCAACCGGCACTCGCTTTAAATTCATGGTTGTTTAATTCCCTTGCAATTTTCAGAGCCTTCTCTCTTATCAATGGCCCGGAAATTGGTATGCCAATTGATCTGGCTCTGCAAATCCATTCATAAGTGGCATTGTCGATAACTAGCCCCGATGTTTTCAAAAAGGTTTTTTTCGATCCGTCATTTCCGTGCTAAATCCATTTTTTTTTAATTTTATCCTTATTTTTAAAAGTCTCTGCCACTTGTGTTTTTCCGATTTTGTTTGTCAGCAAGAGCTCGAACACTAAGTTTCTCCTTCTCATGCACTTTTATTATGTCTATTTTTTCTTTTATAGAAAGAATCTTTTTCTTCGCACTCATGTTAAAACTAACTAACCAGTAGCACATTAGATGTCACCACATTCTCGTCTGGAGCTACATTAGCTAATTTCGGCAAATCGACCACAGAAATTATATTTACTTTTGGTGATAATACTGATGACATTGTCGACAATGGTTGATTTTTTTTAGGTGTTGGATCCTTGCTCAACATAGGAGCAAAACCTGGAAATTGTGTAACGCTTGCATTTGAACAAGTTGCAAGTTCCGGTGATAACGACATTGACAATGAGCTACTGCTTTGCAAGGAGTTGGATGGCGACGAACGCCAATGCTGTTGAAGCTGCTCCCTCTCCTTTGTTGAAGTTGCTCCCTCTCCTTCCCTTCAGCTGTCCGTACGATGTCCAATATAGATGATGAAACCCTTTCGTATGTTTCATCAAACTGCAGCTCTTGAAGTTCTACTGCCAAAAGATCGCAACAGATTTGTTGCTTGGTTTTTTTTTGTGAGTTTTTATTGAAGAAGTCCATTATAGCTGCTAATGACTCCTTGGCATTGTTATGGAATTCCTCAATGGCATCCGTTTTATTCTATAATAGAAAAAAATAAAAAGAAAATATATTAATACTTTAACTAATTGTTTTGTCACCGTTTTGATTAAATATAATGAAAATTATTCTATTATTACATTTCTTATGATGGACTGCAAAGTGGTTCGAAATAATCACAGCAATAAAAATTAATCAAATATTTCTATATCCGACTATGACCGAGCAACCGTATAAAAAAAAACCACATCGAATTTTTAAATATACTTTAATTATTCCTGAGCTTTGTAATAAAAAGTATGTACCTTATTTTTGTTGCTACTCGATGCACCTGCACCTCTGGGGTCCGAGTTTTCCTTTACGTCGATTTGCAACTAACATTAAAGATTAAAAAAACCATCAGACATTTTTTAATTAAGCCGAAAATGAATTATTTACCTCATCACATGGTATATTCGAACTCCCTTTGACTTCATCATTTGCGTTGATGAGAAAATTAAGGTGTTCAAAACACCACAATGTCGGTTTATATCGATCTGATGCTGCCATTCCACTTCGCACGCTTTTTGAAATCCTTTTCTTCTCAGCAGCCAATTGTTGGTGTAAAACTTTAATTTTTCTCCTCACGCCGTCTCGCGTAACATTAACTTTGAATTTTTGCATTTCATTAGCAATGCTATCCAACGCTATTTTTCTCTTATTAGCTCTTGCATGATGCGTTGATTTGTATAAAAGTGGGTGCATTTCATACAATCTTATCTCTAATTGCCTTGACCCCTCCAGGGGCATGGGCGCGTCAACATCTGTAGCATTTCTATGCCTTGTTGACGTTTCAATAGCATATCTACTTTTCGGAAGTGCAGTTGCTAGCATGCACCTCCTATCCGTGCCGTCTTTATACTGACAAGCCCGGAGCACTGTGAGAGTTCTATTAGTACTCACAGGCAGTTTTTGATCGCGCCGAGATTTGATCTCCGAGCTCTAGATATCATAGAGCGGTGACCGAACGATCACGGCCACCGAGCGCGACGTTTGCTCACGCGTCCAATTTTCACTCATGACCACTGTTGTGTATTACTTCACTGTTCACAAACAAATGAATAAGGGAAACGCATAAAATTTTTCTACACCCATCAAATGGTACTTGCCATGGCAATCAAACGATAAATGTGTATGTATTAGTTGGGAACAATTGTTGTGCTTGAAATTTTCGAGCACAAGTTTTGTTCCCTTCCTATACCTTTCCCGTCATGCATCTCGCCTATATAAACCGGTTTTGTGCCGGAACAATTGTGCCTGGTGTAGACAGCCTCACTTAGAACAAACCAACGAATACTCCACGCGAAACACTACTAACATGCAAAACCAACGAATACTCTACGCGAAACACTACTCACATGCATATGTACCGATACTCTCAGACGTAGATAGCGGTAAAATTTGCCCAAATTGTTGTCTGCTTTCCGCAATATGAAACACAATCGACTGAAAATCTAAACTGCATGTATCAACAAGAAAAGAGCTATGCATATGCTGTGCCGGATTAAGACACCTTGGGGCCCCTAGGCACAAAAAAATCGGAGACCTCTTTTTCTATGAACTGTCTTAAAATAAAACTCTAAAATTTTGTAAAAGAAAATTACTCTTAAATCAAATAGTTTACGAAGTAGGAAAAATAGATTTTATTTCGCAAAAATTTTAAAATACAAATATAGTGTGGTGCAAATGCTTATTAAATTAAATGTTTACTTTTCTTGTTTTTTCAATTTCAAACTTTTGAATTATATCTGTAAAGTTCAGTGTTTTGGCAATGTCACTTTCAATATTAATTAAACTTAAGGCGTTAAGTCGACTTTGCTTCATTACAGAACGTTTTTCATTTTTAATTATTGACAATTTTGAAAAACTTCATTCTCCCTCACTGACAGAACAAGGCATCGTTAAATATATTCTTAAGGCTATTGCTACATTAGGGAAGCAGTTGCCTAATAATATGTCCTTCAAACAGCTGAAAATTTCACTCGAATTTTTGTCCTGTAATTCCAACTTTAAATGTTCATGGAGATGAATTATTTCGTTTTCAAATTCGTCCTCAAGATCATTATGATATTTAATTTTCAATTGTTTTGCCGCATTTCTTTTTTCTTCTACATTGTCATTTTCATAATCAAATAATACAGAGAAATCCGCTTGCAACTTGCTGTAAACTCTAAAACGGTTGTCCATTTCCATCATCAATCTGTCACAAATTACAATAAATACGTCTGTTTTAAATTTATGTCTGGGTGACAAAGTTATTTCATTTTCCCTTGTTTCATCTTCGTGTAATTTTCGTTTTATAACGCGTTTCTTTGCTGCTTTATATATTTTCAAATTTTTCAAAGTGTCAAAATGTTTAATGCCTTTCAGTTTGTCCAATAGGCACATGGCTTCTTTTTCATAGTGATCAAAATCATTTCGAATAACTTGTATATATTCTGTTAAACTTTTCATGTGTTCGGTGACTTTATGAAGGACTAACGCTTCTTCCTGAAATATCGTGTTTACGCTTTGAATTCGTTTCAAAATATCTGTCTAAAAAACGCACAATATAACCGTCTCTAGTTCACAAAGCTTTTCAGCCAGATTTGACGCCTCTGCTCTTGTATCGCTGTTTTGTTCCGTGTCCTCTTGTAAAAAAATAGCGTTTCTATAATTGCATTATAATTAATCTTGAGAGTGCGCACGGCATCATACCTTGATGATCAACGGGTCTCACTCATAGATTTTAAAATGAACGCTCTATGGCCACTGTCCACATTTTTACGAATATTATCTGTCATTATATTCCAGCGATGGGTAGAACTTGAAATAAATGTGTATAATTCTTGAATTGTACCAAAAAACGGCACTGCTTGAACGCAAGTACTTGCCGCAGCATGTCCTACCAAATTCAAAGAATGTGCACTGCAAGGTATATATTCGACCAACGAATTGTGTTGTTTTATTTGCTTCTGAACTCCTTGGTATTTGCCAGACATATTGGCTGCGTTGTCATAACTTTGTGAGCGTGTCGTTCTAAATGAGTGGCCAAGAAGGAGTCATACTTGGCGAGTAGTTCCAGTATTCCAAAAAAATTCCCATTTTTTGTGGATCCAATAAGTTCATTTTCGCCCCTTAAGGCTAATCCACGCTCTCCTAAAAAAAAATCACATGCACAATACGTTCGAAAACTTTCTTCCAGTAGTCGCATTCTGTGTCAAAACTTCTTTTGATCATATTGATCCTATCATCTTTTTCGCCATGCCAAAAACGAGTGTCTATGTCCCATGTTATTTTCATGGGATAAAACCCTGGATGCAACGTTCTTCCAATCATTAAAGCCAGTTGTGAACATGTCGGTAGAAGAAGAGAACAGTTTGCACACAGCACAATAAATTGATTTTGTTTCAGGCGAGTATGTCAACCATGTTCTATTGACTTCTTCGCCATTGTTGAGTTGACGCTTAAAAATTGGTGTATTTAAAAAGCGTTTCTTTCCTCCAATGATTTTCATGGTGGGTTTTACCATTTCCGCGTTGTCGAAATCAATGTTTTTCGGAAATGTTTTTTTTTTGCAAGAAAATACTCGATTAAACTTTCATTTACAATCCACTCGGCGGGATCATCATTTATGGTGCATATTTTTTGGGATTTACCCAAGTCCACACTCTTTATTTTTTCAACTTCCAGCGTTTCTACTTCACTTGCACAGATGGGTTAGGTTAGGTTAGGTTAAAGAGGCAGCTGCGCACAAACACAGCACACATAGACCACCACTGGGTCCGTTGTGATACCTCATAGGCGTAAAGACGCCATGTGAGCCTAGTCGTCAAACCACCCGGATCTATCAATGAAACGATGCAGATGACCAGCATTTACGTCCTTCAGGTCATCGAGGTCAATAAAGTAGAGGGATCCTAAAATATCCTCTCTTCTACCGGCCAGAGCAGGGCAGGTGCACAGGAAGTGATGTACTGTCTCCTCCTCTTCTTCGTCCCCACAGCTTCTGCAAAAATCATTGTATGGAAGCCGGAGACGCCTAGCATGCTCACCTATCAGGCAATGCCCCGTGATGATCCCCACAACCTTTCTGAGATGCCTTCTCACTTGCACAGATACTAGCAGTACTAGTTTCAGGTTCCACTCGATTTTCCACTAACTGTGTTGAGACACCTGATTCAAACAGATTGACATTTTCTTCATAAATTTCTGGCTTCACATTTTTGTTTCTTCCTGATTCACTTGAGCAAGGGACACGGACATCTTCGATCGCTGCTGATTTTTGCAAAAATCCAACACTGAAAAGCGATTGCTGTCCGCGTTTTGCTTCTTGTGCGCGATTTGTTCTCTTTTTCGCCTTTTCAGCCCCGCTAGGATAAACTCGCTTCATCCTAAAAATGGTGTATATTAACATCTAGGCAATATTTTTAAATCTGTCACGAAAACTGCAAGAAACTGCAGTTACAAAAATTCGCAAAACTTAATAAAGTAAAGTAAAAGCTGAAGTAAATTCACTTATGTTTTTAAACAGTGATACAAATCAAATTAGTCTTTTCTGTATTGCACTCATCACCAAACTGAATGAACGAATGAAATGCCGGCAATTGCATCGTCAGCCAGTTATGCCGAAAAATATCAACAACAGTTGACGAGCTACGCCCCACAAGGGGTTAGAGCAATTAGAGAGAGAGGAGGAAGCACCATACAAATATATATTCTTGGTCAGGGTGACGATCTGAGTTTATCTACAAATGTCCGTATATCGGTCTGTCCATCTGTTTCTATGCGAACTAGTCTCTCAGTTTTGAAACTATCGAGTTCAAACTTTGTTCGCATGCTTCTTCCTATTGCAGGCTGTATATACCTATATGTACTCGTATATTAAAAGATGTTGATTTTTCCTTTCACTTATCCAGCTTTATTGTTGTCATTAATTCGATTCGACGTTTCGTTTATTGCATAATCAGGAATCTATGGAATTTATATTTATAAAATCAAACTTTATTTATAATTTCTTGTGATTTGGCTTATACGTAATAATTGACATTGTATGTCCGAACGAGTGGTAGAAAAAGATACTTTTATTTTTTTGTAAGAAAACTGGAAAAATATAAGCTCTGCGAGTGCGGGGCCCCTAGGCACATGCCGTATGTGCCTTATGGATAATCCGTTACTGTGCATATGCACATATTGTGAAATTGGATTTGATCCAATGTCCGGTTATTAGAGATTTTTTCACTGAAAAATATCCAAAAGTGGTGTCCGTGTCCGTTTATTAGAGTGTCCGGTTACTAGAAGTTCTTCTTGTAGTCAAATATAAGGAATGGTGCCGGGGAAAATAAAATTGTCCGGTCATGAGAGATGTCCGGTTATTAGAAGTGTCCGTTTAGTGTCCGTTTAGTTCGACTGTAATAAGGTGCAAATTAGTTGCTCCACTCAAAAATTTAGTGCTTCAACCGAATTGATAACTGATTATCTTATATGGGGGTAGCTTGACGTAACACTAATACCCCCACTTGTTTAAACCGCATATATCTTCTTGCATATAACCGTATAATGAAAAGCTGAATTCAGTGCTAATTTGGTGGTCTATTCCCGAATTATGTGCTCCTGCTAACAAGGAGTCAGTTTTTGATGATCGCCCCCAAAACAATTATCCCTACCGGTATTTGTATTAAATTCAAAATGTCGTAGTGCATCTCCATGTTCATCGATACAAGTTTGGCTTTTATTTTATGTAATCCATTATAACGTACTTTTCGAAAAACTATTCAGAGAAAAATAGCTATGGCGATTATAAAATAAAATAATTCGACGACAGAAAGAAAATTTTCTGATAAGCAGTCTGATATTATCTCGAAACTCACTATGCCGAAACTCACCGGTTATCACAAACAACACACGGACTGCTACGCGAGGACACACACAATGCCACAATTCATGCACGATCACAACTCGATTCGCAATAGTTCTGTCTGTAAGCGGAATTCTGCAACAGTAAAATTGGCCCAGTTCATACAGCAACAATGGTCGAGTGTTCGAAATCCTGATAAATGGATCACAAATCTGGCTTTAAAAAATGTGCCGTCAACAGTAAACTTTTCAATCTGAAAAATTATCCTGTTTCGAATCTGAAAAGTATTTACTCCGACAGTTTAACAAGTACTCGGGCATCATCGTATCAAAAAATTGGGCTGATTGTTGCCCTTTACAACAACAGTTAATTAGGCAAGAAATCAGCGACGACATAAACGACCGCACAGTATACAACTTGCCATACACGCGCTCCGTGTATGTGGGGTGCACCAGTACCTATTATTGCTAACTTGGATATAATATCGCTTATGCAACTGGATTGAAATGGGGTGCAACAAAAATTTACAGTTTATGGTATATATTTCACCGGTGGGGAAAACATGTGGGGGAAAAGTCTGTTCCAGATTCGCTTTTAGGACCGCGACGAATATGACGACGCCAATTCGAAACATGTAACCGCCCGCGTCGAGGCACCGAAATAGTGAATGGCGAAAGTGTGCATTTGAAATAATGCATTTGGATTAGGAAAGCGGTGCCGCCATATAGCGACCGTAATGTAGCGGCGGTTGACGTCACTAAACGTGAACGTAAAATTACGGCCGTAACCTATGGTTTCCTAGAAATCGGTGCCGACATGTAGTGTGCGTACATGTAGTTTTGTAGCAGTTGTGGATGTGAATTGTAAATGCATCGCTGCATCTTATTGTAGAGAAGGAGGTGCCGGTATCTACCCCAAAAGCAAAATAAGGAAAAAGACAAAGAATAAGGCCGGTTTCACATGGAACGCACGATACACGAGATTCTAGTAGAAAGCTCCAGTGGCGAGCGAGCTTTCACACGAGTGCAATTTAAAATTAATCATCGCACATACAAAGCTCGCTCGCCACTGGTGTTTTCTGCTAGAATCTCGTGTATCGTGCGTTCCGTGTGAAACCGGCCTAATACTTCCAATATATCACCACCAAAAGCACTACCCGGAACAGATAATGTTGTACCCCATGTAATTGTAGGAGATGCAGCTTTTCCTCTGCACGAAAACCTGATGAAACCTTATCCAAGACAGCAATGTCTTCACGATCTATCAAAGGTTTTATATATTTTAACTATCGAGTATCTCGATCTCGAAGAACATCTGAAAAAACTTTTGCAATTTTATGTGATTATTTTCGACTTTTTTTTCAACCTATTGCCACTGATATTATGATATTACACAACATTTTAATGGAAGCAAAAGTACTTGCTCCAGCTCAAAAATATGTTGATGATGGACTTCCATTACCAGCTGAAAATTTAATTCCTATTAGAGCACACAATGTCCGGGCCACAATGAATTGCACTCATATTTAATTTAAAGATTACTTCAACGGCCCAGGTGCCATCGAATGGCAACATAATTATGCATCGTCACATTAGGTGCGTTCGATTCACGGAATTTGGATTAATTCTCCATATAATTAATTTATTGTATATATGTAATTTATTCTTATGTTTATTTAATAAATATTCGAATATTTTTTTTTTCACTACGTGGAACCTTTTATATCTTTGAATAGGGGCCACCTTTTACAGTATATAAGCTAAAAGAATGGAGTAGGTACCTCAATGTTAAATGTAGGTGGAATTTTATATTTCACTTCTGCCATGACTTCTGTCCCCAAAATTATCAAAAACGTCTATATCTACAATATATGTATCTATTGCACTTTTGTCCTCTAAGCAGATGTGTCCTTCTCTGTTAAAAAGACAAAAGTCACTACACCGTAATTGTCCCATATATTTAAAAATTTCATTGTATGAATACCTGATTTTCCAAGTGTAGTGCCCATTTCATTCCACAGTCTTTTCTTTAATTGACATTTCCGATAGTCATTGCATTTGATATTTAATGCAATACTTTGTTAGTTATCAATTAATCAATTAACTTTTCGTCATCTACACTTGTAAAATGCACCGAGTCACTACTCATTTCAAATAAAAACGGCCACCGTCACGAACAAAAAAACATTGAATGTTCGTCATCGCTATGACGGCCGCCATCAAAATTACGGCCCCGCTATTTTATGTTACGTTCACAATCAACGCTCTTTAGGAAACCAACACATCTACCTAGCATAGCGAACGTTTTAGTGTAGTTCACCACCGCTATATTACGGCCGCTAAATGACGGCACCGCTTTGTAAAGGACGATGGAGACACCGAGGGTGTCAACGGGGACGGAGCCATTCTGACCGCTAAGGTCCGACAGTGACAGCTACTAAAGTTGACAGCTGCCAAAATTGGCTCTTCAACGAGCAAGCGGCGCCCTGTGCTTGCTGTAGCTCAGTTCGGGAGATATGGACGGGGTTTCCGCCGCTCGTTACCCCTGTCCAAACTTATTTAAAGGGAATTCACAGGCCTGGGATAGACACCACAAACAAGGGGGAGTGAAGTTTGGGAATTATGAGGAGGAAGCGTAGCGTCAGCCAGCGCTGGTGCCATCTTTATCTGCTCCAGGGCCCAGATGGCGATGGATCTCAACCGACCTATGAAGAGAAGGGGATCTCCGGCAAAGAAAGTCAAACTTTTTTCAAATTAATTTAACATTTATTGTTTTATTGTTTTATTTTTTTTAACGGATTTCACACTGAAGAACGAATTATCGCCAAAGCATAAATAAAGAAGGGATATGAGCAGTGATGTAGTAGAAACCTTTGTTTTTTTTTTAATTGCTGAAGGCCAACGAAACTAATTACATATCTGTAATAAGTATGAACACTTATTATTAGTTTGAGTATAAATTTTATTAATCAACACGTCTACACTGTTCAATGGTTAGAGACTAACTGACTAGAGGTTGGATCAGTTCTTACTACTACTACAATTACATATATTTATGTAGACTTAACACTACTACTAACTAGACTATTGCCATCTGGCAATGTTTATTGTTACACGCTCTTTTTTTTTTTTTTAATTAATCAATTCCATACTTTTGTGGGGGCTTAACAATACGACCACTGCGCGTTTTATAATGACCAGTAAGTGAACTATCTGTACTGGGTCCACCTTGTACAACAGTACCTTCATTACTTGCTTCAGAACCCATAACACTCGGTGTGTTTTCCGCTTTATTTATTTGTATTTCCTCCTGACTTTTCACGGGTTCTTCCACATTACAGTTATTATTGTGGTTGTTTTGTGGATTGTTCTCCACCGGTATTTGATTACTATATTTACTGTTAATTGGTACAATGTTAATCGCCTCTAGAGTATCAGTGTTTTCCAATTCACTTTGTACATTTTCTTCATAAAGCATTTCATTTGCATTAAAATCTGAATTTTTTGTTTTAGCTATGAACCGGCGGTTTCTTCTAAAAAAGTTATTGTAATGATCCTTAACTATATATGATCTGTTATTTACATTTGCAACAACTTGTCCATAATTCCATTCCTTACTGTTTTTCTTAAATATAGTGAGATCACCCACACTTAGAATCGGCAGACTTCTTGCATTCCTATTGTAGTAAAATTTCTGATTTTCTTTTTTCTTTTCTATGTTCTTTTTAACGTTTTCCTCATTTACGTTTCCCGATAACAGTAGTGAATTTGAAATTGGTAATTTCGTTTTAATTAACCTTCCGAAAAATAGTTGTGAAGGTGTGTATCCAAGGGACGCCACTGGCGTTGTGTTATATTCCAGCATTCGATATTGAAAACTACTAACGCCACCTATTTCATAGCATCGCTTTAATATGTTTTTCGCAATCGCCACGCCCTTTTCAGCTAACCCATTACTTTGCGGATAATGAGGACTTGAAAATTGCATTTTAATATTTGCATCCTTTGCAAAATTTTCAAATTCTCTTGACCTAAATGGACTGTTGTCACATTTGAGATTTGTTGGGTATCCAATAATTTCAAATTTTTTTGTAATTACCTCTATAACATGACCAGATGTTTTGTTTTTAATTGGTTCTGCCATTAGAAAATTAGAATATGCATCAATTAGTACAACAAAATCGTTTCCTCCATATTCAAATATATCCATTGACACTCTTTCAAATGGATATTGTGGTGTGCTTTCCTGAGTAATTGGTTCCTTTTGATTTGCTTTTTTAAATTTCTCACAGACATTACAATTAGCGACAAGCTCACGCAATTGACTACCCATACCAGGCCAATAGTACAGCTGTCTTGCTCTTGCAAGAGTTTTTTCTATTCCTAAATGTGGTGCATGAAGCCAATTACAAATTCGTTTTTTTAATTCAGCTGGGATAACCAAACGATGGTCTTTAAAAAGTAGACCATTTTCTACATGAAGCTCATGCTTGAATTTGAAAAATTCCCGATCAATTCCCTTTAGTTGATGATAGCTTGGCCAACCATCTTCAACATATTTGATTATCCGAGAATATTCAATGTCACCTCCAATGATCGACATGTACAACTTGTAGTTTTGCTCTGACAAACATGCTGCTCTTGTTATAGAATGTATTATACCCCCCAGTTTATGATTCTCTTTGTTATCAGATAATTGAGCTCTTGATAAGCAATCAGCTATAAGCATTTCCTTCCCTGATTTGTACACAATTTCCATATTGGAATACTTAAGCAAGGACATAAACATCCGTTGTAATCGCATAGATACATTGTCAATGTCACGCCTAGCAAGCGTTTCAAGTGGTTTGTGATCACTCTCTACCAAAAATTCACGGCCATACAAATAATAGTGAAACCGATTACACGCAAAAACAATCGCCAGCAGTTCCTTTTCTATTTGTGCCCACTTCTGCTCACTATGACTTAATGTCCTGGATGCAAATGCCACAGGATGACCATTTTGCATCAATACACACCCCAATCCATCCTTAGATGCATCAGTCTGTACCGTGACCTCAACATTTGGATCATATACTTTGAGAACTGGGTTTGATGTTATAATGTTAAGCAGTATTTGCAACTCTGTTTCATGGACTTTAGTCCACACAAAGTCAACATCCAACCGTGTTAGATTTCTCATGGCAGCAGATAGCTTCGACAAATTTGGAATAAATTTTGCAAGATATTTAAGTAATCCTAATAGGCGCATAACATCACTTTTGTTCTCCGGTCTTTTTATTCCTAAAATTGCATCCTTGTATTTTTGTGCTGGTGCAATTTGGCCCTCTGAAATAATGTGGCCCATGAATTTCATTGATGATTTCCGGTATTGAATTTTTTTTGGATTAAACTTAATGTTATTTTGCCTTGCTCTTTCTATTACAAGTTGCAGCGTGCGATCATGCTCCTCTTCCGTTTCACCAGCTATTGCAATATCATCAAAATATAGAAATACACCGGGTATATCACCAAATGTTATGATCATCTTTTTTTGAAACATTTCAGGCGCACAATTTAGACCAAATGGAACTCGATTGAATTTATACCGTCCAAATGGAGTCATAAATGCTGTTAAATCTGAACTCTCTTTGTCTAATTCCATTTGCCAAAACCCTTTTGACAAGTCAAGCACAGTGAATACCCTTTTGTTCGTCAACCCACTCATGAAATCCTCAATAGTTGGAATCAAAAAATGTTCCCTTTTTATACAAGCATTTAATGGTTTCGGATCAAGGCATAGTCTCAAGTCACCATCCGGTTTATCCTCAATTTGCAGATTATGTACCCAATCAGTTGGATAGTCAACAGGTGAAATTATGTCCTGAGCAACCATCTTTTCCAATTCCTTCTTTAACGGTTCATGTACGCTTAATGGTATTCTCTTCTTATAATGAAGCACAGGTTTAGAGTTTTCCTTTAAACTAATGGAGCATTTGCCTGGAAATTTCCCTATGCCTGTAAAAATATCATGATTTTGTTTTATAAAGATTTCCTGATTATATGTTATTGATGCGATTCCCATGTTATCCGCTCGTTGTACTATTTTAAGATCAATGCAAGTTTCAAGTCCGAGTAATGGTTCAAATGAGTTATCAACAACAACGAATTCAATACATTCTTCATTCCCGGTCATCAAATCAGAGCAACTGAGTTCAACGGTTCCAAATATTTTTACTTTATTATTACTGTAATCATAAATTGGAAAATTATATAATTCATTTTTGATTTCAATATTGTTTTGTTTGATTACTCCAATAGGAATGCAGTTGACGTCTGATCCAGTGTCAATTTTGAATTTGATTGTTTGGTTTTTAATTCGGTACTCTTTTATCCATCGTTTTTTTTTGTTTTCCACTGCTTATCCTAAAAGTACAACCCTGTCTCAATTTATATACTAACTTACTTGTTGGTTTTCCTAATATACCTGAATACTCATTCCAGTTAATGCTGCATGTTTTGTTTCCCGATGATTTTCTGTCCGACTTGGTTTCCTTATCCTTTTCATCCAAGTTATTGTTGTTTTCCTTTTTGGTACGCTTACAAAATTGCCGGAAATGCCCTTTTCGACCACATGATCCGCAAACAACACCATTTGCTTTGCATACCCGTAAATGTGTTGCTGTGAATGGTTGTCCACAATTGTAGCATCGGCGAGTAACAGAATTGACGTTTTCTCCCTGCTCCACCACAGTATGTATCTTTGCGTTGTTGTCCAAAATGGTTTTGTTCGCATTTGCTGATTCATATACTTTACATCGTTCGATGACATCATTCAACAGTTCGTCTTTTCCATCCAGTAATTTTAATTGCAAGTGTTTATCGTGAACTCCAATGATGATGCGATCACGTAGCATTCGATCTTCATATGACGCACCACAGCTACATTTATATTCACAGTATTGGATTTGCTTACGCAGCTCCGTTTCAAATTCAGCAAATAGCTGGCACTCTTTTTGCACAATTGTGTTGAATTTGAATGCCTCCATTGCAATATTCTTCCGAGGAACGCAATAGTTTTCGAAAGTATTTAGAACGATATTCAATGTACGCTCTGCTTGTTGAATTCCTACTGGCAGATTATTTTCTCCATCGCCAACAACCTGTTCAACCTGCTGTTGTTGCCGTCCCAATATTCCATCGGTTGTACCATCGCTTGGAAATAATGTGTTATAAATGTCTGTTGCCCTCGGTCCAGCGAGCCATAGAAAAGTTGCGATTTTCTGGCTTTCAGGATCAGCCATTTTGCCATTTGCTGTCATATACATGCCAAACGTTCTCTTCCATGATGGCCATTCTTTCGGCAGGTTCGAACAATCTAATTCCGATGGTAATCGATTGCTCGATGCCATTTCCACAGAGTTAATTCCACAAAACTATTTAGCTTTCTAGGTTTTTAGATGTCCCACAAACAATATTATATTTTATGTATATTTTGATTTTTACTTCTGACACCATGTAATAAGTATTGTAATGTTTCCTCTGTTGAGCGAAACCACGAAACCAAAGCAGGTTCGTTAGATATTCTTGTGCTGAATAATGAAACACTTCGATTGAAAAACACACACTTTATTTACAAAACGAACTAACTACACACGCGTACTAACAACGAACGTTAAAATGTCAAACTAGCTTTAATTATAACGACGGCACTATAGCGATCCAACCGCCCTGAGTGTCGAGTCCGACGACTACTTCTTCACTACTGCTTTACGACTGCTTTACGACTATTCTACGACTGCTCCCTCGTTCGGTGACATCTGCCTTTTATAGGTGGAGATCCATGCTTTCGTCAATTAGCGAAGACTCTAGATTTTTCGAGATGTTTGAGTCTCGGGTTCCACTACTCAACGAAGGTTCGAGAATCCGCTTCAATGTTTCTGTTTGGAGAAGGTTCTAGACTACAGATGGCTCGAGAATCGTCTAGTGTGTATTCAATTTGTACTTGTCATCGATCATTCGAGATTTGTACAGTGTGGGTCGTAAAAGATACCCACCCCGTGCACGGAACACTGCCTCCTCCTTAGACCTGTTCGTCCCGAACAGGAGTCACCATGACGCCGCTCACGCGGTGCCATCCAATCCAGATGCACGGCCTTCATTTTCACTGTTGGCCTCCATCGCTTTGGAACGCGACGCACTACATTATCCACCCAGGCAACAATCTCATGCGCTTCCTTCCAGGTCTGTTGTACCCACGAGCTCGCATGTTTTCTCCGATGGGCGTTGAACAACCATGCGAAGCCACCGTCGCTGACACCAATCGAGCGAGCTTTCACGTTGAACTTCCTTACGCGATCAACCCTCCACTGAGGTCGTCCTTGCATCAGGCGACGTACGCCATCCAACCGGCGTCCAAAGTCGGCGACTGCTCCATACACGAATCATTCCGTGGGGTTGGAATGCTCTGCAACACCTCCGTAGTCGGACATCGCAATGTCTCATTGACAGCAGCAGTTCACTCGTTGTCGCTCCTGCTGTCCATCATCACAGCGGCCTCAAACTGCGTGCAGGACACTTCTACGTCGTCGAGAACTGGTTCCCTTGAAACCTTCGCGGACAGTTCGGCCCTAACGAATCCCAACGTTTTCACACGTTCCAGATCGTTCCTCGAGTTTCCAGCATTCTCGAGTCCATAACACACGTTTCCGATCTGTGCGCCCATCCGCATCCGTTTAAACTTCATGGAGTCTCTAAGAAGCTTCTCGCCATTAAGCTTCCAGACTCCCGCAGACCGCTCCTCTAATTGTGGCTTCAAGCTGTTGTCTTTCTGCGGTTGCAACTGTGTTGTCACTCTCCGTGGTGACTTCTCCAACCTCACCAACCGCTCGTTTAACTTTTCCGATTGTTCGGTCATATTCGTTGTAGGTCCATTCGACGCCGTTGCCGTCTCATTTAGCGGCTCCTCAAAACTCGCTGACAGCTCGTTCATCTGCGATGACATTTCCCTCGGCAACTTCTCCGCTCTCGGTGACTGTTCGCTATCGGTCCGGCTGTTCACTACCGCAGCGACCTCGAGCTGTGTCTGCGACTCGATCTTGATGACTCCAGATGTTTCGACGCGCTCCGGTTCGCTTCGCAATCCTTCGACCTCCTCAGCAACCGTATTGAACCCGCCATCCACTTTGGCGTCATCCTGCGTGAGGTCATTCTCGAACTCCTTGGAGGTTTCTCGTTGCCTCTCGTCGAGCAATCTCGATATTTCCGACGACTGTTTCCGCAATTGCTCGGATAGCTCATCAAATCGCTGGTTAACTCGCTTGCTAAACTCGTCAAGTTGCTTGGATCGCTCGTCAAGTCGTTTCTCCAACCGGTCAAACCGCTCAGATTGCTCTGCTTGTCGCTTCTCAAGCCGGGCAAACCGCTCAGATTGTTGCTCTGCTTGTTGCTTGAACATCGACAGTAGCTACTGGATGCCAGTTTCCCCGAATGAAACCTGTTCCACTCCCGATTCGTCGAGATTTCTGGTCGCCTCATCCGGAAATTCAAACGTATACGGATCCTGTCCATCGGCTCTTATCGCTTGTGCTAAACGAATATACAGCGCGGACGTATTTCCCGTCGTTAACAATTTCCGTCGTGCTAGTTCGTTTCTTATCTCCGCGATTGTCAATTCGCAAAGAGTACCCGGCATTTTAGTTCGTTTTTCACTTCAAAAGTTCACAACAGTCAGTCGTGCAAATTCTACCCGCGTAGAATATTCCCGCACTTCACTACGAAGTTTCTCAAACACACACAATAGCGCAACTTCCCGGCGCTTCACTTCAAAGTTTCTTGAAACTTCCCGTGCTTATTTACACCACCGTAAATATCCCGCACGACTTTCACAAAATCCACAATCGCGCAAGTTCTATACTCTCAGAACTTCCCGGCGTTTCACTCTAAAGTTTCTCGAAACTTTCCGTTTATTTACACTTCCGTAAATATCACGCACGACTTTCACGACTTTCACTTTTCAAACGAACGTCCACTACACGCACGCGAATATCCCACTTCTGACACCAATTGTAATGTTTCCTCTGTTGAGCGAAACCACGAAACCAAAGCAGGTTCGTTAGATATTCTTGTGCTGAATAATGAAACACTTCGATTGAAATACACACTTTATTTACAAAACGAACTAACTAATACACGCGCAACCGACAATTTACGGATAACTATTCGCTTCCGGCGGATGTCTGACACCAATGAGCTTTCGTTGAGAACTACTACTTCTTCACGACTGCTTTACCTCGTTCGGTGACATCTGCCTTTTATAGGTGGAGATCCATGCTTTCGTCAATTAGCGAAGACTCTAGATTTTTCGAGATGTTCGAGTCTCGGGTTTTACTACTCAACGAAGGTTCGAGAATCCGCTTCAATGTTTCTGTTTGGAGAAGGTTCTAGACTACAGATGGCTCGAGAATCGTCTAGTGTGTATTCAATTTGTACTTGTCATCGATCATTCGAGATTTGTACAGTGTGGGTCATAAAAGATACCCACCCCGTACACGCAACAGTATGAACACTTATTATTAGTTTGAGTATAAATTTTATTAATCAACACGTCTACACTGTTCAATGGTTAGAGACTAACTGACTAGAGGTTGGATCAGTTCTTACTACTACTACAATTACATATATTTATGTAGACTTAACACTACTACTAACTAGACTATTGCCATCTGGCAATGTTTATTGTTACAATATCCAAATGAATTTAAGACGAATATAAACACAGAAATATAATAGCAATAATGGAAGATACTCACCCCTGGATCCACTATTGCCATACAGGAGACGGGAGTGCTGTTCAAAAGCTAATCGTATAAAAACTATAAGATCAAGAGATAATTTGACATCACTACCAAAATCAAACCGAAATGACAATTAAGAAAACTTTAAGTTGACGATAATGACGTGTGGAGGAATAGGTGCACAAGTAATCGCAATTATTGATGCAAGAATAGCGATACGACCGAACTTTTCCCCAGGCGGCGACACCATCATACCAAAGCCGTTGTTGTTGTTGCAGTACTACTTTATTCTCTGGTGCGGGCGGTATTGTTATTGTTGCTGCTTTTCTTTCTTACGGGCGGTAAACCTGTTCCCCTATGCTGTTGTACTGCTTCCCACAATGATCAAAAATTGTGGCGTCGTTTCGCACACCCCGTGAAGAATAGTTCTCACAATCGGATGGATGTCAATTCAAAGATACTGCGGAATTCTATCATGCCCACATTTAGACGATAATCAGAAAAATATGCGAACAAGCTTACACTGCCGCAACCAAAACCAGAATTAGAAAATCCGAGCGGAGTTACAGAAGGACACCAATAAAAGTAAATTTCCACGCGTCGCGTCGGCAATTTCTACACTTAACAATCGAAACTTACGCGCTCTGTGTACAATATATTTTTTCTCTTTGTCCGAAAACATATAAGTAATCTTAGAAAACGTTTCTAAGCAACACTAATGAATCGGAGGCACGGCGGGTACTTGGCTAGAACCCATATTTTTTCTCAAGCAGCCAGCGATGCAGACGTTCAGGTGTCGTCACTCCGGTGGTTGATCGTTGACTCCCCTTTTTTCCACCCGTTCCATTTTCTCTTTTTCGTGTGTTCCCCCAATTTTCCCGCCAAAATGTCACTTCACCTATCCGCGCTTTTGCCAGCCTTGTATTTGTTGGCAGCGGTGGTTTTTACAGAGGCCAATTCTAACCTATAAATGCCTACTTTTGAATTCGTAACGACTCTCCGCAAATGTAAATGATTTGAAGTAAATCCAAATTAAATAAATACATTTGTGAAAAATACACTAATTCAAAAATAGACACTTATGTGTCAGATTTGGTCCGTTACAGCTTTCCTAGGAAACCGAAGACGAGGTTCCATTGTTATACAAACATTTTCTCCGAATGAACATCGCTGATTTCAAGAATTTATTGGAATTGGTGACGCCATTGATAAAGAAAAGGAAACGCTTGCTCTACTACGAGGGTTGCCTTTTATATTTCGGGATTAGAGAACAAAAACAAATATTAATCATTGAAAATCGCTTTATTGTTTTTCAAAATATTCCCCATGAAGATCTATACACTTTTGCATGCGTTTGAACCAATTGTCAAAGCACTTTTGCCACTCTGATTGAGGTGTCTCCAAAACATGCATTCTGAACGCAGCAACCGCTTCTTCAGGTGTTGAAAAACGTTGACCTCTCAGTTTGTTGTTTACGTACGGGAATAAAAAGAAGTCATTCGGTGCCAAGTTAGGACTATACGGCGGATGACCCATCAAATCTATGTTTTGAGTGCTCAAAAATGCAGTTGTTTGAGCTGATGTGTGAGAGCTCGCACTGTCGTGGTGAAGATTGATCCGTCTTCGGCGGTTGGTTTTCCTGATTTCTTGGAAGATAACTGGCAAACAAATGGTTGTGTACCACTCAGAATTGACTGTTCTGCGTTGTTCTAGTGGTACGGTTGCGACATGTCCAGTTTTTCCGAAAAAACAGGCGACCATTTGCTTTGAAGTGCTTCGTGCGCGAACAACTTTTGTTGGGTTTGGCTCATCTTGAAACACCCATACAGTCGACTGCTGTTTACTTTCGGGCTCATACGCGTAAATCCACGATTCATCACCTGTCACGATGTCATAGACGTGTTTCGAAGCACCGCGATCGTATTTTTTGAGCATTTCTTTCGACCAATCGACACGAGCCTTTTTTTGAGCGATTGACAAATTGTGTGGGATCCAACGCGAACAAATTTTTTTGACAGTCAAATGTTCATGCATTATTGAATGTATGCTGGTCCCACTAATGCCTAAGGTTGTCTCAATCTCACGATAGGTCGCATGACGATCTTGCAATATCAGTTCGCGCACAGCATCAATGGTTTCCGGAACAACAACTGATTTTGGAGGACCTTCACGAAATTCGTCTTGGAGTGAACTACGACCTCGATTGAATTCACCATACCATCGATAAACACTGGTCCTTGATGGAGCTTCATCGCCAAAAATTGAATTCAGTTCATCCTTGCACTGTTGCTGAGTTAATCCACGTCGAAAGTTGTAAAAAATAATGCACGAAAATGTTCACAATTGAATTCCATTATTTGGCCGAGATTAATCTTTTAAGTTACTGTAAAAAAACACAAATAGCGCTCGTATGTCAAAACGTTCTGAGTACGTATAACCTCAAAAATGTCAAACTTTACGATAGAGCTGTCAGTTGCCACATTGCAACACTAGGGTTGTCCAATCCCGAAATATAAAAGGCAACCTCCGTAAAACTTTGCGTTTTCTTGTCACTGGTGACAGCTATATGTCTTTTCAATACCTGTTTCACACACCACAACCAACTATATGAGGCATAATTCCGTCGGCCACCTTCACGTTCATCTCCTTATTTAGCAAAATATTATTGCATTTCAAGTCACGATGGGCAATATTTATAGAATGGAGATACTGAACGGCTCCCACCATTTGCGAGAACCATTTCCGCGACTTATTTTCATTGACTGGACCGTTAAATCTTATGTATTTACTCAAATCCCCATTTTCTGCATAGTCCATGAAAATATAAATGTTCGCTTCTCGCTCTAGGATACTATGTATGCCAACTATATGCGGATGTCCTATTTTAGTGAGAATTTCCAGTTCGAGGCGAATAAATCTTAGAGAATTCATCGGAGCTTTTTCCGTGTTCACTCAGTGGCGTGGCGTGATAATTCAACTAGGGGAAGCAATCGGTATTAAAAATTTACTATTATTATGCTTTCCACAAATTTACTGCGTATTAATTGAACCCCTCTCGTTAGCTACTTTTAACATTTCTAATATAAAAGCACCCAGGAATCACGAACGGGGACGTGAGAGTAGGTATACTGTATTTTATCAGCATTTTAATTCCCATGCTACCAATATATAATAATTTACTTTTAAATAAATAATTGTAAAAATTATATGTTGGTAGACTTATCAAAAAAGCAAAGCTGTAACTATAAGTATATAAATAAAGCATATTCGAATTATTAGAACTACTATAACAATAACAACAATAGCAAAAAAATTGCAAAATAAATATCCATACACTCATAAAGAAAGTAATCATGTTCAGCGAATCAAAATTTGAATAATAAAAACAATAACAATACAATAAAAATTAAAAATAATTCAACTATTTACTATTTAAAAAATCACAGTTAGTGAGCAAAATAAAATAATAATAATTGGGCAATAAATATATTACAAGTCAAAATAAATAATAAGATCCGTACATACTATTATTTGTAATTTAATTCTATTCGTCTTTCTTTTTTTGCGAATTCATCTATAATATCTGTATAAAAACTTTGCTCACACAAACATGATTTAAGGAAAACCTTTTCAATTGACATTATTGCCAAGTCGCTAAGCCGTTGTTCGCCTGTACAATTTCTAAGATACGTTTTAATCCTTTTTAAGCAAGAAAAACTGCGCTCTGCGGACGCACTGGTTACTGGTAATGTTAAAACTAAACATATTAATTTATAAAATTGTGTGAAGCTATCTTTTAATTTGTTATTAATGAAATAGTTAAAAATACCTTGAAAAGATTTTCCCTGCAAATCAGAATCAGAATAAAGCACAATGAGTTCAGTCTTTAATGAAATATGGTCAAATATATCAGCATAAGTTTTAGTTAAATTTAGTAAAAGATTGTCCGGAAATGTTTTCAAATATTGGTTAAATTTAGAAGAATCTAATAGGTTTAAAAATGTGAAACTTGCTAAGGATGAAAATCTTGAATTTATTTCTGCGGTAATATTATCTATAATTTCGACATAAATACGTGTAAAGAATAGTTCAACATTTTCATTACTGTCAACAAGGCAACTGGCTAGAAAAAACATTGAGCAGGAAAACAAACTGAAAATCTGTAAGTAAAACAAGAAGTCCCCTTGCGCTATTAACGGTCTCGCCATCCTACTTTCCACTCTCATTTTCAATGATATATTCAAAGAGTTCTTTTAATTGATCTAAATTATCAAAAATGGTTAAAACTAATCGACCATTAAAAGTCCAACGTGTTGGAGCTAATTTTGGCAGCCTTTTTTTGAGGAATAAATCTAGTGCAACTGTTCTCTTTGTTGAATGATTAAAAAATGTTGAAAAACAGGTAATAGATTGAAAAAAAATTCGACATTCGCGTATTTTATCGCATGATTTAGATAAAACTAAATTTAACCGATGAGCGAAGCAATGAATATATATTGCGTTTTTATACACATCCTTTACACGTGTTTGTAATCCAGTTATTTTACCAGACATTACCGAAGCCCCGTCATAGCTTTGACAAATAAGTTTGTTACCGCAATTGAATTTTTGAACAACATCTAAAACATGGTCAAATAAACGCGACGCAGTCTGATCATCAGAAATATCTGTAAAAGTTATGAAAGTTTCTTTAACCTCACCGGAAGGAGTATAACGAAAGGTTGTTGAGAGTTGAGAACGACATGAAACATCGGTTGTTTCATCTAATATTATTGCTATAAATTTAGTTTGCTGAATTTCATTATAAATCTGTTTTAATAAAATTTTAGAAATGCTACTAATGAGATCGTTTTGAATATAATTTGATATTCCGGAAAAAACAGTCGCTTGCTCCAAGTGAGCTCGCAAGTCCGGATTATATTTAGCTAAAAGATTTAAAAGTTCAACGTAATTTCCCCTATTGCAAGAATTCACATTTTCATTGTGACCACGAAATGCCTGTTCTTGACATCCTAAATGGCACACAACGTCAATTAGCATTTTTAGTATATCTCAATTTTTCGAAACTTTCTCATTGTGCAATATTATTGAAGATCTATGTTGGCTACTTAATAATTCTTCAATTCTAGGACCGGAACCGAACTTGGAAAGAAGAAGTACTGACTTTAAATGATCAACGCTTTTCGTACCATGCCTGTCCACAGCTTTATGTAAATTATTTAAGTCACAAAACCCGGTAGTTCGCCAAACATTTGAATCATTTGAAAATAACAAGCATGGCCAACAAAATAATTTTTGCTTGGTCTTACAACCGGTAATCCATTCCGTATCTTCATAAATCTTAGCAGTAAAATGCCTAGTACATCTTTTTGTTTTAGAAACAATTTCCAAAATCGGTTTCGGTCGACCCTTTTCGATAATGTCTTTTTTTTTCTGCGAAAGATCGAGATCCAAAAGACAATCGAAAAAGATCATCAACAACACAATATTGATCCATGCTACTTTAAAAACAAATCAAAACACTATAAGCAATTATAAGCACCTAGACCGATTAAAAAACCCCTTCACCTTTTCACCAACAAAAAGCACACAAATCGCACTACACTAAAGCACTACACTAGAGCAAATGAGTTTTAAATTTAACGGCTCATTCAATTCCTTGTGACGTCAATGACTTGAGGCAGTATTACCATCTCCCACTTATTTTTTCTTGGAATTTTCCGTTAAATGGTTTTCGATTAGATATAAGTTATTGAAATATGCATAAATATCCCTATAATTGAGTTCGTCTCTTACTAATACTCGTATACACTAATAATTCTATGCGAAATCACTTCTTCTCGAATTTACCAATAATAATTTTTAACCATGAAGCCATTATATTTCAAATCGAAACTTTTTCCACAATTCAATTCCTATCCTACTCTGGTAACCCTTGTGAAACTCATATAGCACATCACATACGCATTGCAACACAGCAAATATTTTCAGTCCACAAGAAAATACGAACAAAGAGGAAATGGGAAGAAAAGTTCCCCAGCGTCCATGCGCCAGCAGCTCCGCTGCAGGCAAGAATTTCCTCTACTACATGTGAGGGGAACTTGGAAGCAAATTCCTGAGTGCTTCCAACCTACCGTGTACGTGAATTTTTTTTTATCGCGACACAGTAGGTTTACTGGGGAAAAAAATAAACGCTCATAGATGCAAATTTTGATATGCTTCCATGTGTCTTCTTCTTGGTGTGGTGTGGTGGTTTTCGCGGTGTTACCAATTCGGCTGTGTAAGATATTCGCGATTAGTTTCTTTGGAACTTTTATTTACATAGACTGTGCCGAAGAGTTTTTTTCGCGACTTTTTTGCGCGATTCAGAAAAAATTATTTAGAAAATTTTCCACCAATCGCCAAATATAAGGGAAGCATGAACTTTGGAAAAAGACCCCTTCCCAATTTTTCTACCAAGACTATAGCCTTTTTTTGACAAGGCTATAGTGGCCAGTAATGAGGCTTCTCTAACTTTATCCGAAGTAGAGCGTCTTGGAGCTGTCTTTAGTGGCAAGCAACCCATTACAGTAAGACTATCTATCTAAATAAATGTATGTACAATATATATAATTCACTTACGTGAATTATGAAATGTTTTCCTATTTTGGTATGTAGACTGGTGAACGTTTGTCAGCTCGTACTACTAAAAAAATATTTTTTTATTAATATTTGACTCACACACATCTACTCTTTACAAATCACAAACACATAATGAATTTCAGACGAGTTTTCCGCACTTTTATAAGCTCGCATTGCCTGTCGGCCTGCATCGATCAACAATTTATTCATCGTTATAACAAATTTCGAATGACGTCTTGTTGGCAAAAAAATAAATTATTCTGTTTTTCTATACGCCAAAAGTTTTATATTATTTGCTAGGCTTTTCATTTTAAATTTATAAATACACTAC
Organism: Chloromyia formosa; assembly: GCA_964017055.1. NCBI lineage: Eukaryota > Metazoa > Arthropoda > Insecta > Diptera > Stratiomyidae > Chloromyia > Chloromyia formosa. The sequence continues at coordinate 63,010,490 of OZ024815.1, read as the reverse complement.
AATTGCATGGATAGATGCCTTGCTCCGTGGACGGGATATTCACTCAACTCTAGGCAGTACATCCATTTGCGTGAATGCCATAAAGGGTTGTCCACAAGGTGGCGTTCTGTTACCCCTTTTGTGGTCCCTTGTCGTAGACGAGCTGATTTCCATGCTTAATGAGCGCGGTTATCTTACTATCGGGTACGCGGATGATTTAGCTATCATAGTCAGGGGCGAATTCGAATCTACCATTACGGATGTGATTAGGTCGGCCCTTGACACAGTTCTACACTGGTGGGTTGCTTTGGGCTTACATGTAAACCCACAGAAAACTGTCGTTGTGCCGTTCACGCGAAAACGAAATATAACATTGGATCCAATTTCGTAAGGCGGTACGATTTAGTTTATTCCACTGAAGTTAAATGTCTCGGTGTAACACTAGACTCGAAACTCATCTAGAATACTCACATAGATAATGTACTTAGCAAAGCCACACGCACAATGTGGGCTTGCAGAAGTCTCTTCGGACGGACATGGGGGCGCACCCCAAAGATAATTGAGTAGTTACATAAGTTAAATTTAAGGAAACAGAAGTTTCTTAAAAAAAAAATTGGTCGGCGTTTACAATACGACTGACTTAATCTAAATTACAGTAATGAATTCTAAACATAATTGATTCTGCATAATACCGATGCTGCATTTTCGTACCTGGTGATCGGAAATAAGGTAGACGCAAGGTAAGCAAATAATGTTGCGCGTGCAGGTGTTAACTTATACCGTGCTCAGTCATCCAGTCGTTGGCTTCGGCCAAATTGCGGATCATAGATTAGTTTCCACTATTGCGTCATCAGTACTGGAATAACCTTCCAGGGACGTCAATCAAAGGAGCTGATAATGCCCTTTATTGACATTCGTTCTACTCATTTGAGTAGTACCTCAAATGTGTAGAACCCACCTAAGACTCCTCGTAGGGTACTTATCTGGCCATCACCTGGTCAGATATCACCTGAACAAGATGGGTCTCTCCAGCGAGACTGAATGCCGTCTCTGTCTGGAGGACGTGGAAACGACCAAATACATCTTGTGCAAATGTCCTGCCATCGCGCGTTTTAGGATGTCACTCCTCGGGCAGGCTACTATCAGCACAGCAAACTTCAGGTTGATTCCTGCTAAAGACTTACTGCTCTTTATTAGAAAGGCGGACGTTCTTTTGAATGAATGGGCTACCGCACAATAGACCTTTTATGGTCGCAGTGCCTTTCTGCTGGGACAGTAGCTCGATTATTTTATCTTATTTTATCATGGTTAAAAAAACGACTTGAAAACCGACTCATTAAAGACCCATTCACTAAAAACCGACTCACTACAAAATGTGTACTCGAGTACACAAAAGCCTTTCGCCTGCAATACTATATTTCAAGTTTTGAAGAACGATTATTTAACGGTAATTAAATTTCTGAATAATGGCTATATTTCAAGTCACCAATCACTCCATATTTCACTACAATTTACACCTAGTTTCCATCGACTGTGGATGGTAAACACGTTTTGATGTATGCTTCATCACATTCTGGGAGTGTTTACTACAATTATAAAGGTAGAAAATAATATTTACAATCAAAGAGACAAATTTATCTTTTTTTCCCAAAGGTGCACACAGTGTTGTGCTCATGGGCATTGCCGATGCAAAATATAAATTCATTTTCATCGATGCTGGAGCGAACGGACGAATTTCCGATGGAGGTGTTTTTAAACACACGTCATTCTACAAATTACTGACGCAAAATAAAATTGCGTTACCAGGACCTGTACCTTTGCCTAGTCATGATCAGCCGATTCCATTCTTTCTTGTCGGCGACGATGCATTCGCATTAAGCGATAATTTAATGAAGCCGTATGCATTACAAAATCTTACTGGACTTGAACGCATATTGAATTATCGTTTGTCGCGTGCCTTTGGTATTTTGGCTTTTGCTTTCGTATTTTCCAAACACCAATTAATTTAGATCCTGGTAAAACAAAAGTTCTTAGCACTGATTGCTGTGCTCTTCATAATTACCTCATTACCAGAAGCTCAGTCTATTTGAATAAATCAATTTTTGATCGTTATGACGATTAACTAAATGTTGTTGAAGGTGATTGGCGTAGAGAAGTCAATGCTGAAAATAGTTTATTGGCATTGCAAAGAATTCAAGCTGTTCCAAGCAACAGGGGAAAATAGTTAAGAGACAAACTGTCTCAATATTTTGCTCATGAAGGAGACCTGAGTTTCCAATATGGTCGTATTTAAAAAAATTGAATGCTTTTATTTAACAAAGAGAATGAAATCAGTAAACAGAATGAAATTAATAAAAATATTATTGCTCTTGTGCTGCATTTACATTAATTATGGAAGCACGATCAACGACGATAACTTCTGTATTACAATTTTCAATTTCAATGGTGTCCATCAAACATCGCAATAATTTGAACCGAACTTGAGAAGCTGCTTCTGGATCGGTCAAACAGCGAAGTTCATTTGCCATGTACTTTCCAAATATATCGAAGTCATCCTTCACTTTTTGTTGTCGGTGTTCTTTTAGCTGGTCGACGGCACTCTTAATTCCTTCAGCTACAATATTAGCCGCAGATGTTGAAGTTGCCGATGATGATCCTGAGAGACGTCCACGTTTCTCAATTGGCGTCGATAATTGTTCCGATAACTCATTCGTTGAATCATCAATGTCCTGTTTTGACATTGATGATTCAATCGTGACGACAACATTCGAAATGCTGGCAGAAGTGTGCTCCTGCTCAGCACGGCCAACAAATTTCATTGCATCGAAAAATTTCCATTTGACACCTTGCGATGTTCCTTCACCGGATTTCGTTTTCAACAGTTTCGCAAGAAAACTTCGACATTGAATGCGAACGTTCGACCACTTCGCTTGCAATCCGTTGTCAGATAGCTTGATGTCGAAATCAGTTTCAGCCATGGTTTTTCAAGCCATTTGAAGTTCAAATTTATTGCAATATTTTTCATCCTTTACATTCCAAAGAAACGGGACACACTCAACGCAATTTAACAATTTAAAAAAGTCACCGTCTGTCCACTCGCATTGCACTTCCGGTTTCACTTGTTTTTTATTCCTGGCTGCCGACTTTTTAGAAGTCGGTGTATCGACTTCTTGTTCATCCTCCATAATAAAATCGTGATAATCAATATTGTCATCGGACAAATTCTCCATATTAAATCCTAAAATTAAAAGCAAAAACAACATATAAATAATAGAAAATTAAATACAAAGGATAAAATAATTTACCTTTGCACGAAAACATATATACACAGCGGCGATCACATTATAAATGGCTAGTGGTGGCGAACTATCGAAAGTTATCGATAAACTATTAGTATCTTTCAACGATAGCTATCGATAGTCGGTTACGTAGAGAACACTACAAATGGCATCACAAATGCCTTTCAAACCGCATTTCGAATGACAATTGATCAGCAAATATTTCCTACTTTGCTATGTACGATTTATATACAAAGCAAATAAAAGTTTGCTGAAAATATTGGCTATTTCTCTCATTGACTACACTACATTACATTAAGCAAATATTTGATAATGTATACATAAATTTTATTGGCAAACAGGACATCAAATATTTTTCTGCAAATACTTGCTGCAAATATTTACTCGTCACACCAGGTAGCAAATATTTTCAGCAACTTTTTAGTGATTTTCAGCAAATATTTGTGTAACGTACAGTTACTTTTTTAAGATACTCAAAGTTGTTCCGAAATTGGAAAGATTGGGCCGTCCACACCGGATGACGATTTACTTGTCTAGGGAACAGATTTTAACTCCAGTTGTTGTTGGAGTAAGCGTAAGGTGTTTGGTGTTTCAAGAGAAAGACCATTTATTTCAGCTCTATAATCTTATATACTAAAATCACAAGTAGGAAACTACCTAATCACAAACATGACCATGAAAAAAGATGAGCATAAAAACTTAAAGTGAATGATGTCACATAACACGGAAACGCAAGTTATTTTTCAGATTTTTTTTAGTTACTTTGTTAGTAATTCTTTCGCAAGCGGAATTTTTGTTTGAATTGCCTGAAAGAACGTTTGTTCTTTTATTAGTTTTATTTTTATTATTTTTGTAACCGAGTTGAGACAATCTCGATCCTATTGATCGGATTTTACCTGCAAAGTTGCTAGGCTCGGACGATTTATAATTTGTATTTTGTTCAACACTACTTTCCTCGCAATTTAAATTTATTTCATGCTTATCAACGTCAATTATGCTGTTTTCTTTCCCTTTAACATATTCAATACTATAATTATATTCATTCAACTTTATTTTCCATCTTTGTAACTTACTATTTGGTTCTTTAAGGTTATTTAACCATACGAGAGGTCTATTATCAGTTCTGATAGTAAAACTTGTTGCGAACCACGGCTTTGTCGAGCCGCCGTCACTGCAACAAAAAATATTTTTGACCAAAGTGCAATCTGGCTCGGTGGCTCATGTCCCGGCTAGACCAGCGTGCGGTCGTGGATCTTGAGCCAGTGCACAATGGTCCTTGTTAAGCCACCTAAAAATCGACATGTAAGTCAAGAGGGAAAGAATTAGGGAAGGGGAGGAATGTGCCCATCCTTCGGGACACGGAAGAACCCAAAGTGAGGAGAAAGTTTAGTTAGACATTATAAATTATATTTCAAAGAAAATTCAATAGAATAAATTGATAATAAAAAAAACCGTGAAAACAATCGACAAGTTAGATCAAAATTGATTTAAATTAATTCAAAATGAGTGGAAAGAAGCAATGAAAATGACTTGCAGTAAAACGTGTAGACTTACTCTTGTTTTTCTTTCCACGATGACCGATCGATCGCTCCTCGGAGAACAACTGAGATTTTAGTCTTATTATTAAGATAATAGCGATGACTCATTAAAATAGAATATAAAGAAAATAAATAAAAAAAGTATCGCGAAAATAATTCAATTGATAAGTAAAACTCCATAAAGGGACTCCAGTAAGCGCCGAATTAGCCGTTATGATAATCTCCAATCCAATTCTTCCATGAACGTTTTTATCACAATCGTATACAACAGGTTGTGTTTTTTCCCGTTTTTTTCGTCTGTACGCAAGCTTTGTCGGATCACTTTATGTTTTATATTCAAATACAAATTCAAATTTGGCAAACGAGAATTGCAAAATGTTAACTTTCCGTTATTTTCTTTCAAAGCCGATTTCTCTCGAATCAAAAAAAACTCCTTCTAATTTCCCCTAGTACTATACTACTCCACAAAAAAGGAAATCAATCTTTTCTTGAATATTCGTTCCGAATGTAGTTTTCTTTCCATCACACTGTCGGGAACTAGTCACTATCGAAATCTTCACTTCTCTGCACTATCAAAATAATTCGGATTCACCAATTTGTTTCTTCTCAACTCAAAACTTTTTCACACCCCACAAAAAAAACATCCTTTTCCTTCACAATCCAAAACTCTCTTTTCCTTTTTAAAAAAAAATTCCAAACTTCAATAAAAATAAAACATCCAAATCAAAAATCCGACCGTACACCAAATACATCCGACCATCCATCACGGAAATCTAAATCAATCGCCCTACTAACAGGGTCCAACTGCCCCCAATCTTCCAAAAGAAACTCCTCAAATTAACCGGCTTCCCCGGCGATCAAAACCCAACTCCCCGTAATCCAAAACGGGTCCATCCACCACGAAAATTCCGTCCTCAAAAAACAAAAAAACGGCCCTCGGCAACGACACACACCATTTGCAATGGTCATTGCCCTCGCCCATCCAGGAGCATATTCCCAACATCCATCCACATCCCTATAGCCACCATCACGCCTCGTAGAGAGATCGTGAAGAGAGGATCGTAGCGTGATGCAGCATAATACTGCACGTAGATACTCGTCGGCTACGCAGTGATGTTGTTCAGCCAGCGGCGACACGACATCCATGCATATTCTCGGTGTGCAATGCCAATGAACGCACAGCTGACTGAGAAACATAGTTGCGGTATTTTGATATGGAAACAATTGCAGTTTGCAATTGTTTCTAAAGCCAACGGAATCATATCAGTGTATGAAAGAAGGAGAAAATGCAGTGGTTCGCAACAAACTTACTCCAAACAAATAAGGTCTGAAATATTGTTGTTTGTAACGTTGTAGTGAAACAAAACGTTGATGGTGGAATGAATGACTGTATTTTGAAAATCCTAATTTATACATTAAAACTGCTGATCCGGAAAATTCCGTGGAATAATTTTCCCATACCATGAGAACGTCGCCAGAATTTTTGAATGCCAGACGAAAATATCTAATTATAAAATAGAATAACTTGGATGCCGGACGAAGATATCTAATTGCAGAATAACTTGAATGTCTCACGATCGTTTTCTAGGTATGGTATGGGATTACATAGTTGCATGCGCGTGCAAGTCATGTGTACATTTTATATAGAACATTAATAGAGACATTCCGTATGCATATTCTTAATTCTTAACAGTTGTGTTGCCCACACAATTGATAATAATTCCTTCTCAATTGTTGAGTAGTTTCTCTCATGATCGTTGAGTGTTCTACTGGCAAATGAGATAGGGTGTCCTTTTTGGGATATTGCTTTATCCGAAGCATCAATTGTAAGTGTAAATTTTAATTCAAAGTTTGGATAACGGATTATTGGATGATTTGTTATTAGCTCTTTAAGTGTCTCAAAAGCTGCAATATATTTTGGATCATCTATGTTAATTTTACTGGATTTTTTTAATGCATCAGTTGGTGGTAATGCAATTTTAGCATAGTTGTTTATAAACTTACGGTAATATCCTGTTATTCCTAGATGGCCAAATATGTAAGGGACATTGGAGACACCCGAAGGTGTCATTGGGAACGGAGCTATATTTGACCGTTAAGGTGCGGAAATGACAGTCAAAGTTGACAGCTGCCAAAATTGGCTCCTCAGTGAGCTAAGCGACGGCACGAGCATGCTGTAGCTCAGGTTCGGAGAAATGGGCGGGGTTTTCGTCGCTCACTGCCCCTGTCCGCACATATTTTAAAGGCCTGAGGGAGAGACAACACGACATGGGGATAACATTTTGGGGAAAAGAGGAAATGTGGCGCAGGTGCCATCTTTTTTTTGCACCAGGGTCTAGATGGCGATGGACCCCGGCCTGATATACCCGCTGAAAACAAAAAAAAGCAGCCCGACCTTGAGGCCCCTCGGCCGAAAAAGATAAATTACAGGGGCTCCCATAGCGAAACAAGAGATGAGGATTTTACCTCATCTCAACACCAATCTGAAAGGGACAATAGGGGTCCCTCAAAGGAAAAGCCGATTTTCTCAGCAATTAACAAACATTTTGTTTATTGGCGTAAAGAAAGCGTAAAAAAAATAAATTACGGCAGCCGAAGAAAACAAAAAAAAACATACATACGTATAAATACTGTTCTGCACAAATATCACACTCACACCTCTTTTCCTCGACGGCCGTTTCGGTGCTGCAAGGCTGAAGGCGAATAATGTTACACGACACAAGAGCGCAAAAGAATCTAACAATTATCATTATCTGTATTTTGTTGTAATTGTCTGAAAAGTATGTATGACTGATCTAATGTTTCACAATTTTTGGATTCTAGCAAAAACATTTTGTATTCCGGAATTAAACTTTTAAATTTATTTGTCACTAAATTCTCATTGCGAGCTGGACTGAACTCTATATGCAAATGTTTATTCGGATCTTGGGTGTATTTTATATTCAATTTGTTGAGAAGATGATTTAATTTGTGATATATGTTATCGATGGGACCTACACTTACTTTATGTATTTGATTTACCAAATTACTATAAGTTTTAGTGATTCCAAATGTTGAGATGAGAAGATGTTAAATGTTTTACCACGTTGGTTCGGTGATTTTCTGGATGACTTGTCTAGCATGTCCCTGGATGCGGTTGAGAATGAGTCTGAATATGTAGACTGAATGATTACCTGGTGGTGCTAACGATAAAATGATGCTGGCCTCATTTATCCATGAGTTCAATGAGTATTTGTGGTTATTTCCTGTATATACCGGTAGTCTCCTAGTTTCTTTTAGAAGATCCTCGAAGGAAAGTTCATTTGGGACTTGCGGATCAACAGCTGCCATTTTCGTTGCCTTATCGCTTCGAAATGAGTTGTAATTGCTTATTGTATTTATTATTGGTTAATACCTTGGATAGACATAGCAACCGAATGATCATTCGGCGAATGATGAATTGCTGGCAATGACGAATTGGACACACACACTTTACTGTGAACGTCATTTCAACTGTCATTGCGAAATCGGCTTAGCACTGATTTTTTCGAATAAATATTGTTTAATGTCAATGGGATCTGTTCTTTAATTAAACAGTTGAACCACTTGTTTGTAGTCTAAAACATTGAACACCACTTTTAAGTTAAAAGTCCTTTATTGACTACAAAAATATTCAGCAAAAGAAAAAATAACAAAATGATTACAATTTATTTTGTAGTATGCATTTCGAACAGACTTGCGTGTTTGCTGATGATGAGCAGCAAGTCTGTTCGAAATGCATACTATTGTACTATTACACATACTACTCCTTTGCGAGAACGTGAAAATTTCTATTAATTGAAATGAATTCCATTATTTCAAACAGTTTGGAGTTTATCATTGTTACCAATCAATATTACCAGTAAGGTATTAAAATGATAACATGTATAGGTATAATGCTTGAACTGAACTGGTTTATTGAAATTAATCACAGAATTTATATCAAACAAAATTGTCAACGTTTACAAAAAATGAATTAATTGTGTCGATTTACAAATATGTTACAATAAGAATTGAAGTATGTCAATTACATAAATTGCAATAAGCATGTCAGTAAAAAAGTATGTTGTGTTAAAAAAAAGTATGTTATGGTGTTTCTTAACTCTGTTCACAGTCACGTGAACATTCTGAGGGACCGCAAACAGATTTTCGAGGGCGCGGTATTGGTGGCTCGGTTGTTATTTCGCGCAAAATAAAATCTGCTGGCTCAGGTCGCTTCCGATTGATATGCAAAACCTTCCGGAATTTCCATAGCAGGAAAATTGCAGCGATGGTAAAAATAATTGACCCAGTAGCCGTAGCGGTGTGATGACAATGGTTTTCCATATGGGGCGCTTCGTTGTGGTGACCTTGGACGCAATGTTGAACCAGGTGTCGGATGTGGAGAGGACTGAGTTACTTGTTTTTTGAATTGCAGTTTCCGTGTTGTCGTCTATCTGCAATGCTACTGGCTTGATGAAAGTCTCCTTGATTTTCACACTGCTGCTAAGATTGGCAAGAATGATGTTCTGTTTTGTTTGAATGTAACAGTTTGGGAGAACTTTTAGTAAACCAACTCCTTCAAGTAGAACGTCTTCGCGATTTCCGTTGCACAGAATTCCTGCGGTTATTTGTTGGTCAGTCAGGAAGAGCCAGGTACTGGCGAGGAAAAGGTGCTTCCACAGTAGGCCACTTTCTTCAAACTTGCTTGTTGGACATTTAACTGTGTTTTCCCGGTGGTAGATGGTGTTTATTATGCAGTTTGGTTGATTTTCTATGTCGTTGATGATCTGCGGTGAGCAAAGACGCAACCCAGATTGCAATGGGATACAGTCCTGGAATTCAGATTCAGTTAGTTCAAAATATTTTTGAGTGTTGTAATTTATAGCCAGAATTTTGTTGGAAATCATCAAACTTAGATAAGCGCAGTTTCCCAAGGGTTGTGGAATTGCTGTTGGTTTAATCGTGTCGTATTTCGTTGTTTCCGTAATGTGTAATTTTCCACTAATTATGATGTCAGTTGTGTTCACCGTTACCGAGATGTGTTTATCCGCTTCTTTTAGGATGGTTAGATAAGAAGGCAGCTGGGCTTTAGTGGACGTAATTATTTCGTTTAATTTTCCAGGTGAGATGAAATTATAAAGTTGTCCGTGTCCAGATACGGCTGCCGTCAGTTGATGATACTTTACTTGCTTTTCGTTTAATATATCTATAGCGATGTCATAAGCAGTTAGAACCTGAATTTTTACTGCGTTGCGGTCGATTCTCGTAAACACTCCTTCCTGTTGTATTTCGTTCGAGATTTGATTTGCTTTCTCTGCAATCATATTTATTCGTTTAGTTGTTTGGCTTCCGAACTCGTTCAATTTTTTTTGTGGTGGTTAAAAGAATATTTCCTTGTTGCTGGAACGTCTCGTGCAAGATTTGCTGATTTTGTTGAAGATCCTGGATGTCGGTGTAGACTTCGTCGTTCACCCCAAACACGGATTGCAGTAGTTTCCCAAATACTCCTCTCTTCACTCGATGATATGGTGTTTCCTTCAAAAGGTCGAGATCGTATTGAAGCGTTTCCCTTTTGTTCTTGAGATGTTCCAGAAGTGTTGGACATTGTGTCTGCTCGGAATACTTGTATGCCTTTGTGCATGCTTGTTTCATTTTTTCATATACGGAATCCACCTGCAACTTTTCCAGCGTTGCATTAAAAGGTATGGATACGTCAAATTTTAAGGTGCCTCTCTTAATTTGTGTTTTCCCAATCTCTTCGATATAGAGACCAGGTTCAGGATGAGTGATCGAATATTGTGATTGCGCCTGGCCCCCATTAATTGTGGATAATACTAGCAAGCTGGTGAGAATGAGATTAGCCATTCGACTGGGTTTATTAGCAGCTTCAGTTGGTTTATCGGTACCTTTGAACTTCTTTTTTATGTAGTCGCGCCAAGTCTCGCTAATGGGAGCTATACGATTAGACCTCTTACGATTAACTTTTCCTTTCTCTGCAAGTGTTGAACTAAAATAGATTGAGCCGTTGCTCTAGCTTCGCATTGAGAGTCGTTAGTTGTGTCAGAATTTTCGATGGGTAGTGGACATATCTTGACGATTGGTCGAGTGAATTGTCGTCCTCCTGGGCATGTTACTGTAACGACGCGAACAATATTGTCTGAACCTGGATGAACTGCTGATATTCTAGCAAGAGGCCATCTTGTTGGTGGACTTGATTCGTCCTTTATTAACACAATTTGGCCAGGTTGTAGACTGTTGTTCGTGAGTTGCCATTTGTGTTTTTGTTGAAGGGTCGACAAGTATTCTGTGTGCCATGTTTTCTTGGCTCATTTTTTGTATGTGCTTCCATCGACTCGTTATGGAGATATTGGTGTCTGTCAAGTCTTCTTCTGGTGGAGAAGTAATTGCGTGTCCATGCAAAAGATGTGCCGGTGTTAATGGTATGCTACCTTCAGGGTCACTTTTAACCTGGTATAGAGGTCGCGAGTTGAGGCATGCTTCTATCTGATAAAGTAGTGTAGACAATTCCTCAAATGTTAACGTTGATTCGCCAATTACCCTTTTTAAATGATGTTTGACTGATTTTACTCCGGCCTCCCATATTCCTCCAAAGTGAGGAGCTGCCGGTGGGATAAAGTGCCAGGTAACGCCTTTTGATGCCAGACTGGAAACTTCGGAATTAACTTCTTTTACAGCTTTTCTTATATCATGGTCCAGTAGTTTGTTGGCTCCATGAAATGTTGTTCCGTTATCACTGTAGATGTTCTGGGGAGATCCTCTTCGAGATGTGAATCGCTTAAAAGCCGCCATGAATGCTTGTGTTGTCAGATTAGAAACAGCTTCCAAATGTATCGCCCTTGTCGCTAGACATACAAAAACGGCAATGTATCCCTTATATGACTTATGTCCTCTTCCGAAAGTGGTCCGAATTTGAATAGGGCCAGCGTAGTCCACTCCTGTGTTCGCAAATGGCCTCGACGGTGTAACTCTTACTGCAGGCAAGTTTCCCATAATTTGTGTTCGTGTTTGAGCATTAATACGAGCACATTTGACGCATTTTTTGATTGCTTGTCGTACCTTGCTTCGAACTCCTATTACCCAGTATTTCCTTCGGATGTATGCTATTGTTGCGTCGATTCCTGCATGTAAAATCATGTTGTGTGCATCGCTGATGATTAATGATGTTACACTATGGTCGTGCGGTAATATGATCGGATGTTTTTCGTTGTAAGTCAGCTGGGAATTTTGTAGACGGCCTCCAACTCTCAGTAGTCCCTGATCGTCCAATATTGGTGATAGTGATAGAAGTCGGCTCTTTGATTTTAATTGTTTCCCGTTCCTTAAACATTTTAATTCTTCAGGAAAAGCTTCTTTTTGTGTTATTAGTGCTATTTGGCGTAATGCCTTGTGAACGTCGCTTTTTTCTTTTCTGCCTTTGCACCTTGCTATAAATCTGTTGATGGTCGTTTTAACTCGTACAAGTTTTTGAAATGAAGAGTATCGATGGACAAGATCGAAGTTGTGTTCATTTACTATAGTGGTCAAAACAGTTACTTTCTTACGAAGCTCCTCTGTAGTTTCAGCAACGACTGGAGAACTCGGCCAAAATTCCAGGTCTGTGAAGTTGGCACCTCGAGATGATTTTTTTTTCATATAAACTAGGTAAATCGTTTGCCCATCGTTAGCCCACGTATGCCCAGGAAAAATTTTCGTTTGCCCACCTTTAGAAAAAAAGTTATTAACAAATGTATTTTTTCAAAGGTTGGGAGCCACTGAAAATCAAAATTTCGATTTTTTGCGATTTTATACGCTATATCGTTTGCCCATCGTTAGCCCAGGTTTGCCCAACCTTTACTTTCGTTTGCCCAACTCTCAATATTTTTTTATTCGCACATCAAAATTCCTGTAAAAAATAAAAAACACAAATTTATAATTTATAATATCGCAATTTGTGCAGTTCGTTTGCCCATCGTTAACACAGCATTGACCAACCTTTACTTTCGTTTGCCTACCTTTAGATTTTTTTTTATCCGCACATCAAAATGCTAGTAAAAAATAAAAAACGCAAATTTAAAAATTTATTCGCGCAATTTGTGCAATTCGTTTGCCCATCGTAGGCCCATGTTTGCCCAAGAAAAAGTTTCGTTTGCCCACCCTTAGAACAAAAGTTATTAACAAAACAATTTTTCTGGGGCGAGTCGCAAAGAAACAAATTTTAATATTTTCCATATTTATGCGCTATTTCACGCCGTCTCGTCTGTCCATCGTTAACACAGAAATGCTCAAACTTTACTTTCGTTGCGCACCTCTCAATTTTTTTATTCGCTCATCAAAATGCTTGTATTGTAAAAAATAAAAGACGCAAATCTGAAATTTTATTCGCGGAATTTGTCCAAGTCGATTGCCAGTCAAAGGCCCATTTTTGCCCAAGAAAAAGTTTAGTTTGCCCACCTATACAAAAACAGCTTTGAACAAAACAATTCTTTCGGGGCAAGTCGCTAACAACAAATTTTCAAATTTTCCACATTTATCCGCCATTTTACGTAATTTCGTGTGCCCATCGTCAACACAAGATTGCCCAACCTTTAGTTTCGTTTGGCCACCCCCCAATTTAAATTTAAATTTTATTCCTGCAATTTGTGCAATTCGTTTGCCCATCGTAGGCCCATGTTTGGCCAAGAAAAAGTTTCGTTTGCCCACCCTTAGAACGAAAGTTATTAGCAAAACAAATTTTCTGCGCCGAGTCGCTAACAACAAATTTTCAAATTTTCCATATTTATGTGCCATTTCACGCTATTTCGTTTGCCCATTTTTAACACAAGATTGCCCAACCCTTAGTTTCGTTTGCCCACCCCCCAGTTTTTTTTATTCGCTCATCAAAATGCTAGTAAAAAATAAAAAACGCAAATTTAAAAATTTATTCGCGCAATTTGTGCAATTCGTTTGCCCATCGTAGGCCCATGTTTGCCCAAGAAAAAGTTTCGTTTGCCCACCCTTAGAACAAAAGTTATTAACAAAACAAATTTTCTGCGCCCAGTCGCTAACAACAAATTTTCAAATTTTCCATATTTATGTGCCATTTCACGCTATTTCGTTTGCCCATTTTTAACACAAGATTGCCCAACCCTTAGTTTCGTTTGCCCACCCCCCAGTTTTTTTTATTCGCTCATCAAAATGCTAGTAAAAAATAAAAAACGCAAATTTAAAAATTTATTCGCGCAATTGGTGCAATTCGTATGCCCATCGTAGGCCCATGTTTGCCCAAGAAAAAGTTTCGTTTGCCCACCCTTAGAACAAAAGTTATTAACAAAACAAATTTTCTGCGTCCAGTCGCTAACAACAAATTTTCAAATTTTCCATATTTATGTGCCATTTCACGCTATTTCGTTTGCCCATTTTTAACACAAGATTGCCCAACCCTTAGTTTCGTTTGCCCACCCCCCAGTTTTTTTTTATTCGCTCATCAAAATGCTAGTAAAAAATAAAAAACGCAAATTTAAAAATTTATTCGCGCAATTGGTGCAATTCGTATGCCCATCGTAGGCCCATGTTTGCCCAAGAAAAAGTTTCGTTTGCCCACCCTTAGAACAAAAGTTATTAACAAAACAAATTTTCTGCGCCGAGTCACTAACAACAAATTTTCAAATTTTCCATATTTATGTGCCATTTCACGCTATTTCGTTTGCCCATTTTTAACACAAGATTGCCCAACCTTTAGTTTCGTTTGCCCACCCCCCAGTTTCTTTTTATTCGCTCATCAAAATGCTAGTAAAAAATAAAAAACGCAAATTTAAAAATTTATTCGCGCAATTGGTGCAATTCATTTGCCCATCGTAGGCCCATGTTTGCCCAAGAAAAAGTTTCGTTTGCCCACCCTTAGAACAAAAGTTATTAACAAAACAAATTTTCTGCGCCGAGTCGCTAACAACAAATTTTCAAATTTTCCATATTTATGTGCCATTTCACGCTATTTCGTTTGCCCATTTTTAACACAAGATTGCCCAACCCTTAGTTTCGTTTGCCCACCCCCCAGTTTTTTTTATTCGCTCATCAAAATGCTAGTAAAAAATAAAAAACGCAAATTTAAAAATTTATTCGCGCAATTTGTGCAATTCGTTTGCCCATCGTAGGCCCATGTTTGCCCAAGAAAAAGTTTCGTTTGCCCACCCTTAGAACAAAAGTTATTAACAAAACAAATTTTCTGCGCCCAGTCGCTAACAACAAATTTTCAAATTTCCCATATTTATGTGCCATTTCACGCTATTTCGTTTGCCCATTTTTAACACAAGATTGCCCAACCCTTAGTTTCGTTTACCCACCCCCCAGTTTTTTTTTATTCGCTCATCAAAATGCTAGTAAAAAATAAAAAACGCAAATTTAAAAATTTATTCGCGCAATTGGTGCAATTCGTTTGCCCATCGTAGGCCCATGTTTGCCCAAGAAAAAGTTTCGTTTGCCCACTCTTAGAACAAAAGTTATTAACAAAACAAATTTTCTGCGCCCAGTCGCTAACAACAAATTTTCAAATTTTCCATATTTATGTGCCATTTCACGCTATTTCGTTTGCCCATTTTTAACACAAGATTGCCCAACCCTTAGTTTCGTTTGCCCACCCCCCAGTTTTTTTTATTCGCTCATCAAAATGCTAGTAAAAAATAAAAAAACCCAAATTTAAAAATTTATTCGCGCAATTGGTGCAATTCGTTTGCCCATCGTAGGCCCATGTTTGCCCAAGAAAAAGTTTCGTTTGCCCACCCTTAGAACAAAAGTTATTAACAAAACAAATTTTCTGCGCCGAGTCACTAACAACAAATTTTCAAATTTTCCATATTTATGTGCCATTTCACGCTATTTCGTTTGCCCATTTTTAACACAAGATTGCCCAACCTTTAGTTTCGTTTGCCCACCCCCCAGTTTCTTTTTATTCGCTCATCAAAATGCTAGTAAAAAATAAAAAACGCAAATTTAAAAATTTATTCGCGCAATTGGTGCAATTCGTTTGCCCATCGTAGGCCCATGTTTGCCCAAGAAAAAGTTTCGTTTGCCCACCCTTAGAACAAAAGTTATTAACAAAACAAATTTTCTGCGCCGAGTCGCTAACAACAAATTTTCAAATTTTCCATATTTATGTGCCATTTCACGCTATTTCGTTTGCCCATTTTTAACACAAGATTGCCCAACCCTTAGTTTCGTTTGCCCACCCCCCAGTTTTTTTTATTCGCTCATCAAAATGCTAGTAAAAAATAAAAAACGCAAATTTAAAAATTTATTCGCGCAATTTGTGCAATTCGTTTGCCCATCGTAGGCCCATGTTTGCCCAAGAAAAAGTTTCGTTTGCCCACCCTTAGAACAAAAGTTATTAACAAAACAAATTTTCTGCGCCCAGTCGCTAACAACAAATTTTCAAATTTCCCATATTTATGTGCCATTTCACGCTATTTCGTTTGCCCATTTTTAACACAAGATTGCCCAACCCTTAGTTTCGTTTACCCACCCCCCAGTTTTTTTTATTCGCTCATCAAAATGCTAGTAAAAAATAAAAAACGCAAATTTAAAAATTTATTCGCGCAATTGGTGCAATTCGTTTGCCCATCGTAGGCCCATGTTTGCCCAAGAAAAAGTTTCGTTTGCCCACCCTTAGAACAAAAGTTATTAACAAAACAAATTTTCTGCGCCCAGTCGCTAACAACAAATTTTCAAATTTTCCATATTTATGTGCCATTTCACGCTATTTCGTTTGCCCATTTTTAACACAAGATTGCCCAACCCTTAGTTTCGTTTGCCCACCCCCCAGTTTTTTTTTATTCGCTCATCAAAATGCTAGTAAAAAATAAAAAACGCAAATTTAAAAATTTATTCGCGCAATTGGTGCAATTCGTTTGCCCATCGTAGGCCCATGTTTGCCCAAGAAAAAGTTTCGTTTGCCCACTCTTAGAACAAAAGTTATTAACAAAACAAATTTTCTGCGCCCAGTCGCTAACAACAAATTTTCAAATTTTCCATATTTATGTGCCATTTCACGCTATTTCGTTTGCCCATTTTTAACACAAGATTGCCCAACCCTTAGTTTCGTTTGCCCACCCCCCAGTTTTTTTTTATTCGCCCATGCTCTTATTCGAATGTGAAAATTCTAGTGTGGTGGTTGATTTGTTTTAACAGTGCGTTTGGTGGTTGATTTACTGTTAATTGTGATTTTGTGTGATTTGCTATACAAAACCTGGTATTTACTCCAAGAATTATCGTCATTCAAAGAGCTCTATTTGGGTGAGTACTCGTATTATAGCAGAACAGCACACTCATATTCTAGCTCTGTCCGAATTAATATGCGATGGCTTAAAATCATATACCCTCAAATTATTTGTTTTTAAGGCACGCAGCTATTAGTGTACGCATTATCTAACCACTACGCTACTCATGAAATTCTATCCAAAATACTTATATTAAGGAACACTTGTTCGATTTCTTAACTCCGCTTAGCTGCTATTGGCATTTACAGCCTTAAAATAATTGGCGAGTTCATATTACTAAAAACGAGATAACTTAAAAACTTCTTTACATAGGACTTTGCGTGGTTAAGAAATAGAAAAAGGATACCCTGAATATTTTTGCTTAGAATTGCATGAGGAATCACGCGGTGAAGAGATAATGCTGGCCGGGTCCAGACTAATAGCTGGCTAATCGTGATATAATATCCTTATATTAGGAACTTTAAAATCAAGGGGTGGAAAGTTTTGCAAACCATTTGATTTTTGTGTACCTTTATGTATTTATCTGAGGTTCGCCAATAGAAATTCGAATGAAAAATTAAGATATTGACCAAAATAACGCCCCTTTTTTTTTGGTTTTGACCCATATTTCTAAAAGTATACACCCCATAGAAAAAGTCAATAACATTGTCTTTAAAGTACACTAGCTTTGCTAAAATTTGATATTAAATTTAGCTCTGTACGTCGACAACTTTTCAAGAAGCAGTTCTTCAAAAACTATTAAAAAATCCAAAATTTTCGTTATTTTTGCAATATCCTTCCAAATATCGTGAAAACGACTCAGTCCATGAAAAAAAAACTTATTAAAAATAGATTTGTAGACAATTCAATTATCTTTAACTTGATTAATGAACCACTTTCGTACGATAAATATTATCTTGGAAAATTGCAAAAACGTGGAAAAGGAACAAGTTTGCTCATTTATAAAATAGCAAATACAAATTTAGGTGGGTTTTGTAATACATACATACATACATTTCTTGTTTTGGTGCCGAAACGGTAAATTTGGGAATTACCAATATTTCTCCTCATCACATACTCACTACTTTACGACTGCTGCGTTGTTTGTTAGAAAAATCCTACACGCTTTTCTTAATGAGATCAGAGTTATAAAAAGATCCTTTATGATCCTTTTTTACTCGGTTTCTTAATTTCCTGGTCCAGTTTAAAATTTCGCGATTCGGCAATATTTGTGCTAACACCAATTATTAAGAAGTGTACGTAGGCGAACTACATATTATAAATTTATAATGTAATTATCTAAAATATTGTTGTTTGTTCATGTTATATTAACGGTACTAGTGGAAGTTTTTACTAAGTACACACATAGTGAGCAATGTTTACGCTATTTTCCCCGATTTTCATTTTTGATTTTTTTTTTTTGATTTGTCATTATATCAAATTAAAGGTTAATAAAATATACTGCGCGTCATCAGGTTAGCACACCCCCTCGCGTAAGTGGTTTCGGCTCAATTCCAGACAAACTAAAAGAGCTAAAATTATAAAATTATTGTTGGTTATGGCCGATTCAATTCTCAGTTAAATAAAACAAAAAGTATTGTTTCTCCATTTTTAAATATTTTTTTATATTTTTTTTTTTTTCGAAAAGTAATATAAAAAATAAGAATCAAATTTTGGTCATCAGGTTGGCACACACCACTTTTTTCATTTTTGTTAAGCTTTTAAGCAATGAACTTATTTCTGAACTTATGCATTATAGTAATTTAAACATTTTTCAGTAAATTTAATAATGTGTGAATCCTCCCTTGTTGTGATTGACATCATATATTCAATTGGGAAGCGACTCGTACAATTTCGTACAATTATCCCATATAATTGAGAGAAATGGCTGACGAAGCACGCTTGATGGCCTTCAATTAGCTCCGCTTTGTTGGAATATTGTTTCCCAGACTCGTAAACTTTGTAACGGACGGTTTGGTGGGCATCCGAAGATGCCCGTGGGGACGGAGCCTAAGGTAGCATATTACCGTGAAGGTCGGGCCGTGCCATCTGGCGAAGAAAAAGGCCCCTCAACGAGCTAAGCAACGGCCTATGCTTGCTGTAGCTCAGTTCGGGAAATGTGGGCGGGGTTTTCGCCACTCGTTGCTCCTGTTCTTTACGTATTAACAAAAATTCATAAGCTTGGGGAAGACAACACAAACAGGGGAGGTAAAAATGGGGAATAAAAAAAAATAGTCGATAAGGATGGAATGGTTGGCGGACGGATCAGACGCCCACACGATCGCACCTGGGTCCGGGAGTAATGGGACCCTCGGCCTCTGGTTTCGTACCACCAGCAGATCACTACTCATTAGGTGCTGCTTCGATCTGCTGGTGGGAGCAGCACTACCAGACCATAATATGGTTCGTTACAGGTGGTTCATTACAACTTTACGAACCAGACATCCCCACACGTCTATTATATTGATGTCAGATGAGTAAGGCGGCCACTGCATTAAACTGACATTTTGGTCCTCAATCCACGACTTAACCGCCCGGGCAGTGTGGATCGGAGCATTATCGTGTTGAAAATGCAATGACTTGGTAGCTTGCCATTGCATTTTCACAAATTTTTAAAAAGGGAAAAGCAGTTTAAAGTACGTTTTTGTAAGTGTTTGCATTCTTATTTGCTGTCAAAAACTGTAACTCGCACGTACCATAGTAACAGATGGCTCCACATACCATCACACCCCACCCGACTATGAAGGCGATTCAACTGGTGTTCCTTCTTGCGATCATGGGAGTATTTAATTTGAAAGGTCCAGACAGATACAACTCTGTCTCGACCTTCCAAATTAAATTTCTTTTCATTTGGAAAGACAACGCAGCGCCAATCAGAATTCCATGTCATGTGCGCTCGTGCAAAATTCAAGCCCATTTCCTTTCGAGCCAGGTTAAGTGGGTGTTTTTTTCTTCAATTTTAGTCTCATTAAATGTGGAGCATTCCTTATCACTCTTTGAATAGTAGATAAGCTCGCTATAACGTCAACATTTCCCCTGATCTTTGCGGTCCAGTCATGAGAGTTCGATGCTTCTCTCAAAATTGCTCTCTTATCAGCATTGGAAATGACTCTATTATTACCACCTTTATTGTTTTTGCCACATCTCGACTTATTGCGCTGGAATCAAAAATCAAAAGGTCTGCAAAACTTTCCATCTCGGCCGTTTAGCAATCTTAGGCTAATATACGAGTTTATCGGTTTTTTTTACTTCTAAAAATTTTTACAATACTCCGTCAATATTAAATTATTTATTAGACAACCTTTTTCGACTTCAGATCTTATTCGTGACACCGAGGTACATGATACGATATACTCAAGTCGAATCTGGATCAACATCAACACAAACGTGGTCTTTTTCTGCATTATTTACGTATAATTTTCTACATTAATTTATCTAAATTTTGCCCAACATTTATACTATTTTATCGAACCTTAAGTACTTAGTACCTTAGCGAAATTAAAACTTATTCTTCATTGTATTGCGGGGAGGGTATTTACTTAGGGTATTTAACTTATCATAAAAATAGAAAAGCGGTATATTTTGCCATACACTTTAATATTGTTTGCGTCTTCAAAATGCCTCGAGAAGCAAAAATCAACCCAGAGGTTTTGCTCGATGCACTCAAATTACACCAAATATTTGATGACAACAATGATTTGAAAAAACGTTCAGACATTGTATGGAAAAACGTTTGTTTATCGATTGGAAAATCAATTTCATACGAAACCCTTAATTCGTATGTTAGATGTAATCGCTGGAATTTGCTAATCGATCTAAAAAAAATTTTTGGCATTCCCGTAGCCGAAATAGAAACCGATACTTGTCTTGACACAACAACTAATTCAGATATTACCTTTGATTCAAAATCGAATTCAGAATATCTCCCAAGTGGTAGCTTAAAAGGGTTGAATTTCAAATGCCCTACTCTATTCACTAACCTAGTTCTTTCAGAAGACAAATGGAAAAGCATTTCTCCAGTTTCAAGGGTATACAGCAACAAAAATGGTTACGACGAAGCTCATCGAGTTTTGAAAACTGGGTGGACAAATTTGGTGGCAAAAGAATTTTTCCTAAAAATGAAAATACCTTGCGCATACATTTTTCAGTACGGTAAAGTGCATGAATCTCCAGAAGCGGAATCCTTTTTAAAGATTCGTGGAAGTTGCAAAGAATGCGGAGCTACATTCGATGCTCGCTGTATTCACGAACCAGCTTCTGGCAATGGTATTATTCTTAATATCGTGACATTTGATACGAGGGGAGTCCCTCACAATGCAAGGCGTCCTGTAAAAAGTTATGCACGTCAATTGATAGGCAAAGAACTATTGTATCAAAAGCCTCGATTTTGGCTCAACGAAGAAATAAAAGACATTTCGTTCGGTGATCTCGAGCCACCTTACTTACCACGCAGAGCTACGACTCGAAAAATTAAGCAAGAGGCTATAAATAGGCAACTAGGCATTAGCCCAAACCTAGATGCTGTCGACTCTTTATGTAAAATGAAGTATGAGGGAAAGTATTCAGGATACATAAAAGAAGTTTGTAGAGATAAGTTTTACTGTTTTTATTGGTCGAAAATGGAAGTGCATTTGTATAAAGAATCGATTAAAAAATACGGTAAAGTAGAGTTAGATGCTACTGGAGGGCTTGTAAAATCACTTACTCCTATAAATGGAGAAAAAAGATTAACGTTGCTGTATCAAATTGTAATACCGACAGAAAATGGGGTTCAACCACTTTTTTCGATGCTTTCACAGAAGCATGATACAAATATTATAACTTACTGGCTTCGAGAAATTTTGAGAGATGGAGTTTCTTGTCCCCCAGAAGTTGTATGTGATTACTCCATGGCACTTTTGAATGCAACTTGCTTAGCTTTCAATGAAAAGAGTTTAGTTACATACATTCTTGATTGTTATCGTTGGTTACGTCATAATATGGCGCAGAATTTAAGGTGTTTCATAAGGATTGACATTGCTCATTTGATCAAGATAGCTTGCCGAAAGAAAGTCTTCGATGGAAGACCTTACAAAGTTAAAGACTTTTATGTTCGATGCCTGGGAATAATGTCAACTTGCGAAAGTATCAAAGTTTTCGAAGAAATTTTGCTAGCTCTCCTTATCGTAGCTGGAAGTGAGTATGAAGGGACAAATGTTACTGGGGAAAACGTCATAAGCTCCCGAAAAATGAGTTTTTTGATTGATAAAATCAAATCGTTTTCCTATTCTCAGGGAAGCAACGAAAATAATTCAGATGAACGAGAGTATGATCATCTGTATGACATCGAGAATGATGATATTTCTCTATTTGTTGATGCTATTCACGAAAAAGCTCAAACAGAAATTAATGAAATGGGAGAAACAGAAAGTATTAATGCTTTCTATTGTCGAGGGATAGTGAAACATTATATGAGGTTTGCAAAGCATTTCCCTCTATGGACAAACGTGATGACAGCATACTTTACGCAGGCTTCTTCTGTTGCAACATCAGCTCACTGTGAGGCATACTTTAACCTTTTAAAAAATAGCGATTTAGGCCCTGATTATCAGCCTTTGCGTGCCGATAAGTTTGTAATAAAGCATATCAATTCGATAGAAAGTCTTTCAAAATTAAATCGCGCACGGCAATTACAATCAGGCGACAATACTATCAAACCACGTCTGGCAAAATTAAAGTCTCAGAATGAAAAGGAGACAGTGAATTTGCGGGATAAACCAAAAAATCAAGGTTTTGACCATTTAAAATCGCAGGAAAATTGGTTTGGGTTAAATCGGGAAGCTCTGGAAAAAGAACAAGAAATTGACGAAACTGTCGTTGAAATTTCTCCAATTTCAAATTGGTCAAACGCTGGAAATAATGATCCAACTAGCGAGTTTAGTCAGTTTGAACAGAGTAACTCTGGCCTGGTTTCAACTTTTCCGTCTGCTGTAGATAGCAGAGAAAACCTGGAAACAGTTAATAATCGCAGAAAAAGTAAATACTTGAAAGCATTTCCGGAAATTGATCTTGCTTATGAGAGACCGTTACGAACACGAAAAGGCGAGATCCTCCAAAACGGCAACAAGTGTAAACCCGCATCTATAAAGGGGACAACTGTTTATGTACAAAATACATGCGGGTTTGACTCGCTGATTGAAGTGTTGTCCAATTGCTATGGCAACTACTCACTTTTTAAAGATCACGTCGATTTGCATTCAGATATGTTTATTTTTTCATTTTTAGCTAAATATTCGACTGAAGGAATTAGTTCTTCATTATACAATACTAGAGCAGAAATTTTATCTATGGTCTTCAAAATCGATAATGGGTTCCTAGACTGTTTCGGTAGCTGCTCTAAAATGATTTCTGAACTATTTGTCGATATACCAAGCTATGAAGTAGTTACTACATGTGAAAACTGCAAAACAAAAGTGCGAAAACAGCCGATTTTAATTCTGGATGGATACGACAAGGGATTAAACTTTGGGGTGTATTTAAAGGAATTCCTTTCTCAGTTCTTAATGGAAAAGAAAACAGAATGCAAACAGTGTTTGGCTCAGAAAACAATCTCAATAAGGGAAGGTCCTTATCTCTTGATTGATACCCAAATTTTCCTGTCAGTTAACTATTCAAAATACAATCAACGTGTTCCATTAGCAAATGTTCCCGAGAAAATTAGAGCGGGAGATAGTGAATTCGTTTTAGGAGGTGTTATTTGCCACAAACCAGGCCACTACACGGCCTATAGTAGGAACGTTGTAGGGGCGTGGGCTGAGAAAGATGATCTTCTGAGAACATCAAAGCCCATTCGAGGAACAAGGCTTCCTGAAATTAACCCT
Source organism: Chloromyia formosa (assembly GCA_964017055.1). NCBI lineage: Eukaryota > Metazoa > Arthropoda > Insecta > Diptera > Stratiomyidae > Chloromyia > Chloromyia formosa. The sequence goes on along the minus strand of OZ024815.1, from coordinate 62,986,587 downwards.
GAAATTTTGCTATTCGTGAAAACGGGGAATATTTAATTTGTGGACTACAGGCGACTACTAGGTTAGTGCGTTAAAGCTTCAACCTAATGTCTCGCACAAAGGGTAAGTCACGGGTTCAAACCCTGCCCACGTCGTGGTCATGGGAGTTTGTGTTGTCTTCCACAAACGAAACTTTTTCTTGGGCAAACATGGGCCTACGATGGGCAAACGAATTGCACCAATTGCGCGAATAAATTTTTAAATTTGCGTTTTTTATTTTTTACTAGCATTTTGATGAGCGAATAAAAAAAAACTGGGGGGTGGGCAAACGAAACTAAAGGTTGGGCAATCTTGTGTTAAAAATGGGCAAACGAAATAGCGTGAAATGGCACATAAATATGGAAAATTTGAAAATTTGTTGTTAGTGACTCGGCGCAGAAAATTTGTTTTGTTAATAACTTTTGTTCTAAGGGTGGGCAAACGAAACTTTTTCTTGGGCAAACATGGGCCTACGATGGGCAAACGAATTGCACCAATTGCGCGAATAAATTTTTAAATTTGCGTTTTTTATTTTTTACTAGCATTTTGATGAGCGAATAAAAAAAAACTGGGGGGTGGGCAAACGAAACTAAGGGTTGGGCAATCTTGTGTTAAAAATGGGCAAACGAAATAGCGTGAAATGGCACATAAATATGGAAAATTTGAAAATTTGTTGTTAGCGACTGGGCGCAGAAAATTTGTTTTGTTAATAACTTTTGTTCTAAGGGTGGGCAAACGAAACTTTTTCTTGGGCAAACATGGGCCTACGATGGGCAAATGAATTGCACCAATTGCGCGAATAAATTTTTAAATTTGGGTTTTTTATTTTTTACTAGCATTTTGATGAGCGAATAAAAAAAAACTGGGGGGTGGGCAAACGAAACTAAGGGTTGGGCAATCTTGTGTTAAAAATGGGCAAACGAAATAGCGTGAAATGGCACATAAATATGGAAAATTTGAAAATTTGTTGTTAGCGACTGGGCGCAGAAAATTTGTTTTGTTAATAACTTTTGTTCTAAGGGTGGGCAAACGAAACTTTTTCTTGGGCAAACATGGGCCTACGATGGGCAAACGAATTGCACCAATTGCGCGAATAAATTTTTAAATTTGCGTTTTTTATTTTTTACTAGCATTTTGATGAGCGAATAAAAAAAACTGGGGGGTGGGCAAACGAAACTAAGGGTTGGGCAATCTTGTGTTAAAAATGGGCAAACGAAATAGCGTGAAATGGCACATAAATATGGAAAATTTGAAAATTTGTTGTTAGCGACTCGGCGCAGAAAATTTGTTTTGTTAATAACTTTTGTTCTAAGGGTGGGCAAACGAAACTTTTTCTGGGGCAAACATGGGCCTACGATGGGCAAACGAATTGCACCAATTGCGCGAATAAATTTTTAAATTTGCGTTTTTTATTTTTTACTAGCATTTTGATGAGCGAATAAAAAAAACGGGGGGGGGTGGGCAAACGAAACTAAGGGTTGGGCAATCTTGTGTTAAAAATGGGCAAACGAAATAGCGTGAAATGGCACATAAATATGGAAAATTTGAAAATTTGTTGTTAGCGACTGGGCGCAGAAAATTTGTTTTGTTAATAACTTTTGTTCTAAGGGTGGGCAAACGAAACTTTTTCTTGGGCAAACATGGGCCTACGATGGGCAAATGAATTGCACCAATTGCGCGAATAAATTTTTAAATTTGGGTTTTTTATTTTTTACTAGCATTTTGATGAGCGAATAAAAAAAAACTGGGGGGTGGGCAAACGAAACTAAGGGTTGGGCAATCTTGTGTTAAAAATGGGCAAACGAAATAGCGTGAAATGGCACATAAATATGGAAAATTTGAAAATTTGTTGTTAGCGACTGGGCGCAGAAAATTTGTTTTGTTAATAACTTTTGTTCTAAGGGTGGGCAAACGAAACTTTTTCTTGGGCAAACATGGGCCTACGATGGGCAAACGAATTGCACCAATTGCGCGAATAAATTTTTAAATTTGCGTTTTTTATTTTTTACTAGCATTTTGATGAGCGAAAAAAAAAAACTGGGGGGTGGGCAAACGAAACTAAGGGTTGGGCAATCTTGTGTTAAAAATGGGCAAACGAAATAGCGTGAAATGGCACATAAATATGGAAAATTTGAAAATTTGTTGTTAGCGACTCGGCGCAGAAAATTTGTTTTGTTAATAACTTTTGTTCTAAGGGTGGGCAAACGAAACTTTTTCTGGGGCAAACATGGGCCTACGATGGGCAAACGAATTGCACCAATTGCGCGAATAAATTTTTAAATTTGCGTTTTTTATTTTTTACTAGCATTTTGATGAGCGAATAAAAAAAAACGGGGGGGGTGGGCAAACGAAACTAAGGGTTGGGCAATCTTGTGTTAAAAATGGGCAAACGAAATAGCGTGAAATGGCACATAAATATGGAAAATATTAAAATTTGTTGTTAGCGACTCGGCGCAGAAAATTTGTTTTGTTAATAAGTTTTGTTCTAAGGGTGGGTAAACGAAACTTTTTCTTGGGCAAACATGGGCCTACGATGGGCAAACGAATTGCACCAATTGCGCGAATAAATTTTTAAATTTGCTTTTTTTATTTTTTACTAGCATTTTGATGAGCGAATAAAAAAAAACGGGGGGGTGGGCAAACGAAACTAAGGGTTGGGCAATCTTGTGTTAAAAATGGGCAAACGAAATAGCGTGAAATGGCACATAAATATGGAAAATTTGAAAATTTGTTGTTAGTGACTCGGCGCAGAAAATTTGTTTTGTTAATAACTTTTGTTCTAAGGGTGGGCAAACGAAACTTTTTCTTGGGCAAACATGGGCCTACGATGGGCAAACGAATTGCACCAATTGCGCGAATAAATTTTTAAATTTGCGTTTTTTATTTTTTACTAGCATTTTGATGAGCGAATAAAAAAAAACTGGGGGGTGGGCAAACGAAACTAAGGGTTGGGCAATCTTGTGTTAAAAATGGGCAAACGAAATAGCGTGAAATGGCACATAAATATGGAAAATTTGAAAATTTGTTGTTAGCGACTCGGCGCAGAAAATTTGTTTTGTTAATAACTTTTGTTCTAAGGGTGGGCAAACGAAACTTTTTCTGGGGCAAACATGGGCCTACGATGGGCAAACGAATTGCACCAATTGCGCGAATAAATTTTTAAATTTGCGTTTTTTATTTTTTACTAGCATTTTGATGAGCGAATAAAAAAAACGGGGGGGGGGGGGGGGCAAACGAAACTAAGGGTTGGGCAATCTTGTGTTAAAAATGGGCAAACGAAATAGCGTGAAATGGCACATAAATATGGAAAATTTGAAAATTTGTTGTTAGCGACTCGGCGCAGAAAATTTGTTTTGCTAATAACTTTTGTTCTAAGGGTGGGCAAACGAAACTTTTTCTTGGGCAAACATGGGCCTACGATGGGCAAACGAATTGCACAAATTGCAGGAATAAAATTTAAATTTAAATTGGGGGGTGGCCAAACGGAACTAAAGGCTAGGCAATCTTGTGTTGACGATGGGCACACGAAATTACGTAAAATGTCGGATAAATGTGGAAAATTTGAAAATTTGTTGTTAGCGACTTGCCCCGAAAGAATTGTTTTGTTCAAAGCTGTTTTTGTATAGGTGGGCAAACGAAACTTTTTCTTGGGCAAAAATGGGCCTATGACTGGCAATCGACTTGGACAAATTCCGCGAATAAAATTTCAGATTTGCGTCTTTTATTTTTTACAATACAAGCATTTTGATGAGCAAATAAAAAAATTGAGGGGTGCGCAACGAAAGTAAAGTTTGAGCATTTCTGTGTTAACGATGGACAGACGAGACGGCGTGAAATAGCGCATAAATATGGAAAATATTAAAATTTGTTTCTTTGCGACTCGCCCCAGAAAAATTGTTTTGTTAATAACTTTTGTTCTAAGGGTGGGCAAACGAAACTTTTTCTTGGGCAAACATGGGCCTACGATGGGCAAACGAATTGCACAAATTGCGCGAATAAATTTTTAAATTTGCGTTTTTTATTTTTTACTGGCATTTTGATGTGCGAATAAAAAAAAACTGGGGGGTGGCCAAACGAAACTAAGGGTTGGGCAATCTTGTGTTAAAAATGGGCAAACGAACTGCACAAATTGCGATGTTAAAATTATAAATTTGGGTTTTTTATTTTTTACGGGAATTTTGATGTGCGAATAAAAAAATATTGAGAGGTGGGCAAACGAAAGTAAAGGCTGGGCAAACCTGGGCTAACGATGGGCAAACGATACAGCGTATAAAATCGCAAAAAATCGAAATTTTGATTTTCAGTGGCTCCCAACCTTTGAAAAAATACATTCGTTAATAACTTTTTTTCTAAAGGTGGGCAAACGAAAATTTTTCCTGGGCATACGTGGGCTAACGATGGGCAAACGATTTACCTAGTTTGTATGAAAAAAAAATCAACTCGAGGTGCCAACTTCACAGACCTCAAAATTCCTGTGGTCCTTTAAGCCAAGATGGTCCTTCCCACCATTTGCTGCTGTATTGTAGAACATAAGGTTGAACTCCGCGGGTTGTTAGGTCTGCTGGATTCTCCGTCCCCTGAACGTGCCTCCAACAAGATGGATCGAGAGATTCGTTTATCGTGTTTACACGATGGGCTACGAAAGTTTTCCATTGTTCAGGACGCCTGCTCTTAATCCATGCCAGTGCGATTGTGGAATCCGTCCATGCAAAGACATCATATTTCTTTAATTGTAGTGCTTGAAGAGATTTCTTTAGTAATTGTGAAAGCAACACGGCACCGCACAATTCAAGCCTTGGTAATGTAATTTTTTTCAACGGTGCTACCCTGGTCTTTGCGGTTAATAAAGACACAAAGCATTTTCCGCTTTCAAATAATGCTTTAAAATATATTGCAGCGCCATAAGCCTTTTCGGAAGCGTCACAAAATGCATGTATTTCGTTGCTGCATCTGCTTGGTTCATAGTGTATCCATCGGGAAATTTTAATTCGCTCGATTGCTGGAAGTTCGTTTCTGAATTCAACCCACTTGGATGCAATTTCAGGTTCAAGTGGTTGGTCCCAGTTGTAATTTGCTTTCCAAAGATCCTGTAACATTATCTTTGCAGTTATGATGATTGGTTGTAACCATCCAAGAGGATCATAGATTTTTGAAATTTCAGAGAGTATATCTCGTTTAGTGGGTGTCGCGTTGTAGTTATTTAGTTTGACTTTAAAATGAAAATTATCCGTTTTCTGGTTCCAGTATATTCCTAGCGTCTTTGTCGATTCTTCATCAGATATCTCGAAATTCGAAGTGTCTCGAGATCCCGCTGGGAGGTCTTCAAGAATGGATCTGTCATTTGTTTTCCATTTCCTTAAGTTGAATCCACCTTTTTCGAGTACGTGGGTTAGTTCGGCGCGAATGGATTTTGCGTATTCTTTGGTATGTGCTCCAGTAAAAAGATCGTCGACATAAAAATCGTTTAAAATTATTTTGGCAGCTACGTTATGATCTTTTTCTTCATCCTTTGCAAGTTGTTGCAAAGTCCTGACAGCTAAATATGGAGCAGACCGTGTCCCATAAGTTACTGTTGTTAGTTCGTAGTCCTTAACTTGTTCTTCAGGTGAAAATCGCCAAACGATACGCTGGTACGGTTGATCTTCTTCGTTGACTTTTATCTGCCTGAACATTTTCTCGATATCGGCAGATATTACGTATTTATGGGTTCGCCATCTCAGAAGTATTTGATCTAGGTCCTGCTGCAGTCGGGGTCCTGTTACCATCAAGTCGTTTAAACTAATACCCGAGTCTGTTTTAGTAGATGCATCGAATACGACTCTTACTTTTGTTGTTGTACTCTCTTCCCGAATAACTGCTTGATGTGGCATGTAGTATGCTTCTTCCGTGGGACGAATCTCGCTGCTGTTTTCCACAAGTCTCATGTGGCCCAGATCTAAGTACTCCTTCATGAATTTGTTGTACTCCATCCTTAAATTCGCGTCTTTTTCTAGTCGTTTTTCAAGTTGGAAAAACCTAGCAAGCGCTCTTGGTTTCGATTTTCCCAATTTACTCTCCATTTCTTTAAATGGTAGAGTAACTGTGTATCTTCCGTCTGGAGATCTTTGTGTGGTTTGTTCGAAGAAATGTTCGCACGGTTGGTCCTCCATACTCAGTGAGGTTTCGTTAGTGTCTTCAAGTTCCCAGAAGCGTTTCAGTTGTTCATCAATTCGAACTTGCGCTGTTAGTGAAATAACATTTGGATTGATTTTTCCTGAAAGGATCCATCCGAATGAAGTGTTTTGTGCTAGAAGACCGTCATTCTTCTTAATGCCTTCAAGAATGATTTCAGAAAAGTAGTCTGCACCTATGATTATATCAATAGGCCCAGGTCTGTCGAAAGTTGGATCAGCTAGTATTGTATTTTTCCAGGTGGTCTCAATGTGTTTTGGAGTGACACATGTTCGATTCTCTGGTAACCATTTAGTAAGTGATGATAACACTAATGCTTCGCAGCTTAATTTAAAGTTTGATGGGAATCTTGGTTGTAGTTCTAGGTGCACCTTATTCGTGGATACACCTGCGTTGGTTTCAGCCATGCCAGATATTTGGACTTGTACTTTGAATTTAGGAGTTCCCAGTAGCTGAACACTTCGTTCGGAAATAAATGTAGCTTGAGACCCTGGATCTATCAAGGCTCGAAGATATTCAAAAGTATTTCGTACTGTCTTCACTTTTAGAAGGACAGTTGATAGCCGTACAGTACTATGTTCACTTGCAGTTGAGACATAGGATGTAGTTTTAGCTGGCACTTCTTTTTGTTTTTGAGTGCTATCTTGATGAAGCAGCGTATGATGTTGCTTTTGACAGCTGGAACATTTATTACGACTAAAGCATTTTATCTTGCTGTCGTGATGTAAGCAATTTAAGCATAAATTTTTGCTTTTGATAAATGCTGTTCGGTTACCTACTGGTAGATCTTTGAACTTTGCGCATTTGTAAATAGAGTGTTCTTCTTTGCAGTACTTGCAAGATTGCACATTGACGTGATAGTTGTTCACTGTCCAATGTTTTTTGCTTGTGACCTTTTCTGTTTTCTGTGTCGCTAATTTTTGCGAGTCTTTGATGGCTTCTAGAGACTGAAATCGAATTTGCATAAAATGCAGAACGTCTTCCAAATCGACTACCTTTTTTGGGTCATGCAAAGTTTGCTCGAATGACTTATGAGTGTCTTTGTCCAGTTTCTGGAGCACAATATGTGCTATTAGTGGACCCCAGGTCGACGTATCTATTTTTAAGTTTTGAATACCATGTAAGCATTCTCTAGTTCGGTCGTGTATTTGTTTTAATGCAAGGTAGGATTCTGCATTAAGCACAGGTAGGCTTAGTAGCAAGTTTGCAAACATCGTGAATATTACTCGATTGTTGCTATATCTGCCTCGTATTAATTCCCAAGCCGCCTCGTAGTTGGAGTCTGATACTGTTAGGTGCTGTATCAAAGCATGGGCTTCGTCTCGTAGAGATGTTTTGAGGTAATGCATTTTTTCAGTATTTCCTAATGCATCGTTATTGTGAATCAGTTTGACGAAGATGTCACAGAAGGAGGGCCATCCCTTGTAATCACCGTGGAATATGGGAACGGTCATTCTCGGAAGTTTTAGTTCTTTTTCAGAGGTTTTTTCACTTCCTTGGATTTTGTCATAGAGTGACATTATGGTACAGTTATACTGAGATTTCAGGTCAGTATACGTTCTTTGGAGAATATCATTTTCCCCGTATTTGATTGCTATCTCTTCATAGAGTATTTCAATCTTGGACCAAAGGTCTGAAAGTTCACGAATTTTGAAATCAATATATGATTTCGTAGTGGTCGACATATCTCCAGAGTCGGAGATTAGTTGTTGGCATCGTTCCATGCGCATGAGGACCGTTTTTGTTAGCAATTCTTGGTCATGATCGACAAAGTGAGAGCTCTTGGCATCTTCAGAGATTGTCGGTTGAGTCTTCTTTTCGGCTTCAGCAATATGTGCTAATGCCTGAAGATATACTGCTTTTACCTGTGCATAGAAGTCTTGCACAAAGTAATTTTCGGATGGTCTGTTAAGTTTTTCTAGGGCTTCATGGTTTTCCTCAAACTTAGCCCATAGTTCAGAAAAACTGGCACTTTTTCTGGAAAGATAATTTTTATCTTTCCTCGAGGGACCATCTTTTTTCAAATTTTGCAAGTCTTTAGAGATTTGCTCTCCTAACTCTCGTTGGTCTTGCGAAATTTTTTCAAAATTTGTCATTGTATGACTTTGGACTGAGTTCAGATCAGATTTTCAGTATTGAAAAAAAATATTCGGGATTTTAATGATGTTGATTTGTATGTGAATCTAGTGGCTATTAACGTTAAACGTTTTTAGGCCAGCACTTGTAAATTAAGATATATATACTTGATTTATATGAGCTATTGACTGTTCGTCTTTAGGCTCTGATTACTGTTCGCTCGACGGACCAATGTTACCAATCAATATTACCAGTAAGGTATTAAAATGATAACATGTATAGGTATAATGCTTGAACTGAACTGGTTTATTGAAATTAATCACAGAATTTATATCAAACAAAATTGTCAACGTTTACAAAAAATGAATTAATTGTGTCGATTTACAAATATTTATGTTACAATAAGAATTGAAGTATGTCAATTACATAAATTGCAATAAGCATGTCAGTAAAAAAGTATGTTGTGTTAAAAAAAAGTATGTTATGGTGTTTCTTAACTCTGTTCACAGTCACGTGAACAATCATAATGTATTGTAAAAGCCTTTCTTATAAAACTTCCCTTTGAAAAATAACTTAAAGCCAAAGTAAAAATCATCACTGTTATTATAAGTAGGGTTTGTATTGTACATATGTCTTTGGCATAAGGTTTTTGGGATAAATTGTGTAGAGTCTCATCTATGGCCACAACTTCAGGTTGAAAAAATTTATTAGATATCAAGCAATTTGCGAACTTTAAAGCTGATTTCATAGCGATTGAAAATGGTACGTTGTCCCAAGATGTAATGTTCCGAGCATAAGATTTCATCTCCCTATGTTTAGCTTCAAATCTGAAGCTCCAGAGGCTTTTAAGAGGACCTGACTTCAAAATTTGTGAAGGATAGTGGACAAGAAAATGATGCTTGGGCTTCAAAGGTTGTTTGAATAAAGATATATACAAAGAATTGTGTGTTTCAATTAATGTTCTTAAAGTGTTTACCTCAGTTATGCCAATTTTAGAGCACATGATAATATCAATAATTTGAATAAGTGTTGTGAAATATAACCACACTTCATTTTTGATATCAGTCATGTCTATCATTAGTGGCAGGAAATGAACAAATGTTATTATTTCTTTAGCTGATATTTTCAGATGGAATGAATGAAGATGTTTCATTTGTATCGGAGGAGATTTGTTACCCAGCTCCGTTTGTCCGTATGGAAACAGTTGCTTTCGATGATTCAAAGTTTCTATAGAAAATAAATGTAATTTCTCAATGAAATGAATAAGAACATTGCACACTGCATATATACATACAAACAAACGTAATTTTCAGCAACATGGAAATAGAGTAAACTATTGAAAATTGATCTTTCCATTATTCCAGTAAATTTTACATTATCAGCTTAAATATCCTCTTCATAATTAGATTTAGTCCGCAATGAGCTTTCATTTTCAAGCGTATCGTTTTGCATTTCAGCTTTTGTCCTTTTGCAAATTCTGCAATAATAAGAAGAATTGAAAGATTTGGTAAACCCTAATACTCCATTGAGACCTAGATTGTCTCCTAATACCAACGCAACCAGGAAATATATTTGTATCTGTATGCCATTATGGTTTACTGATATCCCTTCACTTTCTAAAAATGTAAATTCATGAATGAGATGATGGAAAGTTCTGTCGTTCCCAAAATTTTTCAGATCCTTGGATTTAAAGAAACCTGCTACAAAAATATATTCTAACTTGGACAATAAGTACGATGGAATTGCTGGACAAGTGTAATACGCACCACAAATCGAATGTTCTTGAGCATATGGTCCTAATGGGTTATGTATTAATATTAAAATCGTCGAAGTAAAGAAAAATAGGCAGTACAATTTTCTCTTTGAAAATCTTGATTTTTTCTATCCATATTTTGGAACTTATAAAATGTTCTGTGCTCTCAGAAGTAGAGGTGAGTAGTTTTTTATTATTGTTCAAAGTGGCTTCTAGCAGATTTGGGGTCTCGAAATACTTTTTAAGCTGGAAAGATATTGGCATTATAACTCACTTTACACGTCCAAAGTGGGTATTCTATTTTTGAATACATCAGTTATCTCACTGTTGATAGTGAACACAGTGGGCATACGTAGCAGATTATATTCTATAAGTTTCTTGAAAAACTCATGCTCATCATGTATAGCAGCAAGAGACGCGTTTAGTGATTTATTGTCGTTATGTTCATTTAAATATTCACAATACTCAGCTAAATTTGAAAGAAGGAATGTAAGATAGATCAGCTTGTATTTTAAGAACATCTGCTCTCGAAAAATTATCTTTGCAATGCAAATTCAGAGTAAATTGAATGGCTGACTTTTGTATCGAACTAATAAAGATACAAATATTATTTTCACTTAATCCAAATTCTTCTTCTGTATTTTCCAACATATTTTTGGAAGGCATCAAATTTCGCTGAGTTAAAGTCTCAAGCATCAGATTGGCATTGTTATTTGAAACATGGCTAGCCTGTGGCTCCAATTTTTCCAAATCGCTTGAATTATTCTGCGTTTGTAATAAGTGCTGTTTGAATGACGAAATGTTAGAAAAAGTAGCCAAACAATTGTCTTGATCACATATGAAATTATCAAACGTTTTCTTAAAATGTATATAGTCCATTTCAAATGCACAATAAAAACATAAAAGAACTACGATTGGGGTAAACCCCAATCATGCAATACTCTAGATGAATTTGAACCTGGTTAAAGCCAATAAATAATTTTGGTTGCAATCTCGGATGCATCGTTAAGACTTTGTTGATCCCATCACCTCTCAGATTTCATCTAGAGTATAAACACAAGAGATGAAATCTGACAGCATTATAGGTTTCTCACAAAGTTTGCAACGCTAAGAAATAATGCACCGGCATCAGCACTATTCCGATGGGTTTTGAATCTAACTGATATTGTTAATTAAGTGTTAAGTACAAAATTTCAGCTCGATAAATTGTATACGTACTGAGTAAATTGGCTTAACGTATTTCATGAAATAGTGCAGTTTGTATGGGAGGGGGTAGAAGGAGGGTGAGGATTACAATAAGTTTTATAACATAGGTTACAATTATCATAAAAGTGATATATTAAAAATTTCAAAGCAATATGTTTTATAGTTTCTGAGAAAATCTGATTATTGTAAATTTTCAAAAATGTGTCATTTTGTATGGGAGGGGGTAGAAGGGGTTGAGCGATTTAGCCCGTTCACGAACTTAGCCTTCATTTTTTGTCAAAAATAACGTGTGCAAAATTTGAACTTCATAGCTCAACGCGTTCTCGAGCTAGAGAGGTCACGGACGGACGGACGGACAGACGGACAGACGGACATCCAGTTTTGAGATATTCGAGTGATAAGATGAACTTCTGTATCATTCATTTTTTTCTGCGAGCCTTATTTCTTAGCGTTACAAACTTTGTGGCAAACTTATAATACTCTCAGATTTCATCTAGAGTATAATTATGTACATTATCAATGGCAGCTGAGCAAATGTGACACATGAACATCTTTTAAAATTATGTACTTATATCTGTATTCCTATGAAAAATCTATGTTAGTACGCTAATTTTTTCAATGTTTATATGTACATATTAAACTTTTGATTAATTAGTGTAGGTATGCAAGTGTATGAGTAAAAGTATTATTTTGGAGTATAATTACTTTGAGATTCCCGTATTTTGAAGAGATTTAATAAGATTTCCAACTGATACTTTTGTTGCACCATGAGTTTTTACTTCGATTTCAAAAAAATATAATAAATAAATAAAATAATAATAGAAAAAAAAAGCCCAGATGCCGTTGTTTAGAATCGTATATTCCACATTTAGCACGTGGTAACATTTAAATAATCCATCTAAGGCTTTTAAAAAATTACCAAATTTTAATCGGTTTCCATCAAGATCACTGTAGATTTCTTCGATGTTGAGGAAATCGGTGCCAACAATTATTATGAATGGTTCAGATGTAACTTCACTGATTGATATAACTGCCGTTGCTGTTCAATCCGCCGTTGTATATCATTTATTGTGTGCACAAGCAACACACAGCTATTCTGTGAGTCTAATATTGAAGGCTTCCACTGTATTCTTTTTCTGGAATTCACTTCTGTCTTATACAACCGAACGTTGGGCTTAATGATGCCGTGAAGCAACAGGAAAATCAGGCAATCTTCTGAATCTATAGAAAAAAACTAGCTAAAATTTAAATTTTCTTGCAATGAAATGCTGTTCTTACCTTTATTCGTAGCTTTAGGAAGCAGTTTCAGTATTTAGCGACAGGAATGATCTTTTACGTTATCTTTGATAACTTTCTTTAAGCCTAGAAGTTTTTACTCCCAGGAGCCAGTCAATGAATATTCTTTTCCTGGGTACAGACTTTTGAAATCAGTCTCAAACTGAAAGAATACATTAAAAAACACCTATCCAATTTGATTAAGTTTTGTACACTTACTAGTTCAAGTGCGAAGTGAGGGTTTTTAAAAAGGGGCCATTGGGAAAAAATATCCTCTACACTATTCTTTTTGTATAGATGCAAATTTTTGTTGTTGCCGGGATCAATGTTTATTAATAGAATAGGTTTGTATTTCCTCCAAGTGATCCACGATAATAAAAAGTCTGTGTTTTCGTTAGACCAATATATTTCGGGCGAAGCCCATCTTCAGGGTCAATTTGCTACAAAAACATACAAACTTATTAATTAAAGATACGATGTGAACAATGTTAAGTTAAAATTAACAATAAATACCTAACAATTTTACGAAAATCACCAGTGAACAAAGACGATACGATTCAACGAAGTACTTTAACAACACCCTTCTTGTTTAGTTTTTTTTTCTCGTAGCAATCGATTTTAGTTTTTTTTTATCCATAATCATAATCTCTTTCTTTCCATCCAATTCGCAAAAAAAAAACTAAAAACAAAGGACCGCTTGTCGTCCACCAAAAATGTCAACGAACTCTCCCACAAAACTGCATACCATTCCCCTTCACTCCACCACCATCTTCAGTTGCAATCCAATATGCAGAACTATGTTACATAGAAATGACGTCATTCAATCAACATAAACTATGCTGCATGAAAATGACATCGTCTACGCAAAACAGTTCAGCATACGGTGATCGATGACTCTCCGCTGATACCACCACCTGACCCGCATACGAAATCCTCTCTGTGTATCGCCGTTCCGTGCAACACAGAGACAATTGCGTCTATCAACCCAGATATTCCTGATTTTTTTTTTTTTATTTCAATATTTTTTTTTGTAATAATAATGCAATGGGGTCGTAGTTACTACAAAAATTCCATTCCCACCTGATAACGTGGGTTAGGTTAGGTTAGGTTAGGTTAAGGGGCTGCCATGATACAGCACAGCACACTTAGACCGCTCAGGGGTCCATTGTGATACCACCATATAACATTACACCTCGCCAAAAGAAACCTAGATTCCAAACCAGCCTGTGCTGGCAATGTAGCGGTTGAGCTTTATCACGCTCATGTCCTTGAGGTCCTCCAGGTCACAGTAAAACCAAGAGCCCAGGAATTTCCTCCTTCTGATGGCCAGTGCTGGGCAGTGACATAGAAGGTGCAAGACACTCTCCTCCTCATCCACATCCTCACAGCTCCTGCAGTAGTCATTATGAGGAAGACGGAGCCTCCATGCGAGCACGCCGATGGGGCAATGCCCTGTGATAGTCCCCACCACCCTACCAATATGCTTTCTGTTCAAAGATAGCAAAGAGGCAGAGCGGCTAGAATCGAATTTCTGCCAGATCATTCTCGTCGTTTGGCAAGTATTTAAATTGAGCCATCTGTTGTTAGCCCTAACCACCGCAACGGACTTAATTGCCGCCTTGCACGATGCAATTGGCATTCCGATATCAATACGGTCTCCATTGACGACACCTGTTGTCCCCTCATGAGCAAGATCGTCCGCCCTGCAATTGCCCACAAAGCCATTGTGACTTGGTATCCAGCAGAGGGTAATGTTGAAGAAGTAACCCATCTCTAACAGGGCCGAGCGGCACTTCTGAATGGTTTTCGATGAAGTGAGAACAGAGTCAAGCGAGCGAATCGCAGCCTGACTGTCCGTATAGATAGTAATGTCTCTTGCAGTCATGACATAACTTCTTAGCCAGGTTAGAGCTTCCAAGATCGCCGTAACCTCAGCCTGTAAGACACTACAAAAATCAGGAAGACGGAAGGATAAGTTGATTCCCAGACCCTCCGAGTAAATACCAGCCCCAACTCCGTAATCGGCCTTAGAGCCATCCGTGTAGATGACCAAGGAGTTGGGGGTGAAGGGTACATTGTCAGCCCATAGGCTTCTCGACGGAATCCTGCTAGTGTAATTCCTACCAAAAAATGTTTTGGAGACGTGTAATCAGTCTCCGTAGGGAGATCCAGGTTGCCTAGAATAGCAGAGTGGCCAGTATTTGACGTGCGCCATTGGCCTGCTTCGCGAAGACGCAGGGCCGTGATTCCTGCCAGTTGTTCGCCAAAAATGTCAAGCGGGAGCCGGTTTAGCAGCGTGTCCAAGCTGGCTGACGGAGTTGTTCTAAAGGCCCCTGTCATGTTAACCGCTGCTAGTCTTTGCACTTTACTGAACAAGTGGCAATAGGCCGCCACTCTTAGTGCCGTCCACCACACACAAATGCCGTGCAGTAAAATTGGCCGCACAACCGCTGTGTACAGCCAGTGCACCACTTTCGGTTGCAGACCCCAGTTCCTGCCAATCGCCTTCCTACACGAGTAGAGCGCAGCTGTGGCTTTATTCACCCGCTCAAGGATGTCGGGCTTCCACGATAGCTTCCTATCAAAAATAAGACCCAGGAACTTAGCTCTATCACTGAAGGCCAGTTTCTTACCATCAAGTGATGGAGGCTCAAAAGGAGGTAGTTCGTGTCTTCTGGTGAAGAGCACAAGTTCGGTCTTGTCAGGGTTAACGCCAAGACCACAGCGGCGGGCCCATTCGGTGAGAATACCTAGAGCATTCTGCAGCAACTCACTAAGGACTCCCGGGAAACTCCCGGAAACAGCAATGGCAACATCGTCCGCGTACGCCGTAACGCTGAAACCAAGCTCTTCCAATCTCAGGAGCAGTCCATTGACTACCAGGTTCCAAAGAAGTGGAGACAGTATGCCTCCTTGGGGGGTGCCCCTGCAGACACATCTACTGACGGATGAAGTACCCATAGTGGTACGTATAATCCTAAAAGTTAACAGCAAACTAATAAGTTTACAGAGCGAGTCATCAACATGCAGTTTCAAGAGTGCTTCGATGATTGCACTATGTTTAACATTATTGAACGCTCCCTCGATGTCCAAAAATGCAACCATGGTATATTCCTTGAATTCAAGGGATTTCTCAATGCCACTAACCAGAGAGTGAAGAACAGTGTCCACTGATCTTCCTTTCCAGTAGGCATGTTGCGATGAAGATAGAGACTGAGGTGGAATGGTGTTCCGAAGATGAACATCGATCAGCCGCTCCAATAATTTCAGCAAGGTTGAAGAGAGGCTGATAGGTCGCAGGTCATTTGCGCGCGCGTGTGAGCAGCGCCCGGCTTTCGGGATGAAAACAACCAGAACTTCCGTCCAGTGTGAGACAAGCGGTTAGGATACTCTCCACCCAAGGATAGATAATATCTAATGAGTACTGTAGGTCCGCAGGAATAATGCCGTCGGGTCTAGCGGATTTAAACGGCTCGAAACTGCCGATCGCCTACAGAATCTTTTCTTTCGACAGAATGCTCGTAACGTCACATGCTGCCGTCTGGCAAGTGTGTAGGGCCCCAGCAGAGCTGGCCGCCGTGCTACCAGGAAAGTGTGTGTCAAGCAAAAGTTCAATGGATTCTTTGCTCGACGATTTCCATGAGCCATCCTGCCTCTGCAGAAAAGTGGGCGGAGGTGGGTTCGACGATAAAGTTTTACGAAGTCTAGAGGCCTCGCTACACCCTTCCACGCGTTCGCAGAAACTCTTCCACGTTCGTTTAGCGCTTCTCAGCTCTTTCTTGAAAAGGCTAAGTTGCCTCTTGTAGAATTGCCAATCACACTCCAGCCTAGAAGCTTTTGCCTTATTAAAGGCCTTTCTGGATATAGCCCTAAGCTCGGATAACTTACCATTCCACCACAGTGGCTTCTTCTTTCCTGTATAAGAGCTGACAGGACACGATGAGGATACCGCTGCCTTGATTAGTCCGTTCAGCGTATTCACCATGCAATCCAGTTCATGTTGGTTGGAGGGTTGAACTGGTAAGGGTGGTAGCAATTCCAAAAGAGACTCTCGATGCTTCGACCAGTCTGTGCGCCTACGATTCAAAGTGCGTGGAGTGAGCGCAGGTCGTTCCGCAAGGCTAAATTGTAGGTATCGATGATCCGAAAAAGAGTGTTCCTCGGATACTCTCTAGCGGTGAATGTCCTCCGAGGCGAGAGTGATGTCGAGGACCTCCTGCCTATTTTTGGTAATAAAAGTGGGCTCCCTGCCGACATTACAAAGCAGTAGGTTCGTTCCCAAAATGTACTCGAGAAGCGCTTCGCCTCTCTCGTTTGTGTTGGTACTCCCCCAGATGTCATGATGATCATTAGCGTCGCAGCCCAGGATCAGACTGGTGTTAGTTGCGCTAGCCACTGCGATGGCTTCCCTAAGGTTATTTGAAGGGAAAACTCCAACGTGATCGTAAGGCAAGTAAGCCGAGGCAATCCAGTACATCTTACCTTTGAGTTCAAGGCAGACTATCACGGAGTCCTTGTCGCTGTAGGACGATAAAAGAAAAGCCTTAAGGGATTTCCTGACAAGAATACAAGACCGGGGTTTACCCTGGCCCCTTACATAGGAAACCGTAAAAACAGGAGACCTTAGACCTCTAACAAGATCATGCACAATCCAGGGCTCCTGTATCAGAACGATGTCTTCTTCACTCTTCGCCAGGCGAAGAAGGATGGCAGCAGAGGCTGCTTTCGAGTGATGAAGGTTGATTTGGAGGAGTTTCAGCATGTTTCAAGTGAACTACCTCCTTCAATCATCGTGGCGTTCGCTTCATCCTCCGTGTCGGATTCCGAGAGATCGTACGCGAAAGTTGGCTGCGATGTATCATCCAGATCAGCTAGGTCGGATCCGAGGGATACACACTCCTCATCAGTGTCATCCTCTAAGGTTTTGGGAACCGAAAGAGCAGGAGTCTCCGCTTCGTGAGTCTCATTCACCTCCTCCGTTCCATGAACTGCATCCTCCTCCATGGGAGCAGATGTAGTTAAGCCAGCTTCTTCAAATCGCCCTTATACACGCGCAATTTGATATTGAACCAGCCAAGTTTAACGACCCCATTCGTTTTAGAGAGAGAAGTAAGGGATTCCTTGTTAAGCACAAAGATTGCGCATCTGGAATCCCCTACCGGTTCCCCCACCTTGACGACCCCCCAATGCTCAGTTGGAAGGTGGGCGTTGCACTTACGAATGAGGGTCATAACTTCATCCCCATCGGAGACGTAATACGGTAGTCGAGCCCGGGCTCTAGGTCGAGATGGGATGTCCTCCCTCCTCACAACCTCCAACTTAGAGCCAGGCCAAATTTCTCCCGCCAAGTTAATGGCAACCTTAAAAAGATCTGCGGATCGCTGATCCGCAAATTTCATTAACTTTCTGCCAAGGAACCAGCCCCCGTCCTTACACTCCGGAAGCGGTCCTGGATTAGCTTCCAGTACCTTGAGGAAGTTTAAGGAAAGTTTACCCTCAACTTTCCTCCAATTATCAATCGAAATGCACCCATCGGCGCCATTCCGATCCACCACCGCCAGCTCAAGCCAGCTCCTTGCCGCTTCCGCATAAGAGGGAGCCAAAATTCCCACATTGGCAGTCTTCTGCCGCTTCGAAAATTCAGGCGTTTCGTCAGAGGATCTCTGCCTCTTAACGATACCTTTTTCTTCGGTAGCGTCAATGACATCCAGCGCCCATTTCAGAGATGCAATCTGCTTCTCCGTCCTCTGGGCAGCATCAATATTCGAAATGTAGTCGCGAACGCGAATGGCATTTCGTCTTTTCCGCGAGAGCGATTTCGAGGGAGTCGGTCGCTTCCAGTCTCCCTCCGCCTTATTGAAAGTGCCCCTGCTGGGGTCATGTTGTCCCCTAACCTCATCACGGGGTGACGTTTCACAACAGGAGGCTCTTGACGAGCTCTCCGGTTACCTGATGGCGCAACCCCACTAGGACCAGGCTTAGCCATGGCATCGAAACGAGAAGCCCTCGACGAGACTTCGCGGGAGTGGAGAGTACCCGATGTACCAGGTGTATCCCTCCAAGAGCCAGATTTAGCCGCAGCTCTTGTCCCTAATACCGCCTTGGAAGCTCTCGTCGAGTCTTCCTGCACACAGCTGGTACCAGGTGCGGGAACACCAAGCACACACCAGACCGACTGTAGCGCTCGGTGGGTGGCTCTCCACCCGCTTTAGAGGGTGCTCTTTTTGAGCTCATTAAAGAGAAAAAAAAGGAAGTCCTTACCTTATTGGCGAAAAACCTCAACTTACGTTCCGCCAGAAATTAGGGAGTAGGAGTAAGGTGCTCCAATTTGACCGCCGCCTCGGGGCCAATTTGCTTCAAAAAGCAACCCGCACGCACACACTAGCACTTCGCACTTGCACAGCCGCAACACCTTAGCCGATTTTGCAGACGCACTGACTAACTAACCGGAAAAATTGATGCAAGAGGCCACACGGTTACGGTTCAGCACCACTGTACTGTACGCGGCCCATGACGAAGCATGAATTTAGAAAGACTTAGGCCGGTTTCACATGGAACGCACGATACACGAGATTCTAGCAGAAAGCACCAGTGGCGAGCGAGCTTTGTATGTGCGACGATTAATTTTAAATTGCACTCGTATGAAAGCTCGCTCGCCACTGGTGCTTTCTACTAGAATCTCGTGTATCGTGCGTTCCGTGTGAAAGCAGCCTTACTGTACACAACCAAGAGGGGATTTGTTTCGGGAGATTCGCCGCGGAAATCACGATAGCAGAGACACAATCACTACACTCTGAGAATAAACATATCACCAAACTTTGGAACTGTTTATGGGGAAAAGAATTGCAACTGCCTACGCGACGCGTTGACGATCACGCTTTCGCGGGCAAAAAATCACCACAAACAATCCGATACACAGGTATTTTGGGAAGAAACTCAGAAGTGAAAACACTAGCGAATTGTGAACTAAGAACTGTCAACGACCTCGCACCGGTCCCCAAAACAGTAAGTGTTGACCGTTACCGCACCCATAAAAAGTTAACCATACACACAGCACGAGAGAGAGATTATTTCAAAAAACAAAAAGAAAAATGCCTAGAAATAAAAAGATGCTCGTATTCGGCTGTTTGTGCGCTACACAATGAAAAAAAAAATAGTATGAGATATTATAATAATAATAAAACAATGAAAACACGTCGCACGAGGCAAAGAATACGAAACTCGAGAGAAACGCGCGACACGTCCACCCTAGTCGACAGTCGAAGTGTTAAGTGTAACGTGGCTTAATAAGGCAAAAAAGAAGCATCCTCTCATGAGGACGGCAGG